>JARGCV010000112.1:26522500-27257500 GCA_034064705.1 Bothrops alternatus
TGGAAGACATCTTTCCTGGTTGTTGCCTTCATCTCTCTACCAGCCAGGAAGAGAGATGGGGTTACCCAACTCTATTTTGATCAAAATAAAAGTTGTTTGCTTGCTGAAACTTTAGCCCAGGAGTTTCTTTGGCTCTTTTAAATTCCTGAGTAATGCTGGGACAATTGTGAGGCTAAGTGGAAAACCTTACAAACTGGCACCCAATATGGGGCAGCCACATCAGCTCTCCCCCTCCCCCTCACATCTGGAGACCCCTGTTAAGGTCCCGGCAAGCCTTCAATTCTCAGCAGGACGAAACTGACAGCGACTGAAGCATGAATCTTAGAGCGCTCCAAGGTGTTTGACCTGGAAGACTCCTATGCTTCATCGTCGGTGATGGGATCCATTTCTGAGGAATCTGAACGCCTGAATTCAATGAGGTTTCATGCTTCTCCACTGACGGGAGAAATTACAACAGGCCCCTTGCTGAGTAAAAGAAAAATAAGCTTCGGTAATCCTGGAATAAAGCAGGATTATTCTCTATAGATAACCATAAAAAAATAAATGAATAAATGTAAGAAAAGAGGAAGCCGAGAAACTGTCTTCTAATATAGGATAGAGTGAGTTAAGGAAAGTAATTAAATTGGAATGTAATTTTTTGCAGAGGTTTTGGTAATTTTGGAATAAGATAGGGGGCTGATGTTCTGGATCAATGTAACCCTAACTAGAGCATGTAGATCTGTATGTTAGAATGTTTGGCATTTATTCGGTTAACTGCTATTTCCTTAAGAGATGGCTTATGGGTAATGTAGTTTTAGCTAGTCAGCTATCTCATGTTAACAGATCAGTAGGAGGAGTTACTAAAGTTCATTACAGGATATACTGGCTACGTGCCAGTTTGGAATGTTCTTTGTCTGAGATAAGCAAGTTGGTATGAAGGAAGTATTAATTTCTTACCTATAAGAATGAACAGATGTGTATTATCCAGAAGCAACAACCACAACTGCAAGTATCTCTGAATAAAATGTCTGTTTTATAATCATTCTTATTGAGTTTATCTGTTTGATCTGGGTTTACAAAGCAACTTAACTCTGGATCAGAACAGTAAGAAATTATACCTCTATATTAGCTTTAAAGAAAGTAAAGTGAATTAATAAGACTAATCTACCTTTAACTCTGCAAGAAGTCTCCATCTGTCTGCATTGCTAAAGTTTATCTGCCTGCTATCTTCGCTATAAGTAAAAGTTATAAAGAGATTGCTTTGAAGAGAAAACCCTTGTCATTAACACATGAATTTCTGCTAGCAGCTAAAAGTAAAGGACTGCAAATATACTTGTTCTAAAATACTACTGAATTTGTTTGCTAGCTAATGTTGCATGTAAAGACTGCTTCTATGAATCAGAGAAACATTGGGTGCAGTCTGCCTATTGCATCTCACTGTAAGAATTTATTGCATGCTATAAAGACTGTGTTTGAAAAGATCAGAGGAGTGCTGGGCAGCTGCTCCCCCTTTTTTGCCTGCAATTCAAACAGCTTGAGGCAAGACAGGAAAGGGGAAAGCAAAGAAAGAGACTTGTTAATTATAAAAAGCTTTGTTTGGGAAGAAGTTAACTCAAAATGCTGCTCTCCTTGTTTGAAAACCCCTGGCCTCATGGCTTGGCAACTAGGCTAATTCTTCGTTACCAAGGAGAGCAATAAAGTAATTAATCTCCTCAGCTAACCCAGTGTCTGGTGGGAGTAAATTGACTCACTCCAAGGAAGAACCCCCTCCCCTTGGAAATCCAGCAATGTCAATGGAAAGAAAAGGTTTTCAGAGACTCCAATAGCAGTGCAGCAGCATCCCCTGGTGGTCAATCTGCACACAACACTTATTCAGCAATTTATCCCTGCTAAAAGAAAAGCACACACACCCATTTTGGTGACCGATTAGCAAGTGGAAGGCTTGCACCTACACAACTTAAGAGCACCCCCTAGAGGGGAAAGAAGGTACTCCACCAAAATTTTCTAACTATGCAGAGTGAATCTCTGATAGTTAAAGAGCAAGTACCCTGAATTCACCCAAAGCTACCAACACCCCCTAGAGGGCACAGAGTGAACTTCACTCAAAATAATCACTCACGCAAGCAGTCACCTCTAGTGGTGTCTATGCTGAGGCCAAATTAAGGAGAAGAAAAGGCAGCAATTAACCTTGCTTATTATCACAAAGTATGGCCGAGCGGATATTATGAGCGCAACTAGAGCTCAGTAATTTCTCAAGAACGGCTTGCAACTTAATGACCACGGTGGGATTTACGGGAGCAACTGAAGCTCAGTGATTTCCCAGGTGGCCACTAAGGGCAATGTGGTGGTAAAGAAAGAATTTCAGCTGGCCTCTCTTCAAGTGCCCCCTAATGGTTAAAGGAGGAACTACATGCAAGCCTTTAATCACGCACAGAGAAAGCCCTCTAGTGAAAGGGTGAACCGCAAGCAGTGACCCCTAGTGGACAAAGTGTGAACTTCGCTGAAGTACCCACGCACACAGGAGAGCGCACCCAGTGGTGCCTCCACCCACAGACCACACCCCAGTAGCTGATCTGCAAGTAGCGACCCCTAGTGACCAAAGAAAGAAGTTCATCGAATTTGCTTCAAAATAGCTAGGAAGTTTACTGAACCTGTCGTAGCCATGGCAGAGTGTCTCATTGATTTAGAAGAAGGGGTTCAACCAACCAGCCTAGATGAGACACCCCAACCAGTCGGCCAAGGAGAAATGCTGCAAACAGCCAACCTTGACCTGTACACAGAAGTTTATGCTCAAGCCTCAGTGAGGCCAAAGACGTTTCTGGTGCCCTATGACCTGAGGCAACAAAGAAAGCCTACAGAAGCCATGCGGTCATATCTGATGGACAGATGGCAGTCGTTCTACGACCACCACAAGAAAGCCTGGGAGAGATTACAGAAACTCTACCAAATGCCCGAAGAGGGATTTCCTCCCGAATGCGCGCCCTCATTAGAAGAGGACAGGGAAGACGCTTTCCGACAATGGACAGACTTTGCACACCATCTCGAAGAGATTCAGCTGCAACTAGGAGACCCAACAGTCGATAGCAGGATGCAAAGCCTCAAATTAAAAAACAAGAAGTGCAATAAGTTTCTAAAGAGCAGACCAGTCGAGAGGGCCGAGTCTGAAGTTTCCCGCCATTCGCAAACACCATCCCAGCGGTCACATGTGACTCCATCTCATGCCTCTGGGAAAGCCTCACCCTTTCGCCACAACTCACCGCGAGCCCAGGCATACTCCAGCGTGTCACAACAATCTCACCTTACAGGCACCTCCTGCCATTCAAAAGCGTCTTCTTGTCACAGCCAAGCATCCCAAGTTTCAAAGGCAGAGCAAGCACACATGCGATTGCAGATAAAACAAAAGATCATAAAGGTACAGAGGCAAGGAAACGAAACAAAAAAAAACCTCTTCCCAAAACCTTTTTTGAGATGTATACAGATCTTAGCTTACATGACATTTGGAGGGAAAGGAATTGTGATAAGCGGGAATACACATACTTTTCTAATAGATATAGATCATGGACCAGGATAGACATGCTATAGTTCTCAAAAGAATTGGCCTCAGAAATTCAAAAATTGATATCGATCCTAGCCTTTGGGCAGACCACAATCCACTAAGTTTTCGCTTGAAAGGACAAAGGAGCAGGCCAAGATGGACTTTCCAAAGAGTGATTCTTAAAGAAAAAGAATTTAAGGAAAGAATGGAGAAAGAGATGCACCTTTTCTTTCAAGCGAATGACAATGAGAACACTTCCTTGCAGAACATCTGGGATACGGCAAAAGCATATATGAGGGGTGTAACAATTTCGTACATAGCCAAGGGAAACAAAGAGAAAAAACAACATAGGATGAGGCTCAAGGAAGAATACAAACAGGCTGAAATACAATTTCAGAGACACCCTGAAAACAAAGGATTAAAAAACAATGGATTTAATTAAACATAAACTATGTATAGAGGATTCGGAAAAGTTAGCACAAAAATTACAAGCAGCTAAGCAAAATAATTTTGAACACGCGAATAAACCGGGTAGATGGCTAGCGTATAAATTAAGAAGGCAGAAAGAGAAGCAACGAATTATTAATTTGGAAGACGAGAAAGGAGAGATTCAGGGGAGGAGACTATAAAAAGGGGAATTGCCCAAAGATACTATGAAAAACTATATAAAAGAAATGAGGGAATAAATGCAGAAAGGATAATAGAATACTTAGAGAAGGCAAACATACCAAAGATTCCGGAGGAAATAAAATTTATGTTAAATGAGGAAATAAGAATGGCTGAAATAATTAGGGGTATAAATAAACAAAAGATCAATAGGCGACTGGCCCAGATGGAATACCAGCGGAATTATATAAACAACAACAAAGTGCATTGAATCAATACCTATTAGAAATCTTTAATGCCGTATTAACTGATGCTAAAATACCTAAGTCTTGGTCAGAGGCAAATATAATATTGATCCCAAAAGAAGGAGCAGAAAAAACACGGATACAAAATTATAGACCTATATCATTATTGAATTCTGACTATAAAATTTTTGCCTCAATAATGGCGGAGAGATTCAAAAAGTACCTAACTGATTTCATACATTTGGATCAAAATGGGTTTTTACCAAACAGACAGACTAAGCGGAATATAAGAACAATCTTAGACATTCTTGAATTTTATGAATAGCATAGTGATCGTCAAGTGACACTTCTGTTCTTTGATGCACAGAAGGCTTTTGACAATGTCAATTGGCAATTTATGATCCAACAATTAAAATTAATGGATGATGGGGAAAATTTTTTAAATGTGATAACCGCAATATATTCCGAACAAAAGGCCCAGATCATAATAAATGGAGAGGCCACTGATAAATTCAACATACAGAAAGGTACAAGACAAGGATGTCTTCTCTCGCCATTGTTATTTATTTATACATTGGAAATTCTTGCTAGAGTAGTAAGACAAGAAGAGCAGATTAAAGGATTTAAGATTAAGAAAGAAACATACAAACTTCAAGCTTATGCAGATGATTTAGCATTTATATTAGAAGACCCAGAACAATCAGGGCAGAAACTATTCAAAATATTGGAAGAGTATGGGGATCTGGCAGGTTTGAAAATAAAAAGAAACAAAACAAAGATTATAACAAAAAACATGACTAACATACAAATAGGAAATCTCGAGGCAAAATTAGGCATACAAGTAGTTTCCAAATTAAAATATCTAGGGATAGTTATTTCAGCACGCTGCTCATCACTTAAAGAAGACAATTATGGCAAACTGATAAAGAATATAAAAGTAGATTTAGACCGTTGGGAAAATTTGCATCATTCGTTACTTGGGAGAATTGCTGCCGTGAAAATGAACATCTTACCTAAAATGATATTCCTGTTTCAGAATATCCCAATCCAATTAGACAAGAGATTTTTTTAAGGAGTTAAATAAATTAACCTTAGAATTTGTGTGGTCTGGTAAGAAGGCAAGAATAAAATTAAAGGCTTTACAGGATGCCAAAGAAAGGGGAGGTTTAGGTTTCCCAGATTGGGAGCTATATTACCAAGCAGAGGCCCTAACTTGGATTAGAGACTGGATAACCTTAGAAAATAAAAGATGTTTACATTTGGAGGATTATGATCTCCAGCAGGGCTGGCATGCCCATATATGGATGGGGCAAAGTAGAAACCACCAATATTTTTTAAGACATAAGGTTCGGGAAGAATTAATAAAAAGCTGGAATATAGTTAAATCTCGATATTACACAAAGATTCCAGCTTGACTATTGCCATTGGAGGCAGTCACATATTCCAATTTGTATAGGAAAGATAAGGCTATTATATACAAAGACATTTTGACAGAAGAAAGTTATTTAAAACAAAAACAAGAGCTAAAACAACAAGGAATAGACTTGGAGTGGTGGTCTTATCTCCAGATACAAGCAAAATATATGAAGGATAAGCAAGAATGGGATATTAATAGACAAGATACGGGGTTAGACAAGATACTGCTAGGCCCAGATAAAAAGCAAATAAAGAATATCTATAAACATCTGTTGGAACATAAACTATATGAGGAGCAGGTTAAAGAAACAATGGTGAAGTGGGCAATAGATTTAGGATATAATATAAGTATGGATCAATGGCAGCAAGTATGGGAGCGAAATAACAAAATCACATTAGCGACATCATATAAAGAAAATTTGTATAAGATGATTTACAGATGGCATCTCCCTCCGGCCAGATTAGCCAAAATGTATAAAGGATATTCTTCTACATGTTGGAAATGTAAAAAAAAAAAGGGTAACTTTTTTCATATATGGTGGACATGTAGAGAAGCACAGGTGTATTGGCGTATGGTCTGGGAATGGGTAATAGAAATGACTAGCCCAAACATTCTATACAAACCTGAGGCATTACTATTAGGAATATTAGAGAAAAATGTAAATAAAGAGTACACATATTTAATCATTCACGTGGCTACGGCGGCAAGGATACTATTTGCTCAAAAATGGAAAGCAATGGAAACACCGGGTGAGGAAGATCTAATAAAGAAAATTATGTTTTGCGCAGAACTAGATAGGTTAACTAAAAAATTAAAAAATCAGGAAGACACAGAATTTTATTTGATATGGAACAAATCTTATAGCTGGAGGGGAAAAAATAGAGGTCACAAATAAAGAGATAAATTAAAATAAAGATTAGAAATGTATAGTTTTGTATATAGAGAAGTTATATGTAATTAATGTATAATATGGACTGAGATGTCTGTCAAAGATGATTTACCATGTTCAATGTTTTTAATCCTTTTCTATTTTTCTGTATTCAATAAAAACTTATTTAAAAAAACCCACCCCCCACCCACCCGTCCGAGGCTGTGAAAGAAACAGCAAACTGCAGATTTTATTGTTGTAAAAGTAAATGGAAAAGCAATAGCAAGTGTTTGCATGAGAAGAGTCTCATGGAGGATATGTGAGAGAGTTTATGAAAAATGCATGTGAAGGAGAGAAAACTTTTTTTTAGTGATGAGATTTTTGTAAAATTTATTTTTCTTTTTTTTCTCCTCTCTCTTTTTTTTGCTGGCTATGTTACTTTAAGAGCAAGAGAGACAGAAAGAAGAGGGGGGCTGCTCATTTTAACTATTTTTCCCCCCCTCTGATTAGAATTCTGGTTTGAGAAAGGTGGAGTGGATGCAAAATTTAATGCCCACTCTTGCAGTTTCGGCTTGCAATTATTTTTACTCAAAAGAGGAGACAGTAATTGTTGGACAATTTTTGGGGGGGAATTTTTTGAGTTTAAATTGTATAGTTAGACTTATATATCCATCAACCAAAAGAAATGACTCTGAATTGTTTTGCTTAGATTTGTAAATATTTTACCTATTTAACGGAAATTTGTTTCCATCTGAATGGAATTTGATTAAATTGGAATTTGACTAACTTTATATTAAAACCAATATTAGAGTTTGATATAAAACCATTTCAGTAACTCAGAATATCTCATTAAGCTTGTTTATCTTGTTTTTTTTATGTTTTTATGTCTGTGTGCAGGACACATTAATAGAAAATAATATCTAAGAGAATTGAAGGAATTGTAATTCAATCCTTGTTTAAAACAAAGGAGTTGAGAAAATTTTTAGGATTATAAATAGCTATATTGTTTTGACTAAAGATTTGTATGCAAAACTGTTAGAAAAAGAGCTTATGTTAACAAATACAAACAGAGTTTGGTGAGTGCTCCTTTGTTGGCTCATCACTAGGTAATTTGTACACATGGGCAAAGGAATGGCTTTTGACCCAGAAGTGGGAGAAAAGAGGCAGCCAGTGGCATTTTTGCCTAAAATTGACATTTGGAGACATCTTGGTGGTTAGCATTTCTTATCAAGTGTGGGCAATTTTAAATCAGAAAGCCGAAAGGAGGTAACACTTGTTCATAGCAAAGTAATTGGGAAAAAGGAAAAGAAAAAGAGAGACATAATGAAGATGCGATAGTAGATGAGGAGGAGAAAATGTGAGTGGAGGCTGGATGAATTTCCCTCCCTTAGTCGGCACAAACCTGTGGATTTTATGCCTTACTGCAGGCTCTGAGGTTGTTAATAAGGGAGAAGGAGAATATATACACTGACTCCAAGTATATTTATGGAGTCTTGAATACTTTTGAAGAAGAGAAATGAAGAGGATTGATTAATAGTAAAGGGAAAGAGTTGGCTCATGTAAAGTTGATAGAAGATGTACTTGTGGAAGAAGAAAAGAAAGAAGTTAAGCCAGAGTGGCAGAAGGGAAGTGAAGGAATAGATAATAGAAGGAAGAAGCAGGAAAGATGCTTTTAAGTTGGTTTGCACAGACTTGTGAATTGCATGCATTAAAATTGTTGGAAGCAGGGAGACTGCCATTAATGGGGTAAATTGTATGCCTTAACAGAAGCCTTAGAATGTTGAAGGAACAAGAATGTACTATAGAAATATGGAAAGAGAGAAAAATGGGAAGTAGAAGAAAGTGGAAGGTGGATGTTGCAAGATGGGAGATGGATGTTGAAAAGAAAGAAAGAAAAGAAAGGACACAGAAGCAGCCACTGAAGGGGAGTTGCAAGGGATGATTGATACTTTTCTAAAACAGTTGTATGGTTGTATTTATACTTTAGTTATACAAATCTGTGATAAATACAAGTAAATAAAAATCTTTACAATATTTAGCGGTGAGGCCATTTCAATATAGGCCTCAATTGGAAAGCTATCTTTGTCCCTTTCAAATGATGTATGGGAGGCTTTTGTTACATGAAGGTTCAAGAATGTCAATGAAGAAGAGAAGAAAGTTACTCAATATTTGCCTAATCTGGTGCAGGTTTTGTCTTCTATCTCAGTACAGGCTGCCCTACCACCTGTCTCTGGCCATTGTTGTTCCTGGAGAGTGGGTTCAGTGAAAAGAACTGTCACCTAGAAATACCACTCCTGAGTAGTCTCAACCATGCCAAGTCCTCCTGATTTAAGGAATCAAGGCGTGAGTCCATGGAAAGTCCTATCATATCCTCTCCAGTGACAAGCTCCACAGCTGGACGGCCTGAAAATGAAATTTCAACCTGCCTCACCTGTTGAACTGTTTCCATCTAAGTAGGAGAAAAACCTCAATGGATTGGACTACCCTGGAAATCGTGTTCCTAGATTCCTATGTATTACAATATTTTTCTTCTGCTACTGTTGTTTCCCTCGTACCTTCTTTGATAGAAGGAAGGACCATGGGCCCAATACTTTAAGGAACAAATGGGAGTTGTATTTATAACAAGATTATATATTCCACTTGCAAAGGGGCAACAGGGTCACTTGTTATGCTCCTTTCAATATAGCACAGCTTTACCAACAACTTTAAATCTGGACATATGGAGAAACATACAGACATTACCTTTTGGGAAAGAATAATACAAGATTTATGGACAAGTGCCAGAATCTTTTTTGATGCATGAAAAACTATTGACTATAATCAAACTAAATGGACTAAGTTTGGAAAAAGGCTTACTCATTAAACGCCAAATATGTTTGCACATCCTACCCTACCTGGCACATTCAAAGGATTCCTGCAACCCGGTGTGCTTCAAGATAACCAGACCAACATATTTTTGAGCATAATTTGAACTTGCTATCAATTGAACCAGATACAATTATTATTACTACTACTACTACTACTACTACTACTACTACTACTACTACTACTACTACTACTACTACTACGTGATTTTGGCCTTAGGAGGGTTGTTGTGTTTATCATACCTTATCCCCCTTATTTAGAGAATTGTTAGATCTACTATATCCGGACCAATATATATATAATCCCGCATAAAATTGGAAGTGTTTTGGCGACGTTTCGAGGAAGTCCCATTCGTCATCTTCAGGCTGGTTCTTTCGGCTTTGTGCTTCTATGAGCAATGTGTGATCGTAGCTGTTTCTTCCTTTTAACTGCCAGTGGGGGTATGAACTAATTGGCTGGGAGCTTGGCTGTGTTCTGATTGGGCGGAGGTGTGTTCTGATTGGTTAGGGGCTTGGCTGTGCTCTGATTGGATGGGGGGTTGGCTGTGCTCAGGTTAGTCTGAATGGCAGGGGGATTTGAGATGGTGAGCTGCGACCACGAACGCGAAGCCAAACAACAGCAATGCAGCAAAAACCTGAGCTCTTGGTTCTGGAAAGGTATAAAAGGTGGAAGACATCTTTCCTGGTTGTTGCCTTTATCTCTCTACCAGCAACAAAGAGAGATGGGGTTACCCAACTCTATTTTGATCAAAATAAAAGTTGTTTGCCTGCTGAAACCTTGACTCAGGAGTTTCTTTGGCTCTTTTAAATTCCTTAGTAATGCTGGGACAATTGTGAGGCTAAGTGGAAAACCTTACAGGTTCTGTACAGTTGGATAACAGAAATTGACCAAGTGCCAGGGAACTTACTGGGATGGGAAATGTCTGAATCAACAAATACTGGCAAAGAAGCAGAAAAGCCCACTTCCTCCTTGTGGTACACTTTTTTAAAAGGCATAGAGCAAACAACCATTTCAGAATAAGTAAACCATCAAAATATTGGAGGCAGCCCATAATTCAAATGTTCATACAATCAAATTCTAAAAACAAACATTATTAGCTAATTAAACCATTTTACAATCATTGAATCAGTGAAGCCAATTAAACATGTTACCCCATCCCTTATTAAAATACCAATAAAAGGATTCAATTAAATAAAGAATCCATAAACAACCAAAGATGGAGGCATTATTCTCCAGGCACTGCAATAATTAAAGCAAGACACATTTCAGACTGTGTACTTTCAGAGATGAAAATAATCCTGAACTTTACGTGGATATCGGAGCTGGGGATTGACACTCATATTAAAGCTGTTTAGGAAGAAGATATGAGGTTAATGTTCTTTGGGCCAAGGACAAAAATAGATATTGTAGGACAAGAGTCTACTATAGTAAATAGAACTTTAGACACAGTCTTAATATTCCCTGGAAGAATTCTGTTGTGTTCCGATTGCAAAAGAGTAATCAATTGTTTCTTGCAGAAGTACATATTATGCAATGTATAGAACCCAAAATCTAGAATGGACATCTCAAAAGACCTTTGATATATTGCTTCTCTTCTTTTTAGTTTGAGTAATGAAATTAAACAAAATAACTTTTTATGTGTGTACACATGTATGTTATCCATCTACCATGTTTCCCAAAAATAAGACTGGGTCTTATTTTTTTTTTGCTTCCAAGAGAGGCACCAGGTCTTATTTTCGGGGTAGGCCTTACCTCACCTCTGGCACCGACAGCCCCACCCAGCCGGTCCATTTCTTCTGGGTCCAAAGTTCTGCAGCTGCATTCAGGCCTGCATTTTGCAGTCAGGCCTTTCCAGAAGGCCTAAGCAGCCGAGTACTGAGCTATGGATTCAATCCATAGCTCGGTTCTTGGCTGCACAGGCCTTCCAGAAAGCCCTGTGACTGAGAAATAAGGCCTGGCTGGAGAAGAGGCTTCAGAAGAAGTGGGCCAGCAAGGAGAGGCCTGGCTGTAAGGTAAGTGGGTGTGGGACAGGTGGGGTAGCTTCACAAAACCCACCCCCACCTTACTTGATTTTTAGTTGTGTGCCTCGCCCCAAAACTAGGAATTATTTTTGGGATAGGGCTTATATTAGGCCCACCCCCAAAAATCAAGCTAGGGCTTATTGTTGGTGCAGCCTTACTTTCGGGGAAACACGGGTATCACCCAAATGATAGAGTGAAAATTTAATCAAAGGAACATTTCCTTTCCCAATAGAGGGATAACCAGAAAACATGTTATGCCTTCTTCATTAGAAATGTTTTCATTTCTAGTCTACAAGACACTGCACAATGTGGGTTTCTTTCCCCCATGAAGAGGGAAGGGGATAGACATTTGAGCAATATGGTCAAATTTGAGTGGTGATGATAGTACCATTCTTTTTATAACATAATTTCCCAGCTTGGCTGGCAGGCTTACTTTATTATTATTGATTTGCAGATCATGGTATGTTGGTAATCATGTCACATATATAATTTTTCCTTCTGTTAATTTGTTTGATACAATACAATAAAAAAATTAAAAGACAAAAGTGTTCTGTTTTAGAATCAGAGACATTGAAGCGAGGCAGAAGTAACAAAACACAACTTCTTTATGAGATCACAAACAGAAAAGAACAGCAAACAAAATGGTGCTGGCCCTTTTATACTCCCTTTGCAGGGACAGCATCAACCTATCAATGCAAGGCTAGTCTCCCACCTTGCACATGCTCAAAAGGCTGAAGACAGCCTGTCTGATCCCAGGCAACCACATGGTCTGCCCTAGCCTTCTGCAGCCTCCTGAAAGTCATTTAGCAGGCCCAGGACATAACACCCCTCCCCCCTTAGATAAAACAATAAGTGAATACTTACTGTTTTATAGCAGCATACATATACATGTTTTCAATTAAGTATGTTGTTATTTGTAACACAGTGATGCCTACATGCAGGCAGACCCAGTCATGACATTTCTCATATTTACAAGAATACCACATATTGTTTAATATTATCAAACAAAACACCCCAACTCTGAGTGTGCCCTTAGTTCAAGAAAACTATTAAGCCTCCCTTACATACATTCTATTTTTTCACAAGACTATTAGGCCTGTCCTGGAATTGACAAGAACCTTACATAGTCTTGTAAATGCTTGGGGGGACCCCTTGCTCACTCTGATCTTCTTAGAGCTGTTGTGGGCGCCTGGCCTGCGAACTCACCTGCCAGGCTTGGCAGACCAGGATGTAGATGCCCCCTTGAATCCAGCGACCCTCCATTGTACTGACTGGCTGGAGCCTGTAACCCCAGACCAGAGTTCCTTGGTGGGGTGGAATTCCCCGAGTCCACAATGGACCCCTCTTGGGAGCACTGTCCCGTGAGCCCAAGACCAGCAGATGGAGAAGCCTGTAGTGCCGGTTGACTGGCCAAATCCATAGACCCAGTGCCCGAATCAGGAGCCGCCTCATAAGCAGAACCCCCTTCTGGAGCCAGTGTATCCCCACTTTCATGGAGAGACTGTGGTCCACATCATAATCGTGGTCTTCCTCCCCCCTGAGAGCAGAGCCAGGAGCGGAAGTGTTGCTGGGAAGCCTCCAGCGTAGTTGATCGATGTGCCGCCTTAACACCCGACCATCGTCCAAGGCCACTTCATATGACAGTGGCCCAGAGACCTTGCATACCACTGTGGTCACCCAGAGATGTCCAGGTCCATAGTTCCTTGCCGAGACCGGATCGCCCACCTGTAGTCTCCTAGGTGCCCGCGTCTGTGACACCTATGAAGCCACCCAGTCTGGGTGCAACCTGTCCAGTTTGGTAATGAGTCTGCGACCCCAGCGGAGTTCAGCTGGGCTCTTCCCAGTGGCAGTACAAGGTGTGGTGTGGTGGCAAAGAAGAAAGTCAGCTAACCTGTGATGCCAGTTGCCGTGAGTGATTCTCTTTAAAGCATCTTTGGTAGTACACACCATACGCTCAGCCTGGCCGTTGGAAGCTGGATGGAATGGTGTAGATGTGGCATGCCGGATCATGTAGGCTTGAAGAAAAGCCTGAAACTCAGAAGACGTGAATTGGGGTCCGTTGTCAGAGACAAGGATGTCTGGAAGACCATGTGAGGCGAAGATTCCTCTCAGCACCGGGATGGTCCTAGCAGTAGTAGTGGAGGAGACAGGAACAACCCCTAGACACTTGGAATGGCTGTCGACAAGGAGAAGGAAGAATTGCCCGTGAAAGGGCCCAGCGTAGTCGATGTGTACCCTCGACCATGGAGTATGTGTCCCCTCCCACCTATGTACAGGGGCCTAAGGCATTTCAGGCCTTGACTGTTGGCACACTTGGCACCCATTAAACTGGATCTCGATCTCTTTATCGAGCCCAGGCCCCCATAGATGGCGACGTGCAAGCGCCTTCATCACGACAATTCCGAGATGACCTTCATGTAAGGATTGCAAGACTCTAGTCTTCAATGAGGCTGGGATGACTACCCTGCTTCCCCATAGGACACACCCCTTGAAAGTGGAAAGCTCATGTTTCCTCTGCCAGAAACTCTGGAATTCTGAGCCTGGACACATGTCAGGCCACCTGACAACACCCATGTCAGCATGCGTGTCAGCGTGTGATCAGTGGCAGTTTCTGCAGTCACGTCCCTAGCTTTGAGGGGAGATTCAGGCAATTCCTGAACAGAGAGAATGCGAAGAGCAGGAGCAGGATCTGCCTCTACCTGTGGTAGAGGTAATCTGCTGAGGCCATCTGCATGGCCCATTTCTTTACCTGGTTTGTGGACCAGAGTATAGTCATATGCTGACAGGAAAATTAACCATCTCAGCATTCTAGGGGATATTATAAGAGGGGTTTGTTTGTTGTTGTTGCAGAGGCTTATGGTCTGTGTAGACCGTGAAATGGCGGCCATATAAGAAATCATGGAATTTCTTTATGCCAGCCACTATTGCCAAGGCTTCTCTGTCAATCTGCACGTAATTACCCTCTGCAGATGAGAGAGTTCTGGAGTAGTAGGCCACAGGGACTTGCGTCCCATCAGCCTTGAGGTGGCTCAGCATAGCCCCAACCCCATAAGGGGATGCATCACAGGCTATGCATACAGGCAATTGCTCATTGAAATGAGCTAACACAGCATTTGAGGAAAGCAAGGCCTTGACCTCTGAAAAGCTCTTTTCATGGACTTGTGTCCACTGCCAAGGAGCCTGTTTATCCAAGAGCCGGTGTAATGGCTCAGCCACTGCGGCCTTATGAGGTAGAAATGCATGGTAAAAGTTTAACAGTCCCAGAAAAGCCTGAAGTTCGCTTTTGGACTTGGGACTTGGGGCCTGCTGAATTGCTTTAAGCTTGGATTCAGCAGGATGGATGCCTTCAGCATCAATACGGAACCCCAGAAAT
The DNA here is from genome assembly GCA_034064705.1 of Bothrops alternatus. Classification (NCBI taxonomy): domain Eukaryota; kingdom Metazoa; phylum Chordata; class Lepidosauria; order Squamata; family Viperidae; genus Bothrops; species Bothrops alternatus. The sequence continues at coordinate 26,537,410 of JARGCV010000112.1, forward strand.
TCAGTGGAGGTAACTCCAATCTTACATTTGTCTTGCTTCAGCTTCAGGCCTGCTTGGCGGAAAGGCAGCAAGACAGCTCTCAGCCTTTCAGCTAAGTTCACAGATGACTCCCCAGCAATGAGGATGTCATCAAAGTAGGGACAGACCCCAGGAATACCACAGAGCGTTCGCTCCATCACATTCTGGAATATTCCAGGGGCCACATTAACCCCAAACTGCAGCCTTTTTATCTTAAAGGCTCCCCGGTGCGTCACAATTGTTTGGGCCTCAGCCGTTGCCTCATCAACAGGTAGCTGTTGATAGGCCTGAGCCAAATCAAGCTTTGCAAAGATTTCCCCTCCCCCTTGAGTGAGGCCAGAATGTGGCTCACCACAGGCACCGGGTAGGCATGCTACTGCAATGCCTTATTTAGTGTACATTTATAGTCCGCACAAATTCGGTCTTCTCCATTGGCCTTCAGTGGCGTGACTATAGGGGTTTCCCATGGACTAGAGTCCACAAGTTCTAAGATGCCCTGCTGGAGCAGCTTGTCCAGCTCTGCATCTATTTTGTTCTTTAGGGTAAAAGACACCCTTCGGGGCTTGATCCTGATGGGTGTGATGGCTGGGTCTAAACATAAAGCAATGGGAGGCCCCTTGTACGAGCCAAGCTCTGAACTGAACACATCAGCAAACTCCTTGCAAACTTCTGCAAGGCCTGACGTTTGCAGATTGTGAAGTCCAGTCACTTGAATCCCAAGGGCCTCAAACCAATCGAGTCCAATAAGACTCGTACGATCACCCCCAACTACCACATCTAGCAGCCCTTCAAAACTCCTACGTTGCACCTTGAGTGTGGCCTCCCCTTCACGCTGACTCTGGAATTCTGGAAGTCAGTAAGGATTAAATTTGAACGCATGAGTTTAACTCATAGGCCACTTCTGCTGCAAACCTTATTAAAGGTGTCTTAGGAAATGATCAGTAGAGCGGACCCTGTGTCCAACTCCATCGACAAGGGAACCCCTTGCGACTTCACGTCAATGTGAAGCTTCTTTTTAAGTGGCCTGTGAACCCCGGTTTTGAAAACGGCCCTAAGGGACACGCAGAAGCCCACCCTGTTTTGGCTGGGGACCTTGGTACCTTTCAGAGGCAATTCTTCTGGAGACCGTTCCTTCTGGCGACCCAAGCAGACAGAGGCCATATGCCCGGCAGATAGCGGAGTGGAACCGGCAGTCAGAGCGCTTGTGGCAACCTCCACACCCGAAACACCGAGGGACTGAGGTTGTCTGCTGTCTATCTTCCTGAGGCCTTCTTCCTGCTTGCTGCTGAAGCCTGTCTACCTCTATCTCTGGCTCCTCTTCGGAATCCTCACGAGCGACCTCTTGATGGACAGTACTAGGCGTTGGGGGGTTCTTGGCAAGCCTCAAGGCCTTCATCGCTCTGTCCGCTGCTTCTTCAGCTGCAATCTCTCTTAACGCATCTTGGAATGACACATCTTCTTTTGCAAAAAGTTTCTGTTGCAGCTCACGACTCCAAAGCCCACAAACTAAATGATCCCGGAGCCTCTTTCTAGATCCTTGAATGCACAAGGCCTAGCTGCTTGTCTTAAGGCAGCAACAAAGTCTGCAGCAGACTTACCAGGCCTCTGATCCCTCTGCTCAAAGGCGTGCCTCCATGCAATTACTGAGAGCTTGGGTTCAAAGTGCTCTCGCAGTATCCTCTTTAAGTCAGCATACACAATTGATTCCAGTGGTGCTGGGGCTACAAGATTCTCTGCAATATCGAAAGTCTGTTGCCCACAGACACACAGCAATGTAGCAGCTTTAAGGCCATCTTCTTGAATCTTGTTTACTCGAAAGTAATTCTCTACTCGTGCCACATAGGAGCTCCAGCGCTCAGGGTGAGAAGTATCAAATTCCGATAGACAGCCTAGCTTTGACATCGTTACAGCCTGAAGCCTCTTCGATGCCTCTTGCTGCAAGGTATGAGGTGTCCCACGAAGCCGAGCTCACCTCCACAGTTCTCGTAATGGCAGGCAATCGCTTCCTCTGGTCGCTGAACTTCCCAGCGCTTTAGGCCTCCTCTGGTAAGTCAGCCTAGCTTCTCCTGTTGTCCTTCTTGCAGCCCATCCTACCTTCGTCGCCAATATTCTGTTTTAGAATCAGAGATATTGAAGTGAGGCAGGAGTAACAAAACACAACTTCTTTATTGAGATCACAAACAGAAAAGAACAGCAAACAAAATAGTGCTGGACCTTTTATACTCCCTTTGAAGGGACAGCATCAGCCTATCAATGCAAGGCTAGTCTCCCACCTTGCACATGCTCACAAGACTGGAGACAGCCTGTCTGGTCCCAAGCAACCACATGGTCTGCCCGGGCCTTCTGCAGCCTCCTGAGCCTGCTGAGTCATTCAGCAGGCCCAGGACATAACAAAAAGGAAAAGAGAATAGCAGGAGTAGAAAAGTTGGATGTTAATCATATGAACAAAGAAGGGTAATGTATAAAGGTATTTTGTTTTTTTGCTGATTAAGCAGTATCTCCTGTAGTTCTAGTTTAAACACTTTCATCTAAACTAAATGGTCCAAAATAAATCTCTTTTTGTCTGGACATTATAAAAACATAAAACTTTTTTTGTAGATGAAACTATTCATTTCTCAAGTTCAAGTTAAAATACTGGACTCTCGTTCATTGGAGTTGTTTAAATTAAGGCTCATATGGTTATCAGTCAGATATGCTATATTGATGGACTCAGAGTAGGCATGGGGGTGATTAAATAGATTTATCGGATTTTTAAGACTTTCCAACTCTGCAAAGACTGTCAGTGATTTACAATATTTTAAAGATATAATTCAAAAAAACTGTTCAAACATATCCCATGGACAAAACAACAATAGCATCCATAAACACCCCTAGAGCAGGCTGGGCCAGGGCCAGGTCCTAAGAGACTTCTGGAGAATAGATTGTATACATAATTGTTTCCAATTTCTTTTCTTTTTTCTTTTTGAAAATTTTATTGGTTTTCTAACATTACATTTATATCTTTGAAAAACATGGCAGCTGAGTTACTATAATTCAATTACATACAAATATTCTTAATACAAATCTCAAACTATTACAATAGGTATTTCCTCTCTTTTCCCCTTGTTATGTGCTTCTGGCTACTTTCTTTCATGACCAGAGGCAAGCTCGCCTGACCAATAACCAGCCAAGACATAGTGAAGGCCTTTTGTTTCGTTTATTGCAATAAGCAGGGAGAGAAGCTATCAAAGCTTGGTTCTCTCCAAAGTTTTAACCCAAAATATTTCCTTCTTTATACATCTCTTGTCCCGGCCGCCACATCCTTCCTTTTTCCCCATTGGCTGAGGTACTATGAGGTTACACTCTTTCCGACCGCCTCCTACATATTTCCTGCTACATACTAAATCATACATCACATGTACATTAAAATTAGGAGATAATTTATGCAAGGTGTGTCAGTTAATATTAATACCTACCGTATATCTCCTGCTTAGTCAGGAGGTCAGGAGATTACAAGATAATTACAAGATAATATGTTTCCTACCGGTATAAACTCTTAACTGTCAAAGATCTGTAAATCCTTGAGGTGTGATGTTAGGCTAATTTGGTGTCTGTTTCAGATCGTAACTTCAGTTATCTCAAACATATAGCCTGAGGATTTGTTTGTTTATGTGTAAGCCAACAATTGAGGAGCAGTCTTTTGATCTGAACAATTGCCTTTCCTTGAAGGCTTGTAAATCAGGCAATTAGCACAGCCAAAAGGGTAGAAGCCTTTTGAATACACAACATGCTTACGGCTAGTTCAAGTGGGGTGCCAAGGAATAACTGAACTTGACAAGTTAGGGTTAACAAAATCAGATGTACTTTTGTTTTATCGTAAGGAGAGTGGTGGGGAGGAAGAGGGAGAATTTGTAAGCCCACGTAAAGGCGAACCAGCCGGAGATACACTGCCTTATGATTAATTATTCGTTTATCCAGCGAACAACGTGGGTCTATTTTGGCCACTTTCCTGTCTTTTTAAAAAGTAATTTTTCAGGACTGATTAATATTTTGGTGGTTTGGGCTTGTCGTTGACTTTTACTGTGCAAGACCTTTGCCCCTCCCGTCAATTTCTGCCCGCTTTTCACTCAGCCGCCCCCGCCTTCGGAGCGTACGTAGAAAAGGTGTGGGTGAAATCTTTCCATTCCCAGCGGGCGCCACGAAGCTTTGCCTGTGTGGCAGGGGCGGCTGGCGCTCCCCTCGCCTCCCTTCCCTTCCCCGCCCCGCCGCCACCGCCGCCAGCCCAGAGCAGGCCTGCGCACCGCCCCAGACCCGCCCCGGTCCCGCGCACTCTGCTGCCCGGTGGATGGGGAGGCGACAGCGGCAGGGATTGGGTTGAGAGGCCGGCAGGACGCGGCCAGCGCCCACAAATGCGGCCCGTGCCGGCGGAATGCTCCCCTCACTCACACGCCGCTTCACTCGCGCTGCCTTTTCCGGCGACCAACCTCCCGTTCTTTTTTGAGGTTGGTCGCCTCACTCAAAAAAGAAAGGGAGGTTGGTCGCCGGAAAAGGCAGCGCGAGTGAAGCGGCGTGTGAGTGAGGCGATGGGGCTGGCGGGGCGGGGAGGGGAGCGGAGCAAAGCTCTGGATTCCGCTCCCCCCCGCCACGCCAGCCCCATCGCCTCACTCACACGCTGCTTCACTCGCGCTGCCTTTTCCGGTCGCCGCGGGTGGGTGGGTGAGGAGATGGGGCTGGCGGGGCGGGGAGCGGAGCGGAGTGGAGCAAAGCTCTGGATTCCGCTCCCCCCCGCCACGCCAGCCCCATCGCCTCACTCACACGCCGCTTCACTCGCGCTGCCTTTTCCGGCGACCAACCTCCCTTTCTTTTTTGAGGTTGGTCGCCGGAAAAGGCAGCGCGCGCGAAGCGGTGGGTGGGTGAGCGGCGGCGGCGGCGGGGCGGGGAGGGGAGCGGAGCAAAGCTCTGGATTCCGCTCCCCCCCGCCACGCCAGCCCCATCACCTCACTCACACGCCGCTTCACTCGCGCTGCCTTTTCCGGCGACCAACCTCCCTTTCTTTTTTGAGGTTGGTCACCGGAAAAGGCAGCGCGTGTGAAGCGGTGGGTGGGTGAGCGGCGGCGGCGGCGGGGCGGGGAGGGGAGCGGAGCAAATCTCTGGATTCCGCTCCCCCCCCCGCCACGCCAGCCCCATCGCCTCACTCACACGCCGCTTCACTCGCGCTGCCTTTTCCGGCGACCAACCTCCCTTTCTTTTTTGAGGTTGGTCGCCGGAAAAGGCAGCGCGCGCGAAGCGGTGGGTGGGTGAGCGGCGGCGGCGGGGCGGGGAGGGGAGCGGAGCAAAGCTCTGGATTCCGCTTCCCCCCCGCCACGCCAGCCCCATTGCCTCACTCACACGCCGCTTCACTCATGCTGCCTTTTCCGGCGACCAACCTCCCTTTCTTTTTTGAGGTTGGTCGCCTCACTCAAAAAAGAAAGGGAGGTTGGTCGCCGGAAAAGGCAGCGCGAGTGAAGCGGCGTGTGAGTGAGGCGATGGGGCTGGCGAGGCGGGGAGGGGAGCGGAGCAAAGCTCTGGATTCCGCTCCCCCCCCGCCACGCCAGCCCCATCGCCTCACTCACACGCTGCTTCACTCACGCTGCCTTTTCCGGTCGCCGCGGGTGGGTGGGTGAGGCGATGGGGCTGGCGGGGCGGGGAGCGGAGCGGAGCAAAGCTCTGGATTCCGCTCCCCCCCCGCCACACCAGCCCCATCGCCTCACTCACACGCCACTTCACTCGCGCTGCCTTTTCCAGCGACCAACCTCCCTTTCTTTTTTGAGGTTGGTCGCCGGAAAAGGCAGCGCGCGCGAAGCGGTGGGTGGGTGAGTGGCGGCGGCGGCGGCGGGGAGGGGAGGGGAGCGGAGCAAAGCTCTGGATTCCGCTCCCCCCCCGCCACGCCAGCCCCATCGCCTCACTCACACGCCGCTTCACTCGCGCTGCCTTTTCCGGCGACCAACCTCCCTTTCTTTTTTGAGGTTGGTCGCCGGAAAAGGCAGCGCGCGCGAAGCGGTGGGTGGGTGAGCGGCGGCGGCGGGGAGGGGAGCGGAGCAAAGCTCTGGATTCCGCTCCCCCCTGCCACGCCAGCCCCATCGCCTCACTCATACGCCGCTTCACTCGCGCTGCCTTTTCCGGCGACCAACCTCCCTTTCTTTTTTGAGGTTGGTCGCCGGAAAAGGCAGCGCGCGCGAAGCGGTGGGTGGGTGAGCGGCGGCGGCGGCAGGGCGGGGCGGGGAGCGGAGCAAAGCTCTGGATTCCGCTCCCCCCCGCCACGCCAGCCCCATCGCCTCACTCACACGCCGCTTCACTCGCACTGCCTTTTCCGGCGACCAACCTCCCTTTCTTTTTTGAGGTTGGTCGCCGGAAAAGGCAGCGCGCGCGAAGCGGTGGGTGGGTGAGCGGCGGCGGCGGCGGGGCGGGGAGGGGAGCGGAGCAAAGCTCTGGATTCTGCACCCCCCCGCCACGCCAGCCCCATCACCTCACTCACACGCCGCTTCACTCGCGCTGCCTTTTCCGGCGACCAACCTCCCTTTCTTTTTTGAGGTTGGTCACCGGAAAAGGCAGCGCGTGCGAAGCGGTGGGTGGGTGAGCGGCGGCGGCGGCGGGGCGGGGAGGGGAGCGGAGCAAAGCTCTGGATTCCGCTCCCCCCCGCCACGCCAGCCCCATCACCTCACTCACACGCCGCTTCACTCGCGCTGCCTTTTCCGGCGACCAACCTCCCTTTCTTTTTTGAGGTTGGTCACCGGAAAAGGCAGCGCGTGCGAAGCGGTGGGTGGGTGAGCGGCGGCGGCGGCGGGGCGGGGAGGGGAGCGGAGCAAATCTCTGGATTCCGCTCCCCCCCCCGCCACGCCAGCCCCATCGCCTCACTCACACGCCGCTTCACTCGCGCTGCCTTTTCCGGCGACCAACCTCCCTTTCTTTTTTGAGGTTGGTCGCCGGAAAAGGCAGCGCGCGCGAAGCGGTGGGTGGGTGAGCGGCGGCGGCGGGGCGGGGCGGGGAGCGGAGCAAAGCTCTGGATTCCGCTTCCCCCCCGCCACGCCAGCCCCATCGCCTCACTCACACGCCGCTTCACTCATGCTGCCTTTTCCGGCGACCAACCTCCCTTTCTTTTTTGAGGTTGGTCGCCTCACTCAAAAAAGAAAGGGAGGTTGGTCGCCGGAAAAGGCAGCGCGAGTGAAGCGGCGTGTGAGTGAGGCGATGGGGCTGGCGAGGCGGGGAGGGGAGCGGAGCAAAGCTCTGGATTCCGCTCCCCCCCCGCCACGCCAGCCCCATCGCCTCACTCACACGCTGCTTCACTCACGCTGCCTTTTCCGGTCGCCGCGGGTGGGTGGGTGAGGCGATGGGGCTGGCGGGGCGGGGAGCGGAGCGGAGCAAAGCTCTGGATTCCGCTCCCCCCCGCCACACCAGCCCCATCGCCTCACTCACACGCCACTTCACTCGCGCTGCCTTTTCCAGCGACCAACCTCCCTTTCTTTTTTGAGGTTGGTCGCCGGAAAAGGCAGCGCGCGCGAAGCGGTGGGTGGGTGAGTGGCGGCGGCGGCGGCGGGGAGGGGAGCGGAGCAAAGCTCTGGATTCCGCTCCCCCCCCGCCACGCCAGCCCCATCGCCTCACTCACACGCCGCTTCACTCGCGCTGCCTTTTCCGGCGACCAACCTCCCTTTCTTTTTTGAGGTTGGTCGCCGGAAAAGGCAGCGCGCGCGAAGCGGTGGGTGGGTGAGCGGCGGCGGCGGGGAGGGGAGCGGAGCAAAGCTCTGGATTCCGCTCCCCCCTGCCACGCCAGCCCCATCGCCTCACTCATACGCCGCTTCACTCGCGCTGCCTTTTCCGGCGACCAACCTCCCTTTCTTTTTTGAGGTTGGTCGCCGGAAAAGGCAGCGCGCGCGAAGCGGTGGGTGGGTGAGCGGCGGCGGCGGCGGGGCGGGGCGGGGAGCGGAGCAAAGCTCTGGATTCCGCTCCCCCCCGCCACGCCAGCCCCATCGCCTCACTCACACGCCGCTTCACTCGCACTGCCTTTTCCGGCGACCAACCTCCCTTTCTTTTTTGAGGTTGGTCGCTGGAAAAGGCAGCGCGCGCGAAGCGGTGGGTGGGTGAGCGGCGGCGGCGGCGGGGCGGGGAGGGGAGCGGAGCAAAGCTCTGGATTCTGCTCCCCCCCGCCACGCCAGCCCCATCGCCTCACTCACACGCCGCTTCACTCGCGCTGCCTTTTCCGGCGACCAACCTCCCTTTCTTTTTTGAGGTTGGTCGCCGGAAAAGGCAGCGCACGCGAAGCGGTGGGTGGGTGAGCGGCGGCGGCGGTGGGGCGGGGAGGGGAGCGGAGCAAAGCTCTGGATTCCGCTCCCCCCCGCCACGCCAGCCCCATCGCGCTGGGCCGAGAGGGCGGCGGGGCTGTGCGGAGCAAGCGAGGGAGCCTCCTTCCCTCTGAGCTTGGCGAGCCAGCCTCGCCCGCGGCGGCTGGGGCGGCGGCGGCGGCTCTCCCTGCACAGCCTGCTGGCCCGGCGCGCGGCTGGAGAGGCTCGGGGCTCGGCTTGTGCGGGGAGGTCCGGCTGCCCCCCTCAGCGTCTTTTCCCCAGCCCCGCCGTTTCCACCGGGTGTGCGCGTCCATCTTCCCTCCCCTCCGCCCCCGTGTTTCCCCGAAAGCAAGATACACGTCTTACGTTCGGGGCACGGCTTACATTAGCTGACCCCCCTGACACCCCCGATACGTCTGACAATCGGGGGTGTCTTGCTTTCGGGGAAACACGGTAGTTATCTTCTGTTACAAATGTTTTCTTCTTCCTTTTCCCACTCTTAAAACTCAGCTATTTTTGTCTACATATTTCCTTTACATCCTTTCTTTATGTTAACCTTTCCTCTTTCCCACCATAGCTTCTCTACTCAGTATATTTCCACTGCAGCAAATTCAATTTTAAATTTCTCTTTCAATATTAAATTTTGAAGATCTTTCTTACTTCTATCACCCTTAATATGTACTGTCTCATATTTGAATTAATACACTTATTCTATCAGTCAAATAAAAAATAACTTTTTTATTTTCATCAATAGTTTTTAGTATATATATATATATATATATATATATATATATATATATATATATATATATATATATATATATATATATATTATTTTAATGTTCAATCTTTGAGACAATCAATGTCCTAGTGACTTTTTCTCAATTTCAATTTTCCATTAATATTTAAAATTAACATTTAATATTTATCATTTCCAAGGTATTAAATGTTCCCAATTCCCTTCATCACAATTCCTCACAAAATCTGGTATTCAGGATACACGTTTTATCTATTTAAATTCTTACCATGTTAATATTCATACTTCTATGTTTTAGATAATCCAAGTTTTCTTTATCTCCATTCATAATATCTTATATTCAAAATCATATTCAAACATCTTATCTATTTATTTAAATTCTCATCATCTACATCAACAAATAATACAATAAAATACTCTTATTTTCTAATAGTTTCCAAATATCTTAAATTTAATAACCAAAATTTCTTTTGTTTCAACATTTAATATTCCCTTTCTTTTCCTCTTTGTATCTATTCTCTCATATTTAAAGCTAATAATTTTTATTCTTACCGCTGTGTCAAGACAAATTTGTTACCTTCATCAATAGGTTTTTGGCTTATATATATCTTAATTACCTTTACATGATCTTCATAAATAAATCAACATTCAATTTTAGCTGTTGATATTTATACTTCTAAATTTCAAGTGACTCAAGTTTTCTTTGCATGATAATATCCTATATTAAAAATACACATCTTATCTATTTGGGTATATTCTATTTTAATTCTCATAAGTAAGTCAAGACCCTATTCTTCTTCAGTCTTATTCTCGCTTTCTTTCTTTGCCAAATCATCTTCCATGTCTGTGCTTTAGAGTCATCAAACAACTCTCCTTGTATTGTTATATATATTATTTGCCGTAGTGAAAACCATCCGGTTGCCATTTTTTTGAAAGGGTTAACAAGTTTAGCAAGTCTAGCAGATCTCTTTATTTTTCTATCTCAACGTAATTGTTCTGAAGTATTTATCTTCTCTTCCACCTGTTCTTCTTGATCTTCAAGTTCCTTCTGATTTGTATAAGAAATCTTTTCCTTTTTTCATGTTGTTAATTTCTTTTCTGGATTTTCCATTATCTGTCTTTGTTGAGCAGTTAAATCTTCTGTCGTGATATTTAATTGTTCCACTTTTTCTATTACATTCTGTATAGTTGATTTTGTAGTTATAGTCAGAGTTTTTGTTTGCACATCTGGGCTGCCTTCTTGTTTTTTCCTGTAGGCTCTTATTTCATCACCAGCTGTAAGGAAGGTTTGGTGAAATGCTTTTAACATAAAAAGAATTTGTTCATCCACAGGAATAGTCTGTTCCTGATCTTCTTCCATAATGATATATTAAACTAAAAGTTTTGCAATCAGGGAGTCCAAAAAGAGAGTCTTCCTCCCCCCCTGGGTAAAGAAAAACACAGATGAAATTCCCACAGCTGGTCTTTCAAGGTTATATGAATCTTATCTCTTTTTTAATAATAATAATAATAATAATAATAATAATAGTAGTAGTAGTAGTAGTAATAGTAGTAGTAGTAGTAGTAAAGTTGGAAGGGACCTTAGAGGTCATCTAGTCCAACCCCATGCTCAGGCAGGAAACCCTATACCATTTCGGACAAATGGCTGTCCAGTCTCTTCTTAAAAACTTCTAGTGTTGGTGCATTCACCGCTTCTGGAGGCAGGTTATTCCACTGGTTAATTGTTCTAACTGTCAGGAAGTTTCTCCTTAGTTCTAGGTTGTTTACTTTCTTGATTAGTTTCTACCCGTTGCTTCTTGTCCTGCCTTCAGGCGCTTTGGAAAATAGCTTGACTCCCTCTTCTTTGTGGCAGCCCCTGAGATATTGGAACAGTGCTATCATGTCCCCCCTCATCCTTCTCTTCACTAAACTAGACATACCCAATTCCAGCAGCCATTCGTTATATGCTTTAGCCTCCAGTTCCCTAATCATCTCTGTTGCTCTTCTCTGTACTCTTTCTAGAGTCTCAACATCTTTTTTACAGCGCAGTGACCAAAACTGGATGCTGTATTCCAAGTGCGGCCTTACCGAGGCATTGTAAAGTGGTATTAACACTTCACGTGATCTTGATTCTATCCCTCTGTTAATGCAGCCTAGCACTGTGTTGGCCTTTTTGGCAGCTGCAGCACACTGCTGGCTCATATTTAGGTGATTGTCCACTAGGACTCCGAGGTCCCTCTCACAGTTACTACTATTGAGCAAGGTACCCCCTATACTATACCTGTGCATTTGGTTTTTCTTGCCTAAATGTAGAACCTTGCTTTTTTCACCATTGAATTTCATTTTGTTAGATAGCGCCCAGTGTTCAAGTCTGTCAAGATCCTTCTGTATCTTAAGCCTGTCTTCTGGACTGTTGGCTATTCCTGCCAGCTTGGTGTCATCTGCAAATTTGATGAGTTCCCCATTTATCCCCTTGTCCAAATCGTTGATGAAGATGTTGAAGAGCACCGGGCCCAGAACAGAGCCCTGGGGCACCCCACTACACACTTCCCTTCATGTAGATGCGGTTCCACTGAGGACCACACGCTGAGTACGGCCGATCAGCCAGCTATGGATCCATCTGGTGGTGATGCTGTCTACCCCACATTTTTCTATCTTGTCAAGTAGTAAGTTGTGATCTACTTTATCAAATGCCTTACTGAAGTCCAAGTAAATTATGTCCACAGCATTCCTCTGATCCACTAATTTTGTCACTTGGTCAAAGAACACAATAAGATTTGTCTGGCATGATCTAGTTTTGACAAACCCATGTTGGCTTTTAGTAATGACTTTGTTTGCCTCTAGGAGTTTGCTGATTTGTTGTTTATCTTTTCCAGGATCTTCCCAAGTATTGAGGTCAGGCTGATAGGTCTGTAATTTCCTGGGTCCATTTTTTTTCCTTTTTTGAAGATGGGAACTGCTCCAGGATCTTTGAAAAATATAGTTCAGTGGTTCTGAGATCACATCTGCCAGTTCCTTGAGAACCTTGGGGTGTAATCCATCTGGTCCTGGCGATTCGAATTATTGTTTTTTATGGCACTATTTTTGATAGGTTGGTCTGTTTGTTCCCTTTGTATAAAGACAGATGCAAAAAACGAGTTAAATAGTTCTGCTTTCTCCCTGTTGCTTGTCACCTTCTTGCCACTTTCACCCACCAATGGACCAATCATTTCCTTCACTTTTTTCTTGTTTTTTACATGTTGAAAGAAGCTTTTTTTTGTTATTTTTTACTTTGGTCGCAAGCCTTAGTTCATTTTGAGCCTTGGCTTTCCTTACTTCATCTTTGCAGGCTCGGGCTATTTGCTGATATTCTGACTTAGTTATGTGCCTCTCTTTCCACTTTCTATACTTGTCCTTTTTATCTTTCAATTTGTCAGAGAGTTCTTTATGCAGCCATGCTGGGTTTTTTTTTGAGAGCTGTTATTTTTCCTCTTTGTTGGTATTGTGCTAGACTGGGCTTTTATTATCTCATTTTTCAAAATTTCCCAAGCTTCTTGAGTTGTTTTCCCCTTGAGGATTCTTATCCATGGAATTCTTCCCAAGCCCTAAGTTTATTGAAATTAGCTCTCTTGAAGTCCAAGACTCTAGTTTGACTGTGTTCTATTGCTTGTGCTTCCATGTTGAATTCTAATATTGCATGATCACTTCCTCCCAGGGTTCCTATGGCTTCAACACCTTCTATCATTTCATCTCTGTTAGTGAGAATTAGATCCAAAATGGCTAATCCCCTAGTTCCCTTCTCTACTTTTTGGGAGACAAAAGTTGTCTGCTAGGTTTGCCAGGAACCTGTTTGATCTTCCACTTGGTGCAGAGTTTGTCTCCCAGTTGATGTCAGGGTAGTTAGTCCCCCATTACTATTATGATGTGCTTCCTATATACCTTAGTATATAGCTGTACCTTAGCTTCCTACATACCTTAGACTAGCAAAAAGTTAATCTATTTCCTCTGTTTGGTTGGGTGGTCTGTAGTATACACCTATGGCAATGTCATTCCCCCCCCCTTTTATATTGACCCAAATGCATTCAAGGCAGTTTTTATCATTGTTATGCTCTATTTCTGTAGAGATGTAGTTATTTCTTATATAGAGAGCAACTCCACCTCCTCTTTTATTTGGTCTGTTTCTTTTAAATAATTTAAATCCCTCTAGCTGTGTGTTTCATGTGTGGGTTTCATGCCACCATGTTTCCGTAATGGCAACAATATCATATCTGCCCTCATAGCCTGAATTTCTAGGTCACCCTGTTTGCTGTTCATACTCTGTGCATTGGTGTATAGACATTTGAGTCCTTTATGACTGGCCCTGTGTTTACTTTCTACATAACCTGTGTAGTGTCTGAGTTCCCCTATTGTCTTACCACCTATTTGGTTAGTGCGCTTTGTGTGGCACTTGCTATTAGAGGCTTGATTTTGCTTGACAGCAAGGTTAGTATTCTTGTCCACACACACATCTATGTTACATGCACTGACAGCCCTATAATTTTTAGATTGCCGGGGACAGGGTTGTTCTGTATCAATTAACTTACTGTCCCCACTGTTTAGTTTAAATTTTCCTCCAGAAAATCTGTGAATTTATAGCCAAGTAACTCAGTCCCTTTCTTTGATGGATGCAAACCATATCTTTTGTACATCTTTTAATTGGACCAGCTACAGACATCGTGACTAATATATCCAAAGCCTTCCCCTTTACACCACTCCTTTAGCCACATATTGAATTATGCTATGCGCTGGCCTTTTCCATTTTACTCCTTATACACTGGTAAAACCTCTGAGAAAGTAAGCCTACAGCTTATTCTGCTAAATTCCTTCCCCAAGCTCTGGAAATCGTTCTGCACAGAGAGTACATCTTTTTGGGACAGATCGTTAGTGCCAAGATGTACAATAGCCTCCACATCACAGTCCTTGCTCCATTCTTGATTATTTCAGAAATAATTATTTTAGAAATAGAATTTCTTTTTCTTTTTTTCTGGGCTGTCAGCCAAATACTTTTAGACAATAACAAGTTGAAATGTCAGGTTTAGCCACAAGATGTCACTCCAATGTTATTTTAATCTTTTCAGTTTTCAGTTTTAAGGAAAAACCCAGATCCTCAGTAAAAGTAAAAGCAAAGAATAGAAAATAGAAAATCTTTTAATCCACAAGCTTTAGGAAATAAAATTCCAATTGGGATCCCGTTATTTTTTCAACGTTTTAAACTCCCCTGGATAATCCCTCGCTGCTGTTTCTAGAGGGAGGGCTAAAATCCCCCTTCCCTTTAGCAACTTACATAGGTAAAAAAAGGTGCTGCTTTAATGTTGCCTGGTGGTGTGACTTCGGATGTCCATAGGTCTTTCATCTGCCAGTTTGGAGGGTAATGCCAGCTCTAGAAGGAGAGCTACTGCTTTCTCGCGATCCAGCGAGAGCCCCTCCTTACTGGTCGCCTCTACAGGGCGACTTTTCAACCCTTTTAGGGCCCCCCAGCGATGCGAAATTGGACGAGGAAGACGGAGCTCATCTTCCAGACATCCATGTCAGCCACGTCACAAACAGAAGTCTGCTTCCAATTTCTATCTGCTGTGATTCTAAGCAGGTTTTAAAGAAATGTATTAAGAACTTGTCCCAAAGATGCTTTTTCAAGAAGCAAGTGGACTTTGTTTTTCTTTGAAGAGATTTCGCTTCTCATCCAAGAAGCTTCTTCAGCTGTCTGAAGAAGTTTCTTGGATGACAAGCGAAACATGTTCAAAGAAAAACAAGAAAGTCCAATTGTCTCTTGAAAAAGCACCTTTGGAACAACCATGACCTGGATGACTGAGAATCTCCATAGACATATTAAGAACTTGGGTTTCTTTATAATTAACAGGCATTTCTATTGCATTGTCAATTAGCCATCATGTTTTGTGTGTACATCGGATTATTTCAGGTCAGAAGTAAACAACAGTAAATTCACACATCTTAATTAGTCTAATGCAGAAATTATGCACATGTGGATTTTTAGTTATGGTAAACAATACATAACCATTTTTAAAATTATTTTTAAATATTTTCAACCTCAGATTTTATAAACAATCACTATTTGAGGATATATGAAAGAAAATTGATGTACTATCTCTCTCTCCTTTCCTCAAAGTTCAAGAAAAATCTGCTGGTACCTTGCTGAATGTTAGTAGGTGGAGTATGGAATCTCATTCTTCAAATGAAAATGCCAGATAATCAGATAATAATAAATAATCAGATAAACAAAAAAAACCATTGTAACCATTGGGCTCTGCTACTTAGAGTGCATTCAGAAAGTATTCAGACCCATTTCATTTTTGTCAATTTTGTTATGCTGCTGCCTTATAGTACAGTTGTTGAAAATCATTTGAAAAATTGACAAAAGTGAAAGGGGTCTGAATACTTTCTGAATGCACTGTATGTTTCCATATTTAAGATCAGTAGAACATATCTTAGGCAAGATGATGCATTGATTCCCTGGAATATTTTCTGTTCACTGGTTCAGGGAAAACTCTTTTGACCTTGTGATTTGAAGCTGAAGCAGAATAAAGTTATTTTGGCTTAACGAGTTTTTGGATGCCTTTCATTCTTTTTCTACAATTGTTAAACTGTTTCCTGGAAGAAAGCCTCATTTTCACGGGACCTGCTGTCTGGAGGAGTAAAGCCTGGATAGAATTGAGCATTTAAATCATAAAGGTCCGCGTAATTTGCGTGTGAAAATTGTTTTGCGCTAAAAGACCAACGGTTCCAGCCCATAACAATATTCTAAGCTCCGTATTCTGACTGACAACACCAGCCTGCGTGAACATGACTTCATGGTGCAAGGCCATGATGTCATGGTGCAGAGTGCGGCCCACTTACTCGCATCGTCGCGCCGTTTTCTGACCAGCCTGATCTTGCGAGGGGCTGCCGAGAGTAGAGAGAGGGTCCTCTGCCCGCTCTCTGTTCTCCTTCCACTTCCCTTGGCTGTCAGGGGAAAGACCCCTCGGTTTTATTGAGTGGTGGTGCCAGAGGGCACTGAGATCACAGCACCATCAGCAGAGGCGAGCAAGCAGGAGCAGCAGCAGCAAGTAGCGCTGGGGGAGGAGTTTGTGGTTCAGGGAGGATCCCGCAGAGCCGCTGCTGGTTGCTGGCCGGCTTAGGAGAAAGAGGAGAAAGAAAGGTTGGCCGAGCAGCTGGGCGTCCTTGGTGCTGGCACCGCTGCCCGGGCTTGAGGATGGCTGTCGGCGCAGCAGCGGCTCCAGGAGATGGAGGCTCGCCGAATCCCGGTCCCGCTGCGGTCTCTTTGGGCTTGAGCGTGGCTGTGGTGTCCAGCCTGGTCAATGGCTCCACGTTCGTGCTGCAGAAAAAAGGAATCGTTCGGGCAAGAGGACGAGGTAGGGCCCCCTGGCTGCAGCAGAAACACTCTGGTGTCTTTGCAACAGCTAGCATCTTCTGCGTGGTATCCCACTTCGCTGAGCCCACCCCGGCTTTCGTACGCCGCCTTGTCCCGGAGTCCCTGCTACCCTACACGAAGGTCATCCTCAGGGAGCGATTAATCAAAATATTTAGCAAATCCAGGCCTCGAGACTGCCTTCCCCGATCAACACAATGCTTCCAGGGGTGTCGGACTACAACTCCCAGAATTCCCAGTACTGGCGCTAAATTGGGGAAGGCTGCTTTAAAACAGACTTTCGTTCCAAGGCATTATCGTTGGTTTTAGGCAGTATCAGACATAAGTATTTAGAATGACCATTGCGAATACACCTTGCAATCCTCCTCCGGTTTGGGTCACCACCACGACGGCTAACCCTTCAGCTCTCCAATCCAGCCACGCCCCCTCCTTTATTGTTTTCTTCTTCAAGTCTGCAATGATATCTGTACTTTTTCAAAAGTCAGTGCTTTTATGTCTACATTATGAATGTAGGCACTTGATTTGCAAAAGGATTATAACTGAGCATGAATGCTAAATAAAAACTCTCAAATCTCAGGGGCCAGGGGTTCAGGCAGCCTTTTCAAGATTTTGAATGTTATTTGTCCCTTATTCCAGCAAATGCTACAGCATATTATTGGCTCAGTTTAAGTTTTTAATTTGCATTTATAATCTGAATTTATGTTTTTTTAAAACAAATTAACACCAACGAATTTTTTATAGAATCACTGAGCTTGGACAAGACCATTTACACCAGTGTTTTTCAAAGCAACTTTTAAGATCATGCTAGCTTTAAGATCATGCTAGCTGTTCTCAACTTTGAGAAACATTGATTTAGAATGTCAGATCTAATCCATTCAGGAATCCAAAAGAAAACATGCTAGGCAAAAGGTTACCCAGCTTCTGTGTGAATACATTTAATAAATGGAAACCCATCACCTCTCTAGAATAATTGATTCCATTTTCACATTGCACATATTATGAAGACATTTACCTGGGTTGTACCTTCCTGTAATTTAAACTACATTTATAATCTAGATTCTTATAAAACACTAAACAAAAACAATGGTGTACCATATCATAATACATTATGTAGATCTGATCATAGTTTCAGAAATTGTTTGCTAAGTGGCACATAGAGGACTTTGTATTAGCAAAATACACAGAATTCATCCATTACTCCCAAAGGGCTCTATAGCCATTTGCACTGTTCTTTGACCTTTGGTAATGATCATTATGAATCCTCAATATAGCAAACATGCAGGCCCCCAAATCCACATTTAACTATATTTCTGTTAATGGGCCTTTTTTCTCATTCACTGAGAAAGGACTATATATTCTTGTAGGAATGCCTAAATTCTGCTATATTCTGAAATCAGATATAGACAGAAAGGTGATAGTTGCATTTCTAATATAAACTCTTGCATGCCAAACTGGTCTTTGGGGGAATACTTGCATTTAGTCTATGCCCAATTCTGTTACAAGGCCATTAAGCTCTGCATGCCAGAGCAGTCCTATTCTACAGTAGACTTTACAGCCGATATGTCAAACACAAGGCCCCCGGGGGCTAAATGTGGCCCGCGAAGTGGTTTCATGTGGCCCGCCAAGCCATCCTGGAAACAGTGAGGGAAACGGCCCTCGCTGCCTTGGCCCTGGCCCAGGCCAGCCTGGAGCCAATGTACAATTTTGTGGTGGCCATCTATGCTGAAACACATTCAGTCTTAGCTCCACAAGGCCGTGTAGAAACAGCAAGGAACCAGCCCCTGCCACATTGGCCCCGCCCCCTGGGTGCATGCTGGGGAGGTGTCACCCTTTGTGAGGAATGAAGAAATAGACCATGCCTTGACGCTTGCCCCGGTCCCACCCCCTTCTGCCAGAGACCCTCAGATCTGTCCCACTCCTGCCCAGGCCCCCACAGGCACCTTTGACGCGAACGATGTAGAGCTGCCCATGCCCACCCAGTAGGCCACACCCGCTCCACCCACGCCCACCCAGTAGGCCGCATCCACCTTAGCCACACACCCCCGCCCCCCCCGAGGGCAACCGCAATGCTGATGCGGCCCTCAATGAAATTGAGTTTGACACCCCTGCTTTACAGTATTGGATATTTCTGTCATCCCCCTATTGGCTCTACCTAGATAGACACAATATCAAAATATTATTCTCTAAAATCCAGCTGCAGTATTTGACTGTTTGAGATTAATAAATGAAACATTCAAACAACAAATTAAATAGTAATGTATTTTGACAGGTTTCTCTTCAAATTAGAGAGCAACTTGTATTATATAATTCATATAATTGACCAACAACAAGCATTTCATTCTTAGAATTCTTTCAAAAATTATTTAGTTCATAAAGAATGTGAAAGTATCGCATGTTGAAATATATTTTTGGTCTCAAAACAGTATTACCAGTTTTATTTACAGTAGACTTAGCCGATAATCAGTATGAAGTGTGCTTGTTCCATTCTGGAGAAAGTGACTGATATACCATAGAACTATTCCCATGCTTGCAGAAGAAACTGCAAATATAAATTAATTTGCTTGTGAATACGGTGGTTTTTGCATTGAATTATTAAGAAATATAGTTGGAAACTCACTGAAATAATTATTCCTGTTCCAATGTAGCAGGAATGTATATTTAGGTATTTATTGTATTAGTATTTATTGAATCAGAAACTGGAAGATCCAGGCACAATTCTGCATTGTAGTAGATTTATGCTGCCTTACGGGATATTTATGCTCCTGGGAAGAATCATGGAAATGAGAGTAATTAAAGTGAGAAATATTATCCACTTTCTTTGGACAAGAATATGGTGTAATATACTCTACTTAATCTATGCCTACCACATGGACTACATGGTGGCTTGTGTATTCTTGATATCGCACATATACAGGACCTTCATTATGTATTGGCAAGGGAAGTTATAACATTTTACATGCTCAGTAATTTTTAAGTTCTCAAAAATAAATCTTATATACTGACTTGATTAGCATAACATTTGAAGTCATAGTTTGGTTTGATTACTGACTTCTCATAAGCTATAATTAAATTGTGGTCAGTGAAGATCTTAACCACTAATTATGTGAACTAAATAACTTTTAACCATATCCAGCATGCAATCTAAACCCAGTTTAGTGCTTATCTTGCAGTTAAGCAATTATGACTCTTCTAGGAAAATGAGATGGATAGAACAGAGCTTTTCAACTGGTGGTACACATACCATCAGTGGTACGTGAGCCCCTGGCTGGTGGTACACGTAGGATGGGTTGAAAAACAATGTAAAAATGTAAAAAAAAGTGTAAAAGTGGATGAGGTGAAGCGGCAGCAGTGCCACACAGGCTTGTGGCAAAGTCAGCTGGAACTGCACATTGCCTTTGTCCTACTGAGAGCCCAGGATCAAAGTGCGCAGCTGCAGCTGATTGGCGGTGGCCTTGGGGATAGAAGGCAGCCTCAAGCAGTCTTCAGTGGAGATTCTGCTGGAGCTGTGCGATGCATTGCCTGGGTCCCCCCCCCACCCAGATGCCCTCACCTTCCCCAAGCGTTTTTTTACTCACCTGCTTTCAGCAGCATTCCCTTTCTCCTGTCCTTCTCAGCCTTCATGTGTTTGTGAGACAAAAAAAAAGTTCCATGAGACTTTCTAAATTCTCGCGAGACATTAGAAAGTCTCATGGAACTTTTTTTTTCTTTTTTACCCACAAACACGTGGCAAAGGCAAAGAAGCAAAAGGAGAAAGGGAGTGCAGCTGAAAGCAGGTGAGTAAAAAAATGCTTGGGGGAGGCAAGGGCATCGGGGCGGGGGCGCCAGCCTTACCCCGCATGGTGGCAGGAGGATTAACAGCAGGCGCAGAGGGCCCAGGAGGAGCTGCGCAAAGCAGGCAGATGGGAAGCCGGACAGATTGTGGACGTCAGCAAGCAAGCGAGATGGGCAGGGGCACGAATCGGCACATGCTCAGAAATGCTGACCTCGTGCCCCTGCTCATCTCGCTTGCAGAAAGCTGTAAAGTTTACAGCACCGCCTTTTGGGAGGGGGGAATAAGAATGGCAACTGAGCAGGGCGGAATTGGCAGTTGCGCGTCGTTACTCCGACCACCCTTAGAGGGCATGGGGTGGCCCTCTCCAGCAAGGCCCCGCCCACCCTTCCTGCCGCTCTCATGGCTGCCCTCCGGTCACTGGGCTTGGCTCTCATCTGGAGAGCAAGGCCCATTTTCGCCCGCAGGTCAGTGCAGCGATGGGGCTGGAGCCCGAAAAGCGCCCCTTTGCACCCAGGGAGGGGCTGGAGCTGCTGCAGCTGCATTTCGGCTCGGCACTGAGGAGCCTCCCAGGGTCCAGCCTGGTGCTGAGGCTCCACCATGCCCATAAAAGAAATGCCCGGGGCTGCGCGTGGCTCCAGGCTGCAGCTGCAGCAATGAATGAGTAGCTTCCCCACTCGCTGCTTTTCTCCAGCTGCGGCCGCGTGCAATGCACCAGAGGGATTCAAGCAGCCGCAGCTTTTTCCCCACCCCCATGCACTCCTCCGCTGCCTGCACTCTCCTCCTCCTGCAGAAGAACAGTGGCTGTACTGGGCTCTCGGCTGCACTGAGCGCAACTGCAGCTCCTTTTCAGAGGAAGCAGCCAAGGAGAAGCAACGGGCAGGAACTGCAGTAGCTGCCATCACACAGCCGTCTGGCTCTGCAACAGTGGCAGTGGTGGTGGCCAAACTTCAATTGCCTCCTCCGGGCTCCTTTACGCCTTCCCCGCTCCTGTAGCGCTGGACAATGGGAGGAAGGGACAAAGAGAGGAGGAAGGAGGGGAGGGAGGGACAATGGAAGGGAGGGAGGGAAGGAGGAAGGGACAAAGAGGGAGGGAAGGAAGAAAGGAAGGAAAGAAGGAAGGAAGGGACAATGGGAGGGAGAGAGGGAGGAAAGGAAGGTGCCTATGCCTGTCTCACCCCCCTCCACCAGAGACTCACAGATCCCCCCACATCCCCCACAGGCACTCTGCAACCTGAGTGATGAGCTGGTCACGGCCCCCTGGCCATTGACTTTGCTTGTCAAAAAGTTGCAAAAGGTGATCACATGACCCTGGGACACTGTGACCGTCATAAATGTAAATCAGTTGCCAAGCATCCGAATGTAAATTACATGACCCTGAGGATGCTGCAACAGCATTAAGTGTGAAAAATGGTCATAATTTGCTTTTTTTTAAATAAGTTTTTATTGAATAGAAAGAAAAAAAAGGATTAAAAACATTGAACATAATAAATCATCTTTGACTGACATCTCAGTCCATATTGTACATTAATTACATATAACATATCTATATACAAACTATACATTTCTGATCTCTATCTTATCTCTTTATTTGTGACCTCCATTTTTTCCCCTCCATCTATAAAATTTATTCCATATTCGATAAAATTCTGTGTCTTCCTGGTTTTTTAATCTTTTAGTTAACCTATCTAGTTCTGTGCAATACATAATTTTCTTTATTAGTTCTCCCTCACTCGGTACTTCCATTGCTTTCCAGTTTTGAGCAAATAGTACCCTTGCCGCCGGAACCACGTGAATAATTAAATATTTATTTACATTTTTCTCTAGTATTCCTAATAATAATGCCTCCGGTTTGCATAGAATGTTTTGCCTAGTCATTTCTATTACCCATTCCCAGACCATACGCCAATACACCTGTGCTTCTCTACATGTCCACCATATATGAAAAAAGGTACCCTTTTCTTTTTTACATTTCCAACACATAGAAGAATATCCTGTATACATTTTGGCTAATCTGGCCGGAGGGAGATGCCATCTGTAAACCATCTTATACAGGTTTTCTTTATATGATGTCGCCAATGTGATTTTGTTATTTCGCTCCCATACTTGCTGCCATTGATCCATATTTATATTATATCCTAGATCTATTGCCCACTTCACCATTGTTTCTTTAACCTGCTCCTCATATAGTTTATGTTCCAACAGGTGTTTAAAAATATTCTTTGTTTTTTCTACGGGCCTAGCAGTATTTTATCTAACCCCGTATCTTGTCTATTAATACCCCATTCTTGCTTATCCTTCATGTATCTTGCTTGTATCTGGAGACAAGACCACCACTCCATGTCTATTCCTTGTTGTTTTAGCTCTTGTTTTTGTTTTAAATAACCTTCTGTCAAGATGTCTTTATATATAATAGCCTTGTCTTTCCTATACAAATTGGGATATGTGACTGCCTCCAATGGCAATAGCCAAGCCAGAATCTTTGTGTAATATTGACATTTAACTATATTCCAGTTTTTTATTAATTCTTGCCGAACCTTATGTCTTAAAAAATATTGGTGGTTTCTGCTTTGCCCCATCCATATGTGAGCATGTCAACCCTGCTGGAGGTCATAACCCTCCAAATGTAAACATCTTTTATTTTCTAAGGTTATCCAGTCTCTAATCCATGTTAGGGCCACTGCTTGGTAATATAGCTCCCAATCTGGGAAACCTAAACCTCCCCTTTCTTTGGCATCCTGTAATGCCTTTAATTTTATTCTTGCCTTCTTACTGGACCACACAAATTCTAAGCTTATTCAGCTCTTTGAAAAATTTCTTGTCTAATTGAATTGGGATATTCTGAAACAGGAATATCATTTTAGGTAAGATGTTTATTTTCACTGCAGCAATTCTCCCAAGTAATGAAAGATGCATAATAATTTGCTTTTTTTCAGTGCCATTGTAACTTTGAACAGTCACTAAGCAAATTGTTCTAAGTCGAGGACTACCTGTACTTTATCGTTTTCTTTTGGGGGGGGGTCAAGTTTTTGACACCTTGCTGGGCGACTGGTGGTACTCGGATATTGCCTTATCCTAAAAGTGGTGCAATGGGTGAAAAAGATGAAAAGCCCTGGGATAGAAGACCAATGTCAAATTATAATCACATATGCAGCAGCATCACTGCTGTTACTGCTTCGTTAACTCTTGCTGACATGTGTGTGTTATTTCTAAAAAATTAATTAATGGCATTATATATAGATACAATATCAAACACACTGGGCAATATAAAATTGTAACTGATTGGTTTTCAGGTATTTTATCCTTGAAAATCCCCCCTATCGTAATTGAGATATAGGAATAATTTAATTAGCATAGAAATATCAAACAGCAATTTAAAAACAGAAAGGTATCATTGTTTGTAAAAGAAAAAATTATTTGATTGTTTGCTTCAGGAATCCATTGTATTTGATTTATACAAGTAGCTAATTATTTGGAGCTCATGCTGACCAGCTGGCAGTATTCTCTATTCATCTAGCACTGAGGTCAACAACCTGTGGTCCATGGCCCACTACCAGGCTGTGGTCTCTTGGCCACTGGGCCTCCTGAGTGGCTGACCAATGCACGTGCATGTGTGCGCTTGCACCCCCCACTTGCACTAGCATTGTGTCGAGTGTACGCTAGCAATGCCGTGAGCATCGGACAGGCACTAGTGTTGCCATGAACACACACCCCACTTGCCCTAGCATCGTGGCATCGCACGGGCGCTAGCAATGCCATAAGTATTGGGCGGGTGCTAGCGTTGCCACGTGCACAGCCCCCATTCGTGGTAGCATTGTAGTGTCATGCCAGTGCTATTGTCTCTGCAAGCGCAACATCCCCACTTGCACTAGCATTGCGGCATTGCATGGGGCTAGAGTTGCCCAAGCATCGCATGGGCACTTGTGGCCTTGTTTGCATCACGTGTGCAATCACGGCACTGTCCGTGCATGCACAGTCCCATTTGTATGGGTGCGTGCTCACATGCATAAAAGTGCCTCCACCCCCTGCCCCAGGCTGCCAAACCAGAAAGGTTGGGGACCCCTGATCTAGCATATCTAGTTTGCATTTTCCACAATCACTTGTGATAAATTCACGTTCCACTTTTGCTCTGTGTAAACAATTTGAAACAAAAAAGTAGGATTGAGTTTTTAAAGAGCCTATTTGGTTCACTTATCATTGTTTTGTTTTCTTTTAAAGATTATGAGAGTAATAATTGCTATGCATCAGGTTTTGACAGCTTTTTAAAAAAGAAATATAATTCGGAGACTAGCAATAACATAAGAACCTACTGGATTGAAATTTAATCCAGCATTTTGTTTACCATAGTGGCCAATCAGGTTTGTAAACAGAACATGGAAACACCCATTCACACCCTGTTATTACTTTGCATTTGAAATACTGAGGCAGGGTTCCTCAAACCCTTCATACACATTGAGTCTTCAAGACTTAAAACAGGGGTCCCCAACCTTTCTGGATTGATAGTCTGGAGTGGGGGGAGTAGAGGCACCTTTACACGTGCGAGCATGTGCATGCGGAAGCGGAACCGTGTGTGCCCAAATGGGGCTGTGATTGTGTGCGTGATGCAAATGAGGCCACGAGCATCTGCACGAAGCTCGGATGACACTAGCATCTGCACAATGCCATGATGCTAGCACAAGTGGGAATGTTGCGCTTGCAGCGACGATAGCATGATGCCATGACGCTAGCGCAAATGTGGGGTTCACTCATTCTTCAAATTAACCATCTAATAAATGAACAAATACATTCTACTGTATGTTTTAACTCTCCATCCATTGGATGATTTCTTGTCCTATTGTCTTGATAGAGGGGGAAAATAGATTAGTCTAATGTTAACAATGTCAATTTTACAAAGAAGAGTTAGCCATTCACATTCACATAATCAGAACTGATGAAGCTTCTTAGATGAGAAGCGAATTTTTTTCTTCTTCTTCAAGGGGAAAAAAACATAGTCCAGTTGCCTTTGGAAAAAATATCTTTGAGACAACCATGACCTGGATGACTGAGAATCTCTGTAGACATTCAGCTATTCACATTACTTCACATTCACATTGGGCTTCATGCTTTTCCTTATTGAATACTTACAATCTGCTGTTTTAACTGCTCATATACTGAAATCCTAACAATGCAAATTTTGGATAAAAGGTGGAAGTTGGGTTCTGAATAGGCAGCACCAGCTTGGAAATAATTGTTTGTGCTTTCCGAAATACCTTCCAGTATTTTCTGTACTATGCAGAGACTGAGGCACAAACCAGCATTTAGCCAGATGTGCTTGTGGAAGCTTCATCTCCATTACCATTTCTCTTCATTTCTGTAGAATAGGGGTCCTCAAACTATGGCCCGCCTTGTCTTTTTATCCGGCCTGCCTCAACCTCCCGGGCAAGCTGTCCAATTGCAAGGTGAGGGTGGGTGGATGGTGGCAAGAGGCCCAGCCAATGGCGGGACGGCGAGTTGGTGGGAGAAATTTTTTCCCCAGTTTCTCCCTCGTACACCCAAGTGCGCGCTCGTGCTTCAGCCATGCCCCCTTCCTCTCCTCCTGTTGCGTTTTTACCTCAGGGCCAGGCTGAGAGGTTTAGGCCTCACTTGCAGCCTCGGCCTCGTTTAGGGCAATCAAACCGGGCAATGATGATGCCATTGCTTCTGCTTCTTCTGAGGCGGGTCCCTTGCTAGGTGCTACGGAACACGAGCCCCAGCCTCCACTGCCAGGCAGTTCTTCTGCCCTGAGATGATCCAGAATGCCAATCAAGGAGAATATTTCTGGCTCAGGGTTAAAATGAAGGGTCCTTGGGGTGGGGGTCTCTAAGGATGGTGGTTTTCTTGCAGACATTTCAGAATCCAAAGTGGGTTAATAAATGAACTGATGATGTTACCTAGTTTGGGTCATGAGACATCTACAAGAAAGCCATGACGCTCAGAGATGACCAAGGAACCCACAACTGCCCTCCTCCTCTTCTCTTCTCCTCCACTCCACAAACCCCGCTCTCTTCTGGCACTGTTGATGTTACCCTAGTTTGGGTCATGAGATGTCTGCAAGAAAGTCACCAAGCTCAGAGAACACCAAGGACTCCACAGCCGCCCTCCTTCGCAGTGTTCCAATATCTCAGGGGCTGCCACAAAGAAGAGGGTTTCAAGCTATTTTCCAAGACACCTGAAGGCAGGACAAGAAGCAATTGGTGGAAACTAAGCAAGGAGAGAAGCAACCTAGAATTAAGGAGAAACTTCCTGACAGTTAGAACAATTAACCAGTGGCACAACCTGCCTCCAGAAGCGGTGAATGCTCCAACACTGGAGGATTTTAAGAGAGACTGGACAGCCATTTGTCCGAAATGGTATAGGGTTTCCTGCCTGAGCAGGGGGTTGGACTAGATGACCTCCAAGGTCCCTTCCAACTTTACTACTACTATTATTATTATCCTCCTCCTCCTCCTCCATTCCACAAACCTCGCTCTCTTCTGGTATTGCTGATGTTACCTAGTTTGGGTCATGAGACATCTGCAAGAAATGCTGAATGGAAATGGCACCTTGTCTTTCTGACAGATGTAACAGAGCTACTAATAGTTTCAATGTGCAACTTCAAGGAAAGGGGAAGCTCATCTGTGATATGAAAGCATTTGAAGTAAAATTGGACATACTCATTAAACAAATGAGGGAGGAACTCTTCCCACAACTCAAAAACTATTTGTGGAAAAACTAGCAGTTACATTCCCAAACAAAACGTGTGGATTCACTGAAAATGTTGTATATTTTATTTATTTATTTATTTAATTCGATTTCTATGCCGCCCTATTCCAAAAACTTTCTTCATTTAAAAATTCATTCAAATAATTAACCAATCATTTTTCTTGTTTCATTTTTTCATTTTATACTTGATTTTACATTGTTCTATAACCGTGGTGATGAACCTATGGCATGCTTGCCACAAGTGGCACGCAGAGCCCTCTCTGTGGGCATGCACACTGTTGCCCCAGTTCTGGGCCTTCAGCTCAGTTTTATAAAAACTTTTCGATTTAGGCCTCCACCGCCGTGTGCAAAAAAAAAAAAAAGGTTCAATCAATCAATTTCAACTTCTCACAGGAAAAAAAAAGATCTCACAAAGTTGGAATTGATTGAATTTTTTAGTCTCACCCAGTCTGCCATTACCACCACAGCCATGCCAACCCAATGGGCCATGCCCATCCGGCACCCAACGATATATAAGTGGGTTTTGGGTTACAGTTTGGGCACTCGGTCTCTAAAAGGTTCGCCATCACTGTTCTATAATCATTTTTTTTTCAAATTATAGTCTGGCCCCCCACCAGTCTGAGGGACAATGAACTGGCCCCCTGCTGTAGAAGATGAGAACAGATTATCTATTGAAAAGACCTACTAAGATTACAAAAAATATTTCAAATTTTAGAAACAGGTGTAAAGATTATGTTACATTCTATAAGAAACAAAATATCTATGCATTTTTAAACAGTTCAAATTCAGCTTTTGCATGAATATTGAAGGCATAGGTAAATACATGTTTATATCCATGTCTCATTTAATGAGCCTCAATAATGATCCTTAAGAACAATTTCAAAAATTATTTTGTGGTTTTGAAAATACTTTAATCCCAATCATGTGATTTAGGGCAAGGGTAAACTAAGTTAATATCTATTTTCTTAAGAGTTGGATTACTAATAACCATACCAGGGACATGACTGATTATCTTCCCTAAAAACAAACAATAAAAAGTTATACTAATTATGGTTATACAACAAATATTTGCATTGGTTCATGCACTTCAGTTAAATAACTCTATAAGGCGGGATAGTGGTAAAGTTAACATATTGTTGAAGCTATAGAAAATTGTACCTATAAAATATAACTTAAACTGATGATCCATTTTTTTATTTTTCACCTATCCAGGGACTTCATATTTAACTGATATAGTGTGGTGGTCAGGTACTATTGCTAGTAAGTATATCTTCTATATTTGAACAATTTTACATCTTAAAACCATATTGAAGGACTATAGTTTTCTACCCAGATGTGTTAGACAACAATTCTTATGCATATGATCAGCAGTGATGAACGTAACTCTGGTCCAATATATCTATTTAAAGAAAAGCTGCTGACATGTTCAATCTAGGATACTGTTTCATTGGTATTTTTCATGATACTTTTCTTGCTGGCAGCATTCATTTCACATCACAGGATATGGTGGCTTTGGCTAAACTGTATACAGTATTCCTCTCAGGCAATATAATTTAAATATAAAATTGTTTTTATCCAGAAACATCTATGGGGAGAGTAAAAATCTATATGATTTGCCATCCAGCCACATTGGGTGATAATTGCTGGAAGTAATTCATATCAAAAATACATCTGGAGGAACCAGACTGGAGAAGGTTGAATCAGAATGTATCTGAAATCATTTTGTTAGATACAAAAATGTATGGGCAATGCATAGATATTTTTTTTAACAGTTACAGTTTTGCAATCACATTTTCTAAATAAAAAAAGTTTATTAAGCAGCAATATCAGAATGATTTTCCAGGGTTTTTTTTTTTTCTAAAATACCATTTTGACTTCTGGTATAATTAACAGCCTTTGGATTTTGTGGTTTCTCCCATGCAAGTACTAATCAAGATTATTTCTGCTATCTTTTTCAAAATTAGCCAAATTTATCTAAATGGTGTCATCTGGAAATGAACTTGTGAAAAGAACAACAGCAACAAAAAACCTAAACATGATGGATGTAACAATTTAGATTGCTTGTAATTCTTTTTGGTTGGCTGATAATATTATAATCCTATGTAAACATACAGTAGATCAATTTGTTGATCTACAGATATATTGCAATTCCAAATTTTCTAATCAGGATTGCCTTATAGGCTAGGAATGCCCAAAAAATGTAATTCAGATACTCCTGGAAAGCACTAGATTGGAACAGGCTAAATTAGGTGCTAGGAAATAAAACCTTCAGCTAGCATAAAACATATTAAGAATATACCAAAATACTTTACACCAATGCAGAATAGGAGTCACTTTAGTTCAATATCCTCTACACTACCAGTATTCAGGATTATTTACCAGGAGAAGCCATCACATTTGCATCCATAACTATAAAATATAAAATGAAAATATATATCCAAAATAAATAATTTATTGAGATCTAAGACTAGTCAATGCAATTTTGTGAAAAGATGAAAATAGTACCCATTGGCATCTGTGAAATGGCACGTGATATCAATACATTATGGTATAATTGCACAAGTGGCAGGAATTAAATACTGTATGTCATTTGCATCATGATAAGACTGGTGCAAAATACCTAAATCCATACTATTTGCATACTTGAACTCATAGCCCTGAAAGTGTTCCATCTTGTTCTAGTGATGTCAATCTTAATGTTGCTTGCATGTAAAGCATCGAGAATCATTGCAGCTTCCTAACATTTTCATTTCCCTTTTGTCCCTCTGGTTTATCAGGGTTTCAAAACAAGGGGCCAGAAGCAAAATCAGCATCTCTGTTGCTTCTGAGTTCCAGAGCTATGAATGCTCAACTTTTCCCTTCTCAACATCCAAACTTAAGATATCATTAGCCAGCTATATTCAGCAATTGTCGAGATTTTTTGGGGGGTAGTGGTGGTAATATAGTGTTGTGATTTAGATACGGAAATACAGTGGTTATGGCTTTAATGACAGTGCCATCATTCTTTATACTTCTTAAGGCTAAAAGAAAAAATACTTTCTTCTCACTATTTACTAGTTTTCCTACCCATGAATATAAAGGACAGTCATACTATTTAATTAAAATGCAGCTAGAGAAACACACAACAGGTTAAAA
The DNA here is from genome assembly GCA_034064705.1 of Bothrops alternatus. Classification (NCBI taxonomy): domain Eukaryota; kingdom Metazoa; phylum Chordata; class Lepidosauria; order Squamata; family Viperidae; genus Bothrops; species Bothrops alternatus. The sequence continues at coordinate 26,567,484 of JARGCV010000112.1, forward strand.
CAGGAAGGAAATCATACAAAATAAAACTGCCAAGCATGAGGTAATAAAGCAATAAAACGCCAAAACCCTGCAGTCTAAATCAGTTGTTCCAAAAATAATGAAATGTTTAGTTTTGTTTTCTGTTCACATATTTGTGTTTTTTCCCCACAGTGGCGCTTGGCCAGATTGGGAATTTCTTAGCTTATACTGCAGTTCCTACTGTTCTGGTGACTCCGCTTGGAGCACTTGGAGTCCCATTCGGGTAAGGATTTTTTCTGTTCTGCCTTGTTTTCCCTTTCTTCAAATCAAACTATCCATCTGAGTACCTATATTGTACGCAACTATGTTCAATTTTCTTGCAATTATTATTTTTACTAGTAGTGCCGATAAGTGTTTAATTTTTTTATCTGTTCTACTGATTTGCATTAAAAATTACCTAGTTTTTTCCTTATCTTCCCTTTTGTTCCTTATTTTAAGGAAAAGACATTAGTTGTTTTTTAGATTTCTTTCTATCCTCTGAAATGTGCAGATGAAGCATTTATTTATTTATCTATCTATCTATCAAAGAAAGCCATTATCAAAGGTTTACTGTGAACATCGACAGATGTTTATATCCCTAAATACTGAAATGTAAAATGTGCACAAACCACTCAATTAAGATAAAATGTCCTTGGATTCTCAGAGATCCTGGCTAAATGAGGTGCATCCTTTGAATTTTTCATTTAATTAAGTGGCTCTCTTGGCGTTACTTCATGTTGTGGAATTGTATCCAGAGCTAAAAACTGATTCAATCCCCAGAAAGTTACATAAAGAAGACAGAGTGATACTTCTAGGACTTTGCTTCAGATAGCTAGCTATCCTTTTTCAAATAAATATTTAAGTTAATGTCCAGATATTATATTCCTTTGGAGCATTTTTGTCACAAATGGCACTGTCCTCTCTCTATCCAAAGAACCATGAAGTGACCCTCAAGGGCAGGTGGGGTTTTTTAAAAAGGTTTTACATCTCTGGTGCTGCACAATCATGTTGAATCTGTTAAGAAAACATATCCTAAGTAGCTGCAAGAAATGTTCTGTTACTTAAAAAAAAATCCCACATGTAATGTGCAGGAGAGATCAAGTCAGAATATTTTTCATTGATACAAAATGCATCAGGGAAGCACTCCTTTCCTATCTTGCATTCCCACTTGCCAGGCCAAACTCAAGTATCGAAATATATCCCATTGCTAGCTGGGGAATTCTGGGAATTGAAGTCCACACATCTTAAAATTACTAAAGTTGAGAAACAATGGTTTAAACCAATGAAGAAAACTACCTTCTGAAACAAACACTGTTGAATAATTTCTTAACCTACAGCAAGGACTTCCAAAAGAGTGATCAAACTGAAGAAAATGGCCACAATTAAATAATCTATCTTTATGTGTATCATGTAAAAAAATGATTAGGATTTCGATCACATAGTTGCTACTTTGATTTTTGGAATTCTCCTTTGTGGATAGTCTGCCTTACAGCAGAGGTCCCCAACCTTTTAGGCACCAGGGACCGGTTCCGTGGAGACAGATTTTTCCACGGACCAGAGGGGGCGTGGTTTTGTGTGCTGCCTGCATCTCGTGGATGGGGCTTTGCTTGCTTGTGCAGACCAGTTGTTGGCATGCCGCAGCCTGGTACTGGTCCTTGGACCGGGGGTTGGGGACCTCTGCCTTACAGCACAGAACACCTGATTGAAATTTTCTCTTCGATCCTCTCTTTCTAAGGTCCATTTTAGCTTCCTATCTACTGAAAGAAAAACTGAACATTTTGGGCAAATTGGGCTGCCTCCTGAGTTGCGCAGGTTCTGTTGTTCTCATCATTCATTCTCCAAAGTCTGAAAGTGTCACCACTCAGGCTGAGCTTGAAGAAAAGCTTACAAATCCAGGTATTTAATTCTTTGGGTTAACCATGTTGACAAGTAAATCTGAGTGACAAGACAAAAATGAAAAGAAGCTTAAGTTGCTCCAGTGTATAATGTTGGCTTACTTTGTATTTCCTGCTGAACAACTTTTTGTTGCCAAAGGAATGCATCATTTTTCCCCTCCTCTTTCATCTTTAATTATGGAAACTCATTTGTTCCACAGTCCTAAACATAACTACCTTTTTTAAAAATTACCATTGAGAAATAAGTTAGACTTACAAGTTTTCCAATAGCTACTGTATAAGACAAGAATAACATAAAAATAAGAAATAAAATTTAAAGAAAAAATTACTTAAGCTTAAAATAAGCTTGTTTTCCTACTGGGTAATTTTTTTATATAATTCATTAAATAATAAAGAATGAATTCATTGTACTTCTGTATAATTTCAGTCAGTGGGATTTAAGCAGTTTTATTATTTGGGGCTATAAATTACTATAAATGTATATATTCAACCAAGGAAGGTTGGAAATTAAAATGATAAATAATCGCTTTGGATGTAAAATTATTGTTAGAACTCACAGAATAAAGGAGAATGTATTTTCTCATATTTATTTCAGTGTACTTTAAACACAAAAGAAAGCAATCCACTGGTCTATTCCAATTGTTCTTGGGATTACTGCTCCCAGATTATTAGCCAAAGACCATGATAGCTGGAAATTCTGGAAATTGTACCTCCAAAAGGACTAGATTGGAGAAGATCTAAATTCAACACAGTTGATTCAGTAGTGAGCAAATCACTGACTGCTTCCAAGAGTAGACATGATTAATAAGCTGTTTGTGATTATCATAGAATGATAATGCAAACTTTGGACTGTAGTTTTATCTCTCTGAAGAAATTAAAAAATAAAGTGATGGTTTATTTTTAATTACTTTTGGTTTCAGATAATTTCCAGATAAAGGCGGAGTTAAAGATCACAAAATTATATTGCTTAAATATGCCTGATGACTGACTTGCCCATGATAAATAACATGGAAGATAATTTAAATGTTCTCTGCAGTATACATATAAACCAAAATATGCATTTTGAAAGAACATTTTTCTGAATCAAAAGCATAATTTGCCATGATAAATTAAATAACAGACTGTCAAAACCAGGACCATAATTTAGGATTACATACCATCATTTGATTCATATGGAAAACAATAACTTAAGAGAAGGAATGAGCATCTGCAGAAAACCTCACAGTACTTCCAGATATAATCTTTCCAAATTTAATCCTTTTCAAATATGTTTGTGTATAGTTCCCGTTACACTGACGTGTCAGCTGAGAGATAAAGGACATTGCAGTCTAAATACCATTAAGATAGATAGAATTCTTTATTGGAGAAGTGTGATTGGACACACAAGGAATTTATCTCCGGGCCGTAATCTCTCAGTGTACATACAAGCAACAAGTGATAAATCATGATCATAATTATAAAACACTATTATCATAAAATATATTCAGTGATAGTCATAGGATATTAAATAATCAACATAAATCAAAGCAATCAGCACAAATCATGAGATGCAAACAACAAAGTTATAGCCATAAAAAGCTAAGGAAATAGGTAATAGGGAAGATGAGAAGTATAATAGTAATAGTAATATAGCCCAGCTAGGTGACTGATGATGACGTTTATTGCAAAATACAATCTGGAAAATTATGAAGATAAAGCCAGTGTGAGTTAATGTCATATAAACAATGTGCAGTATGGATCATTGTGATTTCTAGCATTGGGGTATATATCATATAATATAGAATTGTTTTCAAGAAATATTATTTGGTTGAGCGTAATTATGCTATTCTTTGTTTTTCAGTATTCGTGGGTTACCTCTGTATTGTGCTTCTCATGCTGCTTCTACTTATCTTTTGGATTGCACCAGCTCATGGACCCACTAACATTATGGTTTACATCAGTATTTGCTCATTGTTAGGAAGTTTCACTGTGCCTAGTACAAAAGGAATTGGACTGGCTGCTCAAGATATCTTTCACAATAATCCATCAAGTCAAAGAGCATTATATCTCTGTTTGGTTCTGTTAGCAGTATTGGGATGTAGTATAATAATTCAGTTTAGGTACATCAATAAGGCACTAGAATGTTTTGACTCCTCAGTGTTTGGTGCCATCTACTATGTAGTATTCACCACTCTTGTCTTGCTAGCCTCAGCCATTTTGTTCAGAGAATGGAGTAATGTTGGTGTTGTTGACTTCTTGGGGATGGCTTGTGGGTTCACTACTGTATCTATTGGAATTGTTCTTATACAAGTCTTCAAAGAATTCAATTTCAATATTGGTGATTTGAATAAGCCTAATATGAAGACCGATTAAATTCTTAATGTTCAAGGGAACTGGATAATCCAGAGAATGATAGTGTCTTCAATTTTTAGGCCATAGAAATGATAGCCTTTAATTTTTAAACTTTGAGAATAATATCACCTTTCATTCCTTGCTAGAATGTGTGAAATGAATTAGTGTTCTTAATTCAATTTCTCTAAGACTTGTGATTTATAAACCTCATAGCAAGTAGAATAAGAATTGCATCATCACAGAAGCTGATGTGTTTCTTTATCCATAAACATCATCTATGTAGTGTAGGATTGAATTATTTTGGTCTATGAAGAACCAGGAATCTTTTCAAATGATTATTCAGAATCTTCTGGTTGTGTGAATCAACTGTCAACATTTGTGTTTACAACTGAGCAGGTGCCATGAGTGATCAATAGCCCTTTTTAAAAATGTAGATACACTTCAAATACTAGAAAGGGTTTTCTTTCTATTTACCTTCACAGTTATGATTCAGATTTTAGTATTCTTACAGGTGTATTTGAAGAGTCCACAACGGTTACGACTGTGTATTGATATGGTTTGTTCTTTCTCTACCTTTGTAAATTGGACTGTGACATGGAATTCATAATTATGTCCAAAACTAGATATTTATATCTCAACATGTGTTCTCTCTCATACCAGCTGAAAGTTGCTCACAAATCTAAGTAAATATAGCACTTAGTTGACAGCTATGCCTTTTGTTCACATGAATCACTTAATGTATGTCAATGCATTATATTAATTCAGGAGCTTATATTTAATATAAAACAATGTAAGGAATGTGTTAGATCATAACCACTTTCTACCTTTTTTGGTAGATTATTTGTAAACAGCTAGAAACTACTTCAGTGCCTTTTCTATTCTAATGAAATCACTTTCATGGAGTGGTTCATATTCTCTAATATTTGAGTGTCCTCATGCTTATCAATTTAACCAAGCAGAGAGACACTAATATATTTGAATTATTATGGGGTAACTTCTATGCACTTCCAGCTAGTGTTTGTTTAGAACAAAAATATTCTATTATAGTAATATTCAGTTAAATTCCCTAGACAGTTTCCCCTAACAAATTCCAGTAAACTATTGTGTAGCATCTTTTATCAGGTTTTGAACTGGCACTTTTAGAATTAAACTAAGCATTACGAAAAGAATTTGTAAGAGGAAAGAAAAATGTTCTTCGGTTGAGGGGAAAATATCTAGATTTACTAAGTGATTCTTCAGCAAGGCCTAGAAATTGTTCTCACTCACTTGGAAGAACAGAGAGAAACAATGGGGCTTCTGTTTCCACGATACCAGTGTTTCTCAACCTTGGTAACCTTAAAAAGTGTGAACTTCAACTCCCAGAATTCTGGAAGTTGAAGTCCACACTTTTTAAAGTTGTACTAAGTACAAAAACCTCAGTATAAAAAACTGCTAAGTAAAAAGAACAGAAATGAAGAGTTGTCTTTTTCCTAGATAATTAGATTTGATTCAATAGCTATGAGTCTGTTTGCAAGTTCCTCATTATGACTTGAATTAACAATAGTGGTCTGACATAGAAATAGCAGTATAAATAGATACATGAATACTTTGCCAGATCAGGTTTTATTTATTATTTATTATTACTTTTTAAAATCATTTGCATTTGAAATTTCTGAATTCAGGAGGCACATGACCAAGAAATGTTTGCCAAGGGAACAAGAAATAAACCATGCGCCTAGTACAAACTCTCCCCTTATATACATTGGGATGTCATGATGCAAGTAGAAAATATTGACATTTGTGTCATTATGTCGTGAAACATTTTATTGTTTTGGCATCATCAGAGTTAGGAACAGACACCAACTAATGTCATAGGTGTCAATCTGCACCTTCAAGCATTTTTAAGCATACAGTACTTTATCTTCACAAGTAGTTTCTGACAATAACATTATTTGCAATGCAGCCACAAGGTTGTACAGAATGGTTGTTTTCTCAATATACACAATCAGTATAGAAATCTTATGATTCCTTTTAAATTCTGAAAATTGCAAATTGGAGATGATTTTTCTAAAATAAAACAGCCTTTCGCATGTTAGGGATTAAAACTGTTTGTATGTATGTACAGTATGTATATTTAAAAGATTAAAACCCATACTAATAGCTATTTGAACACTTGGAACATTAAACATATGAGAGTACGTTGTGGGGGCAGCCTGAATGGGGCTTCTTATTCCCTATAATGGACACCATGGGAAGGAAACTATGCATCAGAATGTAGCCCGTCATAAAACATCTATTTTACAAAGAGCAACTGGGAACTCATTCCTTCTACCACACTGTGTTGTTCCTACTATTCAAGCTGTCTTTTATGTTTTTTATAGATGGGTAGATATGCTTCAGAACAAAGCATTGACCTACAGTCACAGACCCGTTTTTATTTTCTGAGGTTACCTGTGAGACTATGTAATGGACTCAGAGAGATTTCTTTGGAAAGAAATCATTTTAAAGTCTGGCTTTCTTTTAAAAGAAAACAAACACGCATACAGTCAGATGGGGCAAAGAGCCTGCTAAATCCAAGGGGAAAAAGTCCATAAACAGATTGGCTTCTTCCCCCCCCCCATCAAAATGATTTAGATATTGGGTCGTGTTTGAACTGGACAGACCCCTTTCACCCTGTACATATATGGGTGGAGGAAATGCATGCAACAAAATGGTAGTCCAAAAATAACTTGTGAAGTAACTTTTAATCAATTTTAATCTGCAAACACTGGTTTGGCTTGCTTATTTATTCATTTATTTAAGAAATATCCATTTTATCTTCTCCCAAATGGTTTTAGGTAGCTTACAAGGCAGTTATTATTTCTAAAGATCATTAAAATCTTCCTGCAATATGTGGCATGTACAGAGAGGTTAGAACACGACAACCCGCGGCTCCAGAGCCGCATGCGGCTCTTTCAGCCATCTCCTGCGGCTCCCTGTCCTCAGCCACCATGTGCAGTCTGAAAAAAAAAGTGGGACTAAAAAAGTTCAACCAATCAATTCAAACTTCTCATGAAGTTTGAATTGATTGGTTGAACTTCTTTGGTTTGTGGGACTGCCCACAAACCTCTTTCCTTCTTCATACTGCACGTGATGGCCGGGAGGATTGCTGGAAAAGTGTCCCTGGTAAGGAGCTGCAGGTGGCCGGTCTCGAGGTGCCTCTTCCCTGCCCGGTGGGTCTCCCCTCGCCCTGCTCCACCGCTGCCTGTTAGTCGGGGGTCGCCGGGGGTCTTCCAGAGCTTCCCTTCTCCGCCTGTGCCTTTCGGCCATCTCATGGGCAGCAGATTCCCCTGCGGCGCCTAGCCAGCCCTTTCCCCAACTGCTGCACAGTCCTTTTGGCTGTCCTCCCGCTGCTGCTGCTGCCGGTCACACTGAACGAGGCCAAAGAGACGGCGGTGAGCGGGTAGCCGCACCACTTTGCTGTCCTCCCGCTGCCGCCACCCTCGATGCTACAGGAGAAGGAGACCTTGGGCTGCGGGGGCTGCGGGGGCTGCGGCCAGGCCGGGGATGGCGGGGAACCCCGACGATGCTGCAGTGGCCACCGCCGGGCCACGCCGCTGTCACCGGAGCCGCTGCCTCCCGTCCTGCTCCCTCTCCCCGCCCATTCGGCTGAGGAAGCGGCGGCCGGGCTGCACCGCTGCCACCAGAGCCGCTGCCTCCCGTCCTCTCTCCTCACCTGGAGAGAGAAAGAGGAAGAGAGAGAGGAAAGAGGAAAGAAAGGAAAGAGGGAGAGGAAAGAGAAAAAGGAAAGAGGGAAAGAGAAAGGGAGATGAAAGAAAAAAAGGAAAGGGAGAGGAAAGAGAAGGGGCGTTGTCTTACCTGAACGCCTTTTCTCAGCATGATGATGTAGAATCCACCGGTGGGTAATTATAGCCTTCCTGCTCAGCTAGACTAAGTCAGAACTTTAGCCATGCCTCCTTCAGGGAGTGTCCTCCAGTTTTGACGAGGTGAAGCATCCAGGACGAAGTCTGATGCAATGGCTCCTGAAAAAATATCTAAGACACCCACCTAGACAGCTAGAGGAGGGTGTGGATTCTACATCATCATGCTGAGAAAAGGCGTTCAGGTAAGACAACGCCCCTTCTCCAGCATGATGCCTGTAGAATCCACCGGTGGGACATACCAAAGCCCTACATGACCTGCTGCAGCACTCTTCTGCCAAACGAGGCATCTGCTGCGGCAAATCTGTCTATCTTATAATGTCTGACAAAGGAAGAAAGGGAAGACCAGGTCGCTGCCCTACAAATCTCCTCCACAGAGGCCTGAGTAAGCCAGGCCACGGAGGTGGCAGGACTCCGTGTGGAGTGAGCCATAATGTTTGAGGGAACTGGAAGTGACAATGAGACGTAAGCTCTGGCAATATAGGCCCTGATCCACCTGCCAATGGTCAAAGAAGAAACCTTCTGACCCATGGACGATGGCTGAAAGGAAACAAATAACGCCTCCGATTTGCGAAAGGCCAAGGTCCTCTTGACATAATGGAGCAGGGCCCTGCGTACGTCTAATGTATGCCATCGTCTCTCCAGACGATGGGAAGGGCACGGACAAAAGTTAGGAAGGACTAGGTCCTGCGATCTATGGAATCAAGTGTTAACCTTTGGAACAAAGGAAGGGTACAAACGTAGGGTGACCTTATCTTCTGAAAAGGTACACAAGTCCCTACGAACTGAGAGAGCAGCTAACTCTGAAATTCTCCTAGCCGAAGTGATGGCCACCAGAAAGGCCACCTTGAAGGAAAGGTAGCAAAGCGAGCAAGAATCAAGGGGCTCAAATGGCGGCGAAGTCAATGCCTGTAGGACCTTGGACAGGTCCCAGGATGGAAAATGATGGACTACAGGCGGCCTGATTGTAACAGCCCCTTTCAAAAAGGCACTTACGGCTGGGTGTTGTGATAAGGGGGCAAGGTTATCACAGGAAAGGACCGTTTGCAAGGCCGCCACCTGCCTGCGGATGGTGTTGAGCGCCAGTCCTTTATTTATACCCTCCAAGAGGAACTCCAGGATGTTAGGGATAGTGACCGAAAGGGGTGTCAGGTTGTGTTTACTGCACCAGTTGGAGAAGTTCCTCCACGTGGCGTCGTATATCCTATTAGTTGAAGGACATCTCGAAGCCTGGATTATCGAGATCACCCCCGTCGAATAGGATTGTCTAATTAGACCTTTCCGCTCAAGTGCCATGCGGCTAGTTGGAGCCACTGGGGGTCCGGATGTTGAAGGTTCCCCTGGCTGAGAGACACTCGGTCCGGGGGAATCTTCCATGCTGGCGAGAGCGATAGGTCTACAAGGTCTGCAAATGGGCGCCGTGGCCAGTGCGGAGCAATTAATATTATCTCCGCCCGTTCCAGTAATAGTTTGCGGATTGTTGCCTGCAGCAACGGGAGTGGAGGGAAGGCATAGAGTAGCTCTTTCGGCCACTTGCACCGTAGAGTGTCCGTTCCCTCCGCTCCCCTTATGGGGAACCTGGAAAAGAATCGGGGAAGCTGGGCATTCGCAGGAGACGCAAAGAGATCCAGGTGAGGGTGGCCGAACCTGTCCGAGATCTCCTCGAATAGAGCCGGATCCAGCCTCCACTCTGAATGATCTACTGTGACTCTGCTGAGGGAGTCCGCTTGACGATTTGCTTCCCCTGAGATGTGTTCCGCTTTGATGGAACCTAGGATTGACTGCCCACAGGCCCAGATCCCGGGCCTTCTGCATGAGTGCCCCCGATCTGGTCCCTCCCTGTTTGTTCACGTGGGCCTTGGCTGCCACATTGTCAGTTAGTACCAGGACGTGACGACCCGCGAGGAGAGAGGAGAAGTGAAGGAGAGCTAAATGTATGGCCCTGAGCTCGAGCCAATTTATATTGTGTGTTAAATCCTGTCTTGACCACCTCCCTTGGGCGAGATGTGTCTGAAGATGGGCCCCCCAGCTGAACAGGCTGGCGTCCGTAGTTACTGTGATCGTGGGGGGTTCCCTGAAAAGAGTCCCTTTGGACATTGCTGACGAGGCCCACCACAGGAGAGATAGGAGGGTGTGATGAGGGACCCTGACCTTTCTGGTGGAAGAACTGAGGTTCTGTTTTTGGAAGGGAAGGAGGAACCATTGTAGATTCCTGGAGTGGAGTCTGGCCCAGGGAACGATCCCCATGCATGAGACCATCTTTCCCAGAAGCTGGGACAGCTGTACGAGGGGAACTGATCTTTGTCTCCGAATGGCGTGTATGAGCTGTTGGATGCTGGCCCGACGCTCCAGTGAAAGATAAACCATGCATGAGTCGGAATCTATGATCGCTCCTAGATGAAGCAATCGTTTTGTGGGAACAGTGTGACTCTTTTTGTAGTTCACCGAGAATCCGTGAACCTGAAGGGTGTGTAGCGTGACCTGTAGGTCTGCCTGGGCCGAATGGAGGGAGCTGAGCTGGACTAAGATGTCATCCAGGTAACATTGTATGTGCACCGGCAACCTGCGAAGGTAGGCCGCCAAGACGGCCAGCACCTTTATGAATACTCGAGGGGCCAAGGATAGGACGAATGGAAGGGCCCTGTATTGATAATGCCAGTGCGCGTTAACAGAATCGGAGGAATCTTCGATGTTCCTGGAGAATTGGAATATGTAGGTATGCCTCTGTTAGGTCAATGGACGAGAGGAAGTCCCCTTTCATGATGCTGGCCAATATGGATCTGAGGGACTGCATTTTGAACCTTTTGTAAATTACAAAGTGATTTAGACTTTTTAGGTCTAGAATAGCTCTCCAACCTCCCGAGGCCTTGGGAACCACGAACAGGATGGAGTAGAACCCCTGTTTTCTCTGTTCCTGTGGTACTGGTTCTATTGCCTCGATTTCTACTAGATGGTCTATTGCTAATGTTAGCAACCTTGCTTTGGATGGGTTGTGTGAAACTGGGTACTTTATGAAGCAACTTGGAGGGGGAGAGTAAAACTTTAGGGCTAGGCCGTTTCTTATGGTGTCCCTTACCCAAGAGTCAGTGGTTGTTGTTTCCCAAACATCGCTGAACCTCGCCAAGCGCCCTCCAAGGGAGTGTTGTCCCTGGCGTCACTTTGATCATCTGTAAGGACGCCCCCCCGCACCACTAAAGGGTTGTTTGGATTGGAATTGGCCCCTGGCTGTGTTCGGACGGTCCTGTTGGCGATCCTGCCTGGGAGGGAAGGATCGCGAGCCTCTGGACCAATCCCAGGACTGCCCACCGCGAAAGGGTTGCCTCCATTTCCAGGAGCCGCTCGGGTGAAAGCCCTGTCTGCGGAACTCCTGTTGTGGCCGCCTATCTGATTTTTTGGATGGGTGTGCCAGAATTTTGCGTTTGTCCTTGCCTTCAATGATGTGTGGCTCGAGAATAGGACCGAATAAGTGGGATCCTGTGTACTTGGAGGTGGACAGGCGCCATTTAGACTTTAAGTCTGTCCTCCACTGTTTTAGCCAAAGAAGCCTGTGCGAGGCCACAGTTGCCGCTATAGATCTGGCTGAGTACCTCGTGGCATAGAGAGAAGAGTCAGCCATGTACTCTGCTGCAGTCAATAATTTGGTCAATGTTTGGTGCGTGCGTACCTGCTCGGGCGGAACAATCGACTGGAGCTCCCGGAGCCACATGATAGAGGCCCTTGCGAAGAAAGAAACCGAAGTGGTGGCTCTAATAGACCATGCTGAGGATTGGTGTGCCTGGCGAAGGGAAAATTCAATTTTTTTATCCTCCGCCTTCAAGGCCTCAGCCATATCTCCCGGAATGGCAGAAGTGGAGAAAAGAGAGATTAAGGGGGCGTCCACCGATGGCACGTCCAAGAGAGACGCAAAGGAAGAGGAAACATTAAACAATTTTTTCTCCGTATTGTTAGGGGAGGGAACAGTTGCTAAAGATGCCCATTGTTTCTGCACCGTGGAACAAAAAACCTTTGGACAAGGAATCTGTTTATCCTCTGCCACCTGTACAGTGAAAAGGGGATTGGGTTCATCATCATCATCATCAGAGGTGGCGGGTTTGACCTCCTTTGCTGAGGAAAGGTTGACCGTAGCACAGGCCTTGAGAAGGAGAGAACGGAATAGGGAGGGGTCAAACAGCCCCGAGGTGGAAGCCTGTTCCGGTGCTGCCTCCTCATCCTCCGACAGAGGGATGTCAGTCATCTCTAGGTCCACAGATCCCTCCTCTCCTAACTGCGAAGAGGCCTCTGAAATGCCAGAACCCTGGGTTGCGGCCTGTTCTGCTTGGGGAGGGAGCACAGGGGGAGGCAAGGGGGGTTGAGAAAGAGGTTGACTCCTAGAAGAAGACATAAATTGGTCAAATGCCTGTTGCATAAAGGAATTGTGACCACTTACTATGCTGATCCCTGGAGCTGCCCCCTGCCTCAGCGTGTGTGTCTGCAGAATCCTGGTGTACAGGTGATGATGATGTTGAGCGAGGGGAACCAACCTGCTCAGTTTCCCCCCGAGGACACCATGCCCTAGGGCCTGCCCAGATTCCAACTGTGGCTCAAAGGGAATAGAAGTGTCCAGTGGGGTGGGGGAAACCACTTCAGCCCCACTGGATCTGAGCCTTTGGGCCTTGGAAAACTCCTTCTCCAGCGCCTGGTGCCTCCTCGTGGCCTCTCGCTTGGCTGCCTTCGACAGCTCCCTTGTAGACAGGTGTTTAGTTTTAGCTTTCTTCTTGCCCCCCCCATCCAAATCAACAGATCTGCGCTTTGTTAATATGGGGGGGGGGTGCCTGAGCCTTGTTATGCCTGAGTCGAGGAACTGTCTGCCATGCTGTCTAGATAATCCGGCAAAGGTACCCAGACGGTGGGGGGAAACCCAAGGATGCAGATCTGACCGCCAGAGATGGGAAACCAACCCTCGCTCTGGACTGATGCGATGGCAGCCACAGTCAGACAAGTTCCTAGAATTGTCTGCAAGGCCAAGTGACTAAAGGTCACAACTAAGTAGCAACAGGTGGTATGAACTGCCCATATGATCAAGTAACCTCCAGGTAGAAAGGTACACCAGCTAAAGTTCCTATACCATGTATATATAGAAGTACTGGCAATAATAAGACACCCTGAAGTAAAGAGTGAGAGAGAGTTCACGTTGTTGCAGAGTAAATTCTTATGCTCTCTTTTTCCCCAGTAAGGCCTGACTCAGCAGGCACTGTGACGGAGCAAGCAGGCTCACGGTCTAAGATCAGACTAGGCCCTTCAAATGGCCTCTGTGAATCTGTCCGGCCATGCCCTATAGGCAAAATGGCGGCCGCACCTTTCCAAAATGGCAGCCGCACCTGTTCCCAAAATGGCGGCCGCGACCCACACACGCGGTCAATGGCGGCCGCAACCTCCGATGCCTGCAATCAGGCAAAAACAGCAGGGAAACTATGACGGAGCCCTCAAACCCTTGTAGGGCAACCAGGACCACTTCCCCCCACTCCGAAGGCACTTGTGCTTTGTTGGAGCAGCTGCGCTGCTATCCGGATCCGCCTGCTTCGTCTGCCGCAACGAGAGAAGAAAACCTCCCCAAATAAGGCTCATTTGGAAGGGAGCCGATTCGCCGATCGTCGCTCGAGCGGCTGAGAGCGAGCGAGGGGAACGATCCCCCAGCAAGCATGCAGCCAGAGCCTCTCAGGCTCTTAGGCCCAAAGGCCTAATACCAACAGGCAGCCAATCTCAGTTGGAATCCAATTCGTAGCAACAAATTTAGAGTATCCAATTCAAATTTGAATTTCTAATAGCATTTTTTGAATTTAGAGCAGTAAAAAAAAACAAATAAAAGGCAATTACGCTGACTAGGCCTAATCTAGCTAAGGAGCCACAAAACTTGCATGCTGCTGAGCTGTAGACTAAGTCAAAACTGGGATACTCCCTGAAGGAGGCGTGTCTAAAGTTCTGACTTAGTCTAGCTGAGCAGGAAGGCTATAATTACCCACCGGTGGATTCTACAGGCATCATGCTGGAGAAAGGAAAAGGGGAGAGGAAAGAGAAGGGGAGAGGAAAGAGGGAAAGAGGAAAAGGAAAGAGAAAGGGAGAGGAAAGAGAAAGGAAAAAGGGAGAGGAAAGAAGGAGAGGAAAGAAAAAGAAAAGAGGCAAAGAAAGGAAAGAGAAAGAGGAGAGAGGAAAGAGAAAGAAAGGAAAGAGGAAAGAAGGAGTGAGAGGGAAAGGAAAAAGGGAGAGGAAAGGGAAAGAGGGAGAGGAAAGAGAAAGAAAGAGAGAGAGGAAAGAAAGAAGGGGAGAGGAAAGAAAAAGAGGAAAGAAAGAGAGGAAAGAGGGAGGGAGAGGAAAGAGAGAAAGAGACCCTTTCGACATCTAAAATGAAGATAACACTGCATATATCCTTTTTTACCTTTATTTTATATATACACACGCAAACACACACACACACACACACACAAAAGGTAAAAAAGGATATATGCAGTGTTATCTTCATTTTAGATATCAAAAGGGTTTTGCGGCTCCCAGTGTTTTGTTTTCGGTGGGAAATGTGTCGAAGTGGCTCTTTGAGTGGTTTGGGTTGCCTACCCCTGGGTTAGAAGAAAGACATTAATATGGAGGAGAGAAAAATGTTTGAATCTCTCTGATTACTTGAAGAGAGTTCTGCTTGAGCTGTGATCCATTCAGTAGGTATCATGCATATCAGAGAAAATTCTGAATGCTTATAGCAGTGGTGGCGAACCTATGGCACGGGTGCCAGAGGCGGTACTCAGAGCCCTCTCTGGGCACGCATGCCATCGCCCCAGCCCCACCATTCCCCATGGCCCCCTCCTCACCAGCAGCCCCCCCCGGAGGAGAGTCACCCCGGGCACAGCCTGCACAGAGCAGCACAGCCAAGGACATGGCAGCCAGGCAGCTGAGACAAGACTCCGCCCTTGCACCCCATCACGCAGATGATGCTGCAGGACGTGGACAGAGGGCGTGGCCACCATGACGCTGCTGGGCTGCCTGGGCGGGCCGTGGAGGTGGTAGGTGGCCCTGTGGGCAGGAGAGGCAGGGGCAGAGTAGGGGCGAGGCAGTTTTTAGGCACTCAGTCTCTAAAAGGTTCACTATCACTGGCTTATAGCATTTTGTTCCAAAAAGTTGGTATGGACTTTTAGCTCTGCCCTTAATTAGTATTCATATTCATAATCAGTATTATTACTTAAAACTTTTCCAATCTTACTTTTTAAACAAAATATGCTTAACAGTCATATTTTATTCTAGCTTTTCAGTTTTGATGATTTCAGTTTTGTTTTCTTTGACATATTTAGGAACATGATTTGACTTTTCTAGAAATTATCACAAATTACAGCTTATTATTTATGTCAGGAAATACCTAGCCTTGCATGCTGTATTAATGCACATTTAAAATTGTATACACATTTAAAATCTTCCAGCTATTCTTTATTGATTGAGGCATTTACTGGGACATCTTGGCTGGGATAACTAATATTTGTTTAGAATGTTAAGAAGGAAGTTACTATCCTCCAAATAAAGCTTCAGGGCAAAACTGTATTTGTAAGCAGTGATACAATTTAGAGGTCGTTTTGGTTTATATGTAACATTAAAGAGTAGAATTTTGTTTTTACAAGTTAAAATGTTTTAGAAAAACTAAGCTATTACATACAAACTATTACAAAATCTTGATCTAAAACGATTAAACTATTAGATGACACCTACTACCCAGCCATCCCTAGCTATGGCAGTAGTTAATTGAGGACACCGTAACACATTGCACTAAACCACATATAAAGTAGTTAGTCTGGCTTTGGCTTCATTTGTATGAACTAGTCATCACAGCTTATACAATAAACTTTGAAGCGAACTGTGGATATGTGCCCTGTGCCATTCAAATTTCTTTGTGCTGTTATTACTCTTCAGTAAAACATTATAGATAGAGAAAACTTTTTGATAAGGATGACATATTATTTTGTTGTTTATAAACTTGGTTTTGAGTTTGATGCCTTTTAAGTTGAGACAGCCTTATAGCTAGATTCTGGAAAGTTGTAATGTATATATTGGCATTCCATATAATTTATATCTGTAGCTTCTAACTTTTTAGATTATACATATAGAAATACTTATTTTTGCTACTTATTTTAACAAATAGTATTCTTTTTCTCCCTTTTGATTTTCTCTCTAGAATTGTCATCAATAACGATGATGTTAGCACTGGACCTTACTTCCATTTCCTGATTTTTTAAATGTATTTTTTTGGTTAATATTTTGCTATTTTTTTTTAAAATGCAGTGATTAAATTATTAGAATTTTAAGTATGGTATTCCATACTGGGCAATAAATATGCTAGTAACTCTTGAACTTGGTCTTCCTTAAACCTCAACATACCCTTATTAGGGTATTACCTGATTCATATACACTGGCTACATTGATCACATTCATCGGGAGTAAACCATACTTGCCTTGTTATGGGAAATATGAGCCTAGCTTATACATAATACTACACAAATTAGAATGTTAAGGCAGAAAGAACTAAAGAACTAAAAAAACAAATTTCCTGCAGTTAAGACTTCTGCATTATAATTTGTAGGCGTGTTGATGATAGAATTAAATCTTAAAGGAATTCTAACTCATGTTTATTAACAAGTTTTAAATGATCTCTGTGGGAAGCAGTATACTACAATCACGTACAATCTTAAAGCATTTCATTATAAAGTATAATAATGTATCAAAGACTCTTAATTCTCTTGAGTAGCATGTTCCACAGTTTAAATATGTAACACCTGATAACAGTTCTATACAAACATTTAGACTCCCATAGTCAAATTGTATATTTCACTGAATTCTGAAGTGACCAGAAACTAACAGAACCTGTACATGATATAAACAGTTTTTCTGCCAATTTGAATATATTGATTATTCAAATCAATGTTCACTCTTACATTAAAATATGCATAAAGATGCCATGTTTAACTTTTACTACATAGAGCCTGGATTTACTTGTAAACAATTTTACAAGGTTAAAATTGTTTACTTAGGAATCCATTGAAACATAATTTACTGGTGATGGTGGTGGTAAATTTTTGCAGAATTCATAAGAAGCTTTACAAAGACTAGAAATTCATGCTAATTCCCTTTCAGAATAAGAAACAGAATGCAAACTGTATAAAGGAAGTAAGAAATGGTAAACCAAAGAAATTAAAGGCATGAGAAAAGAAAAAGAAAAACACACAGAGCTATATAAACTATACTAGCACCATCCATTATATTTGTCAGTACCTTTCAACCGTTACTGAAAATGTTGCTTTTATCATGTTCATACATTGTTTCATACATTAACTTTTGCTCTTTGAATTTCCCTTTTCTCTCTCTTTTTGAGGATCTAATTAGCTCAACTAAAACTTCTCTATCTTTTTCTTCCTTTCAACCCATTTGCTCTTCCTTTATGTTTTTTCTGAAATTCAATCCTTTTTCATTCTATCTACACAAGCAAACCATCTCAGAATAGTTCTTTCGTGTTTCATCCATCTTGATTAAACACCCATTCTTCTTGACCACTTTTTTTTTTAATACATCCTTCTTAGGTACTCTATTTCTACTGTACTTACATATTTCCTAATATCAAACTTTCATTTCATTATGGCAAAGTGGACAGAAACAAACTTATATACCACCATATTTATCTCTTTCAACAAATATTCTTCATAACAGAAAATGTTGTCTGCTACTGTTCTACCAGCATTTACAATCTAAAAATGTTTCCATTTCTCACATTTTCTACTAATGTATCCAAATTCATCACTCAGTTTTTCACCATTTATGTATAAATGATAGCCTTTTTGCTGTCAAACTTCCTTGATTACTATTTGTTAATATTAATTTTTATATCTATATTTGTCATCGTTTTGCACAATCTAACATTCAAATCTTTCAAATTCTCAGCCAACAGCTTTGGACTATCTGCATACAAAAGTACATTTATATTAAATACCACTGATGTACTCTAGCTTCACTACAAACCATTCTTCCACAAAAATATTAAACAACCAAGCGTTGTAGCTTCTATTTCATTCCTTGGAAAACATTCAATTTATTATGCACGGTTGTCTTTCATCATGTACAGTATTCCGTCACATTCAGCAATTAACTTTGAAATTATTTTTTTCAAATATGAACTAAGGGATTTATACTTTCATTAACATCCATTAACTTTCATTAACAACCTTTGTGAGACAAATCCATATTTCCTTTTTATTTTTTTCCCCGGTGCGACAGGCGGATCTGCGCATGCGCGGCGCGCACGCCAAAAAAAAAAAAAAAAAAAAATTAAAAAAAATAAAAATAAAAAAACAAAATGGCGGCCCGCGGTGTCCGGCGACCCCCGCGAAATCGTCATGCAACCCCAAATGGGGTCGGGACCCCAAGGTTGAGAACCGCTGCCTTAAGAGAAGAAACCTTCTCCTTCTATTTTACTTAAACTTATTGGATGAGCAGAAGATATTGGGAGTAGGTGGTCCTGAAGATACCTTAAGTCCTGAGCCATTAAGTACCTTAAATTGCAATCAGCATTTTGAATTGTACCTTGAAACCAGCTGGCAGCCAATGCAGCAAAATAAACTAGGAGCATAATTTGGAAGAAGTTTGGCACTCTCATAACTACCCAAGTAATTGTATTCTGAACTAACTTAAGCTCCTGAATAGTCTTCTGGGACAGCTCCGTGTAGACCTAATTGCAATAATCCAAATAGGTTGTGTAAAGCATGAGTCTTAATAAACAGAACCTCCCACCACAAGAATAGCTATAGTTGGTATATTAATTATGATTGTCTGCAATAAAGCAATTAATTTATCAGAATCAAGTCCTTGCAGATTTTGCTATTATCTTGTCTATAATGTGTGCCTAAGTTGCTATAACCATTTTTTATTTTATTTGGGTTTGTATGCCGCTCCTCTCCAGGGGACTCGGAGCGGCTAACAACATATACATAACAAAAAATACAATATAAAAAACCCAAACAGAATATCTAAAAACCAATAAACACACATTCAATACATCAATCAACCACAATCATCCCCAGGCTTGCCAGCAAAGATGAGTCTTTAGGTTTTTCCGGAAGGCCGGGAGAGTTGGAGAAACGCGGACTTCAGGAGGCAGTTGGTTCCAGAGGGTGGGCGCCACAACAGAGAAAGCCCTCCCGCTAGGGCCCGCCAGACGACATTGTTTCGCTGACAGGACCTAGAGGAGGCCGACCCTGTGCACTCTCACTGGTCGTAGAGAAGTATATGGCAGAAGGCGGTCCCGTAAGTATCCTGGTCCCATGCCATGAAGGACTTTATAGGTAATAACCAACACCTTGAATTGGGCTCGGAGACCAATAGGCAACCAATGCAGCATGTGGAGAGTTGATGAAATGTGGGCACAGCGAGGAAGGCCCACAACTGCTCGCGCAGCTGCATTTTGCACTAATTGTAGTCTCCGAACACTCTTCAAGGGTAGCCCCATGTAGAGAGCATTGCAGTAGTCGATCCTCGAGGTGACAAGGGCATGTGTGACTGTGAGGAGCGACTCCCAATCCAAGTAAGGACGCAACTGGTGCACCAGGCGAACCTGGGCAAATGCCCCCCTCGCCACTGCCGACAAATGATGATCCAATGTCAGCTGTGGATCGAGGAGGACACCCAAGTTGTGAACCTTCTCTGAGGGGTTTATAGATTCATCCCCCAGGGTAATGGAAGGACAGATAGAAGTGTCCTTGGGAGGCATCACCCACAGCCACTCTGTCTTATCGGGGTTGAGCCTTAATCTGTTAACACCCATCCAAACCCTCACAGCCTCCAGACACCGGCACATCACCTCAACCGCTACACTGATATGGCCAGGAGTGGAAATGTACAGCTGAGTATCATCAGCGTACTGATGGTATCTCACTACGTGGCGGTGGTGATCTCACCCAGTGGCTTCATGTAAATGTTAAAAAGTAGGGGGGAGAGAACCGACCCCTGAGGCATCCCACATGGGAGTAACCTAGAGGTGGACCTCTGGCCCCCCACAAACACCAACTGCGACCGACCAGTGAGATAGGAGGAGAACCACTGCAATACGGTGCCCCCCACTCCCAATCCCTCCAGCCGGCGCAGAAGGATACCGTGGTCAATGGTATCGAACGCCGCTGAGAGGTCAAGAAGCACCAGGATAGAGGACTGGCCTCCATCCCGGGCCCGCCAGAGATCATCCATCAGAGCGACCAGAGCACTTTCGGTGCTGTAGCCGGGCCTGAACCCCGACTGCAGAGGGCCCAGATAATCGGCTTCCTCCAGAGACCGCTGGAGCTGATGTGCCACCACCTTCTCAACAACCTTCCCCACAAAGGGAAGGTTGGAGACTGGACGATAGTTGATCAAAATTACTGGATCCAGGGAAGGCTTCTTGAGGAGGGGGCGCACAAGTGCCTCCTTTAAGGGAGCCGGAAAGGACCCCTCCCTCAAAGAAGCGTTGACAATCTCCTGGATCCAGGTACGTGTCACCACCCTACTGGCCGAAACCAGCCAGGAGGGACACAGGTCCAATAAACAGGTGGCAGAACTTACAGCTCCAATGGCCCTGTCCACTTTCTCAGGTGTAACAGCCTCAAACTCACCCCAGATGACCGGACAAGAACATGCCCCTGTCCCCTCGACTGAATCATTATCAGTCGACTCTGCTACACAATTGGAGTCTAGGTCAGCCCGGATCTGAGCCACTTTGTCTGCGAAACAGTTATTAAAGTCCTCGGCACTACCCTGTAAGGGAGGCCCCGGACCCCTTGGGTTAATGAGGGACCGGGTCACCCTAAACAGGGCGGCCGGACGAGATTCCGCAGACGCGATCAAAGCAGAAAGATACAAAGATCTTGCCGCCTTAATCGCCTTCAGATAGGCTTTAATAAATAAGCTCAATCTGGTTCGATCAGATCCGGACCTACTTCGTCTCCATCACTTCTCTAGATGTCTCTTATGGCGCTTCATCCCCCTGAGTTCCTCGGTAAACTAAGGAGACCTCCTGGGGCCAGCACCACGGAGAGGTCGCAAAGGCGCAATCCGGTCAATAGCCCCCTTCGCGGCCGTATTCCATGCCGCTACCAGGGACTCCGCCGGATTGTGGATGAGGGAGCTTGGTAATTCCCCAAGCGCCGTCTGAAAACCAATTGGATCCATCAGGCGTCTGGGGCGGAACCACCTAATCAGTTCCGCCTCCCTGCGGGGAAGGATTGGGGCCGTAAAATTCAGTTGAAGCAGGAAATGATCGGTCCATGACAAAGGCAAGATATCTAAGCCCCTTAAAACCAAATCATTACCCAACTACTCCGAAAGGAAAATCATATCCGAGGCGTGTCCACCCTCATGCATCGGACCCTGCACTACTTGGGTCAGGTCCATGGTTGTCATGGCGGCCATAAACTCCTGTGCCAATCCCGAGGACTCGCCAAGCGACGGCAGATTGAAGTCCCCCAAAACCATAAGCCTGGGGAACTCCACTGCCAGCCCAGCAACCTCCTCGAGTAGCACAGGCAGGGCTGATGCCACGCAGCTGGGAGGCAGGTACGTAAGCAATAAGCCCACCTGTACCCCTAGGTCCAGCGTCATGAGGATGGACTCGCAACCCGGAATTTCGGAAACAGTGAGCCTACGTAGACTGAGGTTCTCCCGGGCCAAAATAGCCACTCCTCCCCCCCTTCCCTGGGGTCGCGGCTGATGCCATACCTGATAACCTGATGGGCATATACCCGTGAGGGTAACTCCCCCCTCAGGGCCCAACCAGGTCTCAGTCACACACGCCAAGTCGGTCTCCTCATCCATGAAAAGATCATGAATGAGGGGGGCCTTATTGTTAACCGACCTGGCATTAAGCAGCAA
The DNA here is from genome assembly GCA_034064705.1 of Bothrops alternatus. NCBI lineage: Eukaryota > Metazoa > Chordata > Lepidosauria > Squamata > Viperidae > Bothrops > Bothrops alternatus. Next base: position 26,589,499 of record JARGCV010000112.1, read on the forward strand.
CAACCTGAGCCCAGGGCCCGAGCTACACCCATCACCAGGATCATGGGGAGAGCAAGATTTTTCAGAAGGGCCAGAACAAGGAACTGCTATGAGACAGCAGGACCAAGTTCCCCGAGTGCGGCCTACCCTCCTGCTCCCGCCATACCTGCCTCTTCCCTGAATGACCGGTATACTCCAGCCCTCATTGACTCCCGAGTCCGCATCCCCCCCAGCCTCCGGCCTCCCTCAAGCTCGGCAAGCCTGTCCATTCATCTATGACACATTCTTCAGACATAACTCCATCCCATGCATACATCACCCACCCCCCAATTTAATAAAGATCTTAATAAAGATCTCCCACCCAATTTAAACAGCTAAAAACCCCAATATATAAAACCCCCCAATATATAAAACTATCAAAGTCTAAAACCATAACAATATTAATCTTAATAAAAAATAATTGCAACTGTTCCTATATTAGTCCTTCCTAAGATAGAACCCGTAATAGGCTTTGAGCTAAAAAGTCCAAAGCCTAAACCCACAGAAGGAGTAATTGTTGTAGTTATAGTTGTAGAAACAGAAGCTATAGCTGCTAAACCCAACATGGCGGAAGCCAACGAGCCAGCTCCAAAGGAGAAGCCCGCTGACATAATGGCAGCCGCTTCCACCAACTCCCAGCTGGCCTGCTCTCCTTTCCGCCGGTCTTCCAGCTTGGCGGTTAGGGCGGCGGGCGGTTAGGGTGGCAGGCGGGCGGTTAGGGCAGCGGGCAAGTTCTTTCAAATCCTGGCTTCTTCCAAATCCTAGCTTCTTGCTCCTTTGGAAGCTACTCGCGCCGGAGGAGCTGAAGCCGGCCTGGGAGCACCTGGAAGCCCCCGTCACGCCCGGAGATTCGTATGTCGGCGCTTGGCGACCCTCGCCCCAAAACGGCGATGCTGCTCGTCCAAGGCTCAAAGAGACCACCGCTGCTCGCCCAAAGCTCGAAGAGACCACCTCGCTCGGAGCGATAATCAGGTTGCACAGGTCAATTGCACAGGTCATTGATGACATAAGCATCAGCTTTACTCCATAAAGACTGGCTATCTTCATTTAGATATATTAGTCCTCCTTTCTCCTTAGTTTCATAGCTATTCAACAAACCTTTTTTCCCTTTCATTTGTTTACTGCTTTTATATACCAAGTTCTAATCTTCTACATATGGTACCAGGTTTATATTCCATTAGAAATGGTTCAAGAAATGGCATTAATAATTAGTATCTATATAAAGCTACTATAGAATTATTTATTTTGCAAGATTTCTATACCATCTCCACTGACAGACTGTTAAAAAAGATATAGGCTGCAATGCAAAATACATTGGAATTATCTTCAGTTGTTAATGCTGTGATGAGAATTAAAATTAATACCGGTACATGCACGGTTGTTCTGAAAATGCCTCTTAGGCTCTCACTACCCCATATATTGTTTCCAAAAACTGTTTTGGTTGCTGATTGTATGGGTGTAAAAGAGAAAATTGCTTGATTTCATATACAGTGAACCAAAATTTTAATGAATTAATTGGGAATAGGTGCTAATTATTCAAGAATTTCTACTGAGTCAGAACTGAGCACTACAATATTTGCATAAATAATGCAAACTAATGAAAAGTATGCTGCTTGTGTGATGTTATTAAACAAAATATATTGAAGAAACTTGTTAAGCTGTACATGTACTCTAATGTTCAGTTAAAAGTTTGGTAAAATGGGATTTCACTGGATATGACATTGCTTGGTAATAGTAACAGCCTGGATTAATCCTGAATATAATTCTATTGAAAATGAAATAAAGATGAAAGATGGAAACACTAGATTAAAATAGAAAAGAATGGACTACTTTAACATTCTTAAAGCAGACTTTAAATATGGCAGAAATGTTTGGAGAGTCAAATTTACATATGCTATTGATCTGTATCTCTCACTACAGTTGTGAGTCTTAGATTCCTGCTTGAGGATAGCATTTTAATCCTTTGGAGTACAAATTAAATACTGTATAAATTATTAGGGGAAAATAATTTTAATAATCTTATGGATATTTTTCAGAAACACTAATTAGGAAATTTAACTCAATGACATGCCAACCCCAAGTGATTTGGCCTAAACATTAGCTTAACGCTATTTGAGTAGCATTTATTAAACATTTAGCAATGTTTTCCACACAATTTGTAATAGAAAACTATGGCCAATCTTGGCTTTAGGGTACATTTATTTATTTATTTATTTTATTAATCAAATTTCTATACCGCCCCTCTCCCGAAGGACTCGGGGCGGTGTACAGCCTAAAATTTAAAAAACATATAAATATACATGCAGTTGTATAGTGTGTGAACTTGCAAACAAGTATTTATTAAAATGTATATCCATTTACATATAAATTACTCGTATACATCTTCTAAAACAGGCATGTTCAAACTGCCGGCCGGCGGGCCGGATGCGTCACACCAAAACCGCGCCCACCCCATTGCCGGCAATGGGGAAAAGGTCCCAATACGTCGCGTGACGTCACATGACATCGCGAGCTTGACATGCCTGTTCTAAAAGGTTTATAAAACTAATGGTGTTAGCAGAAGTTAATTTATTTTGAAAAGATGTATTTGCTTTTGGGAGAACAGTTTTTATGTGGAGCCCCGTAACTTGAAGACTAATTTGATCCTTCTTTTACATGTTGTGTAATCAGGGTGGATTTGATTTAAATCAAGTCGATTTAAATCATAATTTTAAAAAAGCAACTGTCATCTCTGTCCTGCAGTGGCTTCTCTGACCCGCTGTTGACTCATTGACAGTCCCATTCACTTTAATGGGACAGCTGGTGATGCAGCAGTGACACAACAAGGTGAGGGATGTGGCGGGCAGCAGGTGAGTGGATGCCTACTAACAGGCGTGGCTATGATGGATCTGAAATGATAGGTGCTCTTTAAATGTAAGGACTCATTCTAGCTGGTAGTTAAAATCTTTAATATTATTATTTGCAAACAAAATGAAGGCTTCTTATTTAGAATAATAGTCTGTCAGGTTAGTAAAACAGCAATATCAGAACTGATTTTAGGTTAATAGGTTAATCAAACATACTGTGTTTCCCCGAAAATTAGACCTACATCGAAAATAAGAGCTATCCTAATTTTTGGGTTGGGCCTAATATAAGCCCTACCCCACAAATAATCCCTAGTTAGGACCCTGCCCACTCCGTCCCACCTTGCTGCCGCAATGGGGCAGGAGAGTGTGTGTTACGTTGCTGCCGCCACGAGGCAAGACAGTTGGGGGAGGGGGTGGAGCTGCCCCATGCGTCCCACACCTGCTTACTTCAGCCCCCCCCAGCCAGGACATTCCTTGCTCGGCGACCTTCCCTTTCACTCCCCTCCCAAGCCAGACTACCATGCTACGGAGGATGGGCAGGATAGGCCTGGTCCCCCTCCGCTCTTTCGGAGCAAGGGGGGAGTGACTGCAAAAGGCTCTGCTGCCACTGTTCACCGCTGGAGGGGCTTTCTTTGTGCTTTGCCCCACAGATCATCCGCCCGGCGGCAGCCATCACCTCCTACTCCACCAACTCTCCCGTGGCTTGCGCTGTGACCAGGCAGCACAAGCCTCCCCTGCCACCTCCCTCTGCCAGCCCTGCCCTGCCACTGGAGAGAACGGGCAGGGCAGCGGCTCTGTGCAGCGATGCAGAGCAGAGAAGACCACTTGCTTGCCTCCCTGCATTGCCCCGTGTTTCTCTTTTCCGTCTGGAAATGGCTGCCCTGTTTCCTGCCGTTTCTCCTCCCGGTGCTGCTGCAGAGTTTGGTGTACTACCGCCCAGCTCCTCTCTCTTCCCAAAAGCATTTCTTCACTAACCTTTCCAGCTCTGGCACGTTTCTCTTCTGCTGCAGGGAAACAGAGTTCGTGGGACTAAAAAAACTTCAGTCAGTTTTTCTCACAAAAAAAAAAAGACCTCGCGAGAAGTTGGAAGGTTTGGACTTTTTTTAGGGAGAGTTGGTGGAGGAGAAGGAGGCAGCTGTCACCGGGCACATGATCTGTGGGGCAAAGTGCAAAGAAAGCTCCTCCAGCAGTGCACAGTGGCAGCGGAGCTTTTTGCCGTCACTCCCCCCTGGCTCCAAAATGGCGGATGAGGACCAGGCCTACCTCGCCCATCCTTCGTAGCATGGCAGTCTGGCTCAGAAGGGGAGTGAAAGGGAAGGTCACCGAGCAAGGAATGACCTGGCTGTGGGGCCCTGAAGTAAGCAGGGTGCATGGGGCAGCTCCACCACCTCCACCTGCATCGCCTTCTCGTCGTAGTGACACAATGTGCCACGTGGCCTCCTGCTTCGAGCAGCCACAGAAGTGGGCTGGCAGCCACGTGGGCACCTGCTGGACAGGGCTATTGGTGCTGCCAACGTGAGGCAAGGCAGGTGTCACAAAAAATACAAGTCATCCCCCCAAAATAAGACCTAATGCCTCTTTTGGAGGCAAAAAATAATATAAGAATGGGTCTTACTTTCGGGGAAACACGATAGTTGGAAAAATACTAAAATTCTTTTATTTAATTAAAACACTTAGAGCCTGGTACAGATGCATTTTTCTTCAAGCAATCATACAGTTTGTAGCATACCTAGATTAGCAAAACAATGGGATAAAAGAATATTCCTTGACTTTGTTTTATGATTTATCTCATTGTTACTGTGAAATTGTGTGAATGCATAAATGCTGTGCATGTTATTTCAGCTTGCTTGGATTCATTGAATGAGTTTACCAAAAATGTAAACATTGCAGAATATACAGCCTCATGCTACATAACTAACTAAGCTCCAGTTCATGCTGAATAAACTAAATTATTGATGTATCTTAAATAGTAAACTATATTTAGATAGATCTTTACTCCAAAAGCATTTTATTAAAATAAATTTGATAAAAATCAAAAAAATCTGATTTAAAGTTTAAAAAATCCAATTTTTTTATTTTTTTAAAAAAATTATTATTATCCACCCTGTATGTAATGTTAAGGATGAGGTAGTGATGAAATAACATCACTTTAAATTAACATGCAGACACAAACAGTGGAATAGATGGGAACATATGGATGTTATAGGCTTACTGCTTAAATGCCATTGTGTTGCAATATAGTTAGAACAAATAAATTTAAAAAGGACTATTTTATTAGCTTCCAAAATAATATGCATATAAATTTGTTAAATGCTCAGTAACTTTAGCTTTGCTTTAAAAAATAGATATAGGGATGTTGTATTTGCCCTTTCAACTAGCAAATTAGCAAAGGCTATTAAGGTTTCTGACAATTTTATTTATTAATCTGTAAAGTTTTAAAATAAAAAAAGACATTTCTAACTTGACTACTATTTTGACTTTTTTAAAAATTTTGGCCTATTTGGCTGATGAGAAATCCTATGTAGAGGAACTAACAAACATTTCTTTATTTCCTTCATAGAACTTAACATTGTAATGTAACAACACATTGTTGTTGTTAGTTGCAAAGTCATGTCTGACCCATCACAACCCCATGGACAACATTCCTCCAGGCCTTCCTGTCCTCTACCATCTTCTGGAGTCCATTTAAGCTCACGCCTATTGCTTCAGTGACTCCATCCAGCCACCGCATTCTCTGTCGTCCCCTTCTTCTATTGCTCTCAATCTTTCCCAGCATTAGGCTCTTCTCCAGTGAGTTCTTCCTTCTCATTAGGTGGCCAAAATACTTGAGTTTTAACTTCAGGATCTGGCCTTCTAAAGAGCAGTCAGGGTTGATCTCCTCTAGGACTGACCGGTTTGATCACCTTGCAGTCCAGGGGACTCGCAGGAGTCTTCTCCAGCACCATAATTCAAAGGCCTCAATTCTTTTGCACTCAGCCTTTCTTATGGTCCAACTTTCACAGCCATACATTGCAACTGGGAAAACCATGGCCTTGACTATACGTACTTTTGTTGGCAGGGTGATATCTCTGCTTTTTAGTATGCTGTCTAGATTTGCCATAGATTTCCTCCCCAGGAGCAAGGGTCTTTTAATTTCTTGGCTGCAGTCCCTATCTGTGGTGATCTTTGAGCCCAGGAAGATAAAATCTGTCACTACCTCCATTTCTTCCCCATCTATTTGCCACAAATTGAGAGGGCCGGATGCCATGATCTTGGTTTTCTTAATGTTGAGTTTCAAAGAATAACACGTGTCATATTATGATTATTATGTTTATCATAGAGAATAAAATACAAAACAGTAAAACAAACAAAATGAAACAAAAGAAGGAAGTCAACAGATTGAGCTAAACATTACATGTCATATTAATTCAGAGACTGAAGGCGTTATTAGAAAACAATGTAATTCCGAGTTCAGGCAAGTTCAGGAAAGGCTCTAATCCTGAGTGCTTTTTCTGGCGCATAACCCTTTTTGTATATGGCACTAACTCCAGACTTGCGTTATAAAGCAAATTTTTACAGAGGGTCAGCCTACCACGCAAAGGTATGTCTTCCTCAAAACAGCCAGATGATGCCTCGTTTTATGGCTTTCACCGCTTTGAGGCAGAGCAGCCACACCGGCTGCGGGAAAAGGAGGTTGCAGACAAGGCACACCGCGCGGTGCCAAAGGAGACCCACGCCGCTTCCTCCCACGAAGCCCTCCTTTGGGAGGGAGAGGGCGGAGCAAACGGCACAGGGACTCTACCCGCGAGCAAGCAGCTTCCGCCAAACCGGTTGTTTTTCTCGCTCCGCCTTTTCCGGCCGCGGTCGGTGTGAGCAGGAGGAAGACCGATGCGGGTTACTGGCAGCGCCCACGGAAGGCGATGTGCAACCCCAGTAGTACCTGAAGGAGAATCTCCATGGCGACGGTGGGAGTTTGGGAAGGTTCCTCGGCTTTCCCGTCCCCCGGCGGTGGTGGTGGAGACAATCGCCGTCCTGCGGCTGCAGCGGCCGCAGCCCCTCTCGGAGCTCACTGTCGCTGAAGGGAACTTCGCCCCGAGCAGGTGATTCCTTCTTCCTCACTTTCTTGCGGAAAAGAGAAGTAGCACCTCGGGAGGATGGTGCTGCGGGGAGTCGGCCGGCCGGCCGGCCTGCTTCCCCTCGCAGCTTAAGCTCTTAGTGGTCTCGGTGCGGTTCGGTCCTGGATCCCTGCTAATTGGTGCGTCTTGAGAAATGCGCGCGTAGGAGACGCAGGGCACAAGTTAGAAGAGGCGCGCGGAGACCGCTGGGAAACTCAGACGGTGGTAGGTTTTTTTTTTTTTTAAAGGGAGACTACTACCTTTATTCGATCTGGGCTTCCAAGTGAGATGTTCAAACGTCAAGCTGCCCTACTTTGGAATATTAGTAGGGTAATGGTCTGGGGGAGGTGGTTTCAGTCTCTTGATATACTAAAGCGGACTAGAGCTATCTGGGCTTGAATTTTCTAGGTCCGCTGGAATTGAATTGCAGGTTTCAGCTGCAACTTCATGAATTGGAAGTTGGCTCTCGCTTTTTTTTTTTTTGCTTCCTCTTCGGAGTATCACACAGGTTTTTTGCTGTTTGTAAATATACCGCGGTTGCAATATCCGGAACTAAACGTCCTTGAACTGAATTTGGTTTACAACATACAACAGGCACCATATGAATATCATACACAGAATAGCCCAAGACACACAATCTGCTAGAGAGAAGTTCCCTGAAGAGGGGCTCCAGCATGAAAGCTCGGATGACTAAACCTCTGGTTCCAGTGACCAACCCAGATTGGATCCTGAATTTGGTACACTTTTCAAGGACCAAGCATGAGATTGTGCAGTATCATGATAATCCTTTTGGGATTTAGCCATGTAAACTGTGTAAAATTGTAAAGATCAAAGAAGGACAAGAGAGCTGAAAAGCTGATCTGCAAAGTTCAAAATTGTGTTAGATTTTTTTTTTCTAGCTGATTTTGTTTTCATCCGAATATTTGAAATAACGTGGGTTGGTGATACTATGTGTTCCGAGATAGGGCATGATTTCATTTTTTATCAGTTTCTTTTACTGCTGGCAAGATGCATGGACTTTGAGATTACTATCTAATTTATATACCAGAGTTAGGAGGAAGGATACCATGTAAGAGCTTACCTTGGAAGATAGTTGAAAATGACAAGCAGCCACATCAAGCCAGGACCAGGCTGTACATTGCTAGAGAGAGCTTCAAGGAGAGGACATGGACATCGGATCCATTGGTTGTGATAGGAATTAACCAACTGGGTAAACCGCTTGATCAAACTATTTCTCTAGACATGAGAAACCTCTAGGGCAGGGGTAGGCAACCCAAAACATTCAAAGAGCCACTTGGACCCATTTCCCACCAAAAACAAAACACTGGGAGCTGCAAAACCCTTTTGATATCTAAAATGAAGCTAACACTGCATATATCCTTTTTTTACCTTTACTATATATGCGTGTGTGTGTGTGTGTGTGTATATAATAAAGGTAAAAAAGGATATATGCAGTATTATCTTCATTTTAGATGTCAGAAGGGTCTCTGTCTCTCTGTGTCTCTCTCACTTTCTCTCCCTCTCTCTCTCGTTTTCTCTCCCTCTCTCCCCCCTCTCTCTCCCTCTCTCCAATCTTCTGCTTACCTGGCTTCAAGCTGTTCTCCAACAAACTCAGGGGTAGGCAACCTCGGCTTTTTTATGACTCATGGACTTCAACTCCCAGAATTCCTGAGTCAGCATAGCTGGGCTAGCTAGCTCTCTCCTGCTCTTCCTGTTTCCTGCTTCCTGCAGAGACGCAGCAAAGGGAGAAGCTCAGCCCAATAAGCTTTTCAGCTCCTCGGAGAACATTGTGAGTCCACTCTCTTTTTTACACACAAACACAGAGAGAGAGAGAGGGAGAGAGAGAGGCAGGGAAGCGCAAGTGCCTCTCTCTGTCTCTCTCTGCAAATGGCAGAGGAGGCTGGGAGCTGCAAGGGAAGGCTCAAAGAGCCACATGCGGCTCCGGAGCCGCAGGTTGCCGACCTGTGCTCCAGGACATAAAAATTTAAAGCCCTAGAATTTTCAGCCAGTTATGCTGAAGAACAATGCTATTTTTGATTTGATTGATGGTCATTAGCAGGCTCATTTTACCTGTTGATTTCCCAGTAGTGTTGATACTCTTATATCCATATTGTATGAAACCATTGGGATAAATTATCTAGAACTTTAGAATGCATTTGCTTGCTTAATTTATGCTGCACCTTTTTATCCAAACAAGCATTCATGGTAAATTGTATGTTTGTATACTGAGCACACTCAATATTCTATTACAGAGGTCCCCAACCTTTTGGGCACCAGAGACTGGTTCCGTGGAGAGACTGGAGAGTGCGTGGTTTTGTGTGCTGCCTGCATCTTGTGGATGGGGCTTTTCTTGTTTGTGCAGATTGGTTGCTGGCATGCCTCGGCCCAGGACTGGTCTGCAGACTGGGGCTTGGGGACCCCATTCTATTAATCATTTGGGAGCAGTTGTCTTGGACTTGAATGAATGTATGGAAGCTTTGAGCATCTGAGGTTACACAAATTGAAGTTAAATCCAGGTTAGTTTTAGAGATGGCTGATTTGCAATCCTCAACTCTAAAAACCAAATGCATAAATAGATTTGGCAGAACTATTGGGGAGACCAGATGAGTCTGAATAAAATAATACTGGACTGGGTCAAAAAGGAGATTAGGATGCATTGTTACATTCTCTGCAGTACATTGAGAAATAAAATAAAATTGCCTCAGAATAACAGATTGTCTTTACACATATCACAGTGCAATATTTGGAAATCAATATTGTGGGATGTCTGCAGATGTCCACTGTAGAAGGAATGATGGACAAACAAACTTCATTCCAGGTACAGAGTTTGGGAATCTGAGTGAGTCACAAGGCATACCAACTTGATTGCTGTTATAGATACACAAACTTTTGCCAGTTCTCAAATAATCAGTTCAGTTACCTAACACAAATGTATTTCTCAAAGATATTTGATGAACTAAGACTTTCTACTTCAAGCTTTCCTTGTAAATCTGTACAAGTATTTTCCGTACTACCCTACTGATACTGTATTATTAATAATTCTATAGATAGATTTTATAAATGGCATAAAATGAACTATAAAATCAACCATACACATGTGACAAACATTTCATATGAACAGTAATCTTGTTATAGTGTAAATATCTGTTATTATAAAAATAATATATCACTAGAAAGAGCAATTCATTATACAGCATGTTACATCTGTAATAGTCCCACAGTGCTTTAGTGATAATAGAACATATAAATAATATCACGTGCCACTCATGAATTGCTTTCTGTAACTTTCTAACATACCCAGACAAAAGTTGCTTTGTTAAGATAAAGTTGAAAGTTGTAAGCACAACTGTTTTATAAAAATGCTGAGTTATTTTAGTATTCTTCATAGAGATACCAGGGCAACATTCCTATATATATTCATTTTGCTAATGGCTTAAACTTTGCATCTGGATAAAAATTCTCTTACTAGAACACATTGATATAAACAACAGTGTTTGCTAGATAACATTTTTTTAACAGTTCTTTCAATAATCTGTTTCAAATAAAGTATATTCCTCACTTAATAATGATAATTGGGACTGGAATTTCTGTTGCTAAGCAATGTGTTTGTAAAATTCAACATCACATGACCACACTGCTTTAGTGATAGCACTTCTGGCAGTCCGTAGTTGCCATCTTTAAGTGAGGACAATGCAGGTGTCAAGCAAGGACCTCACATAATTGTGATTTCTGATTTCCGCTGGCTTTCCTGTTGACTTTGCATGCGAGAAATCTGTAAGGAAAGTGACTATCAGAAACCCAGACCAGTTGTTGTATACCTAAATCATGAACATGGGATCATGTGGGCCCTGCAATGGCCAGAACTTCAAAAATCGGTCGTAACTATCAGTTGTTCAGTGCCATTACAATCTTGAACAAGTGGTCTTTAAACTAATACCACCTATAGAGGTTTATGGGAATCAGTTGGTGCAGTGATTAAAAGTGCCAGGTTAGAACCCAGAAGACTATGAATTCTAGTCCTGTCTTAAGCAAAAAAAACAGCTGGGTGACTTTGGGCCAGTCACACTCTCAGCCCTAAGAAGAAGGCAATGGCTATCTATTTCTGAAATCTTGCCAACAAAACTGCAAGGACTTGGTCAGACAATCATGAGGGATCAAGAGTGACTTGATTGTACACATAAAGAAGAGGATTATAAATGATACAAAAGCTTTGAGTTGTCACGAAGAATCTGAACTGGAATAAATGTTATTCATCTTGATTTATGTGATGGCCCCATCAGAGGAGCAGGAGGAGCTAAAACTGAGGCCATCCGACGATGAAATGTCTCCCCTGGAACATCCAGAGAGCCTGGGGCTGAAGACAATGCAATCCCAGGCCCATCCAGTATTGGGGGAAGTGGTCAACCAGGTGAGGAGCCGTCTGCACTAATGAAAATAGGGAAGGATCAGCTGCCAACGGTTAGCGCCGATGAAAGGCAATATCCCCTCCAAAAACGAACAGCTGCTTCCCCTGTCCGATCTGCAGGTACAGAGAGCAGAGTGAAGGGAAGCACAGAGGAGCTCTGCAATGCTGCTCACAAAGAAGCACCCCGCCCCTCACAAGGAACATCTGGCTTGGGATGATTTGGCCAGATGCAGGGGGAAAGTGCATTTGTCAGGAACAACCGTTTACTTCGGCGCACACTTCCCTGGCCCTCATAAACCCTGCGTTGTGGACTGGATAGGTTATGTAAGCAGGGGGGAAAGTATCCTAGATTTTGGAGTTACACCCATCAGTCTATCCAGCATAGCAGTTAACGGTATCTGAATTTTCCAATATTTAAAGTAATATTTGGAGCAGGGAACCATAATTTTATGAGCTTCTAAGCACATTAGAAATCCTGATAGATACTTAAAAAACAGGTGAATACAGATAGTCCTTGACTTAACAACTGGCTGCTTAGTGACCAACATTCCAATGAATCTAGCAAGGGTACTTAGGAACCAGATGTGAAGTTCCAACAGTCGCCCCCACTATTACATAACCACATTTCAGGCGCTTGGCAACTGGGCTGCATTTATGACTGCAGCATCCTGTGATCATATGACCCCACATTTACTAAGATTTTGCTAAAAACCAACATTTACTTTTGGAGTGATTTTTCTTTTTTGGCAAAACTGCATCCATTGGTTCATGTAATGACCGCAGCATTCGCTTAACAATTGCTTCAAAAAGGTCATAAAACCAGGTTGATCACAAGACCAATCTGCTTTACGACTGTCACAAGTTCCGACCATGATGGGGGTCTAAAAAGAGAGCCCTCTTTGCCATTTCACCCATCCTGTGGAATATTTCCCCCCTGGGTGTGAGGTAGGCCCTCACCCTCCTGGCCTTCTGAAAAGGAGTTAAAACATGGCTTTGTGACCTCATTTGCGGAACCCAAAAGAGCATGCAGCTGTGGGGCTGGTTGGTGCCCTGAGAACCCTCCCTTCACCTTTTCAATGGATTTTTAACAGGGCTTAATTATTTTCCCTCCTTCTTAAAAAAAAGTTTTAATTTTGAAATTTTAGTTCTGAAAAGTAAAAAATATATACTGTTTTTATATTCTGACATTTTATTGTACATCATTCAGAGTCCCTCTTTGAGATAGGTAATTTAGAAATGTGAAAAATAAATAAAAAATAAATGATGGTCAGACTCCATTACAAGACTATTTGTTATGGATAATAAAAAACTTATTTCTGTGAAGCAAGTAGGTGAGACTGGATGAAAAGTATTTTGATCAAAACAATTTAAAATGCAGAAATGAGTCTGATTTCCAAAATGCAAAACTATTGTTTTTGAGCTCAGATTTCTGTACCACTTGATAGAATCAAGAAAAGAAATTAGTGACTTCCGGTTCCAGATCGCGCCGCCTCTAGCCGTTTGAAGAGACTTGTCTCCTCGTCGGCTAGCTTCCCTCTGCCAGTAGACCCTTATGCAGGTCGAAAGTCGCCCTGGAGGGTGCGACTTCTGTCGAGTAGGCTTTGCTCGGCTGCGGAGCAGCGGCGGCTCCACCAGCTGCCCGAGCTATCTCTGAGGGCTGATGGAGAAGACGATCGGCCACTTCAAACCGCAAGTCAAAGAACATCTAAGCTGTAAGAACCCCCGTGGTGAATCCGGGTGAGACTTTTCCTTGTTACTCTCTCTACTCTGTCTTGTTTTTTGTGCCTGTAAGAGCCTTGTTGGAATTATTTCCCTGGCTTGAAAAAGCAGCTTCTACATCAGCGGTTCTCATCCTTTTTCAGGCCGCGACACCGACCTGCGCCGCGCATGCGTGGTGCTACCCCTTGCGCCGTGCATGCGTGGTGCTGTGCCCTGCACCGCGCATGCGTGGTACTGCCCCCTGCGCCAGCCGAGGCGTAGGCCGCCGCCCATTCGAGGTGGCGGCAGGCAGGCCCAGGTGCTCAGGTGCTCCTGGGCGGCAGCGACGGTGCAGGGCGACCACGGGCTGGGCCACCAGCTGGCCCAGCCCAAGGGAGGTAAGACACCTGCTGGGCCCCACGTGCGCCAAAAACCCTCTCTGCGCCTGCTGCTGCCCCGCTAGCCTTAAATTCGCTGCCGCCCATTTGGGGCGGCGGCAGGCAGGCCCAGGCGCTCCTGGGCGGCCGCAGCAGCGACGGCGTAGGGCGACCATGGGCTGGGCCACCAGCTGGCCCAGCCCAAGGGAGGTAAAAATCCCGCTGGGCCCCACACGTGCCAAAAACCTTCCCTGCGCCCGCCACTGCCCCGCTAGCCTTACCTTCGCTGCCACCCATTCGGGGCGGCGGCAGGCAGGCCCAGGCGCTCCTGGCCGGCTGCAGCAGCGACGGCGCAGGGTGACCACGGGCTGGGCCACCAGCTGGCCCAGCCCAAGGGAGGTAAAAAAAACCCGCCGGGCCCCACGCGCGCCTGGACAATTCCTATTGGCTTTTGAAAGCCAATAGAATTAGACTCTATTCAAGAGAGTCTATTCTATTGGCTTTCAAAAGCCAATAGAATAAGAGGGAGTAGCACAGCTAAGGAAAAGGGGGAAAAATGGCGGACTGCGTTGTTTGGCGACCCCCATGAAATGGTCGTTCGACCCCAAATGGGGTCGCGACTCACAGGTTGAGAACCGCTGTTCTACATGTTTGGGAAGAAAGGCGTTGTATAAAAATAGAACAAAATTTTAAAGACTATATTTTATTTCCATATTTTTGGGGGTACAGAAATTTTTTTTCTCTTTCTAAGAACTGTACTATCATCCTATGCTGGAAGATTATTTCTTTTTTCACATTATACTTTAAAAGACAGAAAAAAGGAAATGGTGTCTGCAAAAGATCATTTTAACCTACTGAGGACATCTAGTGGCGAAAACTTAATACTGCAACTTCTGGTTACTCTTTGAAGATGGAAGAGACCTGACCTTCAAATTATTTTTGAAGAGAAAAGATAAGCTGTGCAGCTGTGGGAATTGTGGGGGTGGACATTGCTTAACTTTTATTAAATATAGCCTCCACAAAAAAGAAAAAAAGAGACTCTTTTTAATTACTATCAAAATGGAGAAACCTCAGTTACAATTAAACTGTAAACTTATATTGGAAAAGATTTATGAGGCTACTGCAGAAATATGTGCTACAATGAAAGAGTTTACTACAGAATTAAGATCTAGAAATCTCACTTCAAACATTCAAACTGATGTCCAGACTACATCTGACTATTCTATAAATCAAAACATACTACAAGAGGAATCAACAGAGATAAAAGAGGAATTTATTCTATCTTATAAACTTTCCATTTGTAATTTTGAGGAACAGAAGAAGCAAAGACTGAGAAACTACAAAGCAATGATGCTTTAAGGATGAGAGAAATAGATGCCTAATGCAGAGGATGGGACTCCTATCCTTTCAAAGGCCTCTGCAAGCAACAAAAATAGATCTACTGGCTGAAAGGAAAGCTTGGTATGGAAACCTGTCTAGCACAGAAAAAAAGCCAGAATCAGACTGAAAAGAGAAATTTAAAATTGTGTAATGGATTAAAAGGCAATCTTGGATTTATGGATTGTTTTAAGGATTAAGATTTAGAGTTAGAAGTAAGGAAAAAAAATATATAGGAGGGCGATTATTAGAATAGATATTTTAAATAGATTAAGAATGTACCTTCTGGAATAATAGGTTTATTTTGATGAAAATTATTATGCATTGGAATTGAAAAAATGTTGGTTTTTTAGATTTGGATGGTTTCAATAATTAACTGAGTGTTTTAAATTAGTAAGATGACCTTTCTGTATGATAACATAGATGTGATAAAGCATGATAATCAATTGGATGAAATTTGAATTTTGTTTAATGAATTGAAATGATTTAAGGTTTAACATTATTTTGTTATCTTAAAGAGATTGATCGATTGTGGGATTATATATGAATAGGGTAGATTAATATTTTATTTTAATTAGGATATCTATTGTGTAGTGAAAGAAGAAATAAATGAGATTGGTGATAAAATGAGGGATGTGAGAGATTAAGAATTAGAATATATCTGGAAGGGATACCTGAATTGATAACTTGTTGATTTAAAGTTAAATTTGATTATGGTAATTGTAAACTGACAAAGTTTTAATACAGGTTTAGCAGTAATAGAAATTTAAATTAGAAATGGAATATTTTAAACGTATTATGCTATTTGGGAGAAATAGAGAGTGGACAGTGCATGTATTGAGTTGAGTTGTTTATATATGTTTTCACTTTGGAATGTTTGATTACCCAAACACCACGGTGTGTCCTGAATACTTTTTCTTAAGAATTAAAAAACCAATAAAATGTGTGTTTTTTTAAAAAAAGAAAAGAAAATAAATTAGTAAAGAAATGGGCCCTGGGATGGGCTTGATTTTACAAATGATAAAATTGTCCCAATACAGTACATACAATTTTGAAAAGGCACACTTAGAGAAACATGCATGAACACTAACAAACCCCAGACAATACCTCTTTCCTGTTCCCATACAGCAAGGCAAAATATTAGCACACATGTCCCAGATCTCCAGAACATTTGCAACCATCAACATTCTACTTTGTTTATTCTGTTTTTTTTAATGATATGATATGGGGCTTAAAGTGAAGTTCTGAAATAAAACGCTATTGGAGACTGTCATGAATGAGGATCATCAGGAGCTTGGCCAGTACCAAATAAAACCCCTATGGACAAAATTTTGCAGACCTCACGCTTAGATGAACCCATGTAGTGAAAAATATGTTGAGCACCTTAACCCATGAAGCAGGCCTGTTCTCTCAGAGAACTCTACAGTAATCCTGAGATTTACTTCAGGCTAAGCAAACGTTAGAAGAATAGAGTAGAGTAGAGTAGAATAGAATAGAATAGAATAGAATAGAATAGAATAGAATAGAATAGAATAGAATAGAATAGAATAGAATAGAATAGAATAGAATAGAATAGAATAGAATTACAGAACAGAAAATAGAATAGAACAGAACAGAACAGAACTGGAAGGGACCATGGAGGTCTTCTAGTCCAGCCCCTTGCTCAAGCAGGAGAGCCTATACCATCTCAGACAAGTGACTGTCTAGCCTCTTTTTAAAAATCTCCAGTGATGGAGTGTCCATGATTTCTGAAGATAAGCTATTCCACTGGTTAATTGTCCTCACTGTCAGGAAGTTTCTCCTTATTTCCAGGTTGCTTCTCTCTTTGATGAGTTTCCAACCATTGTTTCTTGTCCTGCCCTCTGGTGTTTTGGTGAATAATTTGCCCCCCTCTTCTTTGTGGCAGCCCCTCAAATACTGCTATCATGTCTCCCCTATTTCTTCTTTTCTTTAGACTAGCCAAATCCAAGTCCTGTAGCCGTTCTTCATATGTTTTAATCTCCAGGCCTTTGATCATCTTAGGTGCTCTTCTCTGAATTTGTGGGAAGAATCCAGAGAAAGAAATATTTTGGGAAATATTAAAATCGCATAATATATTTCCCCAAAGGCAGAATATATTTCCCCAAAGGATCTTAAAGGCAGAAACTAACCCTCCCCCCCCAAGTCTCTCTGCTCCAAACAGAAACCAGATCTGCAGAAATGCAGATTTGATAATCTTGTTAGAAAGATTGGAGTCAGTAAGCTGGGATTAGAAAGAAAGATTCCTAGAATCAACAATTCCTCACACCAAAAAATCCAACAGTCATCAGCCACAGCCACAGGGAAGCAGGATATGACCTTTGGGACATAATAGGATTAACCCACCACCATCAGAATACCAGAAAGGCACACTCAGACTCAAGTCAAAGTTCATACCACAGGAACAACTCCAAACAAAAGCCCAAGAAGGTATAAAGACCCACTCCCTACATGTGGTCAGTTTTTTTCCAGAACCATCTGGCTCTCTTCAATAAACTACAACCTTCTTCCTAAAGTAGTCACCATGTTGTTTATTTCCAGCTTGGACTGGACCCTGATGAAGATTTTTTCTTTCAACAATTTGGCGACCCAGATGGGACTCCAAGCTAACCTCTCCAATGGACTGAGACTGGTAAGCTCCATCTTGCTGGCAGCAGACCCCTTGTGTCTGGATGGGTTTCCCAGGCCCTGCCCATGTGGAGCAAGGATAATAAAGGGAGTTTTGAGTTTGAGCTCAAGGGCTGCTTTGGAAAGAAGGTGGGTACCTCTACATTTTAACTTTGAAAGCCCAAGGGAGCAAAGTAAATGTGTGTTTATCTCTCTCTCTCTCTCTCTCTCTCTCTCTCTCTCTCTCTCTCTCTCTCTCTCTCTCTCTCTCTCTCTCTCTGTGTGTGTGTGTGTGTGTGTGTGTGTGTGTGTGTGTGAGAGAGAGAGAGAGAGAGAGAGAGAGAGAGAGAGAGAGAGAGAGAGAGAGAGAGAGAGAGAGAGAGAGAGAGAGAGAGAAGACCCTTTTCCCAATCACAGTTGGATTGTGCTCCCTCTGGCCTTTCCTAACTGCAGAAAAGATCTGTTCAAGTGACAGATCCTGGAAAGCATGGGGGTTGAGCCAGAGCGCAGGACCTTTTGTTAGGGAAAAGGGAGAGGCTGTGTGAAAATGAATTAGAACGAGTCTGTGAAAGAGTCAAACCTGGGCAAATGGCTGAAACCACTGGTCAAAGTTCCACTCTTCTAGAAGGGACCCTCATACTCTATGAAAAGGAAGTCTTTTTCAGTGGTATTGTGCTGGTCTGGTCTTTTATGATCGCATTTTTCAGAGTTTCCCACGCTTCTTGGGTTGGTTTCTGCTTTAGGTTTTTCATCCATGGGATCTTTCCTAGGTTGCCTCCAAGTTTGTTAAAGTCAGCTCTTTTGAAGTTTAAGACACTGTTTGGTTTTCTGTTGCTAGTGTTTGTGTTATATTAAATTCCAGTATGACATGGTCACTTCAATTCTTTCTATCACTTCTTCTCTATTAGTGTCAGGTCCCCAAATCCTTATTATTTTCTCTGCATGTGTGCTCTTGTTTGGGGCCTGCCATTCTGCTGGGAGTGGGGGGGGATTTACTTTCGCTTGGGATAACTTTTGCTTTCTGCTTTTCCTCTCCTGCCCCTATCCACTTGAGAAAAGACTGGGTCCCTCTTATCAGGGAGACAGCTATGGAGAAACGAAACTGGAGAAGACCTTTATTTATTTTTTATTTATTTATTTTCCGATTTCTATACCGCCCCTCCTCTCCTGAAGGACTCGGGGCGGTGTACAGCCCGAAATTAAAAACATATAAATATATAAATTAAAATAATTAAAAATAAATTAAACAATTTGGCCATAAATCCCATTTAAAACTCAATACATTATAGAGCTTAAAAATAACTCAATCCCCTAAAACAATTTTAACCTTGCTGGAACCGGAGCTTCTATGCCAGGCCGGCCTGTCGAAAAAGGAATGTTTTCAATTCCCGATGGAAGGTACGTAAATCCGTCATCGTACAGAGTTCGGGGGGGAGCTCGTTCCAAAGCGTAGGAACTCCCACAGAGAAGGCTCTCCCCCTGGGGGTCACCAGCCGACATTGTCTGGCCGACGTTACCCTGAGGAGGCCCTCTCTGTGGGAGCGTACCGGACGGCAGGAGGTATTTGCTAGCAGTAGGCGGTCCTGTAAGTATCCGGGTCCGATGTCATGGAGCGCTTTAAAGGTGGTCACTAACACCTTGAAACACACCCGGAAGGCCACCGGCAACCAGTGCAGCTCGCGCAGGAGCAGTGTTACATGGGAGCGCCATGACGCTCCCATCACTACACGTGTGGCCGCATTCTGGGCCAGCTGGAGCCTCCGGGCGCACCTCAAGGGGAGCCCCATGTAGAGAGCATTACAGTAGTCCAGTCTGGAAGTGACGAAGGCATGAGTAACTGTGCATAGCGAGTCCCGGTCTAGGAAGGGAGGCAACTGGCGCACCAGGCGAACCTGATAGAACATCCTCCCGGCCACGGCCGTCAGATAGTCCTCTAAAGACAGCCGTGAGTCCAGGAGGACTCCCAAATTGCGAACCCTTTCCGAGGGGGCCACTGTTTCGCCCCCAACAGATAACGATGGAATCAATTGGCTACACCGGGACGACGGTAGCCACAGCCACTCGGTCTTGGAGGGGTTGAGCTTGAGTCCATTCTTCCCCATCCAGACCCGCACGGCCTCCAGGCACTGGGTCTGCATGGCAAGAGCATCGTTGGGGTGGTTCGGCGTGGAAATGTACAGCTGAGTATCATCAGCGTACTGATGATACTCCACGCCAAAACCATGGATGATCTCACCAAGCGGTTTTACATAAATGTTGAACAATAGAGGCGAGAGGACTGACCCCTGAGGTACCCCACATACGAGGGGTCTCGGGGTCAACCTCTCACCCCCTGTCAACACAGACTGCATCCGGCCGGAGAGGAAGGAGGAGAACCACTGCAAAACAGTGCCCCCTATACCCAGCCCCTCCAACCGTTGCAGCATGATACCATGACCGATGGTATCAAAAGCCACCGAGAGGTCCAATAGCACCAGAGCAGAGGAACAACCCCTGTCCCGGGCCCGCCAGAGGTCATCCACCAATGCGACCAATGCTGTTTCCGTGCTGTAGCCAGGCCTGAAGCTCGACTGGTGCGGATCCAGATATAACGATTCCTCCAGGTGCCGCGGGAACTGTCGGGCAACCACACTCTCAACAACCTTCGCAAGAAAGCGAAGGTTGGAGACAGGACGATAGTTTGATAAAACAGCTGGATCCAGGGCAGGCTTCTTGAGGAGGGGCCTCACTACCGCCTCTTTCAAGGTGGCAGGAAAGACATCCTCACTCAAAGAAGCGTTAATAATTGCCTGGAACCAGCCTCGTACCACCTCCTGGGATGCCAACACCAACCAGGAGGGGCACGGGTCCAATGAACATGTGGTCGCCCTAAGTCCCCCCAGCAACCTGTCCACGTCCCCGGGAGTCACGGGGTCAAACTCAGCCCAGGTAACAATCTCAGGACCAGACTCTGCCTCTCCCACTGGACATACCCAGTTGAAGTCAAAGCCTTCCCGTATCTGAGCGATTTTATCATACAGATATTTTCCGAAATCCTCAGCTCTACCCTCTAAGGGGTCTCCTCTCACCTCCTGATGGAGGAGGGAGCGGGTCACCCTAAACAAGGAGGCTGGGCGGTTATCTGATGACGCGATAAGAGCAGTGAGGTAAGAACACTTCTCTGCTCTTATCGCCGCTAGGTAGGACCTAATATGGTCTCTTACCAGTGTTCGGTCAGATTCGGCACGGCTCGATCTCCAACTGCTCTCTAGGCGTCTTTTCCTGTGTTTCATCTCTCTCAACCCCTCATTATACCAAGGGGCCGATCAAGATCCATGCCGAATCAGAGGCCGCAAAGGCACAACTCGATCTAGAGCACCGGCAGCAGCCCTATCCCAGGCCGCCACCAACTCTTCGACTGAGTCGTGTATCAGAACCTCAGGAATTGGCCCAAGCTCTGCCTGGAACCACTCGGGCTCCATCAGCCGCCTGGGGCGATACCATCTCACTGGTTCCGCCTCCCTGCAGTGGGGTGCAGCGGTCAGAAAGTCCAAGCGAAGGAGAGAGTGATCGGACCATGACGGGTTCAATAACTATATCCCCTATATTCTGATCACTCAGCCACTGTCCAGAGACAAAAACCAGGTCAAGCGTGTTCCCCCCTGTGTGTGTGGGGCCTTGAATTACCTGGGCCAGGTCCATGGCTGCCATGGAAGCCATGAACTCTCGAGCCTCCCCGGACGCCCCGCCCATAGACGGCAGGTTGAAGTCACCCATAACTATTAGCCTGGGGACCTCAACCACCACCGCGGCGATAATGTCCAGGACCTCGAGCAGGGAGGTTGATACGTGGCAGGGAGCCAGGTATGTAATCAACACTGCCTTCGGACCCCCAAGGTCCCACTTCACCAGGAGGGATTCACAGCCTGCCGTCTGAGGAACAGTGACCTCCCTCGGCCTGTAATCTTCCCTGATCACGACCGCCACTCCCCCACCCCTGCCCTGAGCTCTCGGCTGATGGAATGCAAGGAAACCCGGTGGGCACATTTCCACCAGAGGGACACCGCCCTCCAGTCCCAATCAGGTCTCCATTATACCTGCCAGGTCTGCTCACCCCTCTGAGATTAAATCTTGAATGAGCGGGGCCTTATTCACCACAGACCTGGCATTGCACAACATCAGCCTACAGCCAGGGCCTTGTGGTTCTGAATAACCCCGGGAACAGGTGGAGCCTTGGGGGTCGGAGTGCATGACCACTTGTAAACAGTGGGTACGCGCTCCCTTATTATAATCCGGCCCCCTGCTCCCGCCATATCTGCCCCTCCCGCTAACGGTACTAATTGGAACTAAATTTGCCTTAATCAGCTCCCCATCCGAACCCGCAGGATTCCGTCCCCTTCCGTTGCCTGGCCTGTCTTCTAGCTCCCCTCCAACAATTCCTTCCCCCACCCTAAACACCCCTTCCCCACCTCTTCCCTCCCTTAAAACTTTCATTAAATACCGATTTTAAAAACCCCAAAGCCCCTTATTTGATGCATGCCATCTCTCAGGACTCCAAAGTCCATCCTCGAGATGGGCCCTTGATAAAACAGGGCCATAATTGCGAGAGGGGGGAATCTCGCAATGCAAGAAGAGTCCACTTCAAGTAAGGAGCCAGTCAGGTAGAGTGCATCGATGGGGTCCGGCAAGAGAACCAGGCAGTTCAGTCTAAATTAAAATCCAAAATTCCAGGATTCCATCAGGGTGATGGTAATAATAGTAATAACAACAATAACGATGATGATGGTGGAATTTAGATGGTCCGGGCAGGAAAAAGGCCCCTATGTTGTTCCATCCTGCTCCATTTAATCCACAGTCCACAGATTCGGATATGTGCTGCCGGGGCAAGGACCAGATCTCTAAAAAGGGGGTCCATAAAGGCAGCACCAGAGTCAGAGTCTGGGATTCTTTCAACAGGGCTATTTACTGCCCCTCCTGATGGTGCTCGATTCCACTTTCCGCATAAAAACTAACAGGGTGGGGGAGGCCACTGCAATTCTCCCATTAGGCCTCATCGTTGGCTGCTCATTCACCGGGGAGGGGGAAGCATGACAATGTTATTTCGCTCACCACCAGGTCCATGCTGCCCCTCTCCATCACCCGTGACCTCCAGCTGTCTTCCCAAACCACCGGCCAGCATAATGGTGGGGGGGCGCTGAGCTGTTCCCTTTTACGGTGGCCTCCCAACACCTACGCCTCTCAGCTGCCCTCCCAAGCCGCTCGCTCATGTGGTGGTAGGGAGGGGGGGAAGGGGCCAAGCCACTTCCCTTCACGGTGGCCATCCAAGAAACAGAAGCCTCTCAGCGGTCCTCTAACCCTTTCGTGGATCGTTCGTTCACATAATGGGGGGGAGCCGCTGCCGAGCTCTTCTCCTTCACGGCGGACTCCCATCCAAACTCCCAAACTGGCTCCTCACCCCATCGTAGGCCGAAAGGGGCGGAGCACACCGCCATAATCCCCCGACTTCGTTCGTTCCGGAAAGGAGGAAATCAACAGATATGTCTCTGGAAAGCCAAGGTATTCCGCTGCCAAAATCCCCGGGGTCCCAGATGTTTCTCGACCCCCGGGGGGGTCTCAAGCCATTCCCCATCAGACGCCCGGCTGCTCTTACAAAGAAGCGCCCTCCATCTTGCGCATGCTCATATCTTCTTGTTCAGATGTGCACCAACTGTGCCAGTTACCCAAACATCGTACCACCTGTGGAATGGCTGGATTTCAAATGGACACTACGACTCTGGTGGGAGGAGGAAGATTGCTAGTTTAACTATACCATTTAGGCAGGCAGATCTCACCTTGACTTCCCTACTGTCACTAACCCCTAATAAAAGTTCCTTTTGAGACAATGCCTGTTTCAAGAGTTCTGCTTTCTTGGGTGGTTAGCTGAGGTGGGTCCTTAGAATTAGAATTAAGTCCAGTATGACTTTACGTCTAGTTCCCTCCTTTACTTCCTTCCATTACTTGAAAGGCAGGAAAAAAAACAGGGCTGGAAGGAGACAATATTGACGAATTAATACTTTGTGACTCTAACTTAGACAAAATGCTTTTTGTAACAACTGTCATTGATGGCTATTGAACTTTAGTCATAGATGACTGAAGTCCAAAGGGAAAGAAAGTATTCTTAGACATCGTAAATGTAGAATGTTAAAATATTAATATTCTACCTTTATGATGTAGGCTGAATAAGAACGTTTAGGAGGATAATATTCCTCACAGGGCTTTTAAACAGTAATGCTGATTCCTAGTTTGTGTATTGGGAGTACTTCAGTACAGCACATCATGAATGATGCAGTAGATTGCAATTAATATCATGGCACATTCAGACTCAAAGACCAAGACAATTTTGGAAGCCTGGTTTGAAAAACCTTTCTTGTTTGGAAATTGTTATATATGGAGTCATATTTAATATTTGTTTTTTTTAAACAAGGGTTAATATGTGTCATCTTTATTGCATTGCATATTGATGAAGTGCCATCAAGTAAAGCATATTGTGATTGGCCTATGGGACATGACTTGGTACACCTAGTGTTTATTTATATCTGTCTGTCTGTCTGTCTATATTTATATACTTCGATATAGAACAGTGGTGGTGAACCTATGGCACGGGTACCAGAGGCGGCACTCGGAACCCTCCTATGGGCACATGTGCCGTTCCCCCAGCCTTGCCTCCCCCCATGACCCCCTCCTTTCCAGCAGCCCCCCTGAAGGAGTCACCCCCGAGCGTGGCGCACACTGAGCAGCGCAGCCAAGGACATGGCAGCCAGGCAGCGTACACAAAACTCTGCCCTCAACACCCCATTGTGCAGTTAATGCTGCAAGGCACGGGCAGAGGGTGTGGTGCCATAGCTCTGCTGGGCTGCCTGGGCGATCTGCGGTGGGCCCTGGAGGCAGTCAGTGGTCCTGTGGGCAGGTGGGGCAGAAGATGGGGGGCAGAGCGGGGGCGGACCCAGTTTTTTGGCACTCGATCTCTAAAAGGTTTGCCATCACTGATATAGAATATTGAACGACAGTAATAGTTTTATCTTGAAACATTGTCATATTCAGATAATACACATCTGCATTCAATATGAATAGTAAAGACTAAATGGTAATTCTATGTCGAAATATCTTCATGGCCTTCAT
This sequence comes from Bothrops alternatus, assembly GCA_034064705.1. Lineage (NCBI taxonomy): Eukaryota > Metazoa > Chordata > Lepidosauria > Squamata > Viperidae > Bothrops > Bothrops alternatus. The sequence goes on from JARGCV010000112.1 coordinate 26,614,076, forward strand.
GTAGACTTTTTAATGCCATAATGAATAACAATTCTGGCACATAACCAAACATCCATGTCTTTTGTATGGACCAATATGTGTATAGGTGAGGTCTGTATAGTCCCATTTACGCAGCTTGAAAAAAAACTCTTTTATGTTTTGTATAATTAATTTAAAATTTACACTGAATCAGGTAGTGTGGTTTGCTCTGTGGTTCAGATTCTAAATATATATTTAAAATAACTGGATCAAAGAAGCTTACTTTAATTGGTTTATTAATTAAAGTTTCAACTATAATCTTACAATCTGGAATTCCAGTTAGTTTTAGCTTCCTGTGCAGCCAAGCCATTGTTTACAGTACAGTACAATCATCCTTAACTTACAATCAAAATTGGAGGCAAAATTTCCATTGTAAGTCAGTAAGATGTCATGTGACCCCCACCAATTTACAATGGAAGTCTGGCACTCTTCCTTGTGATCATTAACCAAGAATTACAGGTCCTTTACGAATATCCATCCCAATTCAAGCCCTTCTGGGCTTGGTCCTTTCCAGCCCCAAGGTGCAGTAAGGTAAGGGACTGCCTCCAATTCCCCCCACTCACCTATTTCCCTCTATCTCTGCACTTTGGCTGCTCAGCATCCTGCCTTGGGAGGCAGCAAGCAATGCCCAAGCCATGCAGCACAGCTCATCCAATTGTCTTCTCTCCTAATTCCCTGCACCAACATTTTGCACCTCACTGCCTTTGCTGTCTGCTTTTCAGAGTCTTTTCACTACTTCCTCTTCAGACCGTTTGCTACATGTGGCCAAAAGCTGTCTCAAAAAAAGACAACGCAGGAGAAGCTGGGTCTGAAAAAGAGGCAGCAAAGACAGCAAAAAGGTGCCTGTTCTGGGGCTGTTTACTACTTCACAAGGCAGCATGTAAGGATAGTCAAAAGGGCATAAATGGGAGGAGATAGATAAGTAGGGGGAGTTGAAGGGCTCCTGTGGTCAAGTGCCTGAATTTTGATCACATGGCCACAGGGATGCTGCAACAGCTGTAACTTTGGGCACAAGTCATAAGTGCATTTTTTCAACAACATAAATTTGAAAGGTTGCTGAACAAATGGTCATAAGTTGAGAATGACCTGTACAATTTTATGACTGAATTTCATGACACAAATAGCAATATATGCATTTCAGGGACTTTATTTGGGGAAAAAAACCGAGGAGAATATACCGTTCTTATCTCTGTAAATAGCTTATAGAAGAGGATACTATATATGACTTCTCATATACAGTCTTAAAAAATAGGGATACTTATATACAACATAATGTGTGCCAAAATTCAGTTTGGCATTTTTTCTTTTTTAGCATTACTTCTTTGATTAATAATACGAAAGACAAATGGGTTGAAAAATGTAATCAAGGTAAGGTACTGCTCTTTATAAGAATATTGGTTTAATTAAAATGTTCAGGTGATGAAGAAATCTGTCTTTCTTCAGAAGAGAATTATGTACCATTGTGTCTAATAAAATACTAAAAGTTGGGAAACTAGGAAAAAAGTAGATGCTTATAAAATTAGAAAATTCTTTCAGTTTCAAGAAATTGTTTCATCTTCTCTTAAATGATAATATTAATAGTAACTACTGTACTGTTGAAACAGTTAAAGTAGCCCCATCAAACATACTAAAATGAAAAATCAAGTGTCAATTTTCCATTTTGAAAGGCATTACAATGAGATGAGTTAAGATAGTACTTATTTCCAAAGCAATATCATGTAATACTACTATGAAATATCAGATAAATGCATGCAGTCTGTTCGTCTCTTGTTTTGTTTTGTTTTGTTTTGTTTTGCAGGATAATCATAGTGCTTTCCTGATTGGGTATGAATGAGGGTTTTTTTTTTCAATGTGTAAATAAGATGATGTTGCAATTTGCAAGAATGTTCTTGTTGACTTTTATGACTGATCAGTTAACATGTAGCCAAAATGATGAGGAAGTTCAATTTTCACTTCCTTTCAGTGGATCTTTATAATCACACCCTGCTGTTTCTCTGATAAAGAATTACTGTGCTCGCAGTTGGGGTTTCAGGGGTTGGTATTCTCTTTAGGGATTTTATTATTATTTTGCCTTTAAAAGGTCACTGAAAGTTTGGATTTTTATCATCTTTCTTTTTTAGACCAATACTCCTGTCTGAGTACTTTTGATCACTTGTTTTGAGAATCCCAAAATCTTTTCAGAACTTTTGATCAGAAGTTATGTAAGAATTTTGGACTTTCCAGTGAAATGTACCTAAAAATAAGATTTAATCTCTTTTTTTAATAATAATAATAACAATAACAACAACGATGATGATGTTGGAAGGGACCTTGGAGGTCATCTAGTCCAACCTCCTGCTCAGGCAGGAAACCCTATACCATTTTAGACAAATGGCTGTCCAATCTCTTCTTAAAGACTTCCAGTGTTGGAGCATTCACAGCTTCTGGAGGCAGGTTGTTCTACTGGTTAATTGTTCTAACTGTCAGGAAGTTTCTCCTTAGTTCTAGGTTGCTTTTCTCTTTGGTTAGTTTCCATCCATTGCTTCTTGTCTTGCCTTCAGGTGCTTTGGAGAATAGCTTGACTCCCTCTTCTTTGTGGCACCCCCTGAGATATTGGAACACTGCTATCATGTCCCCCCTTGTCCTTCTCTTCATTAAAGTAGACATACCCAATTCCAGCAACCGTTCCTTGTATGTTTTAGCCTCCAGTCCCCTAATCATCTTTGTTGCTCTTCTCTGTACTCTTTCTAGAGCAGACATGTCAAACGCACGACATCTCAAAACTTTTTCCCCAATGCCGGCAATGAGGCGGGCGCAGTTTCATCATGACACGTCCTGCCTGGGGGCTGGCAGTTTAACACCCCTGTTTTAGAGTCTCAACATCTTTTTTACATCGTGGTGACCAAAACTGGATGCAGTATTCCAAGTGTGGCCTTACCAAGGCATTGTAAAGTGGTATTAACACTTCACGTGATCTTGATTCTATCCCTCTGTTAATGCAGCCTAGCACTGTGTTGGCTTTTTTAGAAGCTGCAGTACACTGCTGGCTCATATTTAAGTGATTGTCGACTAGGACCCTGAGATCCCTCTCATAGTTACTACTATTGAGCAAGGTACCTCCTAAACTATAACTCTGCATTCGGTTTTTCTAGCCTAAATGTAGAACCTTACTTTTCTCACATTCTGTTTCTAATCAATATCTTTGATTAATTATTATCTCATTTACTAAAATGTTCATTTCATTTATTGTATTTTTATTTGGTATAGTATATGCTTTCATTGTATAAAATACCACTATTTTTCTTTCACTTTTCATTGTATTGTGTCATACCAATCAATTTTAAATTGATTATCTTCTTAGTGTATTTCTGGTTTAGATGATCCAACTTGCTTGATAAATTGCAATATTTTTGAAAACCTTCCAGAACAGAACTCAGTGTTAATTGAATGCAAGAAACACAACTCTGAGCCCACAATCAAAATTTTCTGTAATGGGGTACTCACTGATAGAATTTAGTAATTGACACAAACAAAAGGAATCTCTCAAACAATTAGGATGTAGACATGATCCTATAAGTGAGGACATAATGTGGATAACAAAAGTGTCTGTTTCTGAACAAAATTTTAAAAAGAGATCTGAAATTTCTTGAACTGTAAAATTCAGATATTCTGTGTTGAGAGATTTTTTATGTGCTCTTTCTGTGTTGGCAGAAGTGGGACTAACTCTACTATTGAACCAGTGGGACTAACTCTACTATTAGTTGGGAAAATTAATTCCTTTACAGAATAAATGTATACTGTACAACAGTTTGAGAACAGAGGATTATCAGGACCATACGAAGCAAATTAATGCTTTTAATTCATTCTTAATTGAAATGGATTGCCTGTGGGCCTATTTTTATCTGGAACTTTGCCTTCCGCTGAAATTAATGGAGAAATCTTTCTTTAAAAAAAAGCTTGAGTTATGTACCACACTACATAATTGATCTCTATGATATGCTGGCTTATAACATATACTTCTTTTAGGTTCCAGTTTGTCATCATCTTGCTTCCAATATCAGCAGCAGCTTTGTTCCTTGATCAATGTGACACTTTGGAAAACCTTAGCAGTTGACGAAATGATTGAGAGTCGGGGAAAATATGATTTCTATATTGGGCTTGTGTTGGCAATGAGTTCCAGTCTTTTCATTGGAGGGAGTTTCATCCTGAAGAAAAAGGGTCTCCTTCGATTGGCAAGAAAAGGCTCCATGAGAGCAGGTAAAATTTTGAGTTTGTTTTTTTTAAAAAATACGTTTTTGATTAAATTTGCATAAGCTATGTAAGATTTTTTTTCAGTTTAAAAACATCAGTTTTTAAATAGGTATTCTTTGATTTCATGCAGAATCTGGTATAAAGAACAAAATTCCAAGTGCTTATTTCAATATTTTAAAGCTAGTTTTCAGTTGTATTTTCAGCTTCTTCTAAAATCTCAAAATGTGATTTTGGTTTATGTGATGCAAGAAAAGTTCCTGTTTTTTTTCATACTTGCTTTAATTATTGTGAGCATCATTTTTAATGTTGTGTAAATGATTGAAGGCTAAAGCGAATAGGATAATACAAAGTTGGGGCCAAATTTTTCAGCTTTTTAAAAAGTTTTTGAGGAGAATTTAAGATTTCCCCCCTTATAAATTATCTGTTTTGGAGTATGTATTGTATTTACTGTGTTTCTTACCTCAAAATTGCAGGAAGCTACACAATAGATGTTGGGCAAATATGATTAGCTGGTTTCTGGGGATGCACAAAGACCTGAAACCTTAGATTTTCAGCTTTGTGTCAACATCCAGCTTGAGTATCCAAATAAAAATCCAGGATCATTTATTTTCTTAAAAGTTTACTGTTTATTGAATACATAGCATAATTATGGCAAGTTAAAACTAACTCTAAAATCCCAAGGCATCAGACCATAGCATATAACAATAACTTTTGCAGCCAAACTCCCTCATGTAAACAAGTTCTCTTTGTTATGGGCAACGTCTGCTATCTTCTTCACATCTGCTAGAATGACCTTGAATGTTTTCCAGACTGCTGACTCTTAGCAAGCTTTTGTAGAACTGGAGAGGTTTCATTTCTCTGACTAACCCATTCAAAAGCAACATGTTTCCCCCCCCCCCATTCTAATGGCAAGATGCAAACAGGCACTTAGCTGCCAAATTTTCACTCTTGACACTTTGGTCATAAATTGTGAATGAAAGGACTCACTACATCCTTGCTGACATGGTGGTTATTTTCACTCTAAAATGCATGAGACTTATTTTTTCTAACATGCACACAAGCCATTGGACTTTAAATCATGCCTTATCAATTGGACTTGATAGAGACAGTTGCTTCTTTGTAACATCTTTAATGACCATCAATAATACTGACTGGCTATTAATTTGGACAGGAATTTTTAACAAGTAGCGTGGCATTTTTACAAGAATTTGAACTTGTAATTTTAAAGTATAGTAATCTGTAATAGATCATAATAACATTCTTTTCTTTAAAAAAATAGGACAAGGTGGCCATGCATACCTTAAAGAGTGGCTATGGTGGGCTGGACTCTTGTCAAGTAAGTACATGGAAAAACTAAAAACTGACTGTTAGCATAACTACTAATTCATACATTGTACTAGGTCTGGTGTAGTGGCTAAGGTACTGGCACAGAAACCAGAAGACTGTAAGTTTTAAGCCTAAAGAAAGATTGGTGGGTAATTTGGGACCAATTATTGTCTCTCAGCCCAACCCGCCTCAAAGGCTTATTGTTGTGGGGAAAATAAGAGGCAGAAATATTTATTACACATGTTGGTTGCCTTGATTTGACAGACAGAAAGACAGACACACACACATACACACATGTATGTATGCATGTATGTGGCATGATAAAAAATATAATAATAACAATACTAATAATACAATTTCTGAAATCAGCCAAAAAGTGATTTTAGTAGGAAGTAACAATGGACCGAAAATCTTTTAACTTTCTGATCGAAAGGCTCGATGTTTCTAGTGGAATTAAAAACTTACTAAGATTTTTTGATTAAAGATTAATATACAGTACATAAAAATAGATCAAAAAATTATAGTCTGGCATTCTTTTCAGTGAAATCCAAATATTTAATACTAGATATGGAATGATCATATCCAAAGTGGGCAAGATTTGGGCTGTTGATGGCTCCTTAACTCAAATATTACCAGTTGTGATGATCCAGGGCACGGCACAGAGGCAATGCAATCAGCTGGCAATTCAAACTGCCCTTTAATTGCTCCAAATTTTCCCCAAATGCTCCCACATTTCTGGCAAGCCCCAAAACAAAGTGAGGCACACCTTCAGCAGCCTCTGGCTGCAAGTAGTTTCACATACAGTTAGATTAGAAGAGTAATTTACTCAAGGCCACGTAGATCAGGGCTTTTCAACATTTTCACCCATTGTACCACTTTTAGGATATGGCAATATCCAAGTACCACCAGTTGCCTAGCAAGGTGTCAAAAACTTGATGACCCACCCCCAAAAGGAAAAAAGTGATAAAGTACAGGTAGTCCTCGACTTACAACAGTTTGCTTAATGACTGTTCAAAGTTACAATGGCACTGAAAAAGTGCCCCCCAAGCCACAGCTGAGCAAGACGCTTGCCTACCCGGCGGTGCTCTTCCTCCTGTCCGAGGTTTTCATTGTTGTGAGCATTTCTGTTAAGGATTGGCAGCAGGGGTGGGGGGGTTGGTTTTTATTCCCCCCGTCTGCTGGGTGGTTGCAGCAGGTTTTGGTCACTTCACATGACCCTGGGACCCTGTGACCGTCATAAATATGAATCAGTTGCCAAGCATCTGAATGTAAATCACAAGACCCTGGAGATGCTGCAACATTCCAACTGATCGACGCTTCTTCTGGGCTCAGAGGAAGCATCAGGATCAGTGCTGCTTTCCAGCTGATTGGTGCTTCTTCAGGGCTCAGAAGAAGCGCCAGGATCAGCGCTGCTTTCCAGCTGGATCCTGGTGCTGATCCTGGCGCTTCCACTGAGCCCTGACAGCCACAAAGCGCCGATCAGCTGGAAAGCGGCACTGATCCTGGCGCTTCTGCTGAGCCCTGACAGCCCTGCAGCTCCAGCCGTCTCTTGCTCAGGCTTGTGCGGTGCTGCCACCGGTTCAGCTCATTCCCCTCCCCCACTACTACTTTTCTAGGATGGTCACATACCACCTGCCAGGTGCCAATGTACTACAGGTGGCACCCGTACCACTGGTTGAAAAGCCCTGAAGTAGATAACAAGGAATGAAATGTACATCCACGAGTCTGTGGAAATACAAACTTGCCTGAGCAGTTTCAGAAGAGAAGCCAAAATTCAATCCGAGGTCTTTGAACACCAAATCAAGTTTTGTCAGCCAGTCCAATGGTCAGAGTTTCAGGGTTTCCAAGCAGAAATCACAACACAGAACAAGAGATCAGAGAGTTGTTTCCAATATCAGCAACAGCACACAAAACTCCAAGAAATCAGTGTTTGTTTCCGACAAATGCTCCTCCCTATAGCATCTCCTTAAGTCTCAGTCTCCGGGTGTGCCTTGTGGAGAGGGGCGGGGCGCTCTCCTCCTGAGTAGTTGAACCTGCCTGCGTTGTTCCCTCCTTCTTTCTCTCCACTCTCCATGCTCTAGGATCAGGAGGGGGTGGCCCTAGCTCATCACCTGAGCTCTGTCTCTCATGTTCATCCTGAAAGGCCCTGGTTTGCCTCAGCTTGCTCTTCCCCAAATCCTTTTGAAGCCACAGACACCTCTCCCTCGACAGGCTCCAGTTCCAGCTCATTTTCCTATGCAGATTCAGGCTCCGACAGAGGCCTGACACTGGTAGTACCATGCAGCTCTAAGAAAAGCACAGCTGCTTTAAGGAGTAGGCAGCAGATACAACAAAGGGTGCCTATACTGGATCTGTAGCAGTGTTGTTAGCTTTGCATGTTTCTTTTTAATAGAAATGTGGGAGGTATATGACATTATTCAACTCTATCATCTCCTTGCAAAGCAACATTTTCTATGGCTAGAAAGTAGAATTTTTCAAGAGCTGTGGTGGCACAGTGGTTAGAATGCAGTACTGCAGGCTGCCCATAACTTGGGAATTCGATCCTGATGGGCTCAAGGTTGACTCAGCCTTCCATCCTTTGGAGGTTGGTAAAATGATGACCCAGATTGTTGGGGGCAATATGCTAATATTGTAAACTACCCAGAGAGGGCTGTAAAGCACTATGGGGCAGTATATAAGTGCTAGGTATTGCTATTGCAAGTTGTAAAAATAGGTAATAAAATTTATTAATCATTTACCAGAGACTATTCAGGTGCTGTTCTGCATTTGATTTCTTCTCTCTTTTACTTTCTAATTTACTTTTATCTTTTCCAAGGATGAATTTACATAAAATAGTAGGTATAGCTGTGAAAATTGTTGTTCACCTCTTCCCTTCCCATGTCTTTTCCTCAGTGGGAGCTGGCGAAGTTGTTAACTTTGCTGCATATGCATTTGCACCAGCTACATTAGTGACCCCATTGGGAGCTCTCAGTGTTCTTGTAAGGTAAGAAGGCAGTTTTGTGTATCTCTGTAAATATCAAAGAGACCTAGTTAAGCACTTGCTTTTAGTGCTGGCAGAGAACTGGGTTTCTGAGTCTGACTCAGTTGCTTTAAGTTTTGCTTTTTTGAATGTTTCAATATAATTTTCTATCTTGATCTCTTTACTATTGTCTACCCTTCCTCCCACCCATTGCTTATAAAAAAAGTCACAACATAGATAATTTTAGAGATAAATCTTGGTACAGCATAATAAAAATTTATTAGCAATTCAGTTTAATGTTCTGTTTATAAGAGTATGCTTACATGATTGTAGATTTAATATTTTGAATTGAAATTAGATAGAGGTACTCCTTAACTTATGACCAGACACGTAGCAACCAAAGTTACAATAGACACCCTTAAAAGATACTTATGACCCAGTCCTGAAGTTATGTTTGCTGCAACACCCCTGTGGTTGATTGCCCTTGCAACTGACCACAGAGATGCTGCAATATGCGTACCCCGCCAGTTTCCACCACCACCCTATGCTGTCCCAAAGGGTCCCCACAGGGATGAAGACTGCAACTCACACTGGGGTTTTCTTTCCTCACTAGATGCTAGCCTTAGTTCCCCCAGCCTGGGAGCATTTCTTCTCACTAGCGCTAGTCTTAGCTCCCCATCAGAATTCCTTCTCCTTGCTAGTGCTAGCCTTAGTTCCCTCAGCATGAACTGTGTTAGTATAACGCTAGCGCAGCTCATGCTGAGGGAATTGCACTATGGGCAGAGTTATTAGGCAAGTTGTAATTTGGAGGATTAATTTTCTTATTGAACAACTACAGTGTTCTCAGTCAATCCAAAATGTTAATAAACCTCAAACCTGAATATTTAAGAAAGTAAAAGTGAGGTTTTGATTTTCTTAGGGGAATATCTATGTGTGCACAGTTATTGGGCAACTATTAGTGTGCAGAATTATTATATAACTAAATGAAAAATGAAAATTTGCCCATTTCGTGCATCTGTTAAAGTGAGAGTAATAAGCAAACATCTCAAAACATACAAATAAACATTTCTGACATCTCAACAAAAGAAATCAGTGACCCATATAGCCACCCTACTTTTCAATCAGTCATAAGCCTTCCATTCATGGGAGTCTTGTCAGTTCCTCGATCTGTTGATGATCAACGTTTTCTGCAGCAGCAACCACAGCCTCCCAGACACTGTTCAGAGAGGTGTCCTTCACCCTAAATATCCTGTTTAAGAAGGGCCCACAAGTTCTCAATAGGGTTTAGGTCAGGTGAGCAAGGAGGCCACGTCATTATTCATTCATCTTTGAGGCTTTTACTGGCTAGCCATGCAGTGGAGTACTTTGATGCATGCAATGGAACATTGTCCTATATAAAAATCTTGTTCTTGAAAGATGCTGGCTTTTTCCTGTACCACTGCTTGAAGAAAATGTCTTCTAAAAACTGGCAGTAGGTTTGGGAGTTGATTTTAAGTCCATCTTCAACCCTAAAACCTCCAACTAGCTCATCTTTAATAATACCAGCCCATATCAGTACCCCACCTCCACCTTGCTGGTGTCTTGAGTTGAAGTGGAGCTTTGTGCCCGTTACTGATCCAGCCATGGGCCCATCCACCTGGTCCATTAAGAGTCATTCTCCAGTACAGGAGATGGAGAATCCACCAATGGGTTTTCTCTGTCTGCCTGCTCTTTGAGACCAAGTAGCCAAACTTGACATGCCCCCTCTGCTAGGAGATCCAGTCTTAACTTGGTCTCAGCTCTAGCAGACGTCTCAGGTTTGGCTCTCAGCAGATAGCAGGTTAGGAAAAATATCCATTGGTGGATTCTCCTCTTTAAACCTTTGATAAAATATAATTGGCATTCCCCTTAACAAATTCTAATAAATTTCCACTGGGCTCAGTGTGATTTCCCTTTGTTAAGGTGTGGGGGTGGAAGGAGGGGAGGCCTTGCAGCTTTCCTGCATTCCTTCCCCAGGGCTCTGGGGAAAAGATTCCAGGCAGGGCCTGTGTGGAACTTTCCCCAGGCCTTTCTTCCTTCCCCCCCCTTTTGTTCTTTTGGTGCCTGGAGCTTGTTTCCAGACAGCTGCTCGGAGGCCTCGGACTCCTGATAGTCTATTTTCAATTAGAAAAAGTTGCGGCCGCCATTTTGGAATCGCCGGTCATATCGGGGAGCCGCGAACGGACTCCCAGGTGTTCCCTGAGTTTCCCCCTTCAGGTGTAGGGTAGTGGAAACTCACTCAGGGCCCGATCCACCGAAGATTGCGCTCGCCTAGCGCACATAGGTGACGTTCCCTTGAGTCCCATGTGGAGCCTCTGTAGGCCCAACGAGGCCTACTGGTAGTAGGGGCGGCCATTTTAGGACCACGTGGAGGGCTAGAACCAGAACATTGGGCCCTAATAGTTTTAAAAAGAATCTGCAATATTAGGGAGTGTCTTTTCATTATTTAGTGAAGCAGCCACCAATTGATTGGAGCCTGGTTTTTTTGTCCGGACCATTTGTCCCTTCCAGGCCTCTTAAGCCCTTGGGGGGGGATTTTGTTTTTCCCTTTCACCCCGTTTTTTCACTGGTGCACCTTGCCTGGCCACCTAAGGCCTCCGGGCGGAGCCCAGAGAGTGGCCCCAAACATGCCTTCGGCATCTAACTCAAAGAGCCGTGACCGTAGCCCAGAGAGAAATTTTTTTCTGGTCGGGTGGCCAGGGGAACAGTCTTGTACTTGTTCCAATTCCGCTTCCGCCAGCTACTTGCCTGCCAGAGCGATCCTCTCACTTGTTTGGGACTGCTCATCTGGGATGGAGGGCTCCTCGATGCCTCAAACCTCGGGAATTGCCCCTCCATCCTCTTGCGGCTGCCAGAGATCATCTGAACAGGGGGCGGCAGGCAAGGCAAAATCCAAAACGAAGCACCTTAAGAAGCCTTCCAAGCTGGCGGAAAAGCAAGCCAGCCGCAGGCACCAGGCCCTGGAGAAGGAGTTCTCCAGGGCACAGAGGCAGGCTCCTCTGGAGTCTGATCAATTGGTGGTTCCTGAAGTTGACCTTCCCTTAGGTCCCTCAACTTCAGCTCAGGGCGTGTGGTCCATTCCAGGGACGCCGGTCACGCTGGGATCTCCATCCGCACCGGCACAGCATGCCACTATGGCTCCGGCTCCAGCCCCAGAGGCCACATTTACCCCCACGGCTGCAGGACTTGGGGGGGCAGACATCGGAGACTTGTTCTCTGACAGCTGTCTGGAAGCCTTGCTTGCCAAGGTAGTGGATCGAGCGCTTGCACAGCGGTCCTTTCAAGCACAGGATCAGGGGCCTTCTACGTCGGCCACACCATCCTATGGCCCCCCTATGGAGCCCCCCATGATTCAGGGGTCCACTTCTCCGGCGCATTCCTCCATGAGTGGTTACTCTTCCCCTCAAGGTGAGGAACAGCCGGACCTTATGTTATCAGAGGAGGAGGAACTTCCTCCTGAACCCTCTCCTTCAGGGGGCCTCTTTAACCTGGCCTTATTTCTCACACTGTTGCGCAAGGCCACGTCAACAGCTAACCTTGGATCCGATCAGTTCCCGCAACCGCAGGCCACATCGGATTCCAGTCCAAATCCCATCTTCCTCGAAACAGTGGCAACAGAACACCATGTCCCGTGTCCCGCTATGTTCCTTAAAGGGATTAAGAAACAATGGGCTTCCCCTACCTCATTTCCCTCTGTCAGCGGGAATGATAAAAAGCTTTTTAGCACCTCCACAGACCTCGCTGATGCATTGGAGGTCCCTAAGGTTGATGAAGCCTGGACCCCTCTGGTTTCCCAGACTGCAATAGCTGGGGACCTGTTGGAGGTGCTAAAGGCGGAGGATAAAAAATGGGAGCAGACATTTCGGAGGACCCATCAGTCTGCAGTATGGGCAATTAAAACGGCCACTTGTGCGTCCTTCTTTGTTAGGACTACTCTTTTATGGCTGCGCCAGTTACAGGCCAGAGTCCCCGCTGAGGACATTCGGACCCACAAGGACCTGAGCAAAATAGTGGCGGCCACAGAATATGCGGCGGATGCCACACTTCATTCAGCCAATTTTGCTTCCAGGTCCATAGCATCTAACATCTCCGCCAGGCGAATGTTGTGGCTTAAGCACTGGCAGGCCGATGCCAGGGTCAAGTGGCGTCTTGCGACTGCCCCTTACCTGGGCAACAATCTATTCGGGGAGGCCCTGGCGCCGTACCTTGTAGAAAATAAGGATAAGTGCAAGGTCATGGCTTACTTAAATAAGAAGTCCGACAAGCGCTCCACTCCTTACTTTCCCAAGCAGTCCTTTCGGCCAGCAACTGGGACAGCAGTCACTCAACCCTCCCGCTCATACACTCCCAGACAGGAGAGGCAGTATGACCGCCCCTACGATAGACCAGGGTTTCGTCCCAGACAACAGGGCCAGGCTAGGCAGCCATTTCGAGGGGCAGGACGCCCCTACAGGAAGTCCAAGTGACTCTTGCACGAGCCTTCCAATCGGGGGAAGGCTAGCCCACTTTTTCCACCAGTGGGAACTCACTTCCACAGACAGCTGGGTGTTACAAACCATCCAGTTTCGTCTTTCCCTAGAGTTTCTGGCCACAACCCCGAACCGATTCATTGCTTGCTCAGTATCCAGGGACCCAGTCAAGCAGGGTCTCATGCAGGAGGCCATCCAGTACCTTCTAGTGATTCAGGCTATAGAACCGGTTCCGTCCAGCCACCAGGGCGGGGGGTTCTACTCCATCCTCTTTGTGGTTCCCAAAGCCTCGGGAGGGTGGAGAGCAATCCTGGACCTCAAACATCTCAACCATTACATCACTTACAAGAAGTTCAAGATGCACTCCCTCCAGTCCATTCTAGGGGGCATCAGACAGGGGGAACTACCTGGCGTCAACAGACCTCACGGAAGCGTACCTCCACATCCCCATCCATCCGGCGCACCACCGGTTCCTCAGATTCTGTTACGGGGGCAGACATTTCCAGTACAAGGCCCTTCCATTCGGCCTGTCCTTGGTACCCAGGGTGTTCACAAAAGTCCTGGCTGTGTTAGCCGCCTGGTTACGGAAAATACCAATACGCGTCCAGTGTTACCTGGACGACATCTTAATTCAAGCATCCACATTCCAGGCAGCTCAGGCAGATGTAAAGAACACCATTCAGGTCCTTCAACAACATGGCTTCTCGGTAAATTTCCAAAAAAGCCAGACAGTTCCATCGTCCAGGATTCTGCACCTAAGAGCTGTCATAGACACCACAAACTGCATGGTTCATCTGTCCCAGGAGCGAATAACCAGCATCAGGGAGCTGGCCTGTCAGGTACACAAGAAACAATCAGTTCCATTGGTCCTACTCTCACAATTGCTAGGAAAGATGGTCTCCTGCATAGCCATTGTCCCTTGGGCCAGGCTTCACTTGCGGGACCTCCAATGGTTCCTGCTTCCGTTCCAATGGGCGAATGTCAGCGCATCCAACCGCCAGGGCACTGCGCTGGTGGTTCTTGCAAGCGGTGACCAAAGGCTCACCCTTCAAGGAACCGGAGCGCATCACGATCACAACAGACGCCAGTCTGTGCAGCTGGGGAGCCCATCTGCAGTCTCAGTATGCTCAAGGCCGTTGGTCCCACGCAGATCTGAGACACAATATCAATTGGCTGGAGCTCAGGGCCATTCACCTAGCTCTACGCCAATTCAGACACTGGATCAGGGGCCGCCATGTGCTGATCCTCACGGACAACGTGGCCTCCAAGGCGCACGTCAATCGCCAGGGAGGCACCAGATCCAGGGCCCTCATGTCCGAGGCACGGCTCCTAGTTTCTTGGGCAGAATCCAACCTAGCCTCGATCAGGGCCGAACACAACTCGGGGGTCATGAATCGGCAAGCGGACTTTTTAAGTCGCTCCACGATCGATCCCTCCGAGTGGGGATTGCATCCGGACCTCTTCTCCGAGATCTCCCACAAGTTTGGCCATCCGATCCTAGACCTGTTCGCGTCAGCAACCAATGCACAGCTTCCCAGGTACTTCTCCCGTTACTTCCTGCCAGGGGCGGAGGGGACGGACGCCTTGCGGACTTAGTGGCCACCAGGCCTCCTCTACGTCTTCCCTCCCCTCCCGCTCATACCGGCGACCATCCGCAAGCTCCTTCAGGAGTGGGCGGAAGTACTCTTCGTGGCCCCTTATTGGCCACAGAGACCATGGTTTGCCGACCTGGTGAATCTTTCCCAGTCTCCCCCTTGGCGAATTCCTCCCCAGCGCGTGTCGCTGCACCAAGGGACCATACAGCACCCGGACCCTCAATGGTTACAGTTGACTGTCTGGCACTTGAGCGCTCTTTAATGACTCAATAACTGTTTTCCCCTCGAGCCATTGACATGATTCAGGCCTCTCGTCGCCCGGCGACCAATCGTATTTATAATTCCACTTGGAACAATTTTTGCCATTGGTGTCGTGCGAGACACCTAAATATTTCCAAATTGACTATTCCTCAAATAGTTGAGTACCTTTTGCACGGCCTGGACAAGGGCCTCACCCCGGCGACCATTCGCCGACAGGTAGCGGCCTTGTCTACAATACTTACTTGCGTTGATTCAGTTCCCTTAGCTCACCACCCCAGGATTCACACCTTTATCAAGGGTGCGTGCAACACCAGACCCCCCGTGGTACATAGGTACCCCACATGGCAGTTTCCACATGTCCTTCGTGCCCTAACCAAACCTCCCTTTGAACCCATAGCAACTATTCCTTTGCGGAATCTGTCCCTTAAGGTGGCGTTCCTGATCGCCATTACATTGGCTCGACGTATTTCTGAATTAGCCACCTTATCGGTCAGAAACGACATTTGTATTTTCCACAGCGATAGGGTGGTTCTTCGCCTGGATCCTACCTTTGTACCCAAAGTGAATTCGCTCTTCCATAGAGCGCAGGAAGTGATCTTACTGAATTTTTGTCCCAATCCTTCCCATGACCTGGAGCGGCAGTGGCACATGTTGGACGTCCGCAGGGCACTGCGGCGTTATATAAAGCGTACGGAGCCTTTTCGTAAGTCAGAGGCTCTGTTTGTTTCCTTCCGCCCGGCTTCAATGGGACACAGGGCTTCCGCTGGTACTATTGGCAGGTGGATCAGGGCCTGTATTGCGGAGGCGTATCAATCATCTTCCCTGCCGGCTCCACGTCATCTTGCAGGGCTGCGACATGGTCCTCACCCTCCCCGTTTGTTCGCCATTACAAGATTGACCGCTTTGCTTCAGCGGACGCCTCCTTTGGTCGGAGGGTCCTTCAGCAGGTGGTCTCCGGGGACACTATTCCGGCCTTATCTGTTTCCCACCCAACAGGACAGTGAGGCTTTGGTATGTCCCATTGGTGGATTCTCCATCTCCTGTACTGGAGAAGGGGCGTTGTCTTACCTGAACGCCTTTTCTTAGTACGGAGATGGAGAATCCACACCCACCCTTTAGGGCAGTTAGGCCTTTTGAGGGTCTGAGAGCCAATACCTAGTTCATCTTTAGCCACTTCGCCCTCGTTAAGACTGGATCTCCTAGCAGAGGGGGCGTGTCAAGTTTGGCTACTTGGTCTCAAAGAGCAGGCAGACAGAGAAAACCCATTGGTGGATTCTCCATCTCCGTACTGAGAAAAGGCGTTCAGGTAAGACAATGCCCCTTCTCATCTCATCAGTCCATAAAACCTTTGAAAAATCTGTCTTCAGTTATTTCTTGGGTCAGTCTTGCCATTTCAACTTACATATCTTGTTCAGTGATTGTCGGGTTTCAGCCTTCCTTACCTTGGCCATGTCTCTGAGCACTGAAAACCTTGTACTTCTGGGCACTCCAGACAGGTTATAATTCTGGAATATGGCAGCACTGGAGGATAATGGGTTCCTGGTACCTTCATGTTTGATTCTTCTCAAATGTTTGGCAGTTAACGTGCGTCTTTTCTTCTCAACACATTTCTTGCAACCCTGTTGACTATTTGCAACAAAATGTTTGATGGTTCTGTGATCATGCCCCAATATCTTAGCAATTTCAGGAGTGTTGTATTCCTCTGAAAGACTTTTTACAATTTTTGACTTTTCAGAGTCAGTTAAATCTCTTTTTTGGCCCTTTTTGCCTGAGGAAAAGAAGCTGTCTAATAATTATGCACACCTTGATATAGGGTTTTGATCTCCTTAAGCCACACTCTCCCTCATTACACAAATATACATCACCTGATATGCTTATATCCACTAAGCATTCAGATTTCTACAGCTTGGAGGTGGAAAATATGCATGAAAATGATACGGTCAAAATACTCATTTGCCTAATAATTGTGCACACGGTGTTAAGACTAATATCCAGTGAGGAAAGGAAAATGGAAAACTTTGCCAGTGTTATTTTTCACTCAGAAAAAAATAAGACACTCGGGGATTGTTCCACATGGAACAGCAATGGAGTGGCCTGTCCTCCTTCTCCACCCTACCTTGAGCTCCAGAGATCTTTGATCTTGTGATGGGGGGGGGGGGAATATGACCCAAAGGGCTGTGCAAAGGATTGCAAACAGAGAATGAGGTATCTTGAGGCGGGGGGAGGCCTTGGGAGGTCTGAGTCAGGTGGGCTTATGCCTGCACTGGGCCCCTTGGATCTCCCCTACCCATGAGGCACCCTATATTCCACTTAACAACATGCATTTTTTTAAACAAATGCATCGGGGAGACCAGGAATGGGAGTTATTAAGACAAGTGGTTCACTTGTAATGGGCAGACTTCATTATAGTCATTACTTGAAGACTACCTGCATAGAACTTTATCCTGATCATGATCGTTTTTATTTAAAAATATCTAAAAGAATGAATTTATCATTAAAGTGTCACAACCAGAAAGCCCTTCCTCACTTTCTCTTTAACTCTGTGAGTGCCCTCAAAACCTCTTGAGGATTTAGAGACCTTCCGAAGTTGGATTTTAAAATGTAAGAATGCCTTTTCCTCTGTCCAAAGACTATGCATTTCAGTTTATTTTAAATAAGGCTACTTCATAACTATTTATTTGGAATATATGCATTTTGCCTTCTAAACCTGGCAGGCCTCCAAATAGCTTTCAATGTTTTAAAAAATGCAATCCCCCCCAACAGAAATTCTACTTCATAACAACACAAATGCATAATTGTTACATTGATATTTAAGAACAGTGCTTGATATCTAATTTATATTTGTGTGTTTTAGTGCCATTCTTTCATCATACTTCTTGAACGAAAAGCTTAATTTACATGGAAAAATTGGGTGTTTGTTAAGCATACTTGGTTCCACTGTGATGGTCATTCATGCACCTCAGGAAGAGGAAGTTGAAACGTTGAGTGAAATCTCCCACAAGTTAGGTGATCCAGGTGAGAGAAAGATTGATTACAAAGAATTTAAGGAGATAATACTTCTCTACTCAGTTGAGGAACATAAATGGTGGGGCAGGATCTAACCCTGCTGCAAATATCCCTTCACATTCCACTAGAGTTCTGCATGGGATTTAGTTGCATGTATCTAGCTGCCCCACAACTGTATTTAGTTGCATGTATCCAGCTGCCCCACAACTGGACCTAGTAAGGCAGGATTATCAATGAAGTTTTCGAATGCTTTTAGCTGAATGTGCTTACAAAGCTCATGTGCACTTTGCTCAATAAACAAGAATCTGAAGAGACATTTGTGAATGTTGAGAATGAGGTTGGAGTACATCTTTAATGCCATAGCTCATTTTTAACTCTAGCCTATATTCTCTGAATGCTTATGGAAGACTATTAAATGGCTTAGCGCTGCAAAGTTGTAGCAATAAATAGCTTAGAAAGACAGTAACTATGACACACTTTATTGTAAGATTTCCTTTTTTCCTGCAGCCTTTGAGCTATCAGAATGGCTTTGATGTATCCAGCAGAGAGAAGCATTCCTCCAATTTTCACTGGGAGTCAACATAGGTTTAATTGACAGCTAGAATTAAGGTTTTACGTACCCTCATGAAATGATATATGTATTCTGAATGATGCAAAAATTAAAACTGCATTATTAGTAAAGGTCAGATAGGGCATGGATATTTTTGATGCATTCCTATCTTTAACTCAGGGATGGGCTACCTGAATGTTGTACATAACTCTCTCCCCACCCTCATTATTTCATCAAATTTGGCAAAATGCATAAATTTGGAGATGTTATAACCTACAGTGAGGGGAAAAAGTATTTGATCCCCTATTGATTTTGTACATTTGCCCACTGACAAAGAAATGATCAGTCTAAAATGTTAATGGTAGATTCATTTTAACAGTAAGAGACAAAATAACAACAAAAAATCCAGAAAAACGCATTTCGAAAAAGTATATAAATTGATTTGCATTTTAATGAGTAAAATAAGTATTTGTTTCCCTATCAGTCAGCAAGGTTTCTGGCTCCCAGGTGTCTTTTATACAGGTAATGAGCTGATATTAGGAGCACCCTCTTAAAGGGAGTGCTCCTAATCTCAACTTGTTACCTATATAAAAGACACCTGTCCACAGAAGCAATCAATCAATCAGATTCTAAATTCTCCACCATGGCCAAGACCAAAGAGCTGTCCAAGGATGTCAGGGACAAGATTGTAGACCTACACAAGGCTGGAATGGGCTACAAGACTATCGCCAAGCAGCTTGGTGAGAAGGTGGCAACAGTTGGCGCGATTATTAGCAAATGGAAGAAACACAAAATAACTGACAATCTCCCTCGCTTTGGGGCTCATGAGAACGGTAAGGAATCAGTCCAGAACTACACAGGAGGATCTTGTCAATGATTTCAAGGCAGCTGGGACCATAGTCACCAAGAAAACAATTGGTAACACTATGCCATGAAAGATTGAAATCCTGCGGTGCCCGCAAGGTCCCCCTGCTCAAGAAAGCACATGTACAGGCCGGTCTAAAGTTTGCCAATGAACATCTGAATGATTCAGAGGAGAACTGGGTGAAAGTGTTATGGTCAGATGAGACCAAAATCGAGCTCTTTGGCATCAACTCAACTCGCTGTGTTTGGAGGAAGAGAAATGCTGCCTATGACCCCAAGAACACCATCTACACAGTGAAACATGGGGGTGGAAACATTATGCTTTGGGGGTGTTTTTCCGCTAAGGGGCCAGGACAACTTCACCGCATCAAAGGGTCGATGGACCGGGCCATGTACCCTCAAATTTTGGGTGAGAACCTCCTTCCTTTAGCCAGGGCATTGAAAATGGGTTGTGGATGGGTATTCAAGCATGGCAATGACCCGAAACACAACAGCCAAGGAGGCAAAGGAATAGTTTAAGAAGAAGCACATTAAGGTCCTGGGGTGGCCTAGCCAGTCTCCAAACCTTAATCTCATAGAAAATCTGTGGAGGAAGCTGAAGGTTTGAGCTGTCATTAAGGTTTAATGACTTGGAGAGGATCTGCAAAGGGGAGTGAGACAAAATCCCTCCTGAGATGTGTGCAAACCTGGTGGCCAACTACAAGAAACATCTGACCTCTGTGATTGCCAACAAGGGTTTTGCCACCAAGTACTAAGTCATGTTTTGTGAAGAGGTGAAATATGTATTTCACTCATTAAAATGCAAATCAATTGATAACTTTTTTGAAATGCGTTTTTCTGGATTTTTGTTGTTGTTATTCTGTCTCTCACTGTTAAAATAAACTTACCATTAAAATTATAAACTGATCATTTCTTTGTCAGTGGCAAACAGATAAAATCACTGTACATACTGAAAATATACATATTAAACCTATACACATCTACTGTCCTCAACTTCCTTCCCTACCCCACCCACAACAAAAGAAAATATCACCACTCTACAAAATACAACTTAGTCATATTGATTTCCTGTCTTTCTTTAGCTTTTAGCTAATCATACCACCTTTGACAGACTCCAGATGTTTGTATGTGTTACTACTTAGTATGTGCAATTGCAGCATGCCATGTTTGTTTTTTTAATATTTCAGGTTTTGTGGTCTTTGCAACACTCATTGTCATTGTATCCTTGATCATGATCTTTGTAGTAGGACCCCGACATGGGCAGACCAACATTCTTGTGTACATAACAATTTGCTCAGTCATTGGAGCTTTATCTGTATCCTGTGTAAAAGGTTTGGGCATTGCTATAAAGGAACTTTTTGCAGGAAAAGCTGTGCTGAAACATCCATTGGCCTGGATTTTGCTGCTAAGTCTTATTGTTTGTGTAAGCACACAGATTAATTATTTAAATCGGGCTCTGGACATATTCAACACTTCTATAGTGACGCCAATCTATTATGTGTTTTTCACAACATCTGTTTTAACCTGTTCTGCGATCCTCTTCAAGGAATGGCAACACATGGCAACTGATGACATTATTGGCACATTTTGTGGCTTTATCACTATAATCGTGGGGATATTTTTATTGCATGCCTTTAAGGATGTCAATTTTTCCCTATCAAATTTGCCTGTGACATTGCATAAAGATAACAAAGGAATAAATGGCTGTGTGCCAAGCACATATGAACTATTTAATCACGATGAAGAAAGTGCTACTCGCATAAGTGACCTACACTCCCCTGATGGAATATCTTCCAGGAGAAATGGAAATCTGTCAGCTTCCTAAAGAAAACAATTCTGTAACTTTTGTTTCATTGTGAAAAGCCAGTTTTACAACATTTTTCAAGCAGATATGTTTAAATAGTACTGTAGACAATCATTTTTTTAGATTTGACTAGCTTGGACCAAGAGCAGTGGTGGATTTTTATTTACCTTACTCTTAATTTAAAAATACTAAAGAACCTCACTCTGTTATTTGCTTAACTTAGTATGAACATGTAAATATTCTGTTTTTGTTTAAGACTAATTACAGTTTTAACAAATAAAATGCTTTATTTCTGATGAAGTGATCTGTTGGTCATGCACACCTACAAATCTTTTGTGATAATTTGGTGAATTATGCAGTGACTTGTTCTTATTATGAGACAGTGCTATTCATCCATAAACAATCTATGTTTGGACAGTTTATGGTCAGCTGCACCCAATTATGCTAGATTCTAGGAGATTTGCAGTTGCAGCCAATGTATTTATATTTAATCAATGAACCAGATATTCCTGAGGAACAAGACAAGTGATATCAGCTCACAAAGGTCATTACATAGAAAAATGCTATTTTAAGAAAGTACCTAGGTGTAAACCATGTTTGTATATTGTTCACATACCTGAAACACACACGAATACTTAGAGGTTTCAAGTATTTAAAATGCTTCATGTAGAAGATTACTATTGGATAATGCATAACAATTGGCAAATTTATTCATTCCGTTATTGAAAGTAGGAGGAAAGAATAAAATAAACTGTTGCCTTATTTTCCCTTTCCAGTCTTTCTACTGTAACAACTATTACCTATATGGTTTGACTCTGTTCTTCTGGAACACCAAATGCAATAAAAAATTCATGTACCTTTCTACTCCCTCTAAAGCAGAGACAAATCAGCAGGCAGAAGCCAGGCTTAGAGGTGTTTGCAAAATGGAGGAATGCCTGTAGATTATGTTTCAGCTTCCATATGGAAGAGAAAAAAATTGAGAAGCTGACCTTCAAAATTGGGAAGGTAGAAACTAACTGACCGAACTGGGAAAAGGTTAGATGAGAATGAATTAAATAACATCCTGATAAAATGCAATAGGAAGAGAGCATCAAATGCTAATTGTTTAATCTACTTTCATCAGTTTAGCAGTTGATTGCATTCAGAGTTCGGAAAAAAGTCTCAAAATGTTTGAAAGAACAAAAATGCAATGAAATTAAATGCTTCACTTAATGACTGAAGCATCTGTTGTGGGAAATAGTGTGGATTATTGTAGCAGTTTTTAGGTGTTCTGCAATACAGGTAATTATATACAATCAAGAACTCTGTTGGTAAGTGACAAAGTAATTAGATGTGATGTCATGTGGCTGGCAGATTATGATAGTTGTGGCAGTTCCAGTTGTCATCATTATGCAAGTTCCACCCAATCGTAGTATCTTAGTCACATGATAGCCATTTGCAGGGCTCACCTTCTCCTGCTGGCTTCCACACTGACTTTGCTTGTTAGAAGTGAACACTGAAGGCTACAAACAGTGATCATGTGACTGCAGGATGCTGTAAAGGCCACAATCATGAGACCTGGTAGTATATATTCCTTGTTTAACACCATAATGAGAAAAGATTGCCAAACAAGTAAACATTAAATCAGGACTATCCATATAATCTTTTTAAGCAGGGATAGGCAATCTTTTAACTGGAAGCGCTGCAGTGAGCAGACATATATAATGAAAATGAATAGAATAATGACTTCCCATTATTCTTTATTTCTGGGGGGTATCCCAAGTTATTTTAACATTTAGAAAATAAATTTATGGTAGCATTCCATAACATTACAGTGGGACTGAATAGTTCAAAATTTATCACATTGTGTTAACCAGGCTAAATATTTTGTGAACTTAGGTATTTGTTTCCTGCTTCAAATTAGAATGAAACTTTTATGGCTATGAGTTGATTATTTCTGCTCTTAGGTATGATAATTATAGTCTTAGAATAGTTTGCATTGTATTAAAATTTTAATATTACTGCCTACATTATAAATACAATTAGGCTACTTAGAAAATTGGATAGAGATAATCTCTCTTACAAACATGTCATAACTTGATACATAATTGAAACAGTGATTCTTAGACCGGGAAAGCCAAAAAATACTTTAAAATTACAGTAACATTTAATTCAAAATTTTGAGAGAACTAACAGAAAATCCTTAGAAAATTGTTAACTATTGAATCGTGACTCATCAAAGTATAATTCTTGAACAGTTAAGAGTCTGAAGACAATTTTTCTAAAACTAAATAACCGTGGAAACTGGTATAATTCTAAGCAGGTAAGTGTAAGTAAGTAAGTTGTGTTCCCTACATACCATTCCACAATAATTCCACCTTCAACTTTATTCGCTTCTACTGAGATATAAAAACAGGATTCAGATACACCAATTATATTAGAAGCTAAAAAAAAACCAGAAGTCCTTTATTCTAAGGGTATTTACTGATTCTCTAAATCTGAATAAACACAAAGCATTAATGATTTCTATCTTACAATCATACTTTTAAAATCTCATTAAAATCTTTTATTTCTAAAGCTGATTACATTATGGGGTAAAATAGTTTTCTAAAGAGAACATTCTATTGATTAAAAAATAGCAAATGGAGTGTCTTTAAAAGATAAGCTGAACAGCTTAATACTTTTCTTATACAAAAACTTTTCAAGCACACTCCTATAATAAAACTCACTTTAGTTAGCAAAAGTAAATAAAGATCCCTTATATTAATCCTTTAAAACAATTATAAAAACTGGAAAAACGCAAAGATTTACGCCTAAAATAGTTGCACTGCAAAGTTTTATAAAAAGTATTTAAAAAGTAGTCTAAAAACTGAAATTCATGTACAGTCATTGAGTTTGAAAACAACCACTGAAACGTTTTAGTTGATCCTGGAAAGCAACGAAGATCAGGGCAGGCTCCCTTAAGCAACAAATCTAGTTTCAAAATGTGCTTCAACTAACCAGTTTCCAAAAGATCACAGATCTTTTCTAGTTGCTAGCCAAAGACTGGTGAATGGGAGGTTGGAAACAGCGGACATGTTCCACTGGTGTGCTTTCTCCATCACCAGATTTCAAATACTTGTCCAGTGTGGCAATAATTTCATCATTCAGGATCTGGAACTTGCGAATTCTCTCGACCATTTTTTTTAAAGGCTACAAAACCAAAATTATAATCAGAAAAAGGCAATGACACCAAATGAAATACAAAGTGAGAAATAAACCTCGGTCAAACCTACCACATTCTTGATTACTTCATCTTTGCCATCATGCTTCTGTACTTTCAGTAAGTGATAACAGAAATCAAGCACATCAAATCGACGCTGCTGTCCTAGGAGCACAATAATCATACAGCCAGCCCAATGCAGCCCATCTCCAAAACACTGTCTGCAAAGTAAAAGTGTAGACAAAGCACTATATGATATTCAGTAGGGTAAATCAAGATACTGGATTTATTCCCAATCCCAATTCTTGTCACTAATTTGCCCAGAATTAATAACATTGACTGAATGTTTTGCAGAGTTTTATAATATGTTTTTATTATACGGCACTGCTATTAAGTAGGCAGTCAAAGACTAAACTTCAGAAATGGGTAGGGCAGAGTCCATTTAGGATGGGATTTCAGATTTAGGGGTGAAATGGATGCCTTAAAACATTTGTCCCTATAACCTAATTAAAAGTGTGAACAAAGAGCCAAATATTGGATTTTATTTTGTGTTGTCTTTTTTGCATTCTGTCTACTTCGTGGTGTTTTTTTGGGGATTAAAAAATGTAGCCATTTCTGCATCCCTGCCTAATATTACTGTATGCTATCTTTGCCTCTAAAGAAAGAATTACAGGACAACAGAACCTCCCCCCCAAAAAATTAAAAACAAAACTTGATTTGAAATCTCCAGAGTTTAGATGCTGAAAAACAAAGAAGGGGCATTGTTTTACCTGAACGCCTTTTCTCAGCATGAGGAATGTAGAATCCACGAATGGGTTGTTATAGTCTTCTAGCCCAATCAGACCAAACAATCAAAGTTGCCACGCCCCTGCAGGGTCTGACCATGCCCCTGTTTCGAAAGGGCGAAGCTAATGATTGTGTGACGTGATGGCTCCTGAATTGCTGACACTAACCTAACTGCTAATAATGATCAGGGAGGGGGTGGATTCTACATTCCTCATGCTGAGAAAAGGCGTTCAGGTAAGACAATGCCCTTTCTCCAGCATGTAGGGAATGTAGAATCCACGAATGGGACATACCAAAGCCCCTATGATCCCACGGGTGGGAAGCAGGTTGGTTAAGTGTTGGTGCTGAAATGGACCACTTGTAAAACTCGACGGCCAAAAGCGGCCTCTGAAGAGGCAAACTTGTTGAGCTTGTAGTGGAGAATGAATGGTGAAGGGGACGACCACATAGCCACCCTACAGATGTCCTCTATGGACGCCTGAGTTTGCCACGCCGCCGAAGCTGAAGCGCTACGAGTAGAATGCGCTGTCAGGTGGCTTGGGACAGATAAAGAGGAAGCCTGGTAAGATTGAGCGATGCAGGCCTTGATCCACCTGGCTATAGTAGAGGAGGAAACCTTCTGTCCCTTGGAAGCTGTGTGGAAAGAGACAAATAATGCCTCCGATTTGCGAAAAGGAGCTGTCCTCTTAATGTAATGGCATAGTGCCCTACATATGTCTAGGAAATGCCACTGCCTCTCTAGTGTGTGAGAAGGATTGGGGCAAAAGTTTGGTAGTACAATTTCCTGGGCCCAGTGAAACGGTATATTCACCTTGGGGATGGAAAGGGATCTAACCTCAGCACCACTCTGTCCTGGTGAAAAGTACACAGGTCTTCCCTAACAGAAAGAGCAGCCAGCTCTGACATGTGCCTCACCGACGTGATAGCCACTAAGAAGGCCACCTTATGGGGCAAAATGCGAAGAGGACAAGACCTGATAGGTTCAAAGAGAGATCTTGTGAGTGCTTGTAGAACTCGAGGTAGTTCCCAAGAGGGATATCTGTGTACTACTGGGGGTCTGGTGTTGGAGACTCCTTTCATAAAGGACCGAACTCTGGGATGATGGGACAATGGAGTGGAGTTGGCACAGGTGAACACTGTAGAAAGAGCGGCCACTTGTCTACACAAGGTGTTGGGTGCTAAATCCTTATCCATTCCATCATTAAGGTATTCAAGGATCACTGGAATAGTGACAGAAGATATAGACAAGCCCATACGGGTACACCAGTCACAGAAGTTCTTCCAAGTGGCATCATAAATCCGGTTTGTCACCGGCCGTCTAGAAGCTTGGATCATAGATATCACTCTTGAAGAGTGAGATCCACGCATCAGGAACTGGCGTTCAGGTGCCAGACGGCTAGTTGTAGCCACTGCAGATCCGGGTGCCGTATGGCCCCTTGTGTTAGAATTATCCTCTCTGGAAGGATATGCCAAGGGGGAACTACGGCGAGGTTCACGAGATCTGTGAACCATGGACGCCTTGGCCAATACGGGGCCACAAATATTAGCTCCGCTCGTTCCTGTAACAGCTTACTGGTGACGGCCGGGATCAAGGGAAGAGGTGGGAATGCATATAGAAGGCCCGCCGGCCAAAGACTGTGGAAGGCGTGTGCTCCCTCCAAACCCTGAGATGGGTATCAAGAGAGAAACCGAGAAAGCTGGGCGTTCGCCAGGGATGCAAACATGTCGACGCTGGGTCGACCGAAACTGTGAGTAATCTCCCAGAAGAGACAGGGATGCAGACACCACTCCGAATGATCTATCGTAGATTGACTCAGAAAATCTGCCTGACAGTTCTCCACCCTTGATATGTGTTCTGCCTTTAGGGACAACAGATTCTGTTCCGCCCATGACCCCAGACACTGGGCTTCGGACATTAGAGTCCGAGATCGAGTGCCGCCCTGTCTGTTGACATGGGCCTTTGCTGCCACGTTGTCCATTAGGACCAGCATGTGGCGTCCCGCCACCTTCTTGTGGAAATGGTGAAGTGCCAAGTGTATGGCTCTGAGTTCTAACCAATTGATATTTTTCTTGAGATCCCGTTGACACCACCGCCCCTGGGCGAATTGGAGTTGTAGATGTGCCCCCATCCAAACAGACTGGCGTCCGTGGTCAAGGTTACCCGAGTCGGTTCTCTGAACAGGGACCCCTTGGACAATGCTGGGGATAACCACCAGATAAGGGACGTGAATGTCTGTGCTGGGACTCGCACCCTCTGTGGAAAACAGGCTACACCTCGTTTCTGGTAGGGGAGTAGAAACCACTGTAGTTTTTCTCGTGTGAAGCCTGGCCCAAGGCACTATGGCAATACATGAGATCAGTTTCCCTAACAGCTGTGACAGCAGAAGGAGGGTCCCTCGTTTCTCCTTGTGCACCTTGGTGACCATCGTGCGTATACTGACCTGACGCTCTTGAGACAGGAAAACTTTGCACTGGTTGGTATCTATTATTGCACCCAAGTGGAGCAGTTTGTTCGGATCAAATGGTTCTTTTGAAAGTTGATCATAAATCCATGATCCTGGAGCGTCCTGATCGTCAGTACCACGTCTGATCAGGCGTTCAGTGCCGAGGATGAATGGATTAGGATATCGTCCAAGAAGCACTGAACGTGGACTGGTACCAACCTGAGTTGGGCGGCTAGGTCCGCCAGGATTTTGGTGAAAACCCTTGGAGCTGATGATAGGCCGAATGGCAGGGCCTTGTATTGATAGTGATGGTTAGAATCCCTGAATCTGAGAAACCGTCTGTGACTTGGATGTATGGGGACGTGCAGGTAAGCTTCTGTCAAATCTATGGAAGTGAGAAAATCCCCCGGCCGAATGCTGCCTAGAATGGAATGAAGGATTTGCATCTTGAATTTGTGGTAAACTAGGAACGAATTTAGGGCCTTGAGATCTAGGATCGCCCTCCATCCTCCCGAGGCTTTTGGTACCATGAACAGGATGGAGTAAAAACCTAGTCCCCATTGATCTGGGGGTAACCGCTCTATTGCCTCTTTGCTTAACAGATGATGAATGGCCTCCTCCATGAGACCTTGTTTCACGGGATTTCGTTATGGGGGCAGGTGATGAAGCACTGGGGGTGGGTGGGTGAGAAACTCCAGAGACAGACCGTCTCTGATGGTGGTGAGAACCCAGGTGGTGGTGCTTTCCCATTTGTGGAAGTAAAGTGCCAGTCTTTTGCCTATGGGGAGAATCCGCCTCAAGTCACTTTGACTTGCAGAAAGGACAACCTCCTCTGCCACGAAAGGGCCGTTTAGCCTGGAATTGTGGCTTTGGCTTGTTTCTGTAGCCAGACCGGTCCGCGGAGCGGTCCGGCCCCGCCTGAAAGGGCCGATACCCGCTCCAGGAAGTTCAGTCAGAACCAGACTTAAATGGCGGACACCGATTGTATGGTGAAAAGCGTCTACCCGTCTTCTTGACAATGTGAGATAGCACCTTCATCTTTTCTCTGTTTTCAATCAGGAGTAAGAGCCTCCCCAAAAAGGCGACCCTTTTGATATGGTGCCGCAGCCACTCTCCATTTGTGCCTGGTGTCGGCCTTCCAATTTTTAAGCCAGAACAACCGATGTGCAGCCACGTTGGAAGCTATGGCCCGAGCCGAATATTTGGCCGATTGCAGAGACACATCCACCATGTATTCCAGTGCAGCCCTCAACTTAGTGACATCCTGGTGAACCCTTACCTCGTCTGGGGAATATCCTAGCCTGTAATTCCCGGAGCCAGATTAGTGATATTCTGGCGAAGAAGGAGTTAGATGTTGAGGCTCTTATAGCCCATGCCGATGCCTGATGGGTCCTGTGGAGGGAAATCTCAGATTTCTTGTCCTCGGCCTTAAGGGCCTCCGACATGTCTCCTGGGATTTTGATGTCTGACAGTATGGGAGCGAGAGCCTCGTCTACTCCCGGAACTTCAAGGACACCATTGAGGGAAGGGACCGTATCCAAGAGTTTACGATCTATTCCCCCAAGAGCAGAGAAGGTTCCAGGAGATCCCCACTGATCCTGAATGGGGGGGGGACAAGGTATCTATAGGTTCTTTGGGACCGGTTCCAGAAACAGTGGGTCAGAGCTCTGTCCAGAGTCCTGATCAGCCGTTTGTGGTTTCACCGGTTCAATCTTTCCAGTGACATAAGCCTTGAGCAAAAGAGAATGGAAGGAACTTGGATTAAACACCCCTACCATAGGAGTGGGTTCTGCCTGAATGTCTTCCTCGTCTGACCACATGCCTTCTTCGGGAATCTGTGCGGAATAATCCGATACCTCACTCCCCTCAGATTGAGGTGGAGAACCATGATCTGAGATCACATACTCCCTGGGATGCGTAGTTTCCATGGGCGTAGGGGGGTTTGGCGGTCCTGGGGCCAGAATGGCCCTCCCTGAAGACGCCATTGCCTGAGCCGCCACCTGTGAGATCATGGCCTGGAGCTGGGCAGTGAATGAAGAATGTTCGGGGGCCCGGAGGCCTGCCGCCGTTGGAGTGAAAGATGCTGACGGAATTGGAGGAGGGGCAACTGTAGCAACCCCCCGAGACCCACATGACACTGAGGAAGGGCCAGGCTTGGTAACCGGAATTGAATCTTGGACCTTCATCCTCAAATCTTGGTCAAAGAGGGACAGATGGTCCTGGTCGTATCCCAGCAAAGAACCCTGGTCCAAGGTCTGCTCGGAAGACCAAGCTCGTGGAAAAGGGAAGGTCGATGGTCCACTGATGTGGATGCAAGAGGGGAAGTGGAGATAGGTTGTGTCCCCGCTGCCCGTCGCTGGGCTTTGGAGAATTGTCGTTCCTGCTTGCTTGTCATCAGCCTTAGAGGTCCGTTTGACCTTGGCCTTGACTTTTGCAGGTGCATCCTGACTGGGTGACTTGCAGGTGGAAGCCTGTGGAACGATGTTATCCGCCATATTGAAACACAGAAGGCAGGTTTTCACCAGGAGATCCCTGGATCCGTCCTGGTCTGCAGGAGACAAGGCTACGGCCCACCTGGGTGGTACAGGCCTACACGAGGATCTGTGAGGTCCGGCCCGCCGTTAATTGCAGAGTCACACTGCGCAATATAAGCCGCGCTGCTGGTGCTTTCGGCTTCGTGCTTCTAGGAGCAATGTGTGACTGTAGCTGTTTCTTCCTTTTAACTGCCAGTGGGGGTTTGAACTGATTGGTTGGGAGCTCAGCTGTGTTCTGATTGGGTGAAGGTGTGTTCTGATTGGTTAGGGGCTTGGCTGTGCTGATTGGTTGGGGGGTTGGCTGTGCTCTGATTGGATGGGGGAGTGTTCTGTTTGGGTGGGGGCTTTGTTGTGCTCAAGTTTGAGTTACAAGGGGATTAGAGATGGTGAGCTGCATAGCTGTTTGACTTCGCGTTCGTGGTCGTGCCTCATCTTCATGGTGGGTGTCAGTTTGTTTCATGTATGGATTGGAGGGGTTTAAGGTGGCTAATGATGCAGCTGTGGTCTGGCTTCTGGTTTGTGGTCGTGCCTCATCATCGGTGTGGGTTTGGGTTTGCTTTTTGCCTGGATGTGTGGTGGTGACATCCTGTGTGGTTTTTGTGAGTGTAGGTCTGGTGTCATTCTTTGTGTTATGGACTCGTTTGTCAATAAGGGCGGGTTTCCAAATGGCTGGTAGGCGGGAGGTATTATCTCGTTTGTTCATGCTGTGAGGGCGTTTTTCTATCTCGATGGCTTCTCTGATTATTCTGTTATTAAAGTGTTCAGTTTTGGCAATAGTTCTGGTCTTTTTGAAATCAATTTCATGTCCTGTGGCTTTAAGGTAAGAAGTTGGTCCCTCTTTTTTGACTGAGTTTTTGTGTTCTTCAATGCGTGCACTTATTCTTCTGTTGGTTTGTCCGATGTATGTGGTGGGGCAAGCAGTACATGGGATTTCATATACTCCTTGATTTTCTAACTCAATTTTGTCTTTGGGGTTTCTTAGGATGGTGGATATTTTTCTGTTTGTGCAGAATGCTGTCTTGATGTTGTGTTTGTGGAGGTTCTTGCTGATTCTGTCTGTGGTGCCTTTTATGTATGGGAGGAGGGCTTTGCTGTTTTCTTGTTCTCTGTCTTGGATTTTAGTGGGAGTTTCTTTTTGGATTAAGTTGGAAATCTTATTTCTTTGAAATCCGTTGGATGTTAGTACATTAGTGAGAGTGTGTAGTTCGGTTTTTAGGTGTTGTTCGTCAGCTAGGCATTTGGTTCTGGAGATGAATGTCTTGGCTACGGAGTTGATCTGTGCTGGGTGGTGGTGTGAAAGTGCGTGCAGTTAGCGGTTTGTGTGTGTTTTCTTCTGGTAGATGGTGTGTCCTAGGGAGCCATTGGATTTTTTGTAGACTAAGACATCCAGGAAGGGAAGTTGGTTATTAGCTTCTGTTTCCATGGTGAACTGTATTTTGGGGTGTAGGTTGTTAAGGTGTGTGAGGAAGTTGTCCAGTTTTTCTTTCCCATGTGGCCAGATTACGAAGGTGTCATCTACGTATCTGAGCCAGAGTTTGGGTTTGTGATCAGATTTTTCTAGGGCTTGGGTTTCAAAGTGTTCCATGTAGAGATTAGCAATGACAGGTGAGAGGGGTGATCCCATGGGTGCTCCTTCTATTTGTTTGTATTTTTGTCCGTTATAGATGAAGTATGTGTTGGATAGACAGTGGTTGGTCAGATCTAGGATGTGTTTGGGGGGGGGGGTTATATTTGTTTTGGATAGCTGTTAAGGCTTCTTTGATTGGCACTTGGGTGAAGAGGGATATGACATCGAAGCTAACGAGTAGGTTGCTGGGCTGTAAGTTTTGCTTCTTTATGATCTCTATGAACTGGAATGAGTTTTTTACGTGTGAGGTGATGGATTCTGCATAGGGCTGTAGTTGTTTGGCGAGAAATTTGGCTAGGTTTTGTAGAGGTGAGCCTATGGAGCTGACTATGGGTCTAAGTGGGGTTCCTTCTTTGTGTATCTTGGGGAGACCATAGAGGTTAGGGCATCTGGATGATTTCTCTCTGGGAATGATTCTTTGCTGGATCTCTTCGCTAATGGGGAGGCTTTTATTTTGGATCTAGTGGTTTTTTCCAGGTAGGTGGTGGGATCTGTGTTTAGGGGTTTGTATGTGGAGTCTTGGAGTAGGTTGGTTAATTTGGTTTGGTAGTCAGATGTATTCATGACCACCGTGGCGTTGCCCTTGTCTGCTGGTAGGATTATTATGCTGGTGTCTTGTTTCAGGTTAAGTAGTGCTGTCTGCTCCTCTTTGGGTAAGTTGCTTTTGGGTGGCTTGCTGGTGCAGAGTATGTTGGTGATTTCGAGTCTGATTCTGTTAGCGTCGTCGGGGTTGATTTTGGTCAGGCTGGTTTCAACTCCGCATATAATGGTTTCAGCGGGGATGTGTTTGGGAGCGACTGCAAAGTTGAATCCTTTGGAAAGGACATTGGTTTCGGCTTTGGTGAGGATCCTACCTGAGATGTTATGCACTGTTTGTTTCATGTGTGGCTGTGAGGGAGGAGGGGTTTGTTTCTGGTGTTCTTGTAGTCTTTGGAGTTTGTTGGTGTGTGTGTATGTGTGTGTGTGTGTATATATATATATATATATATATATTTGTTTTCTGAGGTTTTCGCGGGTGTTTGTATGTAGGTCTTTGGTTCTTCGGGTTTTCTCCCACGTAGAATTTGAAGTGTCTTGGCGACGTTTCGACGAAATCTCATTCGTCATCTTCAGGCTGGTGCTTTCGCCATACACGAAGCAAACTGACACCCACCATGAAGATGAGGCACGACCACGAACGCAAAGCCAAACAGCTATACAGTTCACCATCTCTAATCCCCTTGTAACACTGACTAACCTGAGCACAACAAAGCTCCCACCCAAACAGAACACTCCCCCAGCCAATCAGATGCAGACAGCGGGAAAAAAACAGGCAAGGCAAGCAGCAGTCCAATCTATGACACTGGATGTTTGAGAGGGACAGGTAAGTAGAACAGTATGTGATCTGTACTGCCAATCAAGAAAAAAACAAAAGGGGTAAGACTCAAAATAAAGGCTTCCCACTATAGAAGAAATTTAGGGGAAAAAAGACTCAAGATCTTCTCCCTGTCAGCCACGAGAATGTTCAAAATGGTGTCTTGTCAGGAAGGAAGGTATAATAGGAAAAAAAGGAGAAGAGGGTCCTAGCAGAAGTGGGGTAAATGGGAGCCCCTATGCCCCCCCCAAGATTATCCCTTATATATCCTTGAATGTTTACAGATGAAGAGCTGTGGCTGAGTCAGTTAATTTAAATAATAGGATGCAATAGCTTGGGAGCTCAAAATGGCGGCCGCGACGATCTGACTAGACAGAAATAACTGAATTGAGGTGAAATGTTTCTCTTCTGTGCGAAAACCAGCAGAGTGAAACCAAACAGTTCACCTTGTAAATTAACTAATTGAAGGAAGAGTCCCAACGCAAGAAAAAGTGAAATTTATGAAACTGGAGCGTGCAGGGCAGCGCAAAATGGCGCCCGCAACTCTCCGAGTGACTGATCAAATCAGAAATGCCAATATGAAGTTGTCTGAAGAAAACAAATAATTTTTGGGAATCTGCTCAATTGGTTTTAACAGCAATGACCTGGTTGGGGGGGGTTCGCTACGTTGCGGCAGGCAGCGATTGCGACGATCAGCTGTCTGTCGGCTAAATGGCTTAACAGTGAAATGAATAAGGATAGATTGGGGGAATCTAGTACAGCACTGAGCCCAGAGCTGAACTATTTCCCCCCCAAAGGGTGAAGAATCCACGAATGGAAATTACTACCTTCTCAACCTAATCGGGAGCCAAATTCTCACGTCTCTTCAGGGCTGAGACCAAACAAAACTAGAGCATGGTCAGACCCTGTAGGGGCATGGCAACTTTGATTGTTTGGTCTGATTGGGCTAGAAGACGATAACAACCCATTCGTGGATTCTACATTCCCTACATGCTGGAGAATCACTGTAATCATAGTCAATGTGTATCATTAGATTATCATTTTTGCATTTATCAAACTACATTTAAAATAGTATTTTAACATGTTAGTCTAACAGACGGGTGTCAAACTCGATTGCGTCATGTGACGTATCATGATGTATCGTGACTTCTTTGCCTTTGCTGAGCCCAGGTGGGCATGGCCTGCACATGACGTATCCAGCCCGCGGGCTGCCAATTTGACACCCCTGGTCTAACATAACTATTAAAATTATTAAAGGCTTAAGACTGATCATCCAAATGCATTTGAGTAACGCAGCTGTATTAACATTAATATATGGTTTACTGATATTTGCAAAGGAATTAAGAATTTACTGATACAGTGAATTCTTAATTCCTTTTTTATATCATAGCCACATCTAACTTCTGAAATAAAAATAAAGCACTATTAAATAGCAAAGCCTTTGCCAGCATTTGAATACATACTCCACAGTAAATTCATGGGTTCCCACTGGAATACAGTATACAAACTGCATTGCACTCCACAGGCGATGAAATTCTACACACTCATCTACGTGCATCACACCATTGCTAGGGAGAGGGCCACGCCATATGGGATCATCCAGGAACATTCGAATCCTTGTT
This sequence comes from Bothrops alternatus, assembly GCA_034064705.1. Classification (NCBI taxonomy): domain Eukaryota; kingdom Metazoa; phylum Chordata; class Lepidosauria; order Squamata; family Viperidae; genus Bothrops; species Bothrops alternatus. The sequence continues at coordinate 26,648,724 of JARGCV010000112.1, forward strand.
AAGATGACTTCAAACATAGAAAGTCCACAGCAGAGACGCTCCTTGGTTAGCAAATCTCCTTCTCTTGCAATGGCAATTTGCTATAATTGCAACCAACAATACAGTTTCAGTCTATAAGAACTTATTAACATGGAAATGAGCTACTGAGTTTCAAATAGGATAGAAAATGATACTTTGTCATCCTAGTTTAAATTGTTTTTACAACTGAAATTTAGATGAAAGTCATACAAAATAATGTATAATAAAAATGAACTAAAACTTGAAATAAAAATAAAATCTATACAATATTAACATATAATTCACTCTTTTACCAAATTAAATCTACATGATAAAGAAATACAGGTAATCCCCGAGTTACAAGCATTCACTTAACGTTCGTTTGAAGTTATGTGACCAGCGCCCCCTAGTATTTACAAGAAAATCCCAAAATTTCAAATATTGCAGCACCACAGCAGTTGTTCGTCCTTATGAGCAACCGCAGAGGCTCTGCAACATTCATGCTATTCCTCCCGTCCCAACAACTGCTTCCCCCTCCCTTCCTGCCACACCAACTCACTTATCTTGCAAAATCTGCCTCCTCTCTGCTGCAGTTTCTTTCCCTTTGAGGGAGAGGAGAGTCAGCTTGGAAATACTTTTCACGCCGACAATGGGACCAAATGTTTATCCATCAGTTGGAACAGGAATTGATCAAGCGGCTTGTTGCCTAGCCCAGAAGTGGTCAATTAATTTTCCCAATGAGACATAGAAGAAACTGGGACTGATGCAGACGGTCATCGTCCTTTCTCCCCATCACCAATACCCTGCCCACCACCCAGCTCTGTGCCAATACTGCCTCCCCCTTGCTGATGCCCTGCCCCCCACTGACACTCCCTCCACTGACACTGATGCAGGCTGGACAGGGACAGCCCAGACCAAATATGACTGGCAAGCTGTAAAATGCCCAGGTCTGCCTGAGCCTGATGTGTGTTGAGAGTGACTGGCCCAAAGTTACCCAGTTGGCTTTCAAGCATAAGGCAGGACTAGAACTCATGACCTACTGGTTTTGAGCATGGTGCCTTAACCACTAGACTAAATTTGCTCTCAACATTCCAAATATATCTGTGTATCTCAAAGAAAGCAGCACAAAATATTGACAAAATATTCCTGAAGCTATCTTAAGCAAGTCTTTTTTCTCATGAATGGAATTGATAAATAAGAATGTTATTTTCTTTTGGAACATATGAAAATTGAATATGCTCATTCTAGGGCTTTTCTCCCAATAAGAGGAAAATAATGTTTTTTTAAACCTTAAATATGTGTACTGTAAGTAAAAAAATGGAAAATTATCTTTGATTCTCATTAATTCATATAGGCATATTGTGTAGTTTCTTGATATAGTATGAAAACAATTTGCACCGCCTTTTGTTTCAGTTTCCCAGTTTACTTTGTAGCCCTGCTCTGCCAAATAGTTTCTCCAAATATTAATTGTGGCCAACCCTATTTAGTGTTCTAAATCACATAATCTGGCTAGCTGGTGTTGTATGGCACATAGCTCTCTAAAATCTGAATCATGAATCCACTGGGATAAAATCTCATTCTTTAGAAATTGCATTATTAATTCAACCAACATAGGATGTCAAAAAGTTCTATCCTACATAGTGGTAAGCAAGTAGATGTATCATTATTTGCACAAAATGGCAGTTCTGTAAAAAGCGTAAAGACTACCTGAGGTGTTCCCAGTCTTTCAATCAATGGAACAAGGTGGAGTGGGGCATATTTTGATTCTAGTCTCTTCATTTTAGCATCAATTCTTTCCCCCTCTAGAAATAGATAAAGATAGAATAATGTGACTTATTTTTCATTTATTCATTGTAGTGTTTGTTCTTTTATCCTGACTTTCTGCATTTGATGTCTTAAGAAGGCTAATAAGAGTAAGACTCACTTACCTTGCAAAAATCCTCTCTGCCTCGGTTTCTTTCCCTTTGAGGGAGAGGAGAGTTGGCTTGGAAATGTTTTTTTGCATCGAGAATGAAAGTTTCTGGAGTTTCTGATCTCACACGAAACTTTCATTCTCTATGTGAATGTCTCCTGCTCCTGCCCCCAACTCCTTTCTGCCTGACAGCAAGCCAGAAGCCTTCAACTGAGGGAGAAGACCAGGCCCCTTGCACCCATGTCCAGCCCACTGGAGCTCACCACATTGGGGGAAGAAAGTGATCCTGTTGTCCCCAGAGCCTCAGAGCCCTCCTCCAAGCGGCCCAGAATGGAGGCCAGGGGAGGCTTCTGCATGCCTCTGGAGGTTGGATCTAGCCCTCGGAGGACTGCTCCAAGCTGCTGCCACCTGGAACGAGCTTCCAAGGGCCTGATCCAAACCTCGGAGGCGTTTTCCTAGCCATTTGAGCCAGGACTGGAGGTTGGGAGGGGCTTCTGCATGCCTCTGGAACATGCAGAAGCCCCCCCCCCATTTCCATTCCTGGTGCAAACGGCTAGGAAAATACCTCTGAGGCTTGGATCAGGCCCCTGGAAGCTTCCACACCCTGCTGCGGCCCAGGCTACTACCCAGGCGCTTTCCAGGCTACTGCTGCCCACATCTAAGGCAGGGGAAAGCTTCCATGCCCCCCCCCCATGGCCCGATCTGGGCTCTGGAGGCCTTTTCCAGGCTGCCACTGCCATCCGGATCTGAGGCCAATCACACTAAATTACTCGTCATTTAATCTGCTTAATCTATTCTCTTCACAATAGACATGCATCACTTATAACAAAAGAATTACTTAATTCTAATACAGATGTGTGCTGTGCTTCATTAGCTACTTGTCTTGACAGCATAATTCAACATGAGTATTCTGGTTGGAAAGCCATAGGAAAAAGCATACCCTTGACATGAATTCTTGGCAAAATATTCTGGAATGGTGCTGCATGCAATAGATCACACACTTCCTCCAATGACTGCAACAAAGAGAATAACATTATAACATTAGAGAGCTGTGATTGAGAATCTCTGACATACTGTATGCTCTTTTGGCTTCATTGTACTGAAGTCTGTTGTTGACACTGCTTTTCCATACCTACCAGGCTTTGCTCAATAAGGAGACAGAAGAGAATAGCATTTCCCACTTCTCTCAGATTTTGGAAACACACTGTTTTCAATTCAGCATACTCAACAATATCCTTGAGCTGATGATGAAAGAATTCCAGAATTCCTGAAGAATGTGATAATAGGGGGAAGAGAGAGAGAGAGAGAATAAAAACTCACATAAATCAACAGAGAAAATTAGAATTTTTCCTCTATATTCATTACAGATAGTCCTCGACTTAAAATGATTCATTTAGTGACTGTTCAAAGTTATAATGGCATTGAAAAAAAATCTTATGACCGTTTTTCACACAACCACTGCAGCATCCCCATGGTCACATGATCAAAATTTGGATGCTTGTCAACTGACTCATAGTTATGATGGTTGCAGTGTCCCAGGGTTATGTGACCACTTTTTGCTATCTTCTGACAAGCAAAGTCAACAGGGAAGCCATACTAATTTAACAAGTTTTAACAAATTAATTTAACAAATTCACTTAACAACTATGGTAAGAAAGATCATAAAATTGGGCAAAACCCACTTTACAAAAATCTTGCTTAGCAACATATATTTTGGGCTCAGTTATGATCATAAGTCAAGGACTACCTGTATCTAGATAAGGAAGCCATAGTTGTGATATAATATCCCATATAACATTATATGCCTAAATTCTATTAAGACAATCTCTTTTCACTTAGAATACTCTGGGATATCAGGATTTATCCCTTCTTGAATTGTGTTTTTTTCCCTCATACATATAGGTAAAATATTATGGCTGGCTGGGGAATTCTTAAAATTGCCTTCTCTAAGTCTTGGGATTATTGTAGTATCAATAATCAATAAACATCAATTATGGAGCCCCTGATGCTTACAAAATATATTGGAGGAAACCTGAAAATATATTGCCCCAATCTATTACAAACTCAAAATTAAAATATAGCAATATTACTATTTTTAAACACTACCTAAATTGTTTATTAAATAACCCAATAAAAGAAGAAACAAATATTCATTATTAACGTAATTAAAATTGAACTTACCTGGGGAGCCATACTCATGTCTAGGCAACCTACAGATTTTGGGCATTACTTCCATCAAGGTCTTTACATACTGAAGAATTGTGCCTTGTAACTGAGAAAGCAAATATAAATAATATAAATAAGCATAAACTGAACTGAGATTCACAAAACACAAACAATGTTTTAATTGTACTATCATCTTGAGCAGGGTTCATTTGTGTAAAAATGTGAACATTACCATGTAAACACTGCTTCAAAGTGTACACATTTATCATAAGACATACAAGTGCAATAGTTGTACAAGACTACATTTCATCTCTATATAGGTAAATTTGTGTATTTAAAAAAGAGTAACAATTGAGTGAAAACATGAATTGTATTCTTTACTGCTAATAGAAGATGTAAATTTAGGCAAATTAGCCAGATATGACTAAACATACTTTGATGATATTCACTGGAAAAACAATGGGACAAGCTGAATTCCAAAAATGAAATGGTAGAAAGATCAAATATTTTTAATTAATAAACTGAAAATTCCTGTGATTTTCTTTCATCAATATTATAGTATGAAATTTCATATTTCAAAGGGAAACACAGTCCTAGAATAATATTTATGCTTAATTAAGAATGATTTTTACACAACATTATAATTCCTATTTTCATACCATCTCAGTCACTTATATTCACTGGTATTCCCAGAGATACTCCTTCAATGACTGGAGCAATATGAGTTGTGATCCAAAACACATGAAGAACATAAAATGCAAAACCTGAGTGATTAAATGAACTTGAATAAAGGATACCTTTTTCTATTCTACTGAAATAAAAATCATCCACATACCAGACTCTTGACAACTTTCAGTAATTCTTCCATCACCACAGCAATTCCTTGATATCCTAATAATCTGCAGATCACTTTGAAATGAGGAGGGCCTACAAAGTTCCTATAGTTGCTATAAATGCTAGAGTATGCCAGATTCAAAGCCTAGAGAGGAGAACAACACAAGCCATTAAAATCAAATTAGAAGATATTTCTCCTTTCATTACAAGATATATGACAGAATCCTTTCAGGGAATCAAGTTACACTTAATTTAAAAAAGTAAAATGATGTTTGAAATATATGATACTTTCAGTTAAAGTAAAGGAAGAAACAGAATGAATGTTGTAATTAATTAAAAGCAATTAGTCCTGCAGATAATCTGGATTTATGCCATTCAGGGTTTAAAGGTGGTAACTAGATCCTGAATTGCACTCAGAAAAAAACTGGAAGCCAATGCAACTTACACCAAAAGCAGTATGATATGGGCAAACTCCAGAGTACTCTGAACTATGTGTCCCACACTATTCTGGACCCATTGTAACTTTCATGTGGTCTTCAAGAGCAACCCCAAGTAGAACATAATCTAGCCTTTCTGTTTGTTTGTTTTTAAAAATCTTGCAAGTATTACACTGAATTGGCAGGACCCACATTTAAAAATAAATTGTTATATGGTCCCCTTTTTCTACAGGTAGATTCAAAATATAGAAAGAAATAACAAATAGCTCTGAAATTATTAAGAGTTGAATAGTTGAGAGGAAATAAAACCTGGGTCTCCCCAGTCTTAATCTAACACTCTGTCCATTACATCATTCTGACAAAAACCTGGCACATGATTTCTACCGCTTTGTATTATAAGATTTTAGGGATAAAACAAGACAGAATATGAATTTGCCATTTAATGAATCTAAGACACTGTAATGTATAGGAAAATCTTTTACAGGTTAATATCAGCCTAACGTTACAAAGACAGTTTTGCCAGAAGAATATAACAAGATACAGATAATTAATTAGCAGTATGAAACAAACTTAAGGACAATAAAGCCCAAATGCTGTTTCTAACAGTGCCATTTCCTCCCCCCCCCCAGTGCAATGGTTTAGTAATGATGTTACTACGGAACTGAGAATTAACATATACATGTGAAGCAAGTCTAGTTGAAATAAGATATTCATCTTGAAGCTTCAAAATAATCAGTACTTGCATTTAATATTTCATAACATTCAATAATTTCTCTGTATTAGATATTATGATAATGTGTCCCTTCATCTGATGTATTAAATATAGTTCCATGTATGTTTTGGCCAATATTGATAAATTATGGAGAAAATTCTGTGAAAAATACCTTCATATATTTGTATATCTGCTTTACTTTCTTGAATACTCAAATTAAATAGGCTATTTAATTTACCCTATATAGTAAAGGATTCTGATTTTGTTGCATTTTAATTTGGAGCAAAGCAAAAAAAATGTATTAAAGACAAAGAAATTATAAACTGCAGAGAATTTTTTTAAGAAGTCAAATTCCATAAATTATGCACCTTGTATTATACCAAACCTTCATTCTGCTGTTTTGTCACTAAAGCATTAAGTAAGTCCCACTTACTTGTAAATTATAAACAAATGTAATATATCTGCAATATCATTCAACAATCAGTACTTTTAATTCAGTCAAGGATCAGTACATAATAAACTCAATACTATAAAACAGGCTGCACACACACATAATATAAAGAACAAACTGTAAAATTAACTGGGGAAATCAATCAGTCAGCTCCAAATTCTGCATATGATATAGCAGAATTTAGCAACTTTTAGAATAACAGTGTCATGAATATCCAAGTATAAAAATTGTAAAGTTGGTCAGAATAACCAAGATACTTGCTTAAATGTGAGGGTTCTCAATTCTGAGAATGTGCCAACATAAAATAGGTGAATAAAATGTGTTTAGCAGTTTGGATAGTCTCTTTGCTAACCTTAGACCAAATGAGAGGGCAACCTCTATTATGATCTCATTTTCTAGAACCAAGGATGAACTTTGCTTTGGAACATAGCATTCTCAAGCTCCTTTCTTTATCTATATGTAGAAACATCTATATGTTAGGACAAAAGTGGATCGTTTTATCTGCCAATGGAGTGGTTTGACAATTAACTTTGAATGGTTGCTAAACAAATGGTTGACAACTACCTGTACATCTGTCTTTCAGAAACAAACAATTACACTACACAATTTATATAGTGCAACTATTCTTAAAGTGGACCCACTGAAAAAAGTACAGACTGTAAAATTAAATATAATACATAGCACTATAGAATGAAAATTTTCAAACGCCTGCTTCATGAAAAACAAATAAGGAAAAATATTAACCTTCGATCCATGTAGATACTGAGGCTGTGCATTGGGCTGCTTATCTCTCTGGAATTCCTGAGAAAATGGTAGTACTGTTCGAACAAACCTATGTAAATCAAAAAAGGCAATTGTCAGGCTCCAAGAACCAAGAAAGACATGTGATTCTTCCAAGTAGATTTCTTTATTTTTCCTCATTAATAGACAGAATCTTGCCAAACTAAAACATGCTACCACCATCATAGAGATATACTCTGTGAACTATTAGGGAAGGGCTGTCTTCATTCTTTTTCTTTCACATAAACTATCTGAACTGATGCAGGATCCAATCTGTGTTGGTCATTGGGACAAGAGGTTTTGTCTTCCGAGCTTTCAGACTCATGCTGGAGCTGTTGATTGGGTTGTGTTGAGGCTGGCTTTTAAATAGCTTTAATATTGAAAAAGCGGATTGAATTTCTAACTCAGGTTATTGAATTTCTACCTCAGGATCTTTTGTTAGGGATTATAAAAGATTGCACTATTACTGAGACGAAGTTAATTCTGAAGCGCGAATGAACAATATGTGATAGACTAGATATAGTAGATAGACCATATACAAGAGCTGTATTTTCAGGTCTTATGAGGACAGCTTATTAATATGAGCCCAGGTTTAATGTTGATTGCTTTAATATTGGAAAAGCGTACTGAATTTCTACCTCAGGATACTGAATTTCTACCTCAGGATCTTTTGCAGGGATCATAAAGGATTGCACTACTACTGAGACAAATTCACTACTACTAAGACGAATTCACTTCTGAAGCTCGAATGAACAATATGTAATAGACTAGAAACAGTAGTTAGAATATATATAAGAGGAATGTTTATTAAACCAGACGCTCACAAAGACTAATCCTTAGTGTTGTATTGCAGGTTATATGATGATTGCTTTCTAATATGATCTTATGTTTGATGTTGATTGTTTCAATAAAAGAATTTTTTACCCCCAAAAAAAAAGTTAGTTGTTGTTTGCCTGTGTTGCCCAGGCCTCGCCTTCTAAGTACTTGATAGGCTGGTAGTAAATCAGCATTCCTGTTGATTGACGAGGGGCCTGTTTCCCAGGCTTCAATCACTTCCCTGGCTGTTTTTATGCCTGCTCATCCAACAATCTTAATAATTGCAAAATTAAATGTGTGTCCTTATTCATTGCAATGTGAGGCTACCAATGAGTTTGGGTCTCTGCCAGGGAAGTAATTGAAGCTTGAGAAACAGGCCCCTTGTCAATCAAAAGGAGTGCTGATTTACCACCAGCCTATCAAGTACTTAGAAGGCGAGGCCTGGGCAACAAGGTCAGAAGAGAAAGCCTCTGGTCTGAGTGACCGACCCAGATTGGATTCTGCAATATGTATATTTGCCTTCCTTCATATCTGATGTGAGTTGTCTCTTGATCATCTGGAATGCCCCCCCTTCCTGTTGGCAATCCAGACTACGCTCTATCACATCACCATAATTTATAACTGTGTAAGTCCCACCTTAGTCATGAAAGCCATTTCAGTCTATCAAAAGCTTTTTCTGCATCTAAAAACATTAAGACAGCCGGTACTTGAATATGTTTATCCAAATATTCCAATATGTTAACAAGTTGTCTAACATTGGTTTTCATCTGTCTCCCTTGTAAAAAGCCAGTTTGATCCGGGTGAATCCTCTGTGTCAAAACTGTCATTAATCTATTAGCCAAAATTTTTGCAAAAATCTTATAATCCGTATTCAACAAGGAGATAGGTCTAAAATTTTCTACTTGAACATTATCTTTGCCCTCTTTAGGAATCAAACATACATTAGCCGTTTTCCAAGAGGGTGGGACCCGACCACCCTCTTGTATATTCACAAATAACTCCCTCATATGTTCCACCATTTCTTCCTGTAAACACCTATAATAAATCGTGGTAAAACCATCAGTTCCTGGAGATTTTCCCAATTTCAATTGCTTAATTGCATCAATAATTTCTTCTGACTTAATCAAAGCATTTAATCTATCTCTTTGTTCCAAAGTAATTTCCGAAACATTTTGATTTTGTAAAAAGGCATCTATCTCTTTCTCTTGAACTTTTTCTTCAGCATACAATTTGGTGTAGAACTCTAGAAAAGCCTTCTTAATAGTTTCTTGATGGAATACTTCTTGCCCTTTATATTCTACCTTCTCAATTAAACGGGATTTTTGTTTTTTCCTTAATGTATAAGCCAACCATCTGCCAGGTTTATTAGCATTAAAAAAAGTATTATGTTTAGCATATTGTATATTCCTGGCAACCTGATCGGTCATCAAAATATCAAATTGTTTCCGTAAAACCTTTATCCCTTCTTTAATATTACTATCATCTGGTTTATCTATTAATAATAACTCTTTCTTTCTTATTTCCGCTTCTAAAACTCGCCTCTTTTCCTCCTGTTTACGTCTATGCCTAACATTCAGTTCAATTAATATTCCACGCATGTGGGCCTTACTAGAGTCCCACACCATTTCTATTGGTAAACCTACATTCTTATTTAATCTAAAAAATTCCTTGATAGCCTTTTTACATTCTTGCACATACATTTCATAATTAAACAAATTTTCATTAAGTCTCCAGGATCTGCTTAAAAATTGACCAGACCTTAATTCCATCATAACTGGATTGTGGTCAGACAATACATTAGGTAAGATTTTAACTTTCTTTAAGTTTAACATAAAATCACTAGTAGTTAAAATAAAATCAATTCTAGAAAATGATTGATGTCTGTCAGAGAAAAAAGTAAACTCTTGATCCCTACCATGTCTTTCTCTCCAAATATCTAACAAATTAAAATCATCTTTAATATCAAAGAAAGATTTAGGTAAAATTGAACGCGATTGAGAAACTAATGAAATCTTTTTCTTGTCCAAACCAGCATCAAGGATTCCATTCCAGTCTCCCATTAAAATACAAGATCTATAGTCCAACTCTAATAGCTTTTTGTGTAATAATTTATAAAACATGCCTTGTTTTTGGTTTGGAGCATATATACCCATCAAGAGAACTTTCTTCCCATCCAGTAAAATTTCTATGGCTAAAAATCTACCTTGATTATCTGCTTCTATTAACTTAGCTTTTATATTATTTTTAACATAAATAACAATTCCATTTTTTTTATCTAAAGATGATGCCACAAAGTGTGTACCCAGCTTATTATTAATCAAATATTTCTGGTCTGAAAATCTAATGTGAGTTTCTTGTAGACAGATTACATCATTTTTACATTGCTTCAAATAATGAAATATCTTCTTCCTTTTTTGTGGAGAATTTAAACCGTTGACATTCCACGTCAAATACTTATTTGACATGGCCTTTACGTGAAAGCTTCTGCAAAGACCATTCCACTTCTTCCTGCCTCTTAGGTCTTGCTCCCATGGCTTCCATAGATGTCAGATCAGTTTGCTTGGTTTGAGTTGGTTGTATTTTTTCTCTTTGTTCAACAGCCTTAGTAGATTCACGTACACGCCTTGGATCTTTAGGCTTGTCTACTGCCAAAGGTTGAAAAATATCAATTGACTGCACTGGTTGTTCAACTGCTTTATCCAAAAGAACCGATGAAATTAGTCGAGGTTGTTGAAGTTCCGCAGATTGCAATAATTCTAAATCTTTAACCAACATTGCCCCCTTAGGTTTTGGGGAAGTAGATCTATCAGCCATCAATATATTCTCAAAAAAATCTTTCGCTTTAGCTACAGTAAACAAACGGTATCTTTTATTTTTGAAAAGTAAAGAAAGTCCAGTTGGTACCTCCCATCTATATTGTATTTCTCTTCTTTTAAGCTCCTCCGTCAAAAAGGCATAATCTTTCCTTGATCTCAACATCTTAGGAGGTATCTCTTTCAAAACCTGTACATCTTGACCAGCAACACTCAATTGTTTATTATAGGCTATAGATAGAACCCAATTTCTATATTTTCTTGTATTAAAATATATCACAATATCTCTAGGCAAATTCCTTTGTGCTGCAATACGTGAGTTCACTCTGAACAATCGTTCAATCTGCCAGGCCACATTCTCAACTGAGTCGTCCAAAAATTTTGCTAAAGCTTCAGAAAAATTTTTTCTTAAATCTTCTTGATTCTCATTTAATACGTCTCTAAATCCCCTAATTCTAACCGCAAACTGCATCTGATGATATTGTGTCAAAGTAGCTTGATCTTGTACATCACTTCTAATTTCTTCTAATTTTTCTTCAAAATGTTGCTCAGCATTCTCTAATTTCTCTTCAACAACAATAGTATAGTCCCAGACACCTTTAATAGCATCTACAATATCTTCTCTCATCTCCTGATTAGAGGCTTCTATCATAGCTTTAAAGTCTTTTTTCTGCTCTACCATCTTTTCCTCTATTTTCACATCAAATTTATCTTCCAATTTATCAAACCTATCATTAAAAAAGGATATTACATCTGTTAAAGCAGACTGTAGATCTTTCATTGTAAGCATTTGTGAGACAGACTGTGCAGGCTCTTGAGATTCTAAAGGAGCAGACTGTGATTTAACAAGCTGTCCTGGAGAGGGCATAGCCGCCTTAGCAGCTGCCTTTTGTCTTGTAGTCATAATTGAAACAAAGAAAGGGAAACTAAAAAAAAAAGGAAAATTTTTCCACTTCCGCCCTTCTCAATTTCTTTTAAAAATCCAATTATTTTATAGTTTAGTAAATAAATCAATAAATGAATCAAGTCCGAATAGTCTCTCAAACAGGTCTTCAAAAGAAAAGAAAAAAAGTTCAGTTTCAATTTCTCAGCGGAATAAACACTTTCGTCTTTCACTTTCACTCAGCAGAGAAAGCAAACGCCATCTTAAAAAGGTTATATTGATTCAGAAAAATTTGTAGATACAAAGGCAGAAACAAAGTAACAATATACTTGCGATACTCAAAAGACTCCTGTATCCATTCCGTCTGAATAAAGTCCTTATTATTGTTCCTGAAAGAACAGAGGCGGTCGCGACGTCTAATTCTGTCAACCGACAGAAGCGTTTCTGAACAGGAGCGTTTCAAGTGCCTGGGGAGCACACCTTCTCTGCCCCTGAAAATTTATTCCAGGGGTCTTGGAAGGGCTCAACCCGGCACTTGAACAACCAGTGCAGTCAATTGATATTTTTCAACCTTTGGCAGTAGACAAGCCTAAAGATCCAAGGCGTGTACGTGAATCTACTAAGGCTATTGAACAAAGAGAAAAAATACAACCAACTCAAACCAAGCAAACTGATCTGACATCTATGGAAGCCATGGGAGCAAGACCCAAGAGGCAGGAAGAAGTGGAATGGTCTTTGCAGAAGCTTTCACGTAAAGGCCATGTCAAATAAGTATTTGACGTGGAATGTCAACGGTTTAAATTCTCCACAAAAAAGGAAGAAGATATTTCATTATTTGAAGCAATGTAAAAATGATGTAATCTGTCTACAAGAAACTCACATTAGATTTTCAGACCAGAAATACTTGATTAATAATAAGCTGGGTACACACTTTGTGGCATCATCTTTAGATAAAAAAAATGGAATTGTTATTTATGTTAAAAATAATATAAAAGCTAAGTTAATAGAAGCAGATAATCAAGGTAGATTTTTAGCTATAGAAATTTTACTGGATGGGAAGAAAGTTCTCTTGATGGGTATATATGCTCCAAACCAAAAACAAGGCATGTTTTATAAATCATTACACAAAAAGTTATTAGAGTTGGACTATAGATCTTGTATTTTAATGGGAGACTGGAATGGAATCCTTGATGCTGGTTTGGACAAGAAAAAGATTTCATTAGTTTCTCAATCACGTTCAATTTTACCTAAATCTTTCTTTGATATTAAAGATGATTTTAATTTGTTAGATATTTGGAGAGAAAGACATGGTAGGGATCAAGAGTTTACTTTTTTCTCTGACAGACATCAATCATTTTCTAGAATTGATTTTATTTTAACCACTAGTGATTTTATGTTAAATTTAAAGAAAGTTAAAATCTTACCTAATGTATTGTCTGACCACAATCCAGTTATGATGGAATTAAGGTCTGGCCAATTTTTAAGCAGATCCTGGAGACTTAATGAAAATTTGTTTAACTATGAAATGTATGTGCAAGAATGTAAAAAGGCTATCAAGGAATTTTTTAGGTTAAATAAGAATGTAGGTTTACCAATAGAAGTGGTGTGGGACTCTAGTAAGGCCCACATGCGTGGAATATTAATTGAACTGAATGTTAGGCATAGACGTAAACAGGAGGAAAAGAGGCGAGTTTTAGAAGCGGAAATAAGAAAGAAAGAGTTATTATTAATAGATAAACCAGATGATAGTAATATTAAAGAAGGGATAAAGGTTTTACGGAAACAATTTGATATTTTGATGACCGATCAGGTTGCCAGGAATATACAATATGCTAAACATAATACTTTTTTTAATGCTAATAAACCTGGCAGATGGCTGGCTTATACATTAAGGAAAAAACAAAAATCCCGTTTAATTGAGAAGGTAGAATATAAAGGGCAAGAAGTATTTCATCAAGAAACTATTAAGAAGGCTTTTCTAGAGTTCTACACCAAATTGTATGCTGAAGAAAAAGTTCAAGAGAAAGAGATAGATGCCTTTTTACAAAATCAAAATGTTTCGGAAATTACTTTGGAACAAAGAGATAGATTAAATGCTTTGATTAAGTCAGAAGAAATTATTGATGCAATTAAGCAATTGAAATTGGGAAAATCTCCAGGAACTGATGGTTTTACCACGATTTATTATAGGTGTTTACAGGAAGAAATGGTGGAACATATGAGGGAGTTATTTGTGAATATACAAGAGGGTGGTCGGGTCCCACCCTCTTGGAAAACGGCTAATGTATGCTTGATTCCTAAAGAGGGCAAAGATAATGTTCAAGTAGAAAATTTTAGACCTATCTCCTTGTTGAATACGGATTATAAGATTTTTGCAAAAATTTTGGCTAATAGATTAATGACAGTTTTGACACAGAGGATTCACCCGGATCAAACTGGTTTTTTACAAGGGAGACAGATGAAAACCAATGTTAGACAACTTGTTAACATATTGGAATATTTGGATAAACATATCCAAGTACCGGCTGTCTTAATGTTTTTAGATGCAGAAAAAGCTTTTGATAGACTGAATTGGACATTTCTGCAAAGGCTTGTGGTAAGGATGGGAATGGGGGACCAGTTTATTAATTCTATATCAGCTATATATCAGAAACAAACAGGACAGATTATAGTGAATGGACAATTAACAGATTCATTTAATATAGAAAAGGGTACTAGGCAGGGTTGTCCCTTATCCCCCTTATTGTTTGTTTTAACTCTAGAGGTACTATTGAATAGGATTAGAGCATCAGAGGAATTAAGGGGGGTACAAATTAGACAACATGATTATAGATTATGTGCCTTTGCAGATGATTTACTTGTGACGCTAACTCAGCCAATACAATCGGCTCAGAGTTTGATGGAAATTATTCGAAATTATGGAAAAGTTTCAGGTTTCAAACTAAATTTATCCAAGACAAAGATGTTGGTTAAAATTTTTGATAATAAATTAAAACAAGATTTGGAAAGAATAACGGGATGCGAGATAGTTAAAAAAGTTAAATATTTAGGAATTTATATAGAAGCTTCAAATGGTAAATTATATAAGAATAATTATGAACTCCTATGGTGTAAAGTACAAAAAGAATTGGAGAATTGGAAAAAATTACAATTATCTATGTTGGGCAGAATAGCCGCTATTAAAATGAATGTATTGCCGAAATTTTTATTTTTATTTCAAATGTTACCAATACTTAAAAAGGATGGAAATCTTGATGAATGGCAGAAAGGTATAAACAAATTTATTTGGGATGGCAAGAAACCAAGGGTCAAATTTAAAATTATTCAAGACACAAGAGAGAGAGGTGGTTTGAAAGTGCCTAATTTTAAATTATATTACTATGCAGCAGTTCTAGTGGCTATAAGTGATTGGATTAATTTAACAAATGAAAGAATATTAAATATAGAAGGATATGGGTTAGTATATGGGCTCCACGCGTATTTAGTTTATGATAAAAAACTGGATAGGGGTTTTAAAGAGCATATAATAAGAAACTCTGTCTTGCGAGTCTGGAAAAAGTATTATTATAAGTTAAATGGTAAAATTCCTTTATGGATAGTTCCCAGACACGCAATACAGAGCGTAGGTATACAACAAATTCAAGACGTGGTGCCCTATGATAAACTTTTAAATAAAGAAGGGAATAGCCTAGAACTGAAATCATTAGATAGATTAAGGGAGGAAGGTATAGCTCATAATTGGTTTTATCACGCACAACTTCAAGCCAGATGGCAAAAAGATGTCAAGATGGGTTTTTCTCTAAAGGATGATGAAAAATTAATTATACAAATTAGAGATCAAAGAATGATGCATATTAAAAGAATATATGATGCTTTAATTGAAATTGATTCTGGAACTGAATTAATTAAAGACTGTATGATTAAGTGGGAAGGTAACTTCGGTCACCCAATTACGATGGAAACTTGGAAAAGAATATGGGTGAAAAATGTTAAATTTACACAAGCTCAGCATCTAAGAGAAAATTTTTATAAAATGTTTTACAGATGGCACTTAGATCCAAAAAAATTATCGTTTATGTATCCAAATTTGCAACCCAAATGTTGGAGATGTGATTCTATGGACGCTACTTACTTTCACATTTGGTGGTCTTGCAAAAAAATTAAGGCTTTTTGGATAAAAATATGGTGGATTCTTCAAAATATCTTGAAAAAGCGTATTGAGTTTGTACCACAGTTGTTTTTGTTGGGTATTACAAAGGACTGTTCCACCACAGAGACTAAGTTGATTTTGAACTTGATTACTGCTGCAAGACTGTTGGTGGGACAATATTGGAAGTCATCTGAAATACCATCTATTGAAGAATGGACATTAAAAGTTACCCATCTTGTGGAGATGGCCAAGATTTCGGCATACCTGAAGAACCACTCAAATGAAACGTTTTTGATGGACTGGAAGAAATGGATTGATTATATGCAAAAGAAATATCAGTTGAAAGAATTAGATTTGATATATAGTTAAATAGTTTAACATAGTAGTTTAGTGGGGTTTCTTGTGTTTTTACCCTGTATTCATTCTGGGAAGCCTGGGGGGGAGGGGGGAGGGAGATAATATACATTAGTTTATGTTTCTCAACTGTAGTTGGGGGCTTAGGGATTAGATAACTTTTGTAGGATGCTCGGTAGAATTTTAGTTAGCGTTTTGGATGGCGAGGAGGAGGAGTGAAAATACAAGAGGAGTGGGCTGTTGGAGGGGGGTTCCGAGCAGCTATTTGTATTGTTTATTTCTATTATGTAATTTGTTTGTTTTCAGTTGAGTTAATAGGTTATTATGATATAATTGTTAAAAGTTTTTAAAAAATTTTAATAAAAAAATTATTAAAAAAAAAAAAAAAAGTCATGAAAGCCATTTGTTAGATTTATATCTTGCCTTTATTTTAAATTGGGAGCTCAAGATGTCACTCTTAACACCTTTCTATTTTTCCAGACAATAATTTAGTCAGTTATGTTGAATTGACAGAGAAGCAGAGACTAGCCCTGTGAGTTTTTGTGGCTGGAAATGGACTGACATGTGGATCTCCTTGTGGCAGTCCAACCCCTTAAACCAGCGGTTCTCAACCCCATTTGGGGTCGAACAACTGTTTCGCGGGGGTCGCCGGACACCGCAGTCCGCCATTTTGTTTTTTTGTTTTTTTGTCGCGCGCGCGCCGCGCATGCACGTATCAGCCCATCGCGGTCCGCCATTTTGTTTTTTGTTGTTTTTTGGGTTTTTTTGGCGTGCGCACGCCGCGCATGCGCGGTTTGGGCCGTCGCGTGTGCGCTGCGCATGTGCGGATCGGGCTGTCGCGTGCGCGCCACGCATGCGCGGATCGGCCCGTCGCGGTCCGCCATTTTGTTTTGTTTCTTTTTTTCATCGCGTGCGCGCCGCGCATGCGCAGATTGGCCCGTCGCGCACGCGCGTATCAGGGTCGCGCCGCGCATGGGCAGCTCAAGTGGGGTCTCAACCTGAAAAAGGTTGAAAACCACTGCCTTAAACACTATACCAGACCTTGTGCCAGTCCAACACTTTCACCACTACACCACACCAAATCCTATTTCTTTTTTAAAAACATTTAAAAACAGTTCTGTATTATTAATATGTGAGTTATGAGAAATATGACGTGGGATTAACGTATCATGCAATAGAAAAGCATCACTACAAAAAATTAAACCCTAAGGTAAGTGGAACGTACGTGACTTCACACACTAACTAGAAAAACATTATTTGCTTATAGCTGGGATGCTTTTCAGGATAAAAATATTTGATGTTGATATATTTATAATACTATTAATTTTTGGTTTTGTTTTGTTTTCTGAGACTATCCAGTGTATACATCATACAATCAAAATCTCACTCATATATTCATCAAAGTTGTATTAGTATGCTTTATAGATGGCTAAATCAGAATTTAGATTCTAAAGTCCTCTTTTCTGACATATTTGCTTAGTAAAATTCAAGAGCTGGATCCTTAAGTTCTCTTTAGTTTTGTGAAATTGAAGTAGTTCTTAAGAAGCTAAATATTCAGCTTCTTTCTCACATTCAGACCCTCACTGCTTCAGACAGTGAGTCAGGATATTGACAACTTGTCCTGTACAGTCTGAAGTAATTACATACACATGAATATCACCAACATAAAACTGGAGTGGTACATGCCAAAACTGAATACAATCCAACCAGGTCCTTCCATTTGTGCAAGACCTTATTCTACTGAACACAAAAATGAAAATGTAACCCTTACATGTGTAAAATATTATCACTGCATGTTACATGCAAGTACTGGCAGAATTGCTGCCCTTTATTTCATTTTTACCCTTAATTCTTTGAATCTACCCAATTGTTCTAAAGCCTTTCTTTTACATAGTTTGTTCTAGTTAAATGAGATCAAAAGCTCCATTCATATTTGCTCCTTTTGCATTCATGAATAGTGAGGCTATTGTGTAAAACCTGTAGGCTAGAATTGAATACCATGCTCCACATAGCACAAACAATTTTAGCAGCACAAGTACATATATAAAAATGCACACAAGAAAACACCTAGAAATATTATAACTACTGGGAAAGAAGTTGCAAAAAACTAGGAAGCTGTTGGTATTTTATAGATCATTCTCCAATATTTATGCCCCAAGCCAACTGCTGAACCTCTTTCTCGAAAAGGATTGTTTCAAGTATTAAAAAAATAGAAATCGCTGTCCACAGAAAGCTCTGATAACAAAAATCATGTGCTTAAAATCCGAGAGTTAAGTTGGTTATTGCTTAACAATAACATCAACATGTAGCTATTAGAGCAAACTTTATTATTACCAGGGTCATGACATTAAATACAGTACTTAAAAACAAATATTTAAAAACTGCACCTGTTGGTGGACCCATTGTAGCAGTAATTAGGAAGGAAATCATAATTCAGTTCCCAAAACACATGAAGAGTGATTCTTCCATAGGGAGCAGATACATTATGATTGGCTTCTCTGAACATAGCATCAAAGCTGTCCAAAGTCATATATCTGCTCAGGAGCTTGTGTGTCATCTTGTTTATTTCTACTAATCCATCCAACTCCTGATAATTTTTCACGAATAAATAAAAGTCATAAGGAGAGAAAGAAATAAAAAAATCAGAATCTTCTCAATAAGTAAAATATTAGATCTTTTTTAGTGACCAAGCACAATAGAAAAATGTTTATTTATGTTGGAATTATTTCTTGCCTACTTATTTTAAACATATATAATGGACAAAGAGCTGGAGTCTCAAATCATCTTTGTGATAACAGTTTTAAATATATGATAGATTGGTTTCCTATCTAACAGGAAGCTTCTAAATACTGAATAGCCTATAGGATGACATTTCAATGCCTTTCTATCAGCTATACTGGAAGATAGTGGAAAATACTTTTCATTAATGATTTAGCTTCTTGAAGTGATGGTCAGATTGAAACTATTGTTCATGTTCTTCTCCACTGCACATATTATTACAAAGTTTGCAGCACATATATTCACTCTTTACAGCTAGTTGTCGACTTACAAGTTCATTTAGTGACTATTCAAAGTTACAACGGCATTGAAAAAAGTGACTTATGACCATTTTTCACACTTATGATCGTTGCAGCATCCCCATGGTCACGTGGTCAAAATTCAGATGCTTGGCAATTAACTCATATTTATGATGGATGCAGTGTCCCTGGGTCATGTGATCACCTTTTGTGATCATCTGACTAGCAAAGTCAATGGGGAAGCTAGATTCATTAACAACCTTGTTACTAACAATTGCAGTGATTCACTTAACTGTGGCAAGAAAGGTCACAGTACATTTATATTTTAGCATATCTCTCTAAGGTTACAAAATAATTTTTTTCCACAGTCTACCTTTTCTAATGTCAAACTCATAAATCACAAGTTCATTTTTTTTCTGCAAAAAGTTCATGAAGCTCCACCGTATTTCTCGTTCCATAAGACGCAGGTTTTTTCCTCCCAAAGTAGGATGAAAAATCAGCTGCGTCTTATGGAGCGAAGATGCAGGCAGGGAGGGGGGGAGGCGCTGGAGCAGAGGGGGAAGCGGAGAATCGGCGGAGGGCGGAGGGCAAGGGAGTACGATATAGTACTCACCAAAAGGCCGCCTGGGGAGGCTTGGAACTGTAGTCCAACCTGGAAAGGTGGCGAGCCGTCGCTGCTACTGCCTGCAAGCAGCCATCCCCCTTCCCGCTACTCGCCTGACTCCTAAGCCCATCGCCCGCAACCCCCGTGGAGTGGCGCGCGTGCGCAGCACCGCCTCCTTGGTATTAGATCAAGGAAAAGGGTACCAGATGGCCGCGCGGATCCTTTAATTTGTCCTTATGATGGCTAAAAAAGTTACCGGTACGCACGCAGACCCACGTTCCCGGAAGCGCGAGCTGCCCGGCGGGCAAGGACGAAGGTGTTGCTAAGGTGAGTGAAGGGCCGGGCTGGCAAAATATTTTTTCCTATTTTCCTCCTCTAAAATCTAGGTGCGTCTTATCAGCAGTGCACCTAATAGAGTGAGAAATACGCTATTTCCAGTCACTTCACCAGATAGTATTTCCCATAATATTACACAGGGAGAATACATTAAATCTCTGTATTTTATTTATACAGATTAATGGGGAAAACGTCTTAGACTTCATGTTTTAAACAGAATATACACATTTCAAAGAACCCTAAAATTAGCAGGCCAGTAACTGCAATCCTTACATTAGACATCTGAAAGAAATTGCTACAACTGGAGGTAGTCACCAACTACTGTTTAAAGATGAAGGGCAATTTACAGTGCAGCCTTATCTCTGCTTGACACGGATGTTGAACGTGTCTGGCAATGAGCCCCTTTCTACATTTCAACCACATCCTCCACTTTGCCGAGAGATGACCTTTTTGATTGACCTATCCTCTGTATTAATGAGGCAGATTCCTAATTAATAACTAGGAAATACCTAATTATATATTACCTACCACCCTCATGCTGGCCCTTGACCATAATAAAGGTGTGACTGATTGATATATATAATTATACATGTGGCATTTACAATTTTCAATGTTTCTGGCCTACCATGATATTCTACTTATGGAAAAGTGATGTCGGCTCTGGGTGCAAGGGAAAGAGTAAATAGCTCTTCCAGTCCAAAAGATTGCCACCGAACTATACTACTTTATTATGATTATTATTTATTACTATGGTACTACTTTACCACAATAAAGAAATGTATCATTTCACTGTTAGCAATTTTTAAAAAGGCAAAGAGGCAATGATGAAACACTGGGCAATTGTATAACTTTTAGCCTTTGTAATTCCCACTGGGAAAATGGTCAAGTGGCTGTTTCTTGGTTTGAGGCAGCTTTCATGCCTCTCATGTAATGGTTCATTTAAAATGGACACTCAGCTCACCAGCCCAAGATGAAATGGACATCTAAGGCACAGAATAGTGATTGGAGGATGTGTGTACCCATCATAGCATATCCCATCCAACTGCAACAGAGGCATTTACGGAAGATGGTATTATGCACAGCAGGTGGACCACAATGCCCTGCTTATGCCTGTCAAAGGGCAGAACAATAGTGATGAAATACAGGAGATGGAGATCACCTTTCTGGCAATCTAGAGGTAGGCTGAGGAAAATGTTACTGTTCTTACCCTCACAAAACAGTAAGAGAATCTTATGAAGTACAGATTAGTTTGTTGAAGAATGATGACAGAAGAATATCCAAAAAGAATAACAGTTCAGAGATCAGTACATGTAACCCTAGCTCGTCACTCTTCCTTTTTTTCTTGCTGTCAATTTACTGGTTATCAGTCAGATTCATGGACAGGGAAGGTTTTTTTATTCCTTCTGAGCCAAATATTTCTGATCAAGGAAAATCCAGAAATCAGATGGTACAGGACAGAAATAAATTACATGTAGTCCTCGACTTAGGACCATAAGCCCAGTTAACATTTCTGTTGCTAAACAAAACAGTATTTAAATGAGTTTTGCCCCATTTTATGACCTTTCCTGCCTCAGTTGTTAAGTGAATCACTACAGCTGTTAAATTAGTAACACGGTTGTTTAGTGAATCTGGCTTCCCCACTGATTTTGCCTTTCAGAGCAAAAGGTGATCACATGTCCCTCAGACACTGCAACCTTCATAAATACATGCCAGTTGCCAAAAACGATTAAATTGAGATCATGTGACCATAGGGATGTTGCAATAGTCATGTGAAAAATGGTCATATGTCACTTATTCAGTGTAACCTTGGTCACTAAATGAATTATTGTAAGTCAAGGAGTACCTGTATTTCTTTGCACAGCTCACATTGCTCTCCTGCATTAACTTTGTTATTAATAACAACTGGCTGAAGGAACCTTGTCAAATTTGACATTTTCTGTTAATTCCAGACCCAGTGGGAAAGTAAATCCTAATGCATTTCAGTACTTACTACAATGGAAGTCAAATCTTCACTTTCAAAACGCCCAATTGCCAGTTCCATTGATTTGTACATAGCTGCTGAAATTCTCTGAGTGATCAAACGATTCAGATCAATTGACCGACCAAGAAGCTGAAGGAAACAGATAAAAAAATTAAATAAAGTTTTTATGTAATTATTCCATATCTGTAAGAACAAATGTCTTGAGCCCCACATATGTGAAGGTAAGTTTGTTTTGCAGAAATGTTATGCAACAAGCCTAGAGAATTTTTTCCAGACCACAGTGCATTCCTGAAAATGTCACTTAAAAAATTAATTCTACATGCTCAACCACGTTAATACCTTTTTACTTGTACCAGCAACCACTTGTTAAAAATAGACACCTTCCCAAGTTATCTTTGATGGGTGAAATGTAGCAAATCAACTGGCAAGTATGGCATATCCAAGTTATGTTAATTATTCACATGATATACTAAATTATAGAAATATAATTCACATTATAAACTAAATAGTGACATGTACAGGCCTACAATGATGTCCAAACCTGGTTCACTTTCATACTATGACCAGGTTTACTTTCCTTAACCATAAGTTAGCTGAGCCCGAACTAGAAGGGGGTTTAGGCAAAGGTTAACTTCACCTAATCATCTTCGGACAAAGGGACGCAAATAGGACTGCTGTTCTCAAACATGCTTTCAACCTCTATAAAATACAAGAGCCCATCCCTATCACATACACAGGATTAGCTGCTAAATATTTTTTCAAATGTAATTCTTCTTAAAATAAAACAAAAAAGGAAATTTCAGACAAGCATTACTGAGGTTGCTTGGGCATGATGTAATCAAAAGATGCAATGAAAGAATAATATAGGGTCCATTTACCAACCTGGACATGTCTCTGTTTTAGCAATGTTTCATATCGATTAGATGTTAGCAATGGAATTGTTGCACCCTGATTCTTGCATTCTGATCTTAATCGTTTATCCAGAAGTAAGCTGCACAAAAGTGAGAATATTAAATAAACTCTATACTAGGGGTTATCTTTTAATATCATTATGTCAATATTTCAAAATATCAGAGAAACAGAATAACAGAGATGGAAGGGACCATGGAGGTCTTTTAGTCCAATCCCCTGCTCAAGGAGATCTTACACCATTTCAGACAAATGGTTGTCTAATCTCTTCTTAAAAATCTCCAGTGATGGAGCATCCACAATTTCTGAAGGCAAGCTGTTCCTCTGAGTAATTGTTCTGTCAGGAAACTTCTCCTTATTTCTAGGTTGGTTCTCCCTTTCATAAGTTTCCATCCATTTGCTTCTTGTTCTGTCTTCAGATGCTTTGGGGAATAGATTGATCCCCTCTTCTTTGTGGCAGCCCTTTAGATATTGGAAAGCTGCTATCATGTCACCCCAGTCCTTCTTTTCATTAAATTAGACATACCCAATTGTTGCGATTGTTCTTCCTGTATTTTAGCCTCCGGTTCCCTAATCATCTTTGTTGCTCTTCTCTGTACTCTTTATAGAATTTCTTTTAGATCATGGCAACCAAAACTGATGCAATATTCCAACTGTGATCTTACTAAGGCATTATAAAGTGATGCTAACATTTCACGTCATCTTGATTCTATTCTTCTGCTAATGCAGCCTAGGAGTGCATTAACTTTTTTGGCAACTGCATCACATTGCTGGTTCATATTTAAATGATTGTCTACTAGGGAATTATTCAATATATGGCAGTGGTGGCGAACTTATGGCACGGGTGCCAGAGGCGGCACTCAGAGCCCTCTCTGTGGGCAGGTGCGCCATGCCCCAGAGATGGCAACTGTCCCTCTTCAACCAGCTAACTCGCCGAGGTCCCACATGGCCAGATGCATCCCAGCACCCATGCGCTCGCTGGCCTCTGTGCAGGGGCTGATGGTATCAGACAGCAGCTGCCCCAGCCCCTGCCTCGCCTTGCCCTGTGACAATGGCACTCCCACCCTGCCTCGCCTCACCCCACAGGACAAGTCTCCTACCCACCGCCCCACCTGACAGAGACCTCCTGGATCACCCCCAACCCTGTCTGGCCCCCACATGCATCCCTCTCCATGAGTAACATCGAGATGATCAGACCCACCTTGGCCACACCCACCCAGTCTGCCATGACCACCACAGCCACATCCACCCAGTGGGCTATGCCCACCTGGCACCCGGCGATAAATAAGTGGGTTTTGGGTTGCGGTTTGGGCACTTGGTCTCTAAAAGGTTCGGCATCACTGATATATGGCATATGTCCAATGTATGGCAATGTAAATAAATTTGCCCCACAGGATATTGTTGAACTACAATGTCTGACGTCTTTTACCATTAGTCATGCTGATTCAGACCCTGGGAAGGCAACCTTTAATGGAGTCACATACCTTCCTGCCATAACCTTGTAATATGCAAATATCTGATCTGCCAACTTGTAGACAAACTGATCAAAGCATAAGTTAACCTAAAGAAAATATGAAAGATTAGACACAGATTCTTTACTCAATTGCATTTTCTTTTGATTATTTTAAAATTGAGGATGAAAAGGCACCTTCCCCAGCAATTCAATCTGTACAATCTATCCTTGATTGGCATCCAACTGTAGGAAATGTTGTTCCATTTACATAATTAACAAAATATCTATGACATTCAATTTGTTTGTGACATTAAACTATAAACATATGCACCTGGATATTCAAAATTTAGTACTAATCCATTTCTTCATTTTTTTTACCTTCATTTCAATGTACTTCTTAAAATATTTTTCAGACAAGATGACATAGTCAACTCACTTACATCTCTGTTCTGAGTTATTTGTCCTACTAATCTCTACATTTTGAACAACTTTATTTTCCTTCTGCCAATGTGTTAACCACTGATCAGGCTTAGTGGCTGAGTTTACATATTATGTTAGGCTGCAAAGTGATTGCCTGTTTTTGCCTTATCATTTTTTGAGAACATACTATATCTAATTGTGGCTTATTCCACATATCATGATTAAACAAAACATGCCCTATCAAAATGTGCAAGACTCTGTATGATTGTGTACCTACTGATTACCTTTGGAAATTATTTATTACTTCGGTCCATTATTCCTCAATAAAAATGAAATATTTCTCTGGGCTGTTCCTCTACTAATTTGAGCTGCAGATTGGAAGATCCTATCTGTCAGAATCCATTTATATTTCATTTCTATCTATCTCGTCTGATCTAAAACCAAATCTCACCTTCCCCTGGATTCTGCCATACTCCCAAGGGGGAGGGGGGATATGTCTGCAGGGTTATGACTTTCACTTCCTCTATTTGCTACAATGTAACCTTTTATTGTCTGCTACCCATTACAATGTAACAAATTGCCTCCTGTACTACCAGTATGCATCACTCTGAACTTTCTTCTCTCTAACCTGGCAGTTAGAAAAAAAAAAGGGAGGGGAACACAAACATCCAAAATCTGGCTTATTTCTCCGGTCTCAAAAGGAGGTGTGACGAGCTGTGGAACATCGTATTACAAATGGAGCCAGACTGATGTTGTCTTCCCTTTCCCACGATGGATTTAACACCTGGGGATTGGGCGGTCTGAACCATCCAGATGAACTGTGGGGTGGGTTTTGCTTAGGGACCCTTTAAAGTATCAATTTGTAAAGAATCCCTCAGATCCTGTCTATTATGCCTGCTATCAACTACTCTTAATAAAAGTTCCTGTTGGAAGAAATTGCTTCCAAGAGTTCTGCTTTCTTAAGATGTGGGATTGCAAATACTATACTTTTCAACATCATTCAATTTCTTTTAACTTAACCTGTTTAAGTATTTATCTTCTATGTTAATTATTGTTGTTTGATGACTTACCTCTGCCTCAATTTCATCATAGAGAAATTGTTTCTTGAATTTGGTGAGTGCATAATGAGCACTGTCATTATACAGGTCCAAAGAATACAGAACATATCTAAACAAGAGATGAAAATACAGAGTCAGCGATCTGTAAAATATTCCTACTGCTTGTCTTAATATACCAAGCCACTGTTCAAGAACAAACCTGTTAAAACTTTAATGGGAAAAGTACCGCATTTACCTGCCCATTAGTTTATATGTAAGCAGTCATAGAAAGTTGATGATATGTCGTTTCGTACAAATTTCCCTCCATTTAAATAGTTTTATTTATTTTATTTATTAGATTTATCTGCTGCCTATTTTGTCTTAGAGAGCTCACTATGCTACTGGGAAACATATTTTACAAAACCTTTCTCTGGATCAAAAGTTTATACCTATATACCTAAGAATGTGTTTACATTCTTTCGTCCAACGGGAGTCCTTATAGATTCTTGGCACAAACTTAGGCTATGGGTGGGAAGTGGAAAGGAGAAGACCAAGGATGAAAATTAGGCAGCAACACTGACCTTATTCCTCTTATCCATCCAGCAATACAATGGCTGATTTCAGCAAAGGAATGAAAAGCATGAAAGGAAGAATCCAGGCAGATTCAAAACAGATTACAAATGGAAAAGTGAAGCAAACTCAAAAGGCCCAACCCTCTTTCCTCTCTTCCTTATCTTAAAAGAGGGGCTCTATTCCACAATTCAAATAATTTTAAATTTTCCCATCTCATTTCTACTAACATTTAGTGATTCCAAGTCAATTACAAAACTAGAAGAGAAAGAACTTTATTAGCCTTACTCCATCATTGATGCTTCCTTGGTCTCCAAAATGTGATCAGTTAGAATCCAAGGCATAGACATCTCAATGGGGAACTGGATTCTTCTGCCCATTGTGAGCTCCAGAAAGAATTCCCTGAACCACAGCTGGGACAAATCACAGCACTGCTGGAGGGTTTCTTATTGAAAAGGAAATTATACTGAATTAAATTTTATTGGAAACCAGTGAGAACAGTTATTTTAATAGTGCAATGTTATAGAAGCACAACTGTTAAAGAGACACTACAACAGCACATGAAGAAACTGAAACCACCATTTGGATGGAGTGCCTAAAAAGTTACTATAAGCAGCTGCTAAGACAAATAGACATCAAAAATACAAATGGGTTTCTTACTGAAAATTTTGGCAGAGGAAGTATCATCAGTTTAGTAGTACAGATGTTCTAAATTACTCTTCCGATTTGTGCTAAATATTGGGAATGTCACATTTTCAGCTCTTGCAAAAGAAAATGGGAATTTCTTGCAACTATCATTAGTTTATTTTATCTGATTAGATTATTTATCTTACCACATTTATTTTTCTGCTACAATATGCACTGATCAGATGGATATTTAATGAACAATATTTGTGTATAGGTATGGGTAGAAGGAATAGTTAAGAACAAATAAATTGTTTTCAAAACACAATCAGAGATGCCAAAGATTCCTTCTGGACTGCCATAATAGAAGAATTTTCAGTTTAAGTTAGAACACTGATTCCCAAACTTTTTATTAAGAGACTCTTAAGAGTATTTCCTGGTCTCTAATATAAATGGTATACAGTAGAATTTTAAAGTACATAATAAGGTAACCTAAAAAAAGGTAACAGAGGTAAGAAACAAAAAAAGGTAACGAATAATGCTAATGGCAGACTCACTCCAAAAACTCGAGAATCTCAATTTAATGCTTGGGAATCAGTGACCTATCAACCAGCACTATTTCTGAAGGGCACTGAAATATAAACTCTCCCCCATTCAAAGCCAATATATTCAACCACATCATGTATTGAAAAGACAATGCTGTATGATACGATTTGACTAGACACATGTCAGTAGGTAAATCCACTTGAACAACATGCTTCAGATTAAAGCCAATAATCTTGAAAACGGTGGCCAAACAAGGCAAGATAGTTCTCTCCTTAGAAAAAGAAGGGAAAACAAACAAAGTAGGCAAACATTTTTGCTATTTTCACAGGATCAATATTAAGGTCTCTTATTTGGCAACTATTTATGAACAACAAAATCATTCCAACTAGAAAAATCTATCAAGTATATCGGTTTAAGCCTAGAGTTGTATGTAATACAGCTAGTCCTCGACTTATAACAATTTGTTTGGTGACCGTTCAAAGTTACAATGGCACTAAAATATGATTTATGGCTGTTTTTCACAGTTATGACCTTTGCAGCATCCCCATGATCATATGATCAAAATTCAGATGTTGGGCAACTGGTTCATATTTATGATCATTGCTGTGTCCCAAGGTCATGTGATCACCTTTTTGCTACCTTCTGGCAAGCAAAATCAATGGGGAAGTCAGACTCACTTAACAACTGGGTTACTAATTTAACAAGTGCAGTGATTCACTTAACAACTGTGGCAAGGAAGGTAAAATGGAGCAAGGAAGGTAAAATGTCTCACTTAGTAACAGAAATTTGGGGCTCAATTGTGGTTGTAAGTCGCAGATGACCTGTATCCTCAAATGTGAAAGACTTAACAAAAGTCCTATTGGACCAGACATAGGATCCACATAATATTAGATTATGTTTTCCACCTTGAGTTATTTCTAAAAATAATAAAAGCAGGATTTAAAATAAATAATCCAGCATCCTGTTTTTCTCAACAGCAAGAAAAAACATGAGAAGCAGCTTTATTTAATAGTTTAAATAAGAGTAAGTTTAAATAAATCAGAAACATTTTCCCAGGTTATGTTAGAAGTATTAGGACATGCTAAAGCTGAACACTGATCATCTATGTATCTTACCACTGAAATTTATCAAGTGAGTGTAGAAGAAAGACTCTCGATGGAATTTTTCAATGTCCAATATGGTGGGCCCCTCAAGGCTACTTCTCAAGGTTTTCTTGGAACCACTTTTGTCAGCAATGAGAGACTCTAACATGGTTCTCACCATGTAAAGCTGCATTATTAAAACAGAACATTCATGATGGAGGAAAAACATACATGGCACATTAGTTGAGCTTTACTTAATCTACCAAAAGGAAGATTACTTCAATTTGCAACCTGATAAGAAAAGTAAAAAATAATTAACCTGAAGGTAACTGAAAAGGGGGAAAGCACTACAATTTGCAGTGGAACAGTTCATGGCATGACATTATTTAAAAATAATAAGTAATGCCTTACCACCAAAGTTTAAAAGAGTGGGATAGATGTAGGACTGTCTCAGAAACTTGTTTATCACATGCAATAACTTTTCCATTCCCAGAGATCTGAGCTGCTTCAACAGCTCTGCATAGTTTAAGGACTCTGTCATAGAACGAACCAGGAAGAGCTAACAGAAAAGGAAAAGGCAAAAGAGGAGAAGAGAGACTCTGTTAATAAACACACACGGGTAACTAGAGAAAAGGAGAAAGCACAAAATCAGACAAATGTACAGTGTATTAGTTTGTTAAAACATGAATAGCAAGACAATGAAGAATACAGAACCCTTTGACCAACAAGAAGGTAAGAAGTTTTATTTATTCAGCTTACTCATTTTGTTATAGCACATAAAAAGTTCTTAATTCTGTTAAAGAAGCTTGTGCCAATCAAATTAAAAGATAATTTATTTTCTTATTACAAAGATTTCTAGTTCCAACACAGCAATATATTAATGGAAAAGAACTGAAGATGCTGCAACTAACACAAAAACTTCAAGCACAATTATTTTACAACTGATTGATTGGAATCATTTTTATTTTTCTAAATAAATAGGTAGTTAGATAGAGAACTGTGAAAGAAAAGTAAAAGACAGTAAAAAAAGATTCAAGAAAAGGAAACTGATGACAGGTAACCTGTCCTGGTAAATTCTATTGAGGGTTCCACAAACATCAGTGGAACTGGACATGTAGCATACTCAAGAGGAAGTTCCCAAGCAAGAAATTTTTTAGTCTATACACAATGGCTATGGAATTCAGCATCTGTTCATTTATGGTTAGCACCAAGTCTTGTACGAGTTTGACATGAGCTTAATACATAATAATTAGAAGACTATAATTAATTGGTACTTTTTATTTTTCTGTTCTAGCCAGGTAAGCCAGAGCTTTAAAGGTTTAACTTTACAGGATATATTCAGAGTTCTAAAGTGGGAAAAAACATATTCCTCTCCTTCACCTCAATATAGCAACCGATTGAAAAATTCATCAAAAATTAAAATTTAAGTGGAAAATAGGCAATGATGTCTTTCAGGAGAAAAATCTTGACTGTACCAAAAATCTAAAACCCCACATTTGTATTTAAACAAAGAATTACTTGCACTGAATAAAAAAGCAGCAGAAAAAAACATAAGCAGCATAAAAAAATTACAAAATAGAATCCCTGCATGAAATTGCCTAATCTGGATGACATTTTATATAGGTTTATTTCACAGTAATTTTGGTTGTTGGTCAGTGATACCCAGGCAAGAATTAGTAGAGGGAATTACCTGAGTACTGGAGGGACCTACAGCACGCCTTGGAACTTTAACATCAAAGCCACTTTTGGGATCTTTCTCTCCCCTTAGTGCAGGGTCATTAAATGGTTCGTGCCCACCTTCCCAGTCACACACAGTCTTTCTGATAGCCTGTAGGACACTAAGCATAGTTCAAGAGGATGTGTGAGCATCAGCTAGTCCTTAAGAACAATAAGCAACTTGATATATGTTTCCTAAAGTTATTATAGGCTAATAGTTGTGATATTAAAATACATTACCAACTGATAATGCTATCATTTTATAAATCATAGTCTGGAAGTATGCAAATTTTAAACCATGAGAAAAAAAAATTCTTGCCACAATAAACACAAACACAACTAAAGCCTCCCTCACATGTAACATATGTGATGTTGGTAGGTGAGGACCAATCCCCAACATCTAGAACTAGGAAAACCAATTCATTTAGATCTTAAAATTATGTGATTAAACATAGGATGAAAGTACATGAGATTTCTAACTGACATAAGAAGTCTATTTATATATATTTGGGCTGGGCAAAACATATGAGCGTGTAATAGGCAGTTCTGAGATCTAGTCATAGACCAACCATTGTTTGGTTGTGGACCTATTGCTACTCTTAAGAAGCCTAACAGATTAGAGGCAAGTGGGGAAAATTAATTTTCAGTGTTCTTTTCAAGGATGTATTTTACCAAAGGCTAGTGTTATAAAAACATAACTTCCAATTTCTTTTTCAATTTTTGATAAATACCAGGCCTATCTTGGATTACGGGTAGTCCTCAACTTACAACAGTTCATTTAGTGACAGTTCAAAGTTACAATGGCATTGAAAAATGTGACTTATGACCATTTTTCCAGTTACAACCTTTGCAGCATCCCCATGATCATGTAATCAAAATTCAGGTACTTGGCAACTGGTTCATATTTATGACCATTGCTGTGGCCCAGGGTCATTTTTGCAACCTTCTGAAAAGCAAAGTCAATGGGGAAGCCAGATTCATTTAACAACTGTGTCACTAAATTAACAACTGCAGGGATTCACTTAACAACTGTGGCAAGAAAGGTAGTAAAATGGGGCAAAACTCACTTAACAAATGTTATCAACAGAAATTTTGGGCTCAATTGTGGTTGTAAGTTGAGGACTATATTGCCAGTATATTGCCATCCAATATTGCTGATTGGTCCTGTCAATTGCAAAAGGCCACACTGCATGGATCCACACATATACTACACAAACATATTTCAACATTCTAGGTTCTTGGGAAGATCTCAATATGCATGAATGTCAACACCAGCTGAAGAACTGGCACTTGTGATTTCACATTGTTGTGTAGATAATAATAAAAATGTTCCTGAATATTCACATTGATAAATGCTTGAAAGAAAAATATAATGGCATGAGATAGTGTCAGTTACTACCTTTGGATGACATTCTTCTTCTTTTTGATGGCTTGTCTTAATGGTTCTCTAAGTGTGATTTGGGCAAAGTCTTGAAGAGCAGCATAGATTGTATGACGAATGGCATGATTGAAGACGCTTTCCATCCTCCCCATCAACACCTGTAATCCTTTAATCATTGCAATAACCTGCATGGGGGGAGGGATGTTAGTTTTGTCTAATGAGGCAAATTTATAGGAGGACAAGCTAGAGACTTTGCAGAACTCATCTGCACTATCTTACCTCTACAAGAGCAAATTTTTCTTCGCTTGTATAATTATAGCGAGTTGCTCTTTCATACTCCTCAGCATTGTCAGGGCAATCTTTGTTAGAATATTTGTCTGTCGGATGTACTAACTTCCACGAATACTGAAATCAACAAAGAAAATGAGAATGACACAGAACTGAGCAAAAGTAAGTGAAATAAACTAAAACTTCCTATTCACTATTGAATCACAATAAATACAGACTTGTACCTCTAAACTAGCAGTTGAAGTGGGACTGCATTCAACCTATTCTACTTAAAAGAATAACCCTGTAAACTGCCCCCTCCCAAATAAGCCAAGCAGGAAAAGAACTCATATATATGCACTGCTACGTTTATCTAGGCTCTACTGAATTGCCTTGATATAAATTTCAATCTAGATGAAGTATCCATCTCAATCTGGGCCAAGGTTTTTCAACCGGTGGTACACGTACTACTTTAGCACCTGGCAGGTGGTATGAGACCACTAGCCAAGTGTAGTGGGGAGGGAATGAGCTAAAGCAGCACCACACAGGCCTGGAGGAGATCAGCTGGAGCTGCAGGGTTTGGCAGAAGCCCCAGGATCTGTGTGTGCAGCTACATGCTGATTGGAGCTTCCAGTGCACCCAAAAGAGAAAAGGAGGAGGATGGGGGAGAGAGGAGAAGCTATAAAAGGAGCAGGTTTTGGAAGCACAGGGAGAGAAAAAAAAAACACACGGAGAAAGAAAAAGAAGAGGCTTTTGTTAGCGAAGTGGTGAGGAGAGAGAGTGAGAGGCCTTTGCAAGTGAAGTGTGAGTGAGTGAGAAAGGCCTTTGCGAGCAAAGTGTGAGTGAGTGAGTGAGTGAGTGAAAGAGCAAGCAAGAGGCTTTTGTGAGCAAGGTGTGAGTTGAGTGAGAGCGAGCAAGGGGCTTTTGTGAGCAAAGTGAGTGAGAGAGCGAGCAAAGAATGTGTGAAAGAGCGAGAGGCTTTTGCGAGCAAAGTGAGAGTGAATGAGTGAAACAGCAAGCGAGAGGCTTTTGCAAGCAAAGTATAAGTCAGTGAAAGAGCAAGAGAAGGGCTTTTGCGAGTGAAGGGTAAGAGAAAAAGGGAAAAGTGAGGGTGAAAGGGAAAAAGAAAAGGCATTGACTTCTGACTTCCTCTGTTGCAGTAGAAGGAAGCATTAACATTGAACCTCAACTATTTACTTTTCCATATTATAAACTAGCCATTTCTATAACAACAAATGAATCTAACCAGTAAAGCCCAAAATCCCCCGCCCTTTTTTTAGTCATCAAGTTTTTGACACCTTGCTAAGCACTGGTAGTATTCAAATATTGTCATGTCCTAAAAGTGGTACAATCTGTGAAAAGGTTGAAAAGCCTTGATCTAGGCAACTAATTGCACCATAAGGCCAGCTGCAAATACTTAAATCCAAACTGATACGTTAAAATGTAACAGCATTATACAGGATACCAGAATCAAATATAATACACCAAAATAATATTCATATTTGTATCACAGTATATTTAAAAAGGCAGTTATTAATTTTCTTATATTTTAAGTACCAATGCTATAAAATCACTCAAACTAATTCCTATCATTAAGAAAAAAAACTCCTATAATTTGTTGTGAACTAAAAGTGAAGTTATACTGATAGATGTTACAGAATTTATACCTTTCTCAGGGTTAAAACATGAAGTTCTATATAAACTTCTTTTGTCATTACCTCTTGTTCTGTTTCAGAAATCCCAACTTTACAAGACTATCAAAGTAACTTCTGTTAACAGGTATGTTATAAGCAATATTTATTCCATGGATGCTCTCCAGAAATTTATGAAAATATCCTATATTATGAATAATAGGCTATATATTAAATGAAGTACCCATATCACATACAAGGTGGACAACTTTTTGAGATAGGTGCTATAGTTTCAGTTTTTAAATTTGAGGAGGGGGCTCCAGGGCCTAAAAGGGCATGGCTGGCGTCAAAGTGAGTCCCTGACATAAGCAGTCACAAATTTGTAATCTGTATCTAAATTATTATGTATGGGAGAAAGGAGTTATTTTACACAGAATAGTCATTGGAAGCCTAACACATTTATTTTAAATTGTACAAGAAATTAAACATTGAAAAAGCAGTTACCCTACAAAGAAAGCCACCATTTTGCCACTGAATTAGCAGAGCCTGATCTTGGGCTGCCAAAGTAGACTGTTTTTTTTGTTTTAGTATCCTGCAGGTGTCCTATGCTGACACAGAAGGCATGGCTCTAAAATACTACTTTTGAAACCTGATTGTATCATAGTACAAGACTATTTATATGTGTATTCAAAAATCTATAATAACAATGAAGGTGATTGATCAAATATGTGGGCCTGGCCTAGAAATCTGCAAGGTTATTATATTGTATGAGCTGTCTGCTAGAAAGAATAACTGACAATTATTCCTTCTAGCAAAGGGCACATACAATAACTTTGCAGATTTCCAGGCCAGACCCACATATTTGTCA
The DNA here is from genome assembly GCA_034064705.1 of Bothrops alternatus. Lineage (NCBI taxonomy): Eukaryota > Metazoa > Chordata > Lepidosauria > Squamata > Viperidae > Bothrops > Bothrops alternatus. Next base: position 26,683,471 of record JARGCV010000112.1, read on the forward strand.
CCAGTTGTGTTGTGGATGCGCACAACACAACTACTATTTGTGCTATATTCTCATGTGACTATGATGAAAAGAAACTTGGGTCCCCCAAATCATGTTGAGTTGATTGGTGAAAAAATTGCTTCACAATTCACCAATGTAATATATGGCCATAATAGCTATGATAACTTTAGATCTGCTGAAGATATGACTATCCATCATATGATTCTTAATTCAGTTACATTGTTCTGGAAATAAGCATTAAGATTTTATTACTAAAATGCAATCTAAGATTACAATTATACAATGTTTTTCCTTAATTTGTCCTTTAAAACTTCCTACTATCTATTTTTCCACATACCACTTCCATAACATGTGCACTCCACTGTGATAGAAGTTGAAGACCCTGAAGAGAAAGATCAAAAAGTTTCCGATACTCAGCGTCTGTTTTCTGAACTTCTTGACGTCCTGATCCAGTCACCACCTACAATGGAAGCATGACTGATAAATGATTTTATATAAAATGAAAGCCAGGTTTAAATGCACAGAACATGTATACAAAGAATCTTTTTATTAAGTGAGAATTTGTGATGGTCCAATATTATCTTTATTCATTTGATACCTCAAAATATGTTGCTTTACAAAAGTAATGTCCAACATTTAAAAGATCTGGTCTAGTTGGATAAGCCATTTGGAAATTAAATGATTCTGTTCCATAGCAGTCTATATTCTTGCAAGGTTTCTTCATGTAAAGAGCATGCATGTCAACATGGTACACGACAATATATTAATTTATAACTAGGATGCATTTATATCATTACTTCTTCCTACAAAGTTATTTTGATCTAGAATCCTTATGACTTGGTAAGAGGGTGAGGTAGAATATATAGTATAGTTAGAAAACCAGGTTCAAAAATCTTTTGCTGGTGGTTTAAGTTACATTTCAGGATCCAATGGAAACACCAAAAGCACATTCGGGAACTGAATCCAACAATCCTCAAAAAAACTCATCGATGGACATCGTGTTTTGGTTTATGCCAGGGGTCCCCAACCTATGAGCTGCGGCCCACTACCAGGTTGCAGCCTCTTGGCCAGTGGGCTGCGGAAATGGCTGGTCGGTGCATGCACGTATGCGTGCACACTCCTCCCACTCACACTAGCACCCATGGCCTTGTTTGTGCATGCGTGCAGGCATGAATGGGGCCACTAGTGTCTCTTGATTGAAGCATGCAAAATAATTGATCATAATATAAAATTATCTGTTTAAAATGTGCTTTCTACTAATCATACCTCACTATTGCTGTAACGAGCCAGTTCTGAAATAAAACGCATGTGATCATCTCTTATCTGGATCATTTGCTCACAGATGTTGTATTGGGGACTACTGCCAGAAGAAGTACATGTCCATCTGCAAGAGAAAAACAAAATGTGAAATGATCACATTAATGAGAAGGAGGAAACTTCCAATTAATAATTATTTCAAAACATTTTGAAACTACTTTTGCAGGAACTAAATGATGTACAACTATCCCCCATTTAAAAATAATATAATTTAAAGCATAAAGTAATATAGCAATCCTAAAAACTAATACAATTTTAAAGGCTATATTAAGGAGATGCAACTTAATCAGACTCAATGTTTTAGGAATGTACAGGAAAAGCAATGTGAAACAGATTGCTCCTGAAGATCTTCATGTTCAAGCACATCTACTTCCTCAGACACAGGCAGGACAAGAAGCAATGGATGGAAACTAATCAAGGAGAGAAGCAACCTAGAACTAAGGAGAAACTTCCTGACAGTTAGAACAATTAACCAGTGGAACAACCTGCCTCCAGAAGTGGTGAATGCTCCAACACTGGAAGTTTTTAAGAAGAGACTGGACAGCCATCTGTCTGAAATGGTATAGGGTTTCCTGCCTGAGCAGGGGGTTGGACTAGATGACCTCCAAGGTCCCTTCCAACTTTTATTATTATTATTATTATTATTATTATTATTATTATTATTATTATTATTATTATTATCATCATCATCATCTTTAAAGATTAAAACCAAAACTCCAAAATGAGATCAGAAAACAGTGGCAACTATTATTTTTTTTTTAAATTTATTATTATTAGATATCCATTTGTACATGCAAACAAAGAAAAAATTCAAGTTAAAGCCCTTCAGCTTAATACAATCATTTCAAATTTGTAGACCTTCTTCACTCCGTATATCGAAGTCCAACTATAAGCCAACTACATTTTATAAATTTTAAGTTTCACTTCTTTTCAAATCTATCCATTGTACATCACACAAACAAGTCTTCTTTCTAAAGTTAATAATTATCATGTCTTTGCACCCCTCCCTTCAACGCGTACATTCCTAGTCTAGTTAATATACATCTTCCATTAATCATCCTCTCATGTCTTTTGCTCTTGCACTTAGTCCTTAAATCAGTCCATAATTCTTTGCCTTTAATTCCTTGCATAAAATATTAAGTTTCTCTTCATTTCAGACGAATTCTAGGTTTCTTCCTCTGCCAGGTGGCTTTCCATAGCACAGCTTCCCTTCCACGTAATAAGTCTCTCTTTATTGCTTGCAATGTCCCTTGGTTGTCCTTACAGGAATTGGTGCTATATTTTGCACCAATCAAAGCTCTTCAAGGACAGCCTCACATGGTGCTAACTATTGCTGGGATGATACAAAAAGGACCCTGAAGAAAACAATGTTTTTAATAAGGCCAGTACAATTGGAGAAGTTGTATATAACAAGCCATCTGGCTTCTTTTCCTCAGTTTTGTTCCACTAAATTCTTGCTGAACTGGAATATTTGACAACTGTTATAGCATGCAAATATACACCATCATAAAAGGAAAATGTAGCTGTAAACCACAATATAAATTTCTCAATTATTACAAATTGTAATAGAATAATTTCATTTACTAGATAAGAGAGATAATGTGATCCATATCATCTTCAATTTGGCCCTAACATATATTAGCATGGAAAGAATAAATTGGCATAGCGAATGTTATACTTTAAAAAGACTGCTTAATATTTAGGAGAAATTAAATTCAATATTTTTATAATATACTGCAAAATGGTAGTAGAAGAAAATAATATTACTGGAGGTCTACTTGTGCAATATTAGGCTTATCCATTGTTAGTACTATGTGATTATGCATACTTCTGCTATCTTTCAGCCCTAATCAGAAAAGGAATAATACACCATTTTATTCTATAATCATCCTAGTGCTGGATGGTTACAAATATTAATGAAAAGAATGGTGCATTTTCCCCATTAAACACACGCTACACGTACACTTATCCTTGCAGACTTAGTACTATCCAAACTTAGTAACTATCCAAACTTCAAAATATAAAGTCTATATTTAAGCCAAAGAAAGCTTTCAGGTTGACAACTAAGCCTATATCAAATATGCTAGTACCATAGAGTTTTTGGTGGAAGACCGGCGAGGCTACTGGGAACCGGCCAGCTCCCGACAGTCAGCTGGGAGTCTGGTCGGCACTGAGGGCCACTGAAAACCGAGGAGCTCCGGACAACCAGTTGGGGGTCGGGCCGGCGTGTGCAGGCCAGCTGGGAGTCGGTGGAAGCGGCGAGTCCTCAGGGGTTTTTCCGTCGCTGCCGCCATTATGTCAGCGGGCTTCTCCTTTGGAGTTGGCTCGTTGGATTCCGCCATGTTGGGTTTAACAGCTATAGCTACTGTTTCTACAACTATAACTACAACTACTCCTTCTGTGGGTTTTTGTTCTGGACTTTTTAATTCAAAGCCTACCACAGGTTCTATCTTAGGAGGGTCTAATACAGGAACAGTTACAACTATTGCGGCAGGATTAATATCTGGCACGCCTGTTTTTATTACTACTTCCACTACGTGCCTTAGTTTGGGTCTTAGTAAACCTGCTGGATTAGCTACTCCATTTGTTCCAGCTTTTACTCCAGTTTTTACTCATACTTTTTTTTGGACTTCCATTATTTTCCGCCATTACTTCTGTTCCAGCAGCTGGTTCTTCTGGCTTTATATTAAATCTGGGAGGCATCACCGCTCCAGTTATAATAACTACAATTGCATATATAGGACTTTCTCTGAGGGGAGCCTAGGAGGAACATAGTTATTAAATGCAAGCACAATTACAACAGGGCTTGGATATAACGCTTAATTTTTATATAAATTTTAATTACTAATGTTTTAATATTGTTTAATTTATTTTTTGATTGGGTTTTTTAGTTGATTAAATTTGGGTGGGTCAGAGATGTGTGCATGGGATGAGGTTATGTATGAGGAATGTGTGATAGATGAATGGACAGGCCTGCCGAGCTTGAGGGAGGCTGGGGACTGGGTGGGTGCGGACTCTGAAGTCACTGAGGGTTGGAGTATACCGGTCATTCAGGGAAGAGGCAGATATGGCGGGAGCAGGAGGGTAGGCCGCACTCGGGGAACTCGGTCCTGCTGTCTCGTAGCAGTTCCTTGTTCTGGCCCTTCTGAAAAATCTAGCTCACCCCATGATCCTGGTGATGAGCGTAGCTCGAGCCCTGGGCTCAGACTGTTGCTGCTCAATGCCACGTCGGTTAATAATAAGGCCCCCCTCATTCATGATCTTCTCATGGATGAGAAGACCGGCCTGGCGTGCGTGACTGAAACGTGGTTGGGCCCTGAGGGGGAGGTCCCCTCTCAGGTATGTGCCCACCATGTTATCAGGTATGGCACCAGCCGCGACCCCAGGGAAGGGTGGGAGGAGTGGCTGTTTTGGCCCGGGAGAACCTCAGTCTACGCAGACTCACTGTTTCTGAAATTCCGGGTTGCGAGTCCATCTTTATGACGCTGGACCTAGGGGTTCAGGTGGGCTTATTGTTGACGTACCTGCCTCCCAGCTACGTGACATCAGCCCTGCCTGTGCTACTTGAGGAGATTGCTGGGCTGGCGGTGGAGTTCCCCAGACTTATAGTCTTGGGGGACTTTAATCTGCCGTCGCTTGGCGTGTCCTCGGGGTTGGCACAGGAGTTCATGGCCACCATGACAACCATGGACCTGACCCAAGTAGTGCAGGGACCGACGCATGAGGGTGGGCACGCCCCGGATATGATTTTCCTTTCGGAGCAGTTGGGTAATGATCTGGCTTTAAGGGGCTTAGATGTCATGCCTTTGTCATGGACCGATCATTTTCTGCTACGACTGAATTTTAGGGCCCCAATCCTTCCCCACAGGGAGGCGGAACCGATTAGGTGGTTCCACCCCAGACGCCTGATGGATCCAATTGGTTTTCAGACGGCGCTTGGGGAATTACCGAGCTCGTTCATTCACAATTCGGCGGAGTCCTTGGTAGCGGCATGGAATATGGCCGAGATTGTGCCTCTGCGACCTCTCCGTGGTGCTGGCTCCAGGAGGTCTCCTTGGTTTACCGAGGAGCTCAGGGGGATGAAGTGCCATAAGACGTCTAGAGAAGCGATGGAGACGAAGTAGGTCCGGATCTGATCGAACCAGATTGAGCTCATTTATTAGAGCCTATTTGAAGGCGATTAAGGCGGCAAGATCTTTGTATCTTTCCGCCTTGATAGCGTCTGCGGAATCTCACCTGGCCGCCCTGTTTAGGGTGACCCGATCCCTCCTTAACCCGAGGGGTCCGGGGCCTCCCTTGCAGGGTAGTGCCGAGGATTTTAACAACTGTTTCGCAGACAAAGTAGCTCAGATCCGGGCCGACCTAGACTCCAATTGTGAAGCAGAGTCGACTGATAACGATTCAGTCGAGGGGACAGGGGCATGTAATTGTCCGATCATCTGGGGCGAGTTTGAGGCTGTTTCGCCTGATGAAGTGGACAGGGGCATTGGAGCTGTGAGTTCCGCCACCTGTTTGTTGGACCCGTGTCCCTCCTGGCTGGTTTTTGCCAGCAGGGAGGTGACGCGTACCTGGATCCAGGAGATTGTCAACGCTTCTTTGAGGGAGAGGTCCTTCCCGGCTCCCTTAAAGGAGGCACTTATGCGCCCCCTCCTCAAGAAGCCTTCCCTGGATCCAGCAATTCTGACCAACTATCGTCCGGTCGCCAACCTCCCCTTTGTGGGGAAGGTTGTTGAGAAGGTGGTGGCACTCCAGCTCCAGCGGTCTCTGGAGAAAGCCGATTATCTGGGGCCTCTGCAGTCTGGGTTCAGGCCTGGCTACAGCACGAAACTGCTTTGGTCGCTCTGATGGATGATCTCTGGCGGGCCCAGGATAGAGGCCAGTCCTCTATCCTGGTGCTTCTTGACCTCTCAGCGGCATTCGATACCATCGACCATGGTATCCTTCTGCGCCGGCTGGAGGGATTGGGAGTGGGGAGCACTGTGTTACAGTGGTTCTCCTCCTATCTCTCTGGTCGGCCGCAGTCGGTGTTTGTGGGGGGTCAGAGGTCCACCTCTAGGTTACTCCCATGTGGGGTGCCTCAGGGGTCGGTTCTCTCCCCCCTACTTTTTAACATTTACATGAAGCCATTGGGAGAGATCATCCATCGGCATGGAGTGAGATACCATCAGTACGCTGATGATACTCAGCTGTACATTTCCACTCCTGGCCAAATCAGTGAAGCGGCTGAGGTGATGTGCCGGTGTCTGGAGGCTGTGAGGGTCTGGATGGGTGCTAACAGATTAAGGCTCAACCCTGACAAGACAGAGTGGCTGTGGGTTATGTCTCCCAAGGACGCTTCAATCTGTCCTTCCATTACCCTGGGGGGTGAATCTATAAACCCCTCGGAGAAGGTTCGCAACTTGGGAGTCCTCCTCGATCCACAGCTGACATTGGAACATCATTTATCGGCTGTGGCGAGGGGGGCATTTGCCCAGGTTCGCCTGGTGCACCAGTTGCGTCCTTATTTGGATCGGGAGTCTCTCCTCACAGTCACACATGCTCTTGTCACCTCGAGGATCGACTACTGCAACGCTCTCTACATGGGGCTGCCCTTGAAGAGTGTTCGGAGACTACAATTAGTGCAAAATGCAGCTGCGCGAGCAATTGTGGGCCTTCCACGCTGTGCCCACATTTCACCAACCCTCCGCACGCTGCATTGGTTGCCTATTGGTCTCCGAGCGCAATTCAAAGTGCTGGTCATTACCTATAAAGCCCTATATGGCTCTGGACCAGGATACTTACGGGACCGTCTTCTGCCACATACTTCCCTACGACTGGTGAGAGCGCACAGGGTCGGCCTCCTCCGGGTCCCGTCAGCGAAACAATGTCGTTTGGCGGGTCCTAGGGGGAAGGCCTTCTCTGTTATGGCGCCCACCCTCTGGAACCAACTGCCCCTTGAAGTCCGCGTTTCTCCCACTCTCTCAGCCTTCCGAAAGAACCTTAAAACTTATCTTTGCCGGCAGGCCTGGGGATGATTGTGGGTTGTTGTTCGAAAGTTGTACGTTTGTTGGGTGTCTATTTTTAATATTTTGATTGGACTTAGATTCTTTGATGTTTTGTATATGTTGTAAGCCGCTCCGAGTCTCTGGAGAGGAGCGGCATACAAGTCGAATTAAAATAAAATAAATAAAATTAATGATTAAAAAAATAAAAGTTCTAGCACATTTCTTGTTATTAAAATTCTTGTGTATCCCTCAGAATAGGAACCTATGGTCCTCCAAACCACAATTTCCATCCTTCCTTAACATAGCAGCACTGATGGATGCTTAGGATGAAAATCTGACATCTTTAGTTATTACTATCAAGATGACATAGATTAACCCATATCATGATTTTAAGTGAGATATAATAATGCTGATAATAATGATATAAAGCAATTCTGTAGCATGCTCAAAAAGATAGCTGGATATTTTTTATTCTTACCTAGATTTATTCTCCTCGTAATGAGCGCTAGTCTTAATGTATCTTGCCAATTCAATCTGCATGTCACCAAACAGTGGAACTACTTGCAGCTGCTATATAAGAAAAAATATTCAAATCTTACAAATATTTCATACTTTCATACTTTTTAAATAAGCTGCTTATACATCATTAAAAATATAAAATTAAAACAAAGCAATCATAAAATCATGGATCCAAGTAAAAAGTGTTATTTAAAACAATATGCACAAAATAATACAATACAATGTAATTTTGATATAATAAGCTTTTCGAAAACCTGATAAATATAGTAATGCCAATAAATGATGCCCAGTATATCAACACCACCCAACTATTCTAATTAGAAAGCAGGGCAAAAACATCCACAGGGCAAAATGCCTCCTGAACAGGTTCTAAGCCTGAATTATTATATCTTTCAAGCATAACAGGTGGGTATACAATCAGAGCTTGGAAAGCTGTCAATGTGTAACCACTCAAGTATCTTAAAAGTATTGTGCTGACTACTCAAAAAACTTAACATTTTCTATCTATACAGTTCAAAACTTACCCTTATAAGCCTGTTATTTTGTTCCCATAGATTCAGTCAGTTGCGTAAGAAACTAAATGTTCATAAAAATACATTACTACTTATGTTAACAATTCTTCACGAACCTTAAAAAACTTGTCAATTTTTGTGAGATTTATCCTCTTTTTGGCATCTAATTTATAGATGTTACTGACACTGCCATCCATCAGGTATAAACCAAAACCCATCACCTATAAAAAGAACATAGGAACATTGCTTGAAGATCAAGAATGCTTCTATTTATCTGAAGCATTTTACCTAGCTGTTTAGCCCAAAGAAGCTCTAAGACAGGGGTCTTCAAACTTGGCCCTTTTATGACTTGTGGACTTCAACTCCCAGAATTCCTCAGCCAGTGTGCCTGGCTGAGGAATTCTGGGAGTTAACGTCCACAAGTCATAGAAGGGCTAAGTTTGAAGATCCCTGGTCTAAGAAGAGTTTAGAAGAATCAGTAACGAGACAGTTGTTACACAGGAATTTACAATCCAAGAGATATGGCATAAAAAGATCAGAAGAAAGAGAAAAAAATGATTATACCTGAAATAATAAAGGTAGGCAGCTGGATTTCTTTCATATTTAACAAAAATGCTAAAAATCAGAGATATTGTTCTCTGGTAAAAGGGCACAATATGCACTGGGATCAGCTAACCAATGTTAGCCTTTTATAATGTGCAATTAAATATTGGATGATATATGCTTTAGAAACTTCTGTGTTAGCTTCTTTGCATAGTCTCTACTTGTTCAATTTTAAACACAACTATCACCACTGAGAACTAAATGCACTGGTATTTTCAAAACTTATTATGTTTATTTTGCTAAAAGTCAATGCAACTAATAAATGCTGAATCATTTTGTTCCACTAACCACTGAATCCAAAACATTTACTTTGCAACCCTTTTACTAGTTATGACCAAATTGCATGGATATATTCCTTCCATTCTGGTCTTTTCATCTGAGAAAGAAAAGAAAAGAGAAAAGAAAAGAAAATTGTCCTTTTTATGGAAGAGAGGATAAAAAGGTATAAATATTTGCCAGCACCACCCCCACACCATCTTACCCTGTTTTTATACAGTTTCCAACAATATAACTTACTTTTAGAAGCATATGCTTCTCATTAGGTGTTAGGTACATTTTGTTTTCATAATAATCGACACATAGATTCACAATATCAGCTAGTAGCTCCTCGTAACCAGGAATTACTTCCAGTTGCTGCTGTAAAGACTAGAATAAAGCAAAACATGTGATTTAACATTCTTAAATCATACTAAAACAATGAAAAAGAATAAATGAATAGCATTCAGTATTATTAAAATAATACCAGGTATATTTAGAAGTACTGAAACTATACTTTTATTAATTACACAGCAAAAAATGTAATTTTGTAAATGTAATGTAAACTTGAATAGTGCAAATTCACGGAATAGATTAATGGTTAATTTATATAATGTTAGTGTTTAAATGTAAAACATACTTGCGTAATCTTGTTGTGATTGGCAAGAAACATGGAAAGATTCTGGGATTCTTGGATAGATTGAGGATCAGCCATTTTACGCAAAAATTGGGCCGCCCTTTCAAGGTAAAAAGGAAAAGTTAGTTAAATCTACAAAAATAATTCTACCGGTAACTATACCATTTTATGATTTCCTGGACTCTTAGCAAATTGTTTACATTTATAAATTAATGTTATTTCACAATCAGTTATGTAAATTATGATACAGAGGTTATATCTTTAATAATCAGTAAAAAGGAAAATTTCATAGTACCTATAAACTATGTATTATCTTATCTTCCTAGCCTACAATCCTTGGATTTTCTAGAGTTTCCGTATAAATTCTGTGTCCTGCCACATACAACACTTTTTAAATCAGCCAACGTTAGCATCTGCTCAGATTCAGTAAATCAGTAAAAAGCAGAAAAGCTAATCACAATGTAAAAGTAAAACCATGGTATTACAATAGTTTTATTATATTATAAAATATTATAGTTTTAAATCCCAGTAAAAAGGATTAAAGGCATTTTAATTAAAACAAGTATTCAATTCAACAACCAAACCTATTTACTTTGCTTTTCACTGAAAAGGTGAAACTTCTTCCTTGATAGTTGCTAATGCTGAGAAGTAGAAGTAGACTCTAAGAGAGTCATTAGAATTAGTAAATCAATCCTTAAAAATTACTGCTGTATTTTTTTTAAAGAAAATTTCTAATTTTGGGTCTCTCTTGTGCTGACTAGCTAAACAAAGAATAGCCACATTGCCTGAAATCAATAGTCCTACTTTCTCTGCTGCTTCTTCTTCATATAAGTCCCTATTTAGATATTTCTTGTTATTAACCCATCTTTGGTAAGAATAAAAGTGGATTTAAAAACATATAACCAAAATAGACTGAAATGCAAGATATTACACTTAAATTCTGAGAACTATAATCCTCCACCTACAACAGTTCATTTAGTGACCATTTGAAGTTACATCACTGAAAAAAGTGACTTATGACTGTTTTTCACACAACCATTGCAACATCCCCATGGTCACAGGATTAAAATGTAGATGCTTGGCAACTGCTTCATATTTATAACGGTTGCAGTGTCCCGGGATCATGTGATTAACTTTTGTGACTATTTGATAAGCAGAGTCAATTGGGAAGCCAGATCACTTAACAACTGTATTATTAAATTAACAACTGCAGCAAGTCATTTAACATCTGTGGCAACAAAGGTCGTAAAATGGGGCAAAATTTATTTAACAACTGTCTCACTTAGCAACATATTTTGGGCTCAATTGTGATAGTAAGTCAAGGACTACCTATATATTGAACTTATACCAGTATAGAAGAAAAGGACTATCCCAATTTGTATAGGAAAGACAAGGCTATTATATACAAAGACATTTTGACAGAAGAAGGTTATTTAAAATCAAAACAAGAGCTAAAACAACAAGGAATAGACTTGGAGTGGTGGTTTTATCTCCAGATACAAGCAAAATATATGAAGGATAAGCAAGAAATGTGGTATTAACAGATAAGATATGGGATTAGATAAAATACTGCTAGGCCCGGAGAAAAAACAAATAAAGAATATTTATAAACACCTGTTGGAACATAAGCTATATGAGGAGCAGGTTAAAGAAACAATGGTGAGGTGGACAATAGATTTAGGATATAATATAAATATGGATCAATGGCAGCAAGTTTGGGAGTGGAATAACAAAAGCACATTGGCAACATCATATAAAGAAAACCTGTATAAGATGGCTTACAGATGGCATCTCCCTCCGGCCAGATTAGCCAAAATGTATAATGGATATTCTTCTATGTGTTGGAAATGTAAAAAAGAAAAGGGCACCTTTTTTCATGTATGGTGGACATGTAGAGAAGCACAGGTGTATTGGCGTATGGTCTGGGAATGGGCAATAGAAATGACTAGGCAAAACATTCTATACAAACCTGAGGCATTACTATCAGGAATACTAGAGAAAAATGTAAATAAAGAGGACACATATTTAATTATTCATGTGGTTATGGTGGCAAGGATACTATTTGCTCAAAAGTGGAAAGCAATGGAAGTACCGAGTGAGGAAGAATTAATAAAGAAAATTATGTATTGCGCAGAACTTGATAGGATAACAAAAAGATTAAAAAATCAGGAAGAAACAGAATTTTATCGAATATGGAATAAATTTTATAGATGGAGGGAAAAAAATGGAGGTCACAAATAAAGAGATAAGTTAAGATAGAGACCAGAATTGTATAGTTTGTATATAGATATATGTAATTAATGTACAATATGGACTGAGATGTCAGTCAAAGACGATTTACCATGTTCAATGTTTTTAATTCTCTTGTTTTCTTTGTATTCAATAAAAACTTTTTAAAAAAAGAAAAGAAAAAAAGAAAAGTAGTAGTAAAATAGTACTTTCAACAGCAGATTAAAAAGTCCTATGTGGGATAAGCCTGATATACTTAAGGCTTCAAAGACACTACCATTACACTTAAAGGAATGGAAATCCAAACTCCCATCTTTTAAGAACATATTAGATAATGAAGTGAAAACAGAAGTTTGTCATTTTCAATTGTCAGCTGAGAGCTAATTAAAAAAAAAAACTTCAGGTATTCTTCATTTCCCAAACCACAAAGGTAACAGCAAATTGTGAATGCGAGAGTAAACAATCAGATACTACGGGACAATAGGATTCCTACAAGGAAATCCTGCATGTAATGTATTTGTCAAAGAAAGAATGAATGAATACCAGGTTAATGAGCCCATTAATAATAACTAACATTATAATCAACCAGCTGGCTCATTTCTGCCAGGCAAATTTTGACAAGTGTAATCTCAGAAGAGATGGTTTCTGCAGCTTGTAAAAACTCAGAAACAAGTCCTAATGTATTCAATGAATATCTGTGCATTTCACGATAGTAAAAGATGCAGACCTTGTACATATCATACCTGCCCTTCTTGTGTGGGCAGAAAAAAATATCTTCAGTGAACTGAAAACATGATGAATTGAGTGGTTGGTTTTGCTGAAGGGTATAGTATTGTTGCAAAAACTTCCCATAAATCATAAGTGACAGCCTTCTGCCATCATGACAGATTTATAGTATTCAGGGTTTAGTGTAAGAAAAGGGATAGATGGAAAAACAAACATTTATCTACATCAGCGGTTCTCAACCTGTGGGTCGCGACCCCATTTGGGGTCGAACGACCATTTCACGGGGGTCGCCAAACGCAGTCCGCCATTTTTTTCCCTTTTCCCCTCGGCCGGCGCAGGGGGCAGCACCGCGCATGCGCGATGCGGGCCGTCGTGCCGTGCATGCGCGATGCGGGCCGTCGCGCCACGCATGCACGATGCGCGGTACGCACCGTCGCACCACGTATGCGCGGCGCAGGTCGGGGTCGCAGCCTGAAAAAGGTTGAGAACTGCTGATCTACATGATCCAGAGGTAACAATTCCATTAGAACTGCTACAGCCATGTACAAGAAATAATGGACATGGAAAAGATAACTTATACTTTAAAATCACAAAATAAGTCTGAGGACAAGAAGAAAGATTTGACCAAATGGATTACAGAGCTACCAGGAGAACTATGAGAAATGATGAGAAATTAAGAGAGAAAGAAAGGGAAAAAAATTCAATGAATATGAAGAGGCGAAACTTTCCTATAAAACCATCTCACCTGATTTGTCTTTTGTACCTACAACAACATCCACAAGACTATGGGAAGACTCTGATTCACAGAAACATATTGATCAGGAAAGATGTCTGGCAAAATAAAAAGCCTAAAGTGAGAATCAAGAAATTAGATGATGGGATCTATCATAGGGAATATTTGAAAATTAAACATCTGTTTGAATATGGTTAAAGAAATAGAAAGATTTCAGATATAAATGAATTTTAGTTTAAGAGGGATGAGTCCCTCAAGTAATATAGTATTTTTCCTTTCTTTTTTCCTTGGTGTTTTATTTTTTGACATGAGAAATATAAAAATGTTGGAATGGTTTATATAAAGGAAATGTTTTAGATATTTAAGTGAAACTGATTTTGAAGAAACTTCAAATGGATAAAAATGCTTTGATTAAATCTAAAAGATTAGATAATTGCATTTATTTAAATGGAACACTTAAAGATTAAACATATGCTTAAATATGGTTAAAAAGAAGAGAAAAATTCTGGATATAAATGTACATTAGTCTAAGAGGGATGTGTATGTTAAGTAGTATACTATCTTCTTATTTCTTTTTCTTTTCTTTTCTTCTTTTTTTATAAGAGAAATGTAAAAGTGTTGGGATGACCTGTATGAGGAAAAAGACTTAAATACTTAAGTATAATAAAAATCTTAACAGTAAGAATGTTTTGAATATTGTGGGGAAAACCAATTGAAATAAGAATTTTAAACAGGATCTATGATAAGGCAATCAAAATGATCAGTTAGAAAAGAAGTTTTATATCAATGTGGTTATTATTTGCAGAAATATTAGAAAAATGTCTATATTTAATAGTTATTTATCCAAATAATAAGAATTGTATTAATTGTATTAATTCCTCCAGAGACCGCTGGAGCTGGAGTGCCACCACCTTCTCAACAACCTTCCCCACAAAGGGGAGGTTGGAGACCGGACGATAGTTGGTCAGAATTGCTGGATCCAGGGAAGGTTTCTTGAGGAGGGGGCGCACAAGTGCCTCCTTCAAGGGAGCCGGAAAGGACCCCTCCCTCAAAGAAGCGTTGACAATCTCCTGGATCCAGGTACGCGTCACCTCCCTGCTGGCAAAAACCAGCCAGGAGGGACACGGGTCCAACAAACAGGTGGCGGAACTCACAGCTCCAATGGCCCTGTCCACTTCATCAGGCGTAACAGCCTCAAACTCGCCCCAGATGATCGGACAAGAACATGCCTCTGTCCCCTCGACTGAATCGTTATCAGTCGACTCTGCTTCACAATTGGAGTCTAGGTCAGCCCGGATCTGAGCTACTTTGTCTGCGAAACAGTTGTTAAAATCCTCGGCACTACCCTGCAAGGGAGGCCCCAGACCCCTCGGGTTAAGGAGGGATCGGGTCACCCTAAACAGGGCGGCCAGGCGAGATTCCGCAGACGCTATCAAGGCGGAAAGATACAAAGATCTTGCCGCCTTAATCGCCTTCAAATAGGCTCTAATAAATGAGCTCAATCTGGTTCGATCAGATCCGGACCTACTTAAGAACATAAGAACATAAGAAGAGCCATGCTGAATCAGGCCAAAGCCCATCGAGTCCAGCATACTGTGTCACACAGTGGCCCACCAATTGTACATGGGGATCTTGAGCAGAAAGAGAAGGCAAAACCCTCCCTTTCCCTTGACCCCCAACAAATGGTACTCAAGGGAATCCTGCCTGCCTCAACCAACATAGAGGCGGCACATGGACATCCGTTTTAATAACCACCGATACACTTGGCATCCATGAATCTATCTAGCCCTGCCTTGAAGCTGTCAAGGCTGACAGCTGTCACGACCCCTTCTGGAAGTGAACTTCGTCTCCATCGCTTCTCTAGACATCTCTTATGGCGCTTCATCCCCGAGCTCCTCAGTAAACCAAGGAGACCTCCTGGAGCCAGCACCACGGAGAGGTCGCAGAGGCGCAATGCTGTCAATAGCCCCCTTCGCGGCCGTATTCCATGCCGCTACCAGGGACTCCGCCGAATTGTGAATGAACGAGCTCGGTAATTCCCCAAGCGCCGTCTGAAAACCAATTGGATCCATCAGGCGTCTGGGGCGGAAACACCTAATCGGTTTCGCCTCCCTGCGGGGAAGGATTGGGGCCCTAAAATTCAGTCGTAGCAGAAAATGATCGGTCCATGACAAAGGCATGACATCTAAGCCCCTTAAAGCCAGATCATTACCCAACTGCTCCGAAAGGAAAATCATATCCGGGGTGTGCCCACCCTCATGCGTCGGTCCCTGCACTACTTGGGTCAGGTCCATGGTTGTCATGGTGGCCATGAACTCCTGTGCCAACCCCGAGGACACGCCAAGCGACGGCAGATTAAAGTCCCCCAAGACTATAAGCCTGGGGAACTCCACCGCCAGCCCAGCAATCTCCTCAAGTAACACAGGCAGGGCTGATGTCACGCAGCTGGGAGGCAGGTACGTCAACAATAAGCCCATCTGAACCCCTAGGTCCAGCATCATAAAGATGGACTGGCAACCTGAATTTCGGAAAAAGTGAGTCTGCGTAGGCTGAGGTTCTCCCGGGCCAAAACAGCCACTCCTCCCACCCTTCCCTGGGGTCGCGGCTGGTGCCATACCTGATAACTTGGTGGGCACATACCTGAGAGGGGACCTCCCCCTCAGGGCCCAACCACGTTTCAGTCACGCACGCCAGGCCGGTCTCCTCATCCATGAGAAGATCATGAATGAGGGGGGCCTTATTATTAACCGACGTGGCATTGAGCAGCAACAGTCTGAGCCCAGGGCTCGAGTTACGCTCATCACCAGGATCATGGGGTGAGCTAGATTTTTCAGAAGGGCCAGAACAAGGAACTGCTACGAGACAGCAGGACCGAGTTCCCCGAGTGCGGCCTACCCTCCTGCTCCCGCCATATCTGCCTCTTCCCTGAATGACCGGTATACTCCAACCCTCAGTGACTTCAGAGTCCGCACCCACCCAGTCCCCAGCCTCCCTCAAGCTCGGCAGGCCTGTCCATTCATCTATCACACATTCCTCATACATAACCTCATCCCATGCACACATCTCTGACCCACCCAAATTTAATCAACTAAAAAACCCAATCAGAAAATAAATTAAACAATATTAAAACATTAGTAATTAAAATTTACATAAAAATTAAACGTTATATCCAAGCCCTGTTGTAATTGTGCTTGCATTTAGGAACTATATTCCTCCTAAGCTCCCCTCAGAGAAAGTCCTATATATGCAATTGTAGTTATTATAGCTGAAGCGGTTGTGCCTCCCAAATTTAATATAAAGCCAGAAGAACCAGCTGCTGGAACAGAAGTAAGGGCGGAAAATAATGGAAGTCCAGAAAAAAGTATGAGTAAAAACTGGAGTAAATGCTGGAACAAATGGGGTACATTTAAATATGTACTATGGCTCCATTTAAATAAAACAAAATATACTGCAATGATTTGTATTATTGTTAAGAGATAGCAAGCAGCTGAAGCAGATTTTCATCATATGTTTTGGTCAAATATACTATTCATTCATTCATTTACATTTTATGCCACCCATCTCCCCTGTAAGATGATTCTGGCAGCATATCTGTTGTGAGTGTCCCTGAACCAGCTTGGGAAGTATCAGAGGATGAGGATCAGCAGCCAGGTCCCTCTGGGTGTTTTTCCCTCCCGGCAGCCGAGGATCAGCAGCCAGGCCCCTCTGGGTGTTTTCCCCTCCCGGCCAGCCGAGGATCAGCAGCCAGGCCCCTCTGGGTGGTTTCTCCTCCCGGCAGCTGAGATAGACAATGAAGAGCTTTGTATGCATTCTGAATCAGATTCTCAAAATGATGAGTCAGATTTAGAACAAGAAGATAAATGGATTAATCCGAGGTTCCGAAGGTTTGATAAGCGAAGGTGTCAGTTAACTGGAAAAAGGAAGTAATTGGGGAAGTGACGTATCGGACACTATATTAGAAGGGGAAAGAAAGACTACGCTTTTGTCACGAGCAACGTTCATCAAGGAGTGGGCTGAAAACTTTGGCAGTGTTTTGGAACTCAGTTTTCTGGTGTTTTGAAAACCTATCGAAGAATAATGAGATCTTGGACAATGTGATGAAGAAAGAGTAAGTTAATTGGGATGTAGGAGGAGGAGAGCCTGTTTATCTAAATGTAAATAGATCTGATTTGGCCGTTCAGGCCAACATAATGCCAGCAGCTTGCTTTGAAATGAATCCTTTTGAAATGTATTAAATAAACCTCTTAAATACATATTTACGTGGATTTTAATGAGCTGCGAGAGGCCAGACATAACAGATTGCTCGTGACCAAAGAACAGAAAAGACGAAAATTAGTCCGAGCTTTCAGTGACGTCATGGAGCAACTCCTCGCTGATAACCCGGCTCTGCATCTATTAGTTCAAACTCTCCAGCAACAAATTGGACATTTGCAACAGCAGATTCAGCAAGCTGCAGGAGCCCCAGCTCCAGCCCCCCCTCCCAGACGGAGCAGATGTTATTTAGCCTTGCCTGATAAGTTTACTGGAGAGCGTAGTAAATTTCCAGCTTTTTTAAACCAATGCAAAACATTCATTGCCTCAACTCCAGCAGACTTCCAGCTTGATGAAACGAAAGTAGCTTTCATTTTAAGTTTACTCTCTGGGACAGCTGCTGATTGGTCGTCTCCTCTGATAGACGGACAAGATCCTGTCCTGCGCAATTATGCAGGATTCTGCCAGCTGATGGAAAGAGAATTTGTTGACCCCCTTCGTAGACAAAATGCCACCCGGCGGATACGAGAGCTACGTCAAGGATCGCGCTGCGTAGCGGACTATATATCAGATTTTCGCCGCCTAGCTCAAGAAATTAATTGGAATGATGAGGCTCTCATGGAAATCTTTCAAGATGGCCTGTCTTCTCAGATCTTGAATGGATTGAAAACTACTGTAATACCTGCGACCCTGGATGCATTATACCAACATTGTTTGGCTATTGAGGCGCAAACGCAAGCCATGGATGCCCGCCTGGTCAAACAGATGGTTCCAGTCACTGGAAGTGCCAAGCCAGTTCCTGCACCACGCAGAGGATTCCAGACCCTACCTATCGCTCCACCTATCCCGGCACCCAGACGTATTTTCCAAACAGGGCCGGCTTACACTGAGAGGCGCCCTGCACCCATGACCAGAGATGAGCCCATGGATCTTGGTGCAGCCAGATCTCGTTTGACCGAGGCTGAGAAGGCAAGACGGAGAGCTGAGGGCTTGTGCCTGTACTGTGGAGAGATGGGTCACTTCGTCATGGCCTGCCCCCAGAAAAGACGTGGTACGGCAGGTCCTACTCCTGTTCCAGCTAGGCCTTCCACTCAGCAGTTTCAAGCCACCTTGCCGGGAAATGGCCAGAGCCCGGCCTAATGGAAACATTGGGTCGGACAGGCGCCAAACCCAGTTCCAGTTCCGCAGACAACGACCCCGGTCCTCCGAGACATCTGATCCTAGCAACCAATATACTTCTGGGAAATCATGCCCAGGGCATTCCGGCCCACGCCTTGTTGGATTCTGGAGCCACCACCAATTTCATGAATGAAGCTTTCGCTCGTCAGCATGCCATACCTTTGTGCTCCGTGAAGCCGCCTATGTTGGTTGAGACAATCGATGGTCGTGAGTTGTTGTCTGGACCGATCAAGTTTATGACCCAGCCCATACGCCTGGTCATAGGACAACATGAAGAAGCCATCCAATTCTATGTTACCAAGGGACTTCATTTCCCCTTAGTTCTCGGCCTAGCCTGGTTGAGAACCCATGATCCTTGTGTGGTGTGGTCCCAGAACTTTGTTTCATTTCCCAGTTTGCAATGCGTAGACCACGTACGCCAAGTTTGTGCAGCCCAGCTACCATCCCACCCTAACATCACCTTGCCGGCCGATCTAGCGGACTTTGCAGATATATTCAATGAGAAAGAGGCAGACCAATTGCCTCCGCATAGACCATATGACTGTGCCATTGATTTGCTACCAAATGCCAAGCTTCCAAGGGGACGCCTTTACTCCATGTCAGAACCCGAGTTGGCCGCATTGAAAGACTTTGTGGACAAAAACCTGTCCAGGGGTTTCATTCGTCCCTCTTCCTCGCCTTTGTCAGCTCCTGTGTTATTCGTGAAGAAGAAAACCGGAGATTTACGCCTATGCTGTGACTATCGCAAGCTCAATGCCATCACGGTGCGCAACCGGTACCCTCTGCCTTTGATTCCTGATCTCATGGACCGTCTCCGATCAGCGACCATCTTCACCAAGATAGATTTAAGGGGTGCTTACAACCTGGTTCGCATTCGAGAGGGGGACGAGTGGAAGACCGCGTTTGGAACCAGGTATGGTCATTTTGAGTATACCGTTATGCCCTTTGGACTCACCAATGCTCCGGCCGTCTTTCAACATTTCATGAATGACATCTTCCGGGATTTATTAGATCAATTTGTGGTGGTTTACCTTGATGACATCCTGATTTATTCCCCGTCACGAGCAACTCATCTTCAGCATCTCCGGCGAGTTTTGCAACGCTTGAGAGAGCATCACCTTTACGCCAAGTTAGAGAAATGTCAATTCTATCAAACCACCATTGAGTTTCTGGGACATGTGATTTCTCCACAAGGCATCGCCATGGACCCTGGCAAGGTTGAGGCCTTGCAAACCTGGCAACCACCGTGTAAAGCAAAAGATGTCCAAAGACTTTTGGGATTTGCGAACTATTACAGGATATTTATTCCAAGATTTTCTACCTTGACTGCGCCCCTTACTCGACTGTTACGGAAAGGCATTAAGTTCCAGTGGGGCGATGCCGAGCAACAGGCGTTTCAGACCCTCAAAAAGGCTTTTGTTCAAGAACCCATTCTCAAGTATCCAGATCCTTGTCGTCCCTTTGTAGTGGAGGCTGACGCCTCAGATGTTGCGGTAGGGGCCGTGCTACTTCAAACACGCCAAGATGGCGGCCTCCTGTTCCCGTGTGCTTATTACTCCAGGAAACTAACTCCCTCCGAACGCCATTATACCATTTGGGAAAAGGAACTATTGGCCATCAAGACTGCTTTTGAGACCTGGAGACACCACCTGGAAGGAGCCCGCTACCAAGTTGAAGTTCGGACTGACCATAAAAACTTGGAATTTTTGCAATCTGCCAGGAAATTGAATCAACGTCAGATCCGTTGGTCTTTGTTCTTCGCTCGATTCAACTTCAAAGTCACCTACATTCCGAAAGGGTACAACAAAAGAGCAGATGCCCTGTCCCGTAAACCTGAGTATCTACAGATCAAGGATCCCTTACCGCTTCGAACCATTCTGCCTCTCGAATCGATCGCAGCCGTGCACAATCCAGTAGATCTACGACGACAGATTCGGGAAGCGCAACAACTAGATGACTTTGCGATACGGAAGAGACAAGAGGTGGGTCCCGACTCACCTTGGACCTTGTCCGAGGGACTATTACGCTTCCGCAACCTGTTATATGTTCCAGCAGGCCCACTCCGGGGTCTCATCCTGACTCAATGCCATGATAACCCTGCGGCAGGTCATTTTGGTTTCTTTAAGACTCTTCACTTAGTGTCTCGGACTTTTTGGTGGCCCAGGCTTCGCCATGATGTGCAATCCTATGTGAATTCCTGTGTACGGTGCCGTCAGGCAAAACATGCCACAGGAGCCCCTCCGGGATTATTACAGCCTTTACCCACGCCGGAAAGACCCTGGGGAGCTATTTCCATGGACTTCTTGACTTGTCTACCTGTTTCTGCCGGCTACACCGTTGTCTTTGTAGTGGTGGACATGCTGACCAAAATGGCACATTTCATTCCTTGCCGAAGAATACCGACAGCCAAGGTCACTGCTCAGCTGTTCATTCAACATATCTTCCGGCTACACGGTTTGCCTGACAAAATAGTGTCCGACCGAGGAACCCAGTTCACCTCGGAGTTCTGGAGAGAACTCATGTCTGCGCTTCAAGTCCAAGTTAATCTAGCCTCCACGCATCACCCAGAGACTGATGGGGGTACAGAGAAAGTGATTGGCATTCTGGAACAGTATTTGCGTTGTTTCATCAACGACCAACAGAACGATTGGTCCAAATATCTCTCCGTGGCCGAATTCGCTTTCAACAACTCTCAGCACACTTCCACTCAGACCACTCCGTTTTTTGCCAACTACAGCTATCATCCCAGGTTTTTCCCGCTCACGCTCCTCGATTCTCCAGTTCCAGTTGCAGAAGACTACTTAACCGAACTCCAGTCTGTCCAAGAGATGGTTAAGCACCATTTGACTAAGGCCAAGGACGACTACAAGAGGGTTGCAGACCGCTCTCGTCGCGACACGCCGCCGTTAGCTGTTGGAGATCGGGTTTGGCTCTCCACCAAGTACTTGTTTCCAGGGAGAATTCACCGCAAGCTTGATCAACGTTTCCTGGGTCCTTTTCCTGTGGAGACGGTCATCAATCCGGTGACCTATCGTTTGACTTTCCCTAGGTCTCTTCGTGTACATCCCGTGTTTCATCGCTCCTTGCTTGTTCCTGTTAACCCTGATTCTCTGCTTCGACCTCCTGATCCGGGCCCGACAGCTCGCCGTGCTCACGTTCCCGTTTCCCGGTTGGAGGTGTCCGGCATCCGAGATTCCCGATGGCTCAATGACTGCTTCCAATATTTGGTTGATTGGACCGGGGGTGGGCCAGCCGCTGGCTGTTGGGTCGATGCTCGTGATATTGAGGCTCCTCGGTTAATTTGGGATTTTCATTCTGCGTTTCCCTACAAACCACATCCCCTGCGACGGCCCCGGGGGGAGGGGCCTGCGGGGGGGATAGTGTTGTGAGTGTCCCTGAACCAGCTTGGGAAGTATCAGAGGATGAGGATCAGCAGCCAGGTCCCTCTGGGTGTTTTTCCCTCCCGGCAGCCGAGGATCAGCAGCCAGGCCCCTCTGGGTGTTTTCCCCTCCCGGCCAGCCGAGGATCAGCAGCCAGGCCCCTCTGGGTGGTTTCTCCTCCCGGCAGCTGAGATAGACAATGAAGAGCTTTGTATGCATTCTGAATCAGATTCTCAAAATGATGAGTCAGATTTAGAACAAGAAGATAAATGGATTAATCCGAGGTTCCGAAGGTTTGATAAGCGAAGGTGTCAGTTAACTGGAAAAAGGAAGTAATTGGGGAAGTGACGTATCGGACACTATATTAGAAGGGGAAAGAAAGACTACGCTTTTGTCACGAGCAACGTTCATCAAGGAGTGGGCTGAAAACTTTGGCAGTGTTTTGGAACTCAGTTTTCTGGTGTTTTGAAAACCTATCGAAGAATAATGAGATCTTGGACAATGTGATGAAGAAAGAGTAAGTTAATTGGGATGTAGGAGGAGGAGAGCCTGTTTATCTAAATGTAAATAGATCTGATTTGGCCGTTCAGGCCAACATAATGCCAGCAGCTTGCTTTGAAATGAATCCTTTTGAAATGTATTAAATAAACCTCTTAAATACATATTTACGTGGATTTTAATGAGCTGCGAGAGGCCAGACATAACAATATCCATTATTGATGCTTATGGAATATTTAGTAAAAGACCTGCTACCAATTACTGGGAAATTTTAGTTTTTGATGTGCTATTTAGAAAACATATTTAGATTTCCAACATATATTCATTCTACCAATATTAGCAAAGTAAACATTGTAAAACACAGAAGAGCACAGAATTTATGAAAACATGAGAAAACATGACAATCAAACTCACCCTGACTTTGCTGGTGTTTTGCAAAGCCTTAAAGGGCTGTTTTGCTATTGAACCTGGAGCCCTGATTGTATGGGTGAGCCTGTTTTTGGGTTGTATTAATTGAAATGGTTATTAAGTTATTGTAAGTTGTTTGCCGAGCTGCTATTTATGTTTTTCATAAATTTATAAGTTGTTTTTCTGTTTTTGTTAGCTTGCCAAAGTCAGGTATTTGAGATGGGCCATATACATTTAATAAATAAAGTACAATTGTTGCAAAAATTAACTTATTTTATTAGAAGTCAGCAGGACCCAATGCTAAGCTTAGAAAAAAAATGACTGTTTATAAAGTTTGTAACTGGTTAATACTAGGATGAAACCAATTTTCTTATTTTTTTAGCATTATATTTCTTATTGTACTTCTGTTATTTTTTTTAAAAAAACCTCTCACCGCTTGTAGGCTGAATGGTCATTCTTCACACTGCATTTCATATTTTTTAGCTCATCTAAAACAGCAAACATGTTGATAAATTTTCCAAGAGTGATCAAATAAGCTTCAGATACAAAGTCCTTCCTCCTTTCTGCATGACACAAACGTTTCACCTCTCCACAGAATCTTTCAATGGCATTTCTCTGTGCAGAAAAATAAATCCATATTTAAAAAAACAACACAAAGGGCAAGCTATTCCCCTCTTAATTGCAAGTACAATAGGATGCCAATAGAACCAGACTATATACACAAATTCTCATTCATGGATTATTGCCTTGTCATGGCAAAGGGGCTTGCGTAACTCAATGAAGCTATGAGCTATGCCGTACAGGACCACCCAAGACAGACAGGTCATAGCAGAGAGTTCTGACAAAATGTGATCCACTGGAGAGGGAAATGGCAACCCATTCCAGTATCTTTCCCATGAAAACCCCATGAACAGTACCAAAGGGCAAAAAGATATGACGCTGGAAGATGAGCCCCTCAGGTTGGAAGATGTCCAATATGGTACTGGGGAAGAGCAGAGGGCTAGTACTAGTAGCGCCAGAGTGAAGCGACTGGGCCAAAGCCGAAAGGACGCTCAGCTGTGGATGCATCTGGTGGTGAAAGGAAAGTCCGATGCTGTAAAGATCTTTTCTCCATAGGAACCTGGAATGTAAGATCCATGAATCAAGGCAAACTGGACGTGGTCAAACAAGAGATGACAAGACTGAACATTGACATCTTAGGAATCAGCGAACTAAAATGGACAGGAATGGGTGAATTTAATTCAGATGACCATCAGGTATACTACTACGGGCAAGAATCCCTCAGAAGAAATGGAGTAGCTTTCATAGTCAATAAAAGAGTAGGAAAAGCAATGCTGGGATACAATCCCAAAATGACAGGATGATCTCAGTCCGAATCCAAGGCAAACCATTCAATATCACAGTAGTCCAAGTCTATGCCCCAACTACTGGTGCTGAAGAGGATGAAATTGACCGGTTCTATGAAGCCCTACAGTACCTTATAGAATCAACACCAAAAAATGATGCCCTTATCATCATGGGGGATTGGAATGCTTTCGGAAGCCGAAAGATAACTGGAATAACAGGCAAATTTGGCCTTAGAGTACAAAATGAAGCAGGGCATAGGCTGATAGAAATTTGTCAAGAGAATACGATGGTCATAGCAAACACTCTTTTCCAACAACCCAAGAGACACATGGACATCACCAGACGCTCAATGCAGAAATCAGATTGACCATGTGCTCTGCAGCCAAAGATGGAGAAGCTCTATACAGTCAGTAAAAACAAGACCAGGAGTTGACTGTGGCTCAGATCATGAGCTTCTCGTTGCAAAATTAAATTGAAGAAAGGAAGGAAAAACACTAGGCCATTCAGGTATGAACTAAATCATATCCCTGATGAATATACAGTAGAGGTAACAAATAGATTTAAGGGAGTGGTTCTCAACCTTTTTAATGCCGCGACCCCCAACCGGTCATAAGTAGAGGACTTCCCAACTGGTCGTAAGTAGAGGACTTTCCCTGCCTGGGAGCACCACGCATGCGTGGTGCTGACCCTGTGCCGGCCAAGGCGTAGCTGGCAAGGGGCAGTGACGGCGCAGGGCGATCACCAGCTGGGCCACTAACTGGCCCAGCCCAAGGGAGGTAAGGCACCCACCGGGCCCCACGTGCGCCAGCAACCCTCCCTGCACCCGCCGGCCTCCCACCTCCCACCCCTGCCCCTCTTTTACTTACATTTTTAGTAGTTGCTAAGCAGGGAGGGGTGGAAACTTCTACACAGCTCGCCTTCGCTGCAGACAACTTGCAGCACCATTTGCAGACTGGGACTTTTGGCAGGCTCACCAGGGCAGAGACAGCCTGGACAATTCCTATTGGCTTTTGAAAGCCAGTAGAATTAGACTCTATTCAAGAGAGTCTATTCTATTGGCTTTCAAAAGCCAACAGAAGAGGGAGTAGCACAGCTAAGGAAAGGGGGGAAAAATGGCGGACTGCATTGTTTGGGGACCCCCGTGAAATGGTCGTTCGACCCCAAATGGGGTCGCGACCCACAGGTTGAGAATTGCTGATTTAAGGAATTAGATCTGATAGACAGAGTGCCTGAAGAAATATAGACGGAGGTTCGCAACATTATACAAGAGGTAGCAACTAAAACCATCCCAAAGAAAAAGAAATGCAAGAAAGCAAAATGACTGTCTGAGGAAGCTTTGCAAATAGCTGAGGAAAGAAGGGAAGCGAAAGGCAAGGGAGAAAGAGAAAGATACACCCAATTGAATACAGAATTCCAGAGAATAACTAGAAGAGATAAGAATGCCCGCTTAAATGAACAATGCGAAGAAATAGAAGAAAACAATAGAATAGAGAGAACCAAAGATCTCTTCAAGAAAATTGGAGATATGAAGTGAACGTTTCATGCAAAGATGGGCATGATAAAGGACCAAAATGGCAGGGACCTAACAGAGGCAGAAGAGATTAAGAAGAGGTGGCAAAATTACACAGAAGAACTATACAAGAACGAGCTTAGCATCCCTGATAAGCACGATGGGATGGTCACTGACCTCGAGCCAAACATCCTAGAACAAACATGTCAAACACAAGGCCCGGGGGCTGGATGCGGCCCACGAAGTGGTTTCATGTGGCCCACGAAGCCATTCTGGAAACAGTGAGGGAACGGCCCCCTCTGCCTTGGCCCTGGCCCAGGCCAGCTGGGGGCCAATGTACAATTTTGTGGTGGCCATCTATGCTGAAACGCATTCAGTCTTAGCTCCACAAGGCCGTCTGGAAACAGCGAGGAACCAGACCCTGCTGCGTCGGCCATGCCCCCTGGGTGCATGCTGGGGAGGTGTCACCCTTTGTGAGGAATGAAGAAATGCACCATTGCCTGGAAGTGGCCAGCAAATGGCCCTTGCCTACTTCACATATCTGGCTTGATGGGCTCCAGGGGAGGGGTGTCGGCAGGCAGTGGGGCGCTCTCCTCACAGTGCTGAGAGGCTGAGCCGGGCAGCGTGAATCCAAAAAGAAGTGCAACGCCGCCCAGCCCCCAGCCTGCCTGGTTTCGGCAAGCAGCTGGGCGGTGCAAATCTGATGAGAAGTGCAATGTTGCCTAGCCTCTAGCCTGCCCAGTTTCAGCAGGCAGCAAGGTGCAAAGCTGACAAGCTTCGCACCGCCCAGCTCAACCTCTCGGCACTGTGAAGAGAGCGCTCTGCTGCCTGCCGAAACCAGGCAGGCTGGGAGCTGGGCGGCATCACGCTTTTTGGATTTGCGCCACCTGGTTCAGCCTCTTGGCTCTGTGAGGAAAGCGCCCCACTGCCTGTTGAAACCAGGCAGACTGAGGGCTGGGCGGCCCCATGCTTGTTTTGGGATTTGCACAGCCCAGCTCAGCCTCTTGGTGCTATGAGGAGAGCGCCTCGCTGCCTGTTGAGACCGGGCAGGCTGGGGGCTGGGTGGCATTACGCAGGTAACATTGACTGATGGCATCCCCTCCCCCAGAGCTCACTAAGCCAGATATGTGAAGTAGGTGAGGGCCATGTGCTGGCCACTTCCAGGAGATGGTGCATTTCTTCATTCCTCACGAAGGGTGACACCTCCCCAGCTGCGTTTCTTGCCTGTTTTTCTCCCTCCCTCATCTCAAATATTTTCCCACCACTCTGGAAGGAAAGAAGGAAAGGAGAGGGATAGTCTGAGGGAAGTCCTGCCTTAGTCCTGCCCTGCTGCCCTTTCACCATCTCCTTGCCCCCTCCTGGCCTATCCTGGGGGTCTCCCATCCTATTGCTAAGGAAGCTTTGGATACACAGCCAGGTCTCCTCCCATGGAGAGGGAATAGGCCTCCCTCTGACTTTGCCCTCGTACCCATCATGAGCAACCTGGCTAAGGAGAGCAAGCACAGAGCAGCAGCCTTGAAGAGGAGGTAAGTGCAGCTGGGCGCCCCCTTGGGAAAGTGGGGCTGGGCTTGGTGCCGCAGGTCGAGGGCCAGGCTGGGCGTTTGATCTCTGCTGCCCAGGGCTCCGGGCATCCCACACCACCATCCAACCCCCCCCCACATGGCCTGAGAGGAACAGTGAGGCTCCTCCAGTGGATCATGCCTTGGCACTTGCCCTGGTCCCACCCCCTTCTGCCAGAGACCCTCAGATCTGTCATACTCTTGCCCAAGCCCCCACAGGCACCCTTGACGTAAACTATTTAGAGCTGGTCGTGCCCACCCAGTAGGCCACATCCACTCCATCCACGCCCACCCAGTAGACCGCACCCACCCTGGCCACATCCACCCGCCTGCCCAAGGCCAACTGCAATGCTGATGCAGCCCTCAATAAAATTGAGTTTGACACCCCTGTCCTAGAATGTGAAGTGAAATGGGCCTTAGGAAATCTGAGCAACAACAAAGCTAGTGGAAGTGACAGTAATCCAGCTGAGCTATTCAAAATCTTAAAAGACGAGGCAGTAAAAGTGTTACACTCAATTTGCCAGCAAATTTGCAAAACTCAACAGTGGCCTCAGGATTGGAAAAGGTCAGTTTACATTCCAATTCCACAGAAAGGCAATGCCAAAGAATGTTCAAACTATCGCACCATTGCACTCATTTCACATGCAAATAAAGTTATACTTCAAATCTCACAAGCTAGACTCCAGCAGTATGTGGATCGAGAACTTCCAGAAGTACAGGCAGGATTTCGAAGAGGCAGAGGAACTAGAGATCAAATTGCCAACATACGCTGGATCATGGAGAAAGCTAGGGAGTTCCAGAAAAACATCTACTTCTGCTTCATTGACTACGCTAAAGCCTTTGATTGTGTAGATCACAACAAATTGTGGTAAGTTCTTAAAGAGATGGGAGTACCAGACCATCTTATTTGTCTCTTGAGAAACCTATATGCAGGTCAAGAAGCAACAGTGAGAACTGGACACGGAACCACTGATTGGTTCAAAATTGGGAAAGAAGTCCGGCAAGGCTGTATTCTGTCGCCCTGCCTATTTAACTTATATGCAGAGCATATCATGAGAAAGGCAGATGAATCAAAAGTTGGAATTAAGATTGCCAGGAGAAATATCAACAACCTAAGATATGCAGATGATACCACTCTAATGGCAGAAAGTGAAGAGGAACTAAAGAACCTCTTGAAGCGGGTGAAGAAGGAGAGTGCAAAAGTTGGCTTGAAACTCAACATTAAGAAAACCAAGATCATGGCATCCGTTCCTCTCAATTCGTGGCAAATAGATGGGGAAGAAATGGAGGTAGTGACAGATTTTATCCTCCTGGGCTCCAAGATCACCACAGATAGGGACTGCAGCCAAGAAATTAAAAGATGCTTGCTCCTGGGGAGGAAAGCTATTGCAAATCTAGACAGCATACTAAAAAGCAGACACATCAACCTGCCAACAAAAGTATGTATAGTCAAGGCCATGATTTTCCCAGTTGCAATGTATGGCTGTGAAAGTTGTACCATAAGAAAAGCTGAGCGCAAAAGAATTGAGGCCTTTGAATTATGGTGCTGGAGAAGAGTCCTGCGAGTCCCCTGGACTGCAAGGTGATCAAGTCAGTCAGTACTAGAGGAGATCAACCCTGACTGCTCTTTAGAAGGCCAGATCCTGAAGTTGAAACTCAAGTACTTTGGCCACCTAATGGAAGGAAGGACTCACTGGAGAAGAGTCTAATGCTGGGAAAGATTTAGAGCAATAGAAGAAGGGGACGACAGAGAATGAGGTGGCTGAATGGAGTCACTGAAGCAGTAGGCGTGAGCTTAAATGGACTCCAGAAGATGGTAGAGGACAGGAAGGCCTGGAGGAACGTTGTCCATGGGGTCGCAATGGGTCGGACACGACATCGCAACTAACAACAACATTTACACAAATTGAACTGAACAGATTTTTCCAGACACATACAAACATTTAAAGTACTCTTTGTGAGACTTCTTTACTTAGAACAATATAAAGCATCATCTTCTTCAACAGATAATGGCAGGGACAATACCAGAACTGGATCATCAAAAAGGGCAGGGGAGGGGGTGGATGGAAAGAGAGAAGATCATCTATTCTAGTAATTAATAACTATTTACCTGAAAATACATAAAATTCATCAGCTTGGTAACCTCTGGTTCAAGTACTTCCACAGTTTTTTCATAAATTTCCACTCTGTTGGGCTGCTCATTACATTTTACCTGAATAGGAAAAAAAGTTAAAGAATTTTTTTCCCAACTTTAAATCATGTTTTGCCATATGACTTCATTTTTAAAAGGCATCTTTTATATTCTTTTTATTAGTAACAGTTTTCACATTTGATTTCATAATTATTTTACCTGAGTGCTGGTTTTTAAAATTGATGGATTATACAAATAAAAACATACTGGGCATAATTGGAGTATATATCTTCCAATTCCAAGGATCTTATAGAAATCTTAGGAACCGACTAATTACTTTGTTGGAAATAAGAGAAAGCAGTATTGATCTCAATGAATTTATTCCTTTTCTCAAGAATAATACTTTTCTATAACTCTTGCAACTGTCAGCATAGTAGTACAGATTTCATCAAATGCAACAATGTACAAGTTATGTTTTACTTTTTAATGGAAGTTGAAAAGTTTTTCAAAAAATGTTTTAGTCCTACACAATGTAGGAGCAATGTTGGAGCAGTTGGTCTTTATGTTTCTTATAACAAACCAAAAATGGCATTGTCAATATGTTAGGCTGTATATTTTTTCCTCTCATTACTAGGTTATAATAATATAAAACTAGTTGGAGGAAAAGAGAAATTCACAAATGTGACCATTTCCAATAATAAAAGGAATCAGTCATTCTGATTCAAGTAAAGAGCCTCAAATGAACTTGTCTAGGACTACAGCACGACTACAGGTATTCTGCAATATCTCCTATGCCAGGATATGCAGAATTTAAAAGAAAAGTTATCCCCAAATGATGAAGAAACAAATATATTTGCTATTCTTTGCAGGGCTGCAAATAGACCTAAGTGTTTAGTCTGTTGGATTGGCAAACTGAAGGGAATAAATTGTCTTCTGCTCACTGGGGCTGAAAAGATAAGATTCAACTATCTATAATGTATGCTCAGTACAGCTTCCCAAACCATTTCTTCCCCCATATCAAAGAATCTCTTAAACTGTGAAAAAGAATTGTCAACTGAAGATTTAAAAATAGGATAAAACACTAAATTTTAAAAGAAGCTTATGTATACAGCTGCTACTCCAGTGTTAATTCTGTTTCTTGGCTAAAAGCCTGTGGATAGAAATAATGTATAGGTGAGTAAGAAGAACTCCACCAAATGTCAGCATTTATCTGATCTTGGCTGACTTTGAAGTCCTAAAGAGGAAAGGACTGAATTACTTCTTCTTGTACCATATCTGTTATCGGACGATGGTGATCATGTTGGCGATCCTGTTTTTATCAGCAGCCGCATGAAAAAGTGCTGCTGAGTTTTGTCCAAACCAATCCCTTAGATTTGAAGCCACAATATTCTTCTTCTGCCTCTACCTCGTTTGCCTTCAATCTTTCCCTGGAGGATTAAATGTAGTATGTCGTGTTTTTCTGGGCGTCGCATCACATGTCCGAAATATTCTAATTTTCGTTTTTTAATTGTTTTGATGATTTCCCTTGGCTTTCCCAGGCGGCTTATCACTTCCTCATTTCTGATCTTGTCAACCCAGCTTATACGTAACAGTCGCCTGTAAATCCACATTTCAAATGCTTCTAGTCTCTTCAGGTGGCCTTCTGTCAGAGACCAACTCTCTACTCCATAGAGCAGGATAGAAAAAATATAGCATCTGACAAGCCTGATTTTCAGACTTAGGCTTATGTTGTGAATTACTACTGATTACTATTTGGATAGAAGGCAGGTAGGCAATTCCAGGGTTGTAGGCTAAACTGTAAGGTTCCCATGTGAAAACATTAGATTAATTACCCATTGTCTAACCCAACCCCATTGCCCCAGTCCATCCGGAGCCAATACACTGGCATGAATATCCGAGTACCACCAGTCGCCCAGCAAGGTGTCAAAAACTTGACCCAAAAAAAGAGAGGAAAAAATGATAAAGTACAGGTAGTCCTCGACTTACAACAATTCGCTTAGTGACTGTTCGAACGTACAATGGCACTGAAAAAAGCAAATTATGACCATTTTTCACATTTAATGCCATTGCAGCATCCTCAGAGTTATGTAATTTACATTCGGATGTTTGGCAACTGATTCATACTTATGACAGTCACAGTGTGATCACCTTTTGTAACTTTTTGACAAGCGAAGTCAATGGCCAGCTCATCACTCAGGTTGCGGGGTGCCTGTGGGGGGTGCGGGCGGGGATGTGGGGGGATCTGTGATCTCTGGTGGAGGGGGTGGGACAGGCATGGGCACCTTCCTTCCCTCCTTCTCTCCCTCCCATTGTCCCTTCCTTCCTTCCTTTCTTCCTTCCCTCCCTCTTTGTCCCTTCCTTCTTCCCTTCCATGGTCCCTCTCTTCCTCCCCTTCCTCCTCTCTTTGTCCCTCCCTTCCCTCCCTCCCTCCCATTGTCCAGTGCTACGGGAGCCTGGAGGAGGCAATTGGAGTTTGGCCGACGCTGTTGCTGAGCCAGACGGTTGCGCGATGGCAGATGCTGTGGTTCCTGCCCGCTGCTTCTCCTTGGCTGCTTCCTCTGAAAAGGAGCAGCGGTTACACTCGGTGCAGCCGGGAGCCCAGCACAGCCATTGTTCTTCCGCAGGGGGAGGAGAGCGCAGGCAGCGGAGGAGCGCATGGGGACGTGGAAAGAGCCGCGGCTTCTGGACACCCTCTGGTGCGTTGCAAGCGGCCGCAGACAGAGAAAAGCAGCAAGCAGGGAAGTGACTCATTCATTGCTGCAGCCGCAGCTCGGAGCCATGCGCAGCCCCGGGCACTTCTTTTACGGGCACGGCAGAGCCTCAGCACCGGGCTCGACCCCGGGAGGCTCCTCAGCGCCAAGGCAAAATGCAGTTCCAGCTGCAGCAGCTCCAGGTCCTCCCCGGGTGCAAAGGGGCGCTTTTCAGGCTCCAGCCCCATTGCTGCACTGACCTGCAGGCGAAAAAGGGCCTTGCTCTCCAAACAAGAGCCAAGCCCAATGACCACAGGGCAGCCATGAGAGCAGTGGGAAGAGTGGGTGGGGCCTTGCCGGGGAGGGCCGCCCCATGCCCTCTAATGGTAGTCGGAATGACGACGCGAAGCTGCCAATCCCGCCCTGCTCAGCTTGCCCATTCTTATTCTCCCCTCCCAAAAGGCAGTGCCGTAAACTTTACAGCTTTCTGCAAGAAAGTGAGATGAGCAGGAGCACGAGATTGGTGTTTCTGAGCACACGCTGATTCGCGCCCCTGCCCATTTCGCTTGCTTGCCGGCGCCCACAATCTGCCCAGCTTCCCCTCTGCCTGCTTTGCGCAGCTCCTCCTGGGCTCCCCTGCGCCCGCTGTTAACCCTCCCGCCACCATGCAGGGTAAGCTTGGTGCCCCCACCCAGATGCCCTCATCTCCCCCAAGCATTTTTTTACTCACCTGCTTTCAGCTGCACTCCCTTTCTCCTTTTGCTTCTCTGCCTTCACCACGTGTTTGTGGGTAAAAAAGAAAAAAAAGTTCCATGAGACTTTCTAACTTCTCGCAAGAAGTTAGAAAGTCTCATGGAACTTTTTTTTTGTCTCATAAACACATGAAGGCTGAGAAGGACAGGAGAAAGGGAATGCTGCTGAAAGCAGGTGAGTAAAAAACGTTTGGGGGAGGTGAGGGCATCTGGGTGAGGGCAGGGGGGACCCAGGCAATGTGTCGCACAGCTCCAGCTTAATCTCCACTGAAGACTGCTTGAGGCTGCCTGCTACCCCCAAGGCCACCACCAATCAGCTGGAGCTGCGCGTTTTGATCCTGGGCTCTCAGTAGGACCCAGGCAACGTGCAGTCCCAGCTGACTTTGCCACAAGCCTGTGCAGCGCTGCTGCCGCTTCACATAATCCATTTTTACACTTTTTTTTACATTTTTTTCCAACCCGTCCTACGTGTACCACCAGCCAGGTGCTTGCGTACCATTGGTGGTACGCGTACCACAAGTTGAAAAGCCCTGAGTACTATGAAATTCATCCAAGGAAACAGATAGCCTTAATATTTCTTGATGCACAGAAAGTGTTTGACAATGTTAACTGGCAATTTATGTTTCAACTACTAGCGCAGTGGTTCTCAACCTTTTTAATGCCGCGACCCCCAACCGGTCGTAAGTCGAGGACTACCCAACTGGTCATAAGCCGAGGACTACCCAACCGGTCGTAAGTCGAGGACTATTTCCCTGCCCAGGAGCGCCGCGCATGCGTGGTGCCGCCCCCTGCACCGGCCAAAGCGTAGCTGGCAAGGGGCAGCAACGGCGCAGGGCGACCACTGGCTGGGCCACCAGCTGGCCCAGCCCAAGGGAGGTAAGGCACCCACCGGGCCCCACGCGCGCCAGCAACCCTCCCTGCGGTGTTGTACCAGGGAAGAAGTTGGTTCCTCTTCCCTGGTCCAACCTCTTCCCTGGTCCAACACCTTAAAGCCACAGGACATGAAATTGACTTTAAAAAGACCAGAACTATCGCCAAAACTGAACACTTTAATAACAGAATAATCAGAGAAGCCATCGAGATAGAAAACGCCCACAGCTTGAACAAACGAGATGATACCTCCCGCCTACCAGCCATTTGGAAACCCGCCCTTATTGACAAACGAGTACCTAACACAAAAATGACACCAGACCTACACTCACAAAACCCACACAGGATGTCACCACCACACATGCACACTAAAAGCAAACCCAAACCCACACCGATGATGAGGCACGACCACAAACCAGAAGCCAGACCACAGCTGCATCATTAGCCACTTTAAACCCCTCCAATCCATACATGAAGCAAACTGGCTGAAGATGAGGCACGACCACACATGGGAAGGGCTATCTAAACAAAACAGGGCATGAACTGTCGGTAAAAGTTGGCAAATCCTATGAAGCTTTGCAATTGTTTCCTGATGTGTGGAGGCACCCATTCTAACACTGTCAACAATTTTTCTGGGTCCGTATCAACCCCCTCATGGGAAATGTGGTAGCCCATGTAATCAATCTTTTCTTTGTGGAACTCACACTTAATTTGGCATATAGTCTGGTCGGGCAAAGCTTCTTTAAAACGGCCCTGACTAGTCTCACATGCTTGTTTCTGTGTAAATTAGAGTGTCATCAAGTTACATTAGAACCCCTTTGTATAAATGTTCATGGAGCATCTCATTTATAAGCTGCATGGACACTGCAGGTGCTCCTTACAAGCCAAAGGGGAGCACTTTAAATTGGAAGCAGCCTAGCGGGCAGTTAAAAGCAGTTTTCCATTCATCCCCTTCCCTAATCTTGACACAGTAATAAGCCTCCCACAAGTCTAGTTTGGAGAAAATCCTCCCCTTGGCCAGGTGGGCCAACATGTCCTTCATGAGGATAAGAGGGTATACATTCTCCATGCACACTGCATTCAATCCTCTATATGTCCTTATCTTGGAATAGGACGGGGGCAGCCACCCTAAGCCAAGCACGTTGAATAAACCTCGAGCTAAATTTTTGTTGATAAAAGCCCGTAATTCGTCTAGCTCCCTAGGGATCACCGAGTAAAGCTTTGACTTCAGTAACTTAACCCCTGGAACAATTTCAATGGCGCAGTCTGTGGGTCAGTGAGAGGAGAGCTCATCCGATCCTCATTCACTGAATACATCTTTTAGGTTATGTTATTCTTTCGGTATGCCTGGCACTGGGGCCCGTCTTATGGTTGCCCTGATCTCTTGCCAGGGTTCCCTGGGGGGGTTGGCATTCAGTACTATGTGGGATTTTCCCTCTCGCCAGGAATTTCAAAAGCCCTTTCCTCCAATCCAAGGGTCCCCAACCTTGGCAACTTCAAGACCTGTGGACTTCAACTCCTAAAATTCTGGCTGGCTGGGGAATTCTGGGAGTTGAATTCCACAGGTCTTAAAGCTGCCACAGTTGGGGACCCCTGCTCCAATCCACCTGTGGGTTCCACTTCTTTAACCAGGCCAATCCCAGGATGAGGGGCTTCTCCATCCCAGATGCCACTATGAAGCTCAGAATCTCTGAATGGGATCCCATTGTCATACCTAGGAGTATATTGGCAAAAGTGGCAAGGATGCCTCTTGTGACTAACCCATCTAGTTGCCAGAAGGCAATTGGAGTCTTTAATCTTCTCAGGCAAATTCCCAATTTCTCCACTAGGGCTGAGCTCACCAAACACCTGGTGCATTCCAAATATAGCAGAGCTGTTAGGGAAGCGTCCTGCCCAGTGCCAGGGAGGTGCAGGTCTATGCGCATAGTCACTGGAGCGATCGTCCCACTTACTAAGGGTCATCATCTCAGTCAGTGTCCAAGAACCCTTGGTCTTCCTCTGTTGGGGTCAGAGTTCCCTTCTTCTGTTTGGGTGAGGGGTTGAACTCCATGACCTCCTTGCTCTTCAGGGCCATTTCCTTCATGCGAGGTTGGTCCTCCATTCGGCTGCTCGATGACCTTCCTTACCGTATTTGAAGCACGTGGTGGAATGTTCTGGCTGGGGGCCGTCTCCCTCTTCCTCTCTGGGGTGGCCTTTTCCAAGTTTTACTGGAGTGGTACTTATTTTGGGCTTGGTTGATCTCAGCTTCCTCGGCTAGCACACACCAGTCATGGAGGTGTGCGGGAGGGCCCCCTCGCAATGCAAGCATTGTATAGATCATCGTTCAGGCCGTCTTTGAAGCAGCTCACAGGGATGTCTTCCAGCCAGTTGAGACAGCAAGCCAGGAACTCTTCGGTGTATTGAGCAACTGGGCGATGCCCCTGCTGCACCATCTTTATGTGGTCTTGGGCTTTGCGATCGGCTTGGGGGGGTCTTCAAATCGTCATCTCAGAGCTTTTGTGTTCTGAAGAGTCACCATCTACCTAGCCATGACCCCTTCCAATGCCAGGGTAATGACCCTGACTCTAGGCCCCTTGGTGGGGCTCTCGTGGCTGTACTCCTGCATATAAGTGAGGACATGGGCTAGGAAAAACCTAAGCTGCTGAGGTCTCCATTGAACTTCACTCCCAAGAGGGGCGATTTTCGCTTCTGCTGGTGAGCCCCACCATCCATGACCCTAGGGGTGTTTACTCCTCCAAAATCCCTTAAGGAGGCTCTGACATGACAGTTGTTATCCTTTCCCAAGGCTTTGGCCATGCCTGCTGCAGCACTCCGGGGCAATGTTTTCCCTCCTCCTTTTGCTGATCATTCGTGTTGGCCATCATTCAGGCTACAGCTTCTCATGCCTTCAGGTTCTGGAAGGCTTCCATCATGAAGTGCATTGCTTGCTTCATGAGGTCAGGTTTGCCTTCATGCCCCTTATCATCATCTAGTGCCTCAAACTCCTCTCTCCATCTATGCCCCCCAGCACTCGACTTCTGGTCGCTGCCTTGATTAGACATCATTTGTTCCCCATGGTAGGGTAGATGCCTCTCCAGGTTGACCACTTTGCAGATTTCGCCTAATGCAAGGTCCTGACTCAGTTATCTCATCAGGAAAGCATGAGCATTATTTCAAAGGATCTTTTACTGAAAGAAAGTAATTGCACAGAGGTCAGACAGAATCTGAAGTTTCCGTGCAAAAACATTAATTTCCCATTGTCCAACTCCACCCCATTGCCCCAGTCCATCTGGAGTCAATCCGCTGGCGTGAAGTGGTTGTGAGAACTCCAAGTCGAAAAGGTGATAACAAGTTGTTCTCTGGCACCACAACCTTGGTAACAGAAGGCGGTAGATGGAAAGGAGTCAAACCAGATGACCCTGAGGACTCATTCCCCTCTCTCCAATTCCCATGTGGATACATCAAAGCAAAAGCAGAAACAAGATAGAAACATCTTCAACCCCCAAGCAACACTTCTCCCTCCCCTCAGAATGGCAGCGTTCTGATAGGGACCTGACATAAACTTTTTTTAAAAATCCCTAAAAGCGGCAATGGCAAAATACTTCCATATTGTTGTGGTCATGTGACCATGAAGTCATGAGGAGACTGAAAATGGAGAAATCTGAGGAGGGAATTCCACTTGACATTATTAGAATTTTTTGAATTTAAAAGAATGAGCATATGAATAAAAGTAGCAAAAGAAGAGATCACTAAACATGATTCTTCTCTCTCAGAATGGATTTACAAACAGTCAGAGAAATTAAATTGGGTTATGATTTCAAACTTCAGCAAGGATGTTATTATTTGGATTTTGCATTCAGAAGATTGCAAGACAGTTATTACTTATCCCCTGAATCCAAGATTATTCCATATGGTCTGGGACTAGAGAAACCTATTAGAAACATGTAAGATATATTTCTGTCCCCAAAGGCAGTAAATGGCACTTCGGATCTGCTTCGTAAACAAAGAGATGTCTAGTTAGCTGATATTCTCAACATCTGTACTACTGAGAAGGGGGGAAGTATAGGGAATCTTCTTTTATGTTTGTTCAATGCATTTCTAGTTCAGTTCTTCCATCTAAACTTAGTGGTCTTAGCAATTATGTCTAAAAAGCCTGAAATGATTAATAGGGCACTGAAAGCATTTGTGTGTGGTAAATGTATTATTAAGCTATACAACAATACAGCCTATAAGCAAAAAGCTCAGAGACTGACCTAGTTATAGAAGATTTCTTATGAAACTGCAAGATACTATTTGTCTATAAGTCTTTATGGGACATTATAATAATAATCCTAAGGTATTCTACCTGTGGAATAGCTCTTGAACAACTTCTCCATGTGTATAACATAACAGCATATTCTTGACCTTCTTCCAACATTTCATTCTGTAATAAAACCAAAGCTAGTATGTAAGTATAAAATACACAGAAATGATCAAAGCTAACAAAAATGAAAAAATGAAATTATTTTGCATTGTTTCTCTTAATTTTAAGCACATTAATAAGGAACTGTACTTGTTAATTAGGTCAGAAGCCTAATCCTTCCACAAATATTATTTGAAATCAGACCTATTAAGATTATTATTACTCTTGCAAACAATATTGAGCATCTTGTCAAAAAATGAAAAGGAGTAGTTCGTTAGGATGCCAAACTTGTCTAGATCCTACATTAAGAAGCTACTTTCCAGAAGATTATTTGTCCATCTGTATTCCTATTCTAAGCAAATAGATTGCAAAAGTGTCAGGCAAAAGTCTTTCATATCACTTGCTACCTGACATTCTTTTAAATTGGAGATTCCAAGGAGAGAACCTCGGGCTTCTGCACAAAACATGTATCATTTTCACAACTACCTCTGCCACTTGGGACAGAGCTTTTTTTCAGATTTTAGTTAAGGACCATTTTATATCCTAAACAAGAATCATACCTATACTGTACTGTCACAGTTCTCATAAGTAACTCAATCTAAGAAGTGAGAGGAAAACAAGAGGCAACAAGACTGCATTAGCTTATACAGTATATTCCTGAAATTTCTACACTGCTTCAATGATAAGAGTTGGTCTTGTAAGCCAGAGGCTCTAATCCAATTTCCTCAAGCCTACAAGAACAGTAGTGGTAGGTATGTCCTATAACAGGGGTAGGCAACTCAAAACACTCAAAGAGCCGCTTGGACCCATTTCCCACCGAAAAGAAAATACTGGGAGCCGCAAAACCCTTTTGATATCTAAAATGAAGATAAAACTGCATATATCCTTTTTTACCTTTATTATAGGTATGTGTGTCTCTGTGTGTGTATAATAATAGTAAAATTGGAAGGGATCTTGGAGGTCATCTAGTCCAACCCCCTGCTCAGGCAGGAAACCCTATACCAGGGGTAGGCAACCCAAATCACTCAAAGAGCCACTTGGACCCATTTCCCACCAAAAACAAAACACTGGGAGCCGCAAAACCCTTTTGATATCTAAAACAAAGATAACACTGCATATATCCTTTTTTACCTTTAATATAGGTATAGGTATATATATATATATACACCTTCATTTTAGACGTCAAAAGGGTCTCTCTCTCTCTCTCTCTCTGTCTCTCCCTCCCTCTCTTTCTGCCGTTCGTCTGCCAGTCCTCTTCCCCCACTCTTTCTTTCTCTTTCCTCTTCTTTTTCTTTCCTTTCTCTCTTTCCTCTCCCTCTTTCTCTCTCCGTCTCTTTCTCTCCCTCTTTCCTTTCCCTTTCCTCTCCCTCTTTCTCACTCCCTCCCTCTCTCTTTCTCTCCCTCTCTTTCTTTCTCTTTCCTCTCCCTCTCTCTTTCCTCTCTTTCTGCCCTTGGTCTGCCAGTCCTCTTCCCCCACTCTTTCTTTCTCTCTTTCCTCTTCTTTTTCTTTCCTTTCTCTCTTTCCTCTCCCTCTTTCTCTCTCCGTCTCTTTCTCTCCCTCTTTCCTTTCCCTTTCCTCTCCCTCTTTCTCACTCCCTCCCTCTCTCTTTCTCTCCCTCTCTTTCTCTTTCTTTCTCTTTCCTCTCCCTCTCTCTTTCCTCTCTTTCTGCCCTTGGTCTGCCAGTCCTCTTCCCCCACTTTCTCTCTCTCTCTCTATCCCTCTCCCCCCTCCCTCTCTCCAATCTTCTGCTCACCTGGCAAGCTGGCTTCAAGCTGTTCTCCAACAAGCTCAGGGGTAGGCAACCTCAGCTCTTTTATGACTCATGGACTTCAACTCCCAGAATTCCTGAGTAGCTGGGCTAGCTAGCTCTCTCCTGCCCTTCCTGCTTCCTGAAGAGACGCAACCACAGGAGGAGCCCCGCCCAGTAAGCTTGTCGGCTGATCGAACAGGGTGAGGCTACTCTCTTTTATACACACACAGAGAGAGAGAGAGAGAGAGGGGGGGGCAGTGAAGCACAAGTGCCTGACTGGGAGCCGCAGGGGAAGGTTCAAAGAGCCACATGCGGCTCTGGAGCCGCAGGTTGCCGACCTGTGCCCTATAACATTTCGTACAAATGGCTGTCCAGTCTCTTCTTAAAAACCTCCAGTGTTGGAGCATTCACCGCTTCTGGAGGCAGGTTGTTCCACTGCTTAATTGTTTTAACTGTCAGGAAGTTTCTCCTTAGTTCTAGGTTGCATCTCTCCTTGCTTAAGTTTCCACCCGTTGCTTCTTGTCCTGCCTTCAGGCACCTTGGAAAATAGCTTGACTCCCTCTTCTTTGTGGCAGCCCGAGATATTGGAACACTGCTATCATGTCCCCCCTCGTCCTTCTCTTCATTAAACTAGACATACCCACTTCCAGCAGCCGTTCCTTATATGCTTTAGCCTCCAGTTCCCTAATCATCTTTGTTGCTCTTCTCTGTACTCTTTCTAGAGTCTCAACATCTTTTTCACATCGCGGTGACAAAAACTGGATGCAGTATTCCAAGTGTGGCCTTACCAAGGCATTGTAAAGTGGTATTAACACTTCAGGTGATCTTGATTCTATCTCTCTGTTAATGCAGCCTAGCACTGTGTTGGCCTTTTTGGCAGCTGCAGCACACTGCTGGCTTATATTTAGGTGATTGTCCACTAGGACTCCGAGGTCCCTCTCACAGTTACTACTATTGAGCAAGGTACCCTCTATATTATATCTGTGCATTTGGTTTTTCTTGCCTAAATGTAGAACCTTGCTTTTTTCACCATTGAATTTCATTTTGTTAGATAGCGCCCAGTGTTCAAGTCTGTCCAGATCCTTCTGTATTTTAAGCCTGTCTTCTGGAGTGTTGGCTATCCCTACAAATTTGATGAGTTCCCCATTTATCCCCTCGTCCAAATCGTTGATAAAGATGTTGAAGAGCACTGGGCCCAGAACAGAGCCCTGGAGCACCCCACTACACACTGCCCTCCATGGAGATGCAGTTCCATTGAGGACCACACACTGAGTACGGCCGATCAGCCAGCTATGGATCCATCTGGTGCTGGTGCTGTCTAACCCACATTTTTCTATCTTGTCAAGTAGTAGGTTGTGATCTACTTTATCAAATGGCTTACTGAAGTCCAAGTAAATTATGTCCACAGCATTCCTCTGATCCACTAATTTTGTCACTTGGTCAAAGAATGCAGTAAGATTTATCTGGCATGATCTACTTTTGACAAACCCATGTTGGCTTTTAGTAATGACTTTGTTTGCCTCTAGGTGTTCGCTGATTCGTTGTTTGATTATCTTTTCCAGGATCTTCCCAGGTACTGAGGTCAGGCTAATAGGTCTGTAATTTCCTGGGTCCATTTTTTTTCCTTTTTTGTAGATGGGAATTACATCAGCTCTTTTCCAGTCCTCTGGTAGTTCCCCTGTGCTCCAGGATCTTTGAAAAACATAGTTCTGTGGTTCTGAGATCACATCTGCCAGTTCCTTGAGAACCTTGGGTGTAATCCATCTGGTCTTGGCGATTTGAACTCGTCTAGGCTGGACAGGTGCTCACTTACCATTTTCTTGCCTATCTTAACTTGTATTTCTATTATGTTTTTTATGGCACTATTTTTGATAAGTTGGTCTGTTTTTTCCCTTTGTGTAAAGACAGATGTAAAGACAGATGCAAAAATAGTTCTGCTTTCTCCGTTGCTTGTCACCTTCTTGCCACTTTCACCCACTAATGGACCAATCATTTCCTTCACTTTTTTCTTGTTTTTTACATGTTGAAAGAAGCTTTTTTTGTTATTTTTGACTTTGGTCGCAAGCCTTAGTTCATTTTGAGCCTTGGCTTTCCTCACTTCATCTTTGGAGGCTCGGGCTATTTGCTGATATTCTGACTTAGTTATGTGGCCCTTTCCACTTTCTATTCTATGTATGTATGTATGTATGTATGTATGTATGTATGTATTTATGTATGTATGTATGTCATAAAGGTAAAAAAAGGATATATGCAGTGGTATCTTCATTTTAGATGTCAAAAGAGTCTCTCTCTCTCTCTCCCTCCCCCCCTCTCTTCCTCTCTGTGATCTTCTGCTCACCTGGCAAGCTGGCTTCAAGCTGTTCTCCAACAAGCTGACACACATTCTTATTGGGCTAGCTCAGGGGTAGGCAACCTCAGCTCTTTTATGACTCATGGACTTCAACTCCCAGAATTCCTGAGTCAGCATAGCTGGGCTAGCTAGCTCTCTCCTGCCCTTCCTGCTTCCTGCAAAGATGCAGCAAAGGGAAGAGCCCCACCCAATAAACTTGTCAGCTCGTCGGAACAGGGTGAGGCTACTCTCTTTTTTACACACACACACACACACACACAGAGAGAGAGAGAGAGAGAGAGAGAGAGAGAGAGAGAGAGAGAGAGAGAGAAAGAGAGAGAGAGAGAGAGAGAGAGAGAGAGAGAGAGAGAGAGAGAGAGAGAGAGAGAGAGAGAGAGAGAGAGAGAGAGAGAGAAGCTGTTTCTCTGTCTCTCTCTGCAAATGGCAGAGGAGGCTGGGAGCCGCAGGGGAAGGCTCCGGAGCCGCGTGTTGCCGACCTGTGTCCTATAGGGTCTCCTGATTTAGCAGGGGGTTGGACTAAAAGACTTCCAAGGTTCCTTCCAACTGTGCTATATTGTTACTGTATACGAAGATGAAGTACAGAAGTGAGAGACTATACAAAAAAGCTCTCAGAGATTAATGGACGACTCTTGTTGTCAAGTGGGCCTGCCTTCTGACCAAATGTGTTCCCATAATCCTGCGCATTGTCCTGGACACTTGGATTGACTTCTTGGACTTTGACTTAGTTTATTCTGTCTTTGTCTTTTCTTCTCTCTTTTAACCTGGCTGCATTTCCACCAACCATTTTTTTTCTTCTATTCAAGCATGTCTGGTTGTAAGAGACTGCCTGCAAAAGTAATTGACTAGCAGAAGCTTTACATCTGCTTCCACTTTGCTATAGCTATGGGCTGAGTAATGACACTAGTAAAACCAATGGTAGCCTTAGGATTACCAACAATTACAATAACTATCAACAATTCACTGGATATTACATTCCTATTTAAATGGCTAAAATGCTTAAACTGGCACTTCATGCCATTTCCTTTAAAGAACTCTGGAGTTGTTTCCCACAATGCTAAAAAATTTATTACGGATCACATGAAAATACATAAAAATTCCTAGAACAGATGATAATTGTGTATCATTGCTAAGAACAAGATATTTATGAAATAAATATTATCATCATATAGTTACAAATAATTTCTAAATATATGAAATGTTTCTAGATGAAGCAAATGCACAAACTTAATTCCTTATTTCTTTCTACTATAATCAAGCTCCTTCAGAAGGAAATTCATTATACTATAAAACATGTCAATTGTTGTTGCTGTAAAATCTAATAGAAAATATATTTACCATACTAGAATGAACAGTTGCTTGTTCAATATATCTTGCAATGCCTGTGACAAATGCATTCCTGTCTTCGAAATTGGTGTTGAAATTTGGCTGTATGGAATGAAAAATAATCCAAAACAATGAATAATCATGAAAAGAAATGATTCCACGGTGTTAATCTTGAAAACTTTTAGTATTACATTTTCCAGCTAATATTTATTTTAACAAAATCATACCTGATAAAGCAATGATGATGGTGGGGGCTCAATGCATGGTTGTTGATCCGGCAGTGGCAATTCTTCCAAGAGATCTACATTGGACAAAGCATCCTCCAGAGTAACTTGGGCAGTCATTCTGATTCTATAAAAAAAGAAGGCAGGTATTTTCAAAATCATTATTGTGATGAATATGAAACTGGCACAGTCTAGGACTTGGAACGCAAATGAATAAAAATAGATTAATGAGAGTCCCTTTTAACAGAGAAAACTCAACCTGCCTTCAAACTCACTATTTAAAAAGTTTCATCATATGTAGGACGTATTTAATACAAGTATTCACTAATTAAAGATGACAATCGACAGTTATATATCATGACTATTCCACTGAGGAAGAAATATCATAATGCATGCTGTCTGGCTTAAGGTGATTTAATTTAGATTTCTAAAGCTGTAATAAGTAAATGTACCATGTCTCATATAAATACACTGTGGTTAAACTGTTACAAATTCAGTAAGCAAAAAGCAACCAAACCACATTATACTGTATATGAACACTATAATAGTATAACAATTTGTGAACTACATCATACAACTGCATAGGATAAGTACAAATTTAAGCAATTGAATGATTACAGCGTTTTCTCAACTAACAGGTCAGTAAACTATCTAATCCTTAGGCTATTTCTATAATTTAAACCTAGAAAAATGCAAGTTACCTAACAAATCAATAAGACAAGATTCTATTTTTTTGCTC
This sequence comes from Bothrops alternatus, assembly GCA_034064705.1. Taxonomy (NCBI): domain Eukaryota; kingdom Metazoa; phylum Chordata; class Lepidosauria; order Squamata; family Viperidae; genus Bothrops; species Bothrops alternatus. Next base: position 26,728,329 of record JARGCV010000112.1, read on the forward strand.
AATTTTTTATTATATTCAAAAGATTAAAATACAAAATACAAAATAAAAAATTTAACAGAAACAAGAGAAAAATATTAAAAACTGAATTAAAGACAAAAGCGCATATTATTTCCCCTAGTTGAATACTGACAAATCTATTACAACAATAGCTTCTCCCCTTGCAAAGCAGGTCCAAAATTTGCAATCCAACTGACTGGCCATATATTATCTATATTTTTCAAAACAAATACTTTCTTCTTCACATCTGGCAGCAACAAATCAGGTTCTAATTCATCAATTTGCAAATCAAGTCCAATTACTATTTCCTGCTCTTTTTTTCTCTTGAGTTTGCACAACTATAATTGACCTATCACATTTTTGCTTACATTTTCAAATAAAACCTGTAAATTGAGACCATACTTTTTTCAATTGACTCCTCCCAAAATTTATCTCCTTTTAGAGGCATGAGAAACATTCTGTTCTTTCTTCAATGACAAGAGAAGCAGATAAGTCATAACCCAGCATCCACAGGGAAAGTTCTCCCCCCCCCACCCCAGGATTAAAGAAAGGGGAATTTTCCCATCAAAAATTAAGAGATACCGGTAAATGTCAAGGCTCTTTTTAAAAAAAATAGAAAGAGAAAAAAATGTATTGTAATCCAGTGTAAATGTAGATCTAATTGGATGACTTTCACTGCCCCAAAAATATTTTTCACTGCAAATCTCAAGGCTAAAGAGTATTTGGGAATTTAACAATAAACAGTGAAAGATCAGAAAAAAAAGTTGCAATTAAAACCCAGGCATGTTTAAGAAAAAAAATAAGCAGCTCTGAAGAGAAAAGGTGGCAAGAGACCAGACATTCCAACTGAAAATTACAGCCATCATCTTGTCCATTGGTGCACAATTGTCTGAAGGTGTCTTGAATTTGTCATGGTTCCGGTAGATGAGATCAATTAAAAGAACTTCAAGGCAAGGAATTCTTCCTCAAAGAACATTTTTATTTGGCTACAAAATTACGGCACATACAAAGGTGAACCCAAGACTAAATTCCCCTCCCCTTGGTTACAAAGTTACAAGTTGCAATTCCCACTCCAATTAGATGTCATGAATCACATTCACCAATTAGTAGAAGTGGGCACTCCTCCCAGCTCTTCAGCCACCAAAATGCTATCAGTAATGACCTTGGTTCCCATTCATGAAAATGTTCTGGCTAACTCAGAACTACACCCCTTCCTTCCTTCTTTCTAAATATGTGGCAACCGAAAACAAAGTGAAAATGGCTTCAGTTCAGATCATTGCAGTGTTGACAGAATTCTTCCTACTCACCTCTTCAAAAAATTGGAAGCAGAGCTACCAAATAACCAGTTTTGGTGCCAAAATCAGCTGTTCATCAGCAGGAAAAAAAGAATCAACTTGGGAAGGATCGGTAAGATTCTATTTAATTGGGAAAACAAACTGATGCTTTTAGTTGCTTTGACATTCTTTGCAACCTTTAGAAAAAACATTGTAAATGTGTTCAAAATACAATTGTCCTTGAACTTTTTACACAGGTAAAATTGTATAAATAATAAATGTGATTAGAGATTACAATTGGGCTGGTCATTAAGTAAAGCAACTAAGTAAAATTGCAACTGTGCTTATGATCTTACTTCAACTGTTCTTTGCTTTACAGACCTGCAAAAGTCATGAATGTTAGGATTGCCTGTACAGTATGTTATTTTTTCATCGCTGTTATAACTGCAAATCAGTTGCTAAACGAGATCTACCTGTATTTCCTGTAATTTTAAAAGTGGGAAAATGCAAACTACAATTAATATATTCCCGTGAGAACTGAGAAACCAAAATCAATATGAATATTTATAAATACTCTCAGAATAAATGGTATTTTCAAATTATAACACCAGTTCAGACCTCTGCTATTCTTCAAGATATAAAAGAAACTATAACAGTGTATTCTATCAATGACTACTAACATAAGCAACATTCAGCAAACATGTTAACCTCAATATATGTAGAGCTAATTTGTGATTCAACCTAAACCTTGACTCAGCTGTGATTAAAGTGGATCATTTAACTTGATTTTACCCAAGGTTTACTGTAGATTTATTTACTGAAACCTTGGTACATTAAATGAACTCAATCTACAAAATAGAGCTACTTTAACGAACTATTATTTCTCCTGATTTTTTCTAATACCCTGCTTCCTTCTTAGGATTGAGTACAAACCCCAATCAAAAGGTTTTTCAAGCAAATTATTGTACAAGTTTTGTTAAAGACAAAGACAAATGAATAAACAAAAAGCAAAGGCGCTAATTGACAGCCAACAAAAGTAGTTCCCTACAAATTGAGCACTTGTTTCCTGGATTCTCCAATATTCAATCTAAGGATATGCAAAACTCTTCATCTAAAACATTTAAAGTGAAAAATATTATAAAGTAGTGTTTTAAATGTAAAACTGGACATAGTGCACATTTTGGAAGATTTGACATTTTGTTTCGGAGCTATTGTGAGTAGGTATGCGGGCTGTGGAGGCAAAATACCTCCAAAATGCTGCAAAGAGTGCACGTCAAACTCAAAATAGAAGTTTCATACTTTTCAACTGGCTGTTTCATAAAATAAAAATCCAAAATGCAATATGTAAAATAAAAAGTTACACGCAGTGCTATGCTAGCTTAAGCTTAGCATAATCTTTAGCCATATGAATTTTATATAAAAAAGAACACATGTTTGAGTTTTAAGAGATCAACATTTGCTGTTAAGTTCCCTATTTTTGGTATAAGGAAGCAAGAACCAGTATCTGACAAAAATATACCCAAGCTAAAATACACAAATGCTTTAATTAAAAATAAGGTAGCATATTAACACATAACTCAGTATTATTATTATTTTTAAATGAGTGGCCTTTTTATTACTATAAATTACACTGGCATCAGATAACAAAAACTGTCTCCTTAAAGATGAGACTTATATCAATTCAAAACTTGTTCATAGATGCACAAACAGTTGGGGAGGCAGAGGAAGTATGCAGGCTGAAGCTGGAGGAAGCTCACATGAAGTCTCAAGGGAGTTCCTTCTTAATTCAGATCAAGACTCTCCTCTGCCTCACTTGTCAGCCAAGCTATTTTGGAGACAGACTTATTGGTCTGCCAGGAGGACCACATTCAAAAACAGTGATAGGTCAACAGATTCAGTGAATGAACTGCAAGAAACTTTGAAGCATTCATTTCTGATTCACTGGTTGCATTTAGAAGTGGTCACTCACACTACAAGACAAAACTGGTAGGATATTTGTCAATTTCACGACGGCTCCCAAATAATTCATACATGATAGTCAGATCTCAAAATATTTACAAGCAAGCAGCTTGATAGCAGACTACCAAAACCATTCCTTTCCAAAAATAATATAGTTTCTAATCCAGTCATCACATTGATACAAAAATGTGTACCCCGATTTCATCATATGTAAAACTTGCATCAGATACACATCATTGCTGAAATTATTCTACAATGGGTTCTTTCCTTTTCTATATTTAAACCTAGTGCCTATTTACTGCTAGATCATCTTGACACCGAATCACTAAGTGCAGCAATAAAATGCAGTACTGACAACAAATGGCCATAGCCACCACCAGCACTCACAAGTATGCTATGGCAGCGGCCCCCAAACCTTTGGGCACTAGGGCCTGGCTCCGTGGAGAAAGGTTTTTTCACAGACTGGCTGTGTGTGTGTGTGGTTTCGAGTGCTGCCTGCATCCCATGGATGGGGCTTCACTTGTTTGCATGGCCCAGTTTCTGGTATGCCATGGATCAGTGCCAATCCATGGATCAGGAGTTGGGGACCCCTGTGCTATGGAATATACAAAGCAACCCCACAACTCCCACCTCAATAGTAGTAACCATGGCCACATGACACCCTTATCAGCAGGAAGAACTGAAAACCTGTAATGTAGTCATTTGGAATAGAACCAGCAAAACATTTCTGGCAAAATTTGGCTCTTTCCCAGTTTAAACCAATTATCTGTGAAGAATCCCAAAGGTGCTTTTTCATGAGGCTTCTTGATGAGAAGTGAAATATCTTCAAAGAAAAACAAGAAAGTCCAGTTAGCCCGTGAAAAAGCACCTTTGGGATAACTATGACCTGGATGACTGAGAATCTCCATAGATATCTGTGAAGAAAGGGTTAGTTTTATATATATATATATATATGTGTGTGTGTGTGTGTGTGTGTGTGTGTGTGTGTGTTTTCTGAGGTTTAAATATATATATATATTTAAATACAGTTCTACTGCTTCTTCAAAAGAAGAAAACATGTATTTAAAAACAGGTCTAACACTTTCCAAAAGAATGCTAGACCTAGGTATACAAAACGCAATGCATTGTGAAATGCCTCAGTAGGCACCTCTGTGGAAGTTAGGAACCTAACTTCTCCTGCAGCCTAAATCAAAATATCCATGGAAAGTAACCATGAACAAAGAAAAGGGAGTGTTCCAGCAACAATTAAAATTGTCCAGTAAGAGTTCAGTAGATCCCAACCAGACATCATCATGAGACATTCATTGTAGAATGTTCATATATCAAGACTGGTTAGGAGAATACAAACAACACAAATTGTAATTTGAAACAGCTAAACAAAAATGTGAGCTGGGGATGAGATGAAAGTTGCAGTATGAGGACATGGGACATGTCCTCCAAAACCAGTTAACGAGCTGTCTGCTGAAGAGCTATGATCATTCAATCAGAATAGAACTGGAAGGGACCTTGGAGGTCTTCTAGTCCAATCCCCTGCTTAAGCAGGATACCCTCTACTATTTCAGACAAGTGACTGTCCAGTATCTTCTAAAAACCTCCAAGGATGAATCACTCACAACTTCTGACAGCAAATGTTCCACTCGTTAATTGTCCTCATGTTAGGAAGTTTCTCCTTAATTCCAGATTCCTTCTCTCCTTGATTAGTTTCCATCCATTGTTTCTTGTCCTGTCCTCTGGTGCTTTGGAAAATATGTTGACCCCCTCCTTTTTGCAGCAACCTCTACCCTTCAGTTGCAGAAGAATTAGGAGGCAAAATAATGGAAGACTTTAAAAATGTAGAAATGTAATCACTTTATATAAATGTGCCCAGTTTTTAAAAACCAAAACCATTCTTCCTTGGTTGAATACAAGTGAATGCAAGTGGGGAAAAAACAGCAAAAATGAGACAATGATTAAAATGTTTCCCTGTATAATGCTGATTTTCTACTTCTATTCAGACTTTTTTTTTCACTCGTTTTATCTCATTTACTAAACAGAGGAGCACAAAAAAAATAAATAAGGTTACCTACCTACTATCCACTATTACCTGCCATTGTATTGTTATATGTAAACCACATCTCAACCGTGCTGGTACAATGTAGTTTATAAAGAAATATTTATGAAAGAGATAACTTCAAAATATAATTTATAGAGCAAAATTGAACTTCTAATATTCCATCTATTCTGTTAGATAGTATATATATATTACTAAAACTCTTCCTGTTTGTCTGCTTATAATCTTCAATTGGGCAAAATAGGGCATCACAGGGCCACCTCAAATGGGCTAACTTAAATAATGTGTCCAAAATCCAGGGCTCATTATTCCCATTGGATTGAAATTTTGAAGATCTTCACACCATTTATATCGGCAAAATTGTGGTTACTGCAGCGCTGCTATAGCCAGCCTTGGTCGCAGATCATAATTTCCACTGTTTCCTGCTTTCCAGTCAATGGGAAAGTCAGTAGGAAGTCGAAAATTGCTCCCACTGCCACAGCTTTTTTGGTACACAACCTAGTTTACCTAGTTTGATGCCAACTTAGTGTACTTTAGTTCCTAATTCAGTCTGCAACTAATATTTTAAGAAACACCTATAGTATATCATGTCTCTGCTGTATCTGGATCATAATGTAAATTGAGTTATAGCTTTTTCATTTGTCATCTAGGCTTTAAATTAGCACTCTTTTAAATAAGCCCACAACATTTCATGCAAAATGTACAAAATTTCACACTGTTCAAAACAAGATATACAGTATTTTAGTTAGAGTATTTTAGCAGGCCAAGATGAAGCATTGGGCAGAATCAAGATAAATGCTGGACTTTTTTAAGTTAACCTGATTAAACATGATTGCTTCTGACATATTTACACTTTATCACACCGTAAGACAACTGTTAAATATAATTATACCAGAACCGAAGCATTCAAGCAATTCAAAAGGATGAAAGAGAGCTTGTCATCCAATCTGAAAGCAGAAAAAATGGATACTACCGTAGTTACAAATGACAAGTCCAAAGGAAGCCAATTCTACCATCTGGAAGCAATCCAGAAAACCCTTTCCATCTATCAGGAGTCTACAGTTGGGAAACTTTTCAAGGAGGGAACGAGAAAAAGAACATTTTAGAGCTCATTCCAACAGCCTGCTCCTTTCCTGTTACCAGCAACTCCCTTACGAGACGAGGAAAAGCAACCTCAAAGGCTGCTCCAACCACGCAATTCACATCTCTCTCCCACACAGCTATTTACCATGCTATGTTCTGGGAGAAGGTTTTTGATAATTTGTAAATATACAGGCACTTTTTTTCTGCCTAATCTTCTGTAATATTTCTTCTGTATAAAAATGCTTTAATTTTTTCTTTAATCGGGTAAAACTTTGTTCTGCCAAAATATAATAAATCCATATTAAGTGGATGAGTGACTTTGGAGCAGTCCTTCTCTCTCAGCCCAACAAACATTACAAAGCTATTGTGGGGGGGAAATGGAGAAGTACACTTTGTACAATGCCTTGAGTGTCTAGAAGAAAATGAAATAAAAATGTAATAAACTTTAGAAACAAAAAAATGAGGAAAATAAAACATTTATTGCAAATACATATTCACAGTAAATAAAAACATTTACTGCAAAATGAAGACCATAAGAGATTCAATCAGCTGCTTCTTCCATAGTTTTCCTATCAAAATCTGATAGGAACCATCAGAACTGAAACCAACTGTGAAAGAAAACATACATAGCTATTAACAATGTATATTTATTGCAGGGACACTGTGGTTAAAATTGGTTTCTATATTAGTTTAAGGGCTGAAAGTAAGTATTCACTTAACTAAATTTACCACAAATCTGTTATCTTATTACAAGGACATGAGAATTTATAGTAGCTTATTGTATCTGTATTTATTGATTTTAACAGTGCATTGCTGACTAAATAGAAATAGCAAAGAAAAATAGTAAGCATTTGTAAATTAAATAATTTTGTAATTTAAAACTTAAGTCTTGTTAACTATGCATATCCGTAACTATGCATAATGAAAACTATACAAATCTATACTGCAAGAAACTGATTACTGCAAAGGCAATTCTAAAAAAGAAGGAATTGTATTTCTTCAGATGCTAATTACTTACCTCTTTTTCCCAAGCCAAGCTACTTAAAACTTTTTAACTGTTTCTGATACAATCACAAGTATAGAAAACATGTTGTAATTGAAATGTAAAAGCCCATGATAAAAGCAGTTGCTTTATTAAGTCAACTTACTGAACACAAAGTAATATGCAGTCTTTTGAACTTTCCAAAATTGTCAGATAAAATAATAAAAAGGAGGAAAGCCAGCGAATGTTGAAAGTATATAATCTGCATTTCATCATATCTTGTGTTCCCAATCTACTATATACCGTATTACCCTAGAAGCTAGTCAACCGAACTACAAATCACAATATCCTTTAGTACAAATCGAAACATGTTAGCTTTAGGTTCAATATATTATAGAAATACAGAAAATTGATCAAGCAATTAACTAATAAGAGATATGATCTGCAAACATAATCCTGAAATATATTTGCAATTTTCAAACACCCACTGAATTACAGCCCTGATCTACTTCCTCTCACACTGTAAACATTAGCAAACTATTTCCCACTTCCTCAATGAATTCTAATTAGAAGTATAAACTATGTACATGATGCCATTATAATAGGAAAGTTAATTCCCAGCTTTTAATAAACACTTATTCTAAGTCTTCAAAATTAATAAAATATATGGATGGGTTGGCTAAGAATTCTGAATTTATTCAGAAGTGTGAAGTGTGAGATTGGCGAAACTGAGATTTTTTTCAAATTTAGGAACGAAACGGGATTACTCAGTTATTCTTACACTGCAATTTCTGTTACTGCAAACTTGAAGAAAGGCACTGACGTCTGAATTGTTTTAAATGGTTCGCAACTTCAATAAGATAGCGAGCTAAGAACTCTTTTGCATATCGGTTGTTCCCCCTCCACAACAGTTCCTAGTATTCAATCTTCTTCCTCCCTCCTTTCTTATCTCCCCAAAGACTGTTTCCGACACCTGGGCTTATCCCACTTAAACGACGATGCTTCCAAGGCCGTACCTCTGCACCGAGCTTGGACTCTCGGTATTCCTCCGCGCAGCTCGTAGTACAAACTTATCAGGCGCCGCGGAAGAAATTGGCATTTTATGTCCCGGAAGCTTGAACTTTCACGGAATTTGGAATTTGAGGGAGGCCCGCCCAAATCCACCAGAAGTAGGCCGCCCCGGTTAGGCCGCACAGTGAAAATAATGTATTTCAAATGTGCGTGGCCACCTGCACGCCAGCCGCTCTGCAGGCACGGGCACCGCTACATAAATGAAAAGAAGAGCCGCCTGGTGCGGGGTCCTCGGAAGGAAAAAAAATCGGTTGAAGTTTTTTCTTACCCAGCTTCGTGCCGAGGCGGCCTGTGGTTTTCTCCTCACGCCCAGAAATACAAGCCGTTCCGAGGCCTGGCCTCACTCCCCCTTAGGTTTTGTCCCCAGCGCTGCCTTCAGCTCTTGCTCCTCGGGATTACCCCAGCTGTCCCTTCCAGGGCCGCCGGACGCTCGAAGTTTCCTGCCTGAGTCAAACCGGGAAACAGTGCAAGGAAACACCCTTCCTACCTCTCCAGCTCCTCCCCCGTCCCGACCGAAACCCTCAGCCATCCCTTTCGGAAGCAGTCAGTCCGCCCAACGAACTATATCTGCGGCTCCTCCTTTGAGCGAGGGAATCCCTTCTGATCTTCACGCCGGCTTGTAGTAGGAGAGAACGGAGCTCCCAAGGCTTCTTCTCACGGAGAAAAAAAAGTTACTTTCTAAATACCGAACCGTGCAAATACTGTCACCTATGATGTCATGAAGTGAATTGCCACTCTGGAGTCTTTATTGAGAGAAAATAGAAGCCAAATAGGCCAAGTTGACATGTCCTGTTCAACTGAAGGGTTCTGGAACAAAGGGAAATTGTTTAGTCTAATAGTTGCTTTCTTACTTTTTGTAATCAGCTTTTGCACCAGAGAAATTCCATGCAAGCTTGGGAACCGTACATGGATGTGATATACTGAAGGAGGGAATAAGGGAATGTACAGGAATGATTGATGTCTTTCTTATGATGTAATGGCTCTGTTGTCTGATTTTCATTAGCTAACGAAGTTTATAAAGCAATGCTACCAACTTTCTAATGTGGCACTTCTGGATGTAACTCTGCCAGTGTTCCAGATTGTTGGCCACCCAGTTGCTTCATTTGATCAAATAAAGTGCTGCTTGATCAAGAAGTCTCTGCTTGGGTTATCTGATTAGATTGATTTGATATCTCAAGTTCAAGTAAGGAACTGGAACCTTACATTTCATTAAAACTCCCTGTGAATGAGTTCCGTTGTAACACAACTTTCAGGCATGACATCCAGGAAAATTGGTGTGGCCAAAAGATAAGGTTTGTGTCTGGTGACTTTTGTGTCTGGTGACTTTTAAATTGGCCAGCCCAGCAGACCTGAGTTTGTCTGAACCCTGAATGTTTAAGGAGACTTCAGTCTCGTCCCAGTGAAGGTAGGAGGAGACAAGAACACAGGAGAAACTTGGTAAGTAGAAACAAACATTCTGGAATTAGGAGGAGGTGGGGAGTGCTGTTTGCATGAATGAAAGAATGAGATGGAGAAATTCCTGTTAGAGATCTGCTCCGACAGGGACAGGGAGAGTGCTTGTTGAGTTTCAGGCTGTTATCTGGAAAGTCTGTCCTAGAAAAAGGGGGGGCCTAACTAGCCTCAATCTTGATAAAAAGACCGAGAAACCCTTTAGGGCAAGACAGGAGAAAAACAGGTTAAACAATGGGGAAATAGGCAAGGAAAAGGAGAAGTTGTGTTTCCAGTGGGCTGCCCATTGGAAAGCACTGAAATTGTGGCAGTAAAAATAATCTTCAAGAAAGCAACATTGCAAAAAATTTGGCTAGCTTATTTTTAAAAAAAACAAATCTATCCACAGTAGAAGAGAAAGAAAAGAAAAATTCAAAGAATAAGGTTCCCCCCCCCAATCTGGTTCTTTGAACGGACAATTTTTTTCCCATTAGACAGTGGGCGCCATCTACTGTCCTTAGAAACGAGGAGAGGAGGCTTCTCTCTATAGTTTTCTCCTTTAAATTTGATGGGGAAAAATTGGAAACAACCATAAATGTTCCCCTCCCTTTTTGGAAAAAGATTAAAAGGGAGGCTGCTCTAGCCTCAAAATCCAAATTGATGAGTTTTAAATATTTGATCATCCAAAAAATTAAATTTGGGCTTGGAATGGTGAGAAAAATAAGAGATGGTTCAGGGCCCAAAATCACATTTTGACTGGAATCACATCTTGATTTTTCTCACTTCTTGGAGGACAAGCAACAGGCCTAGAAATGTCTTAATGGTATCTTTATATATGTGTGTCTGTGTTGTTTTGTGTTATTTCTAAAACTTGGGAAAGGGTCAAAAAGGCATTTAAAAATAAATGGTTTGCCTGGAAAAAGTGTGAAAATTAAATATCTGTATGTGAAAATGTTTATGCAAGTAGTTTGAATGGAAGTGAATGTGTGAATATGCTGGTGTGCAAATGTGTGTGTGTGTATGTTTGTGTGTGATACCTGAAAGGCAGGAATTTAGTTGCCTGCAATGTGAGAGTGCTGGAAGAAACTGAGAATCATGAAAACTGTGTGACTGTTAAGGAAAACCCCGCCTGGAGGTTGGGGGAGGGAGGGTATGTATATGTGAGTTCCCCACCCCACCCCAGGCTGTGGAAGAAATAGTATATTGCAGATTTTGATGTTATTGTTGTGGACTAAGTAAGTAAAAAGGTGTTTGCATGAGAATCTGAAGAGGGAAAATTATTTTGTTGAAAGAATGCTGCCAGAATCCTGTGCATTTTTTAAAAAAAAATTGTTCAGTCTTCTTCATTACTGGCTTGCTACATTTTTTTTTCTTTGCTTTGGAAGAGAGAGATGGAAAAAGGGAAAAGGAGGAGGCTTGGGGTTGATCATTTAAAAACTTTTTTCTCTCTCTGTTTAACTCTGGCCTGGAAGGCAGAGGGAAAGGAGGAAGGGGGGTGAAGTCTGAGATTGTAGTGGTGTTTTTTTTGGCTTCTATTCTAACTTTGCTCAGGGACAAAGAACCAAGATAACTTGATTAGCATGGTTTCTCCTTGTCGCAAATCTATCATTTGGTTTGCCTGCTGCAGTTTGTGTTCAAAAGCTTAAAAATGCAGAATCTGTAACATCCCGTTCCCCCAACTCCCCTTTCTTTGCTGAAGCTTTAGTTCTGTTCAAAGTTTTTGGGCTGGTTGCCAATGATTGTGTGTATGCAAAACTAAAGCCATGTAACTGACCTAACCTGACAACATAACCAATGACAACAGAGCTCTCCTTTCTGTTAAAGCTAAATGTATTATAAAAGGAAGAACCTTAGGAAAATTAATATGAATCATTTTGCTTAGATTTGTAAATGTTTTCAAAAAATTTGATGCTCTAATTTCAGTCTTTGCATATACATATATACATATATATATATATATATATATATCTTTAATTGCATTAAAAACACGAATCCTGGGTATGTGCATGTTAGAAAAAGAAAAGAAATCAAGCACCAGGGTAAAAATATAAACAAAACTGTTTACTATAAAACCATTTAGCTTTCGTCGGCCAAACTGGCGACATCATCAGAGTGAAAGTAAAGAATCTGGGAGTTTACTTATACAGCCAATTGCTTCTGCGCCCTGCTCCTTGAGCGAGTCACCGGTCCATTTGCTTCAATCGGCCATAATGCTCCTAGTCGTCCCGCACCTATCAGCATATTGGCAAATTCACAAACTGTTCCCCCGCCCCCACTTGCTCCCTTAGCACGTGTGCAAATATCCAGAGGCTGGTTATCCAGCCGCTTTTGCTCTTTGCTCCCCTCCCCCCTTTCTTCTTTGTGTTTGTGTGTGTGAGAGAGACAGAGAGACAGACAGAGAGGCATTTGTGCTTCCCTTCTCTCTCTCTCCCTCCCCCCCATCTTCTGCTCACCTCACCTTCTCTGACTAGCTGACTGGGCTGACTTTAAATCAGCTCTCCTCTCCTGCCCTTGCTGCGTCTCCCTCTTCCTTCCCAGCAGCCGGGACTCCAGCACGCCTTCCTGGCCAGCGAGGCCAACAGTAGCGCTGGCTGGGGACTACAGGGGCTGTGCTCCCTCAGGGCCACAGCTTGCGGGAGGGCTGGCCCGCTCAGTGGAGGCTCCAGCAGGCCGCTTCCAGGGGGGATCCCAAGGCTGCCCCGCATGGCTCCCCGGCCATGTGCGCCTTGGACGGGGCCAGCCTGGGAAAGGGACTTCCTGGCCGCACTTCTCCTAGGGGGCAGGGTGCCCGGGGGCAGGGCCAACCAGGAGCCCTGCGAGGGGGCAAGTCCGCATGAAGAGAGAGAGAGAGAAGGGAAGCGCAAGTGCCTCTATCTCTGTCTCTTTCTGCAAATGGCGGAGAAGGCTGAGAGCTGCTGAAGGCTGAAAGAGCCGAATGCGGCTCCAGAGCCGTGGGTTGCTGACCCATGGGATAGACAGTTGTAGCAAAGTTGATAAGAAAGAGACGTGGTGGATGTTGGATGGGGAGAAGATAATGTTAGTGGAGACTGAGGGGGTGCTTTCCCTCCCTGTAGTTTTGGCTTCTGAGCCAGGCTAAGAAGGAGAAGAGACTTATGGATAGTTTTGGAAGTTGGAAAGAAAGATTAATAGTTAAAGGAAAAAAGTTACTCACATAAAGTTGAGAGAAGAGAACGCACATGGGAGGCTGAAATGGGGAAGGCAGGTACATGAAGGAAATGAATGTTGAGAGAGGAAGGAGTTATGTGTTTTGTTTTTGGCTGATGTTGTGGATGGTATACAATGGCTGGACAGGTTGTGACATCTAGTGGTAAGGCCATTTCAAGACATGCCTCAACTCTGGAAAATTTGCCTTGTCCTGTTTGAAATGATGGATGGGAGAATTGCACGAAGGTTCAAGAATGTCAATGAAGAAGAATGTTACTCAGTATTTGCATAATCTGGCGCAGGTGTTGTCTTCTATTCCAGTACAGGCCCAGGCTTCCCTATCACCTGTTTCTGACCATTGTTCCTGGAAAGTGGGTTCAGGTGAAAGAACTGTCACCTGTAAGTACCAGTACTGAGTGGTCCCAACCATGCGAAGTCTTCTTGACCTCAGCTGCAGTGAGAGTTAAGGAATGAAAGCATGAGTCCATGGAAGTCCCATCATTCCCTCTCCAGTGACAAGCTCCACAGCTGGACAGCCTGAAAGTGAAATTTCAACCTGCTTCTCCTGTTGAACTGGTTCCATCTAACTAGGAGAAAAGCTTCAATGGACTGGACTATCCCGGAACTTATTCATAATATCTAGACCAGGGGTCGGCAACCTGAAATGGTGAAAGAGCCACTTGGACCCGTTTCCTTCACAAAAGAAAAAAAACTAGGAGCCGCAAAATGTGCGCATGCGCACACAAACATAACAAGGCTTGATTAAAGAGTGGAGCCTAAGGCAACACATGCACCAGCCCTGTCCCCGTCCAGCTCCCCTCCCCGCAGCCGAATGTTGCTGCAGTTGAGAAACGCTGATCCAGACTGATTTAATACCTGCTGGGAAAGTGCACTTTCAACTCTGCCATTTTTGGTAGAACGAATGTTGCAATACCTCTACTCTGGGCTCACCCGGGCAGAAGTGTCCCCTCCCTTCCAGCTCAATTTATCAAACCAGGGCAGAAACGGGAACAGGGCTAGTCCCATCACAGATCATGGCTAACCCTTCCCAAAGGGTGTCACAGATGCAAATGCCTCGTTTGCTACCTGCAGAAGAGGACGCCGGTGGCTCACGGCGGTAGTGTGACACCACCCCCTGCGGTGCCAACTAATGCGGTGTGCTTCTCTTTGCAAACAAACGCGAAAGCTTTCGGGGTTTTACTCGCTCGCCCATCCGAGTGGAGACCCTGCACCGCCCCTTCTCCTGCAGCCAGGGAAAGAGGGCCGGCCCCGAGCCTGTCCTGGAAAACTATTTAGGCCCCGAATATCCCCACACCCCCTTCCCCGTCTGCCCAGGCACTTGGATCCATAGCAGGAGGGAACCCTCCGGACCTTCGGTACTCCCGGCAGCGGCGGCAGTGAGAGGATGGCGAAGGGGCATGGCTGCCCCTTTGCCTCTCCGGTCTCACTCAGCGTGACTGGCAGCGGCGGCGGCAACAGCAGGAGGACAGTGAAGAGGCACAGCTGCCCAGGCCAAGGAAGGCACCACCGATGGAGACTGCCACCCTCATGGAATTATGGAACTCTGGAATTTTGGATTTTAATTTAGATCGAACTGCCTGGTTTCTTGCTGGACCCCATCGATGTATTTTATCTGACTGGCTCCCTACTTGAGATCGACTCTTCTTGCATTGTGAGATTTCCCCCTCTCGCAATCATGGCCCTCTGCTTTATCAAGGGCCCATCTCGAGGATGGACTTTGGAGTCCTGAGAGATGGCATGCATCAAACAAGGGGCTTTGGGGGTTTTAAAATAATTTTTTAATGAAAGTTTTAAGGGAGGGTAGAAGTGGGTAAGGGGTGTTTAGGGCGGGGGAAGGAATTGTTGGAGGGGAGCTAGAAGACAGGCCAGGCAACGGAAGGGGACGTAGTCCTGTGGGTTCGGATGGAGAGCTGATTAAGGCTGATCTAGTTCCAATTAGTACCATAAGCGGGAGGGGCAAATATGGCGGGAGCAGGGGGCCGTATTATAATAAGGGAGCGCGTACCCACTGTTTACGAGTGGTCATGCACTCCGACCCCCAAGGCTCTACCTGTTCTCGGGGTTATTCAGAACCACAGGGCCCGGGCTGTAGGCTGATGTTGTGCAATGCCAGGTCTGTGGTAAATAAGGCCCCCCTCATTCAAGATTTAATTTCAGAGGGGGGAGCAGACCTGGCAGGTATAACGGAGACCTGGTTGGGACCGGAGGGCGGTGTCCCTCTGGTGGAAATGTGCCCACCGGGTTTCCTTACTTTCCATCGGCCGAGAGCTCAGGGCAGGGGTGGGGGAGTGGCGGTCGTGATTAGGGAAGATTACAGGCCGAGGGAGGTCACTGTTCCTCAGACGGCAGGCTGTGAATCCCACCTGGTGAAGTGGGACCTTGGGGGTCCGAGGGCAGTGTTGATTATGTACCTGGCTCCCTGCCACGTGTCAACCTCCCTGCTCGAGCTCCTGGACGTTATCGCCGCAGTGGCGGTTGAGGTTCCCAGGCTAATAGTCATGGGTGACTTCAACCTGCCATCTGTGGGCGGGACGTCCGGGGAAGCTCGAGAGTTCATGGCTTCCATGGCAGCCATGGACCTGATCCAGGTAATTCAAGGCCCCCCACACACAGGGGTGAACACGCTTGACCTGGTTTTTGTCTCTGGACAGTGGCTGAGTGGTCAGAATATAGGGGATATAGTCATTGAGCCCATCATGGTCTGACCACTCTCTCCTTCGCTTGGACTTCCTGACCGCTACACCCCACCGCAGGGAGGCAGAACCAGTGAGATGGTACCGCCCCAGGCGGCTGATGGAGCCCGAGTGGTTCCAGGCAGAGCTTGGGCCAATTCCTGAAGTTCGGATACACGACTCGGTCGAAGAGTTGGCGGCAGCCTGGGATAGGGCTGCGGCCGGTGCTCTAGATCGGGTCGTGCCTTTGCGGCCTCTGATTCGACGTATGTCTCGATCGGCCCTTTGGTATAATGAGGGGCTGAGAAAGATGAAACGCCGGAAAAGACGCCTAGAGAGCAGTTGGAGATCGAGCCTTGCCGAATCTGACCGAACACTGGTAAGAGACCATATTAGGTCCTACCTAGCGGCGATAAAAGCAGAGAAGTGTTCTTACCTCATTGCTCTTATCGCATCATCAGATAACCGCCCAGCCTCCTTGTTTAGGGTGACCCGCACCCTCCTTCATCAGGAGGTGACAGGAGACCCCTTAGAGGGTAGAGCTGAGGATTTCGGAAAATATCTGCATGATAAAATTGCTCAGATACGGGAAGGCTTTGGTTTCAACTGGGTGTGTCCGGTGGGAGAGATGGAGTCTGGTCTTGAGACTGTTATCTGGGCTGAGTTTGACCCCGTGACTCCCGAGGACGTGGACAGTTTGCTCGGGGGACTTAGGGCGACCACTTGTTCATTGGACCCTGCCCCTCCTGGCTGGTGTTGGCATCCCGGGAGGTGGTACGAGGCTGGTTCCAAGCAATTATTAATGCTTCTTTAAGTGAGGGTGTCTTTCCTGCCACCTTGAAAGAGGCGGTAGTGAGGCCCCTCCTTAAGAAGCCTACCCTGGATCCAGCTGTTTTATCAAATTATCGTCCTGTCTCCAACCTTCGCTTTCTTGCGAAGGTTGTCGAGAGCGTGGTCGCCCGACAGTTCCCGCGGCACCTGGAGGAATTGTTATACTTAGATCCACACCAGTCGGGCTTCATGCCTGGCTACAGCACGGAAACAGCATTGGTCGCATTGGTGGATGACCTCTGGC
This sequence comes from Bothrops alternatus, assembly GCA_034064705.1. Taxonomy (NCBI): domain Eukaryota; kingdom Metazoa; phylum Chordata; class Lepidosauria; order Squamata; family Viperidae; genus Bothrops; species Bothrops alternatus. The sequence goes on from JARGCV010000112.1 coordinate 26,745,106, forward strand.
GGTCCCGGGACAGAGGTTGTTCCTCTGCTCTGGTGCTATTGGACCTCTCGGCGGCTTTTGATACCATCGGTCATGGTATCATGCTGCAACGGTTGGAGGGGTTAGATATAGGGGGCACTGTTTTGCGGTGGTTCTCCTCCTTCCTCTCCGGCCGGATGCAGTCTGTGTTGACAGGGGGTCAGAGGTCGACCCCGAGACCCCTTGTATGTGGGGTACCTCAGGGGTCGGTCCTCTCGCCCCTACTGTTCAACATTTATGTAAAACCGCTGGGTGAGATCATCCGTGGTTTTGGTGTGGAGTACCATCTGTACGCTGATGATACTCAGTTGTACATTTCCACGCCGAACCACCCCAACGATGCTCTTGCCGTGCTGACCCAGTGCTTGGAGGCCGTGCGGGTCTGGATGGGGAGGAACGGACTCAAGCTCAACCCTTCCAAGACCGAGTGGCTGTGGCTACCGTCGTCCCGGTTTAGTCAATTGATTCCTTCGTTGTCCGTTGGGGGCGAAACAGTGGCCCCCATGGAAAGGGTTCGCAATTTGGGAGTCCTCCTGGACTCACGGCTGTCTTTAGAAGACTATCTGATGGCCGTGGCCTGGAGGATGTTCTATCAGGTTCGCCTGGTGCGCCAGTTGCGTCCCTTCCTAGACCGGGACTCGCTATGCACAGTTACTCATGCCTTCATCACTTCCAGACTGGACTACTGTAATGCTCTCTACATGGGGCTCCCCTTGAGGTGCACCTGGAGGCTTCAGCTGGCCCAGAATGCGGCCACGCGGGTAGTGACCGGAGCATCATGGCACTCCCACGTAACACCGCTCCTGCGCGAGCTGCACTGGTTGCCGGTGGCCTCCCGGGTGCATTTCAAGGTGTTAGTGACCATCTTTAAAGCGCTCCATGGCATCGGACCCGGATATTTACAGGACCGCCTTCTGCCAGCAAATACCTCCCGCCATCCAGTACGCTCTCACAGAGTGGGTCTCCTCAGGGTGCCGTCGGCCAGGCAATGTCGGCTGGCGACCCCCAGGGGGAGGGCCTTCTCTGTGGGAGCTCCAACACTTTGGAACAAGCTCCCCCCCCGAACTCCGTACGATGACAGAATTGCGCTCCTTCCGTCGAGAATTAAAAACATATCTTTTTCGACAAGCCAGCCTGGGATAGTAGCTCCGGTACCAACAAAGCCATAATTGTTTTAGGGGATTGTTGCTTTTTAGACAATGTATTGGGTTTTTAATGATTCTGGGCCAAATTGTTTAATCTATTTTTAATCATTTTACTTTTTGTATGTTGATGTTTTTAATTGGGCTGTACACCGCCCCGAGTCCTTCGGTAGGGGGGCGGTATAGAAATTGCAAAATAAAAATAAAATAAATTAAATAACCGTAATTTTGCTATTGTTTTGAATCGTAATGTAAATAAATGATATGCAGGGTGTATTTTCATTGTTACAAATTGAACATAATTAAAGTATAGTGATTAATTTAAAAAGCAATATAGCAGTGCTCACTGGAGAAGCTTACTCTTCCTTGCTCAAAAATGTTGGGAGGGAGGGAAGGAAGGAAGATTGAAGGGGAAAGGAAGGAGATGGAGAAGGAAGGAGATTGAAGGGAGAAGGAAGGAAGGAGAGATTGAAGGGGAAGGGATGGAGATGGAAGGAAGGAAGGAAGATTGAAGGGGAAAGGAAGGAGATGGAGAAGGAAGGAGATTGAAGGGGAAAGAAAGGAAGGGAGAGATTGAAGGGGAAGGGATGGAGATGGAAGGAAGATTGAAGGGGAAAGGAAGGAGATAGAGGAGATTGAAGGAGGAAGGAAGGAAGAAAGGAGAGGGAGATTGAAGGTGAAGGGATGGAGTTGGAGATGGAAGGAAGGAAGGAAGATTGAAGGGGAAAGGAAGGAGATGGAGAAGGAGATTGAAGAAGGAAGGAAGGAAGGAAGGAGAGGGAGATTGAAGGTGAAGGGATGGAGTTGGAGATGGAAGGAAGGAAGGGAGGAAGATTGAAGGGGAAAGGAAGGAGATAGAGAAGCAAGGAGATTGAAGGAGGAAGGAAGGAAGTAGAGGGAGATTGAAGGTGAAGGGATGGAGTTGGAGATGGAAGGAAGGAAGATTGAAGGGGAAAGGAAGGAGATGGAGAAGGAGATTGAAGGAGGAAGGAAGGAAGGAAGGAAGGAAGGAAGGAGAGGGAGATTGAAGGTGAAGGGATGGAGTTGGAGATGGAAGGAAGGAAGGGAGGGAGGAAGATTGAAGGGGAAAGGAAGGAGATAGAGAAGCAAGGAGATTGAAGGGGAAAGGAAAGAAGGAAGGAAGGAAGGAAGGAAGGAGAGATTGAAGGGGAAGGGAAGGAGATGGAAGGAAGGGAGGGAGGATTGATTTGTGGAGAGTCATGTTTTCCCAAATGGTGATGAACTGCAACTCCCAGCATTCCCCAGTCTTCCACAGTGCTTTTTAGGGCTGCTGGGGATGGTAGTCTGGAGCCCCCCATCCTCATCACGGCACCTCTTGCCCTCTCCCAGCTGCCCCCGGGACCTGCCTGCCCCTCCAACCTCCTGAGCGCCATTGCAGCGGTGGGATCGTGGGAGCCCCTTTCCACGCTGTGCAGCCCTTCACCGCCAAAGCCTTTCCCGATTCGTTAGAAGCTAGGGGTGCGGCCGAAGTGCCAGCTCCTGCTCGGAAGGCATCGCTTCTCCCCTCCCGGCCCATCCGGCTGGCCTCTGACGCACATGTTGGCATCGCCCGCTTCCCTGCCGCTTGGCCGCTTCCGAGGCCTGGAGCCCGACAAGCCAGGAAGGAGCCACTCCTGCCCACCAGCCCTAGGGCTGCGCCGGGCGCCAGAGGGCCAAGGCGGCCTCTGACGGTGAGGGAGGTGGGCCGGGCAGTGCGGGGGGAAGCTCCAGCGCAGCGTGGAGGCAGTAGCCCAGACCTGGCTCGGCTCGGCCGCCCACACAGCTGAGTTGACCCGGGGCGGCGTCGGGGCCGCGTTTCAAGCCCCTGGGTTTGCCATGAGCTGGGAGACGGGGAGGACGCAGCCAGCAGCTGGCCGACGTCTGCATGGCCCCCAGGAGCACAGCCCGACTCCCGATAGTCATCTGGGAGTTTGGGGAACCGGCGGGGCTGCTACACACTGCCCGGCTCCTGACAGCCAGCTGAGAGTCAGCCCCACGCGCGCCAGCTGCCCTCCGCTGCCCCGCTAGCCTTATCTTGGCCACCGCCCGTTTGGGGCGGCGGCAGGCAGGCCCAGGCGCTCCTGGGCGGCCATGGTAAGCAGCAGCGACTGCAGGCCGCCCACCAGCTGGCCCACCAGCTGGCCCAGTCCAAGTGAGGTAAGCCACCCGCCGGGACCCACGTGCGCCGGCTACCCTCCCAGCATCCTCCACTGTCCCGCTAGCCTTACCTTGGCCACCGCCCGTTCGGGGCGGCGGCAGGCAGGCCCAGGCGCTCCTGGGCAGCCATGGCAAGCAGCAGCAACAGTGCAGGCCAACCACCAGCTGGGCCACCAGCTGGCCCAGCCCAAGGGAGGTAAGCCACCCGCCGGGCCCCACGCGCGCCAGCTATACTCCCAGCGCCCTCCTAGCTTTACCTTGGCCACCGCCCGTTCGGGGTGGCGGCAGGCAGGCCCAGGCACTCCTGGGCGGCCCTTCCACCCCTGGCCCTCTTATACTTACATTTAGTAGTTGCTCAGCAGGGAGGGGTGGAAACTTCCAGACAGCTCGCCTTCGCTGCAGACAACTTGCAGCAACGTTTGGCAGCTGGGACTTTTGGCGGGCTCAGCAGGGCAGAGACAGCCTGGACAATTTATATTGGCTTTTGAAAGCCAATAGAATTATACTCTATTCAAGAGAGTCTATTCTATTGGCTTTCAAAAGCCAATAGAATAAGAGGGAGTAACACAGCTAAGGAAAAGGGGAAAAAATGGCGGACTGCGTTGTTTGGCGACCCCCGTGAAATGGTCGTTCGACCCCAAATGGGGTCGCGACCCACAGGTTGAGAACCGCTGCTTCAGACCATGGGTTCAATACTTAAAGGGGGAAAAGGGAGTTGTTTTGCATAACAAGACTACGTATTCTACTTGCAAAGTGGGGGATAGAGTCATTTGTTATGCTCCTGTCAATACAGTAAAACCCTACCAACAACTTCAAATCTAGACATATGGAAGGATGCACAGACAATACTTCTTTTGAAAGAATATCATGATAATTATGACAATTGCCAGAATCTTTTGATACATGTACAGCTATTGACTATAATCAAGCTAAATGGACTAAGTTTGGAGACAGGCTTACTCATTTAATGCAAACTACATCCTACCCAACCTGGCACAATCAAATGAAGATTCAGTATGATTAAAGGAGTCAGCACTTCTCAGTGCAACGCTGATTCCTGTAACCAGGTGTGCTTTGAGATAACCAGACCAGCAGACTTCTCAGCATCATTTGGACCAGCTATCAATTAAACCATACACAAATATGGGTTCAATTTGACACTATTATACCACCAATCCAAAAATATTTTCGAGTTTTTCATTCTTTTTATGATGAACTGGAAACCACAACTGAAATTCTCTCAGCATCAAAGAATCTTTTTATTGATCTGGCCCAAAAGAATTGCTTCATCTCTGAATGTGACTAACTGTTATATGTGTGTGTGTGTGTGTGTGTGTGTGTGTGTGTGTGTGTGTGTACTAACATAGGTGAACAATGGCTTTGGGAAGCACGTGAAATAAATTTTACTGCCCTGACTAGTCCAAATCTCACTGGAAAAACCACCAATAGACCCAACATGTGGATTCTGACCACTTCCATAGTGGGAAACCTGTGTTTTAAAAAGAGAAGGTTCTGGTAAAAACCTTGGGGAGACTTAAGTGTGAACATCTCTTGTAAGTGAGCTCCTCCGTATTTGGTGGATTACCACCAATTCAGCCTAACCCCAAAATCCCATGGCAAATATTCCCCAACTGTTTACTTTATGGACCAATCTAACAGATGCCAACCTTGCTCTCTAGAGCTCCCAATTTTTTCTAAAGCTCCCTAATTGAAGGAAAAAGTAAGCACTGATTGACAAGAGGGAAGTGGCATATTAGATTGTTCATTTTTTCCTGAAAGGAGAGATATTTTTTTAAAAAATGAGATAACTGAAGGCACAGAAGCCTGAAATAGTATGATCTCCTTTTTTTAGTATTATGGGGAGACTTAACCCTTTGGCAGATGTCGCCTATACCAAAGAGGGGAACAGCCCCAATAAATTACTTTACAATAAGTACCACTATCATAGCAGGCCACTGGCATTAACAGATCCTTTCTGAAAAATAACTTTAATATTCTTTGTTCTTAAAGAGAGAGGTAAACCTCATAATTTTAATACTATCCATTCTTGATTTGTTCTTCTGTTGATCCTGCTCTTTGCAGAAACTGATTGTTTTATTTCTAATGTGTTTTTCATAATAGTAGTAAATTCTAATAATTTTTTCTCAGTAGTACAACACCTTATGCTTAAAAGGAAAATAGGCAACACGAGTTAGCCATGGTGGTTACTGCATTTCCATAATGTACAGCAGAACTTTAGCACCTGGCAGGTGATACACAATTCATAGCCAAGTGTAGCGGGGGAGGGAACCAGCTAAAGCGGTGCCACACAAACCTGGAGACCAGCTGAAGCTGCAGAATTCGGCAGAAGCCCAAGGATCTGCGTGCGCGGCTGCATGCTGATTGGCGCTTCTGGCACACCCGGAAGAGAAAAGGAAGAAGAAGAGGCGGAGAGAGGAGAAGCTATAAAAGGAGGTTTTGGTGGGAGAAAAAAAACACGGAGAAAAAGAGAGAAGAGGCTTTTGTTAGCGAAGCAGTAAGGGGAGAGAGAGCGAGTGGTCTTTGCGAGCAAAGGGTGAGTGAAAGAACGAGCAAGGGGTTTGTGTGAGCAACGTGTGTGAATGAGTGCAAGGAAGAAGCTTTTGCGAGCAACGTGTGTGAATGAGAGCAAGAGAAGCTTTTGTAAGCAATGTGTGTGAATGAGAGCAAGGGAGAAGCTTTTGCAAGCAACGTGTGTGAATGGAGCAAGAGAAGCTTTTGCGAGCAACGTGTGTGTGAATGGAGCAAGAGATGCTTTTGTAAGCAATGTGTGAGTGAATGGAGCGAGAGAGAAGCTTTTGCGAGTGTGTGTGAATGAGAGCAAGGGAGAAGCTTTTGTAAGCAATGCTTGAGTGAATGGAGCAAGCGAGAGCTTTTTGCTAGCAAAGGGTGGGGGGTTGCGAACGAAGGGTGAGAGAAAAAGGGAAAAGTGAGGGGGAGAAGGGAAAAAGAAAAGGCATTGACTTCTGAGTTCCACTGTTGCAATAGGAAGGAAGCATTAACATTGAACCTCAACTTTTACTTTTCCATAATATTATAAACTAGCCATTTCTATAACAACAAATGAATCTAACCAGTAAAGCCCAAAATGCCCCTTTTGTCAAGTTTTTGACACCTTGCTAAGCACAGGTGGTATTCAAATATTGTCATGTCCTAAAAGTGGTATAACCTCTGAAAAGGTTGAAAAGCCCTGATGTACAGAATCAATTTCAAGAAAATAAACAGCACCATTAGAGTCTTTAATTGGAATGTCATTGTCTCAGTGAAGAATTATGTGAAATCATAAATGAGGTATTCTGAAAATGTTTGAATCGGAACATTTTCCTATCTTCCTGTCCTACCCATAGTTTGTGCAGGCATTTGAAATACATTTAGTAGTTGTAAAAGAGGGAGAATCATGAAATCACTGCTTCTCAGTTGTTTACAATCACCAACAACATAGCTTTGTAACTGATAAACTTCAAGTAGAAAATCTGTCCCAGAAAAATCTGACCCCAGAAAACTTTCTAACTCACATATTTAGTTCAGCTCTAATACCAAAATAGGAACAAAAATCCAAAGAGTCTTTTTTCAGTCAGGAAGTTATTACCATGAAAGTTGTCGTGGTATGTGCTCAAAATTGCAGAGCTTTTGTATTTCCCCTGCAATTTTTCCAGAATGAGACAGCCAGTACAAAACTAATTAACATATATTTGCATACAAACGTTTTGGCAACCTCGTCTAGTTGTATATATTTACTTATGTGCAGTTAAATTTTAAAAAGTAAATATGGCAAGTGGAAAAGTTTGGACTTTGTAAAATCTTTTTTTCAGAAATGGCAAAGTTCCTATAGATATAGTCTTTGTTTTTTTGCTTTTAGAAACTTTCCCTCTTTTCCTTGCAGAACTGTTCTAGTTCCTTGCAGAACTGTTCTAGTTTGAGTCTCCTTACATGCATCATGTGTTTGAGATGTTTCCTCAGATTCTCAATAATCAATTCTGGGAAATGTGAAGGATATTCCAAAACTTTTTTTTCTTTTTTGCAAATATTTATGGTTGATATGGCAGTGTTTCAGATTGCTGCCTGATGAAATATCTAACCTTTTCTTAACTTTAATTTCTTAAATGACAATGGGACATTACCTTCTAGGATATACTGAAATTTAATTGAACTTATTCCTCTTTCCATCTGTAAAATATGCTGTGCTGCTGGATGTTATCCCACCCCCAAAGCATAGCAGAATTACCCATATCCTTAACAGTAGTCAAAGTTTCTTCAATTATTGCCCTTTTTTCCTTCTCTGGTTGTGATTGGATATTATAGTGTTGCTTTATCAGTTTGAAGTATTTTGTTCCAAGCTGTTTCAGCTTTTCAGTTTTCTTTTGTATATCTTAGAACATTACTTTTGTGTTTCCTTCTGACAACTCCCCATTCAGATTACTACTGTATAAACAATAATATACTGTGTCTTATGGACACTTCACTCAGCTACATTTTTCAGCAGATCATTAAAAGTGATCCATAGTTGTTTTTTGCAGTATGACCAATATGGGGTAAGCTCTATCTGAGGTTTTTTTTTCTGGTCTTCAACCCTTATGCCATATTCATTGAAGGAATTGTAATTTGTACTATAAGGAAAATGTTATATTCACGTTATTTGTGAACTGACATCAATAGCAATCATGTAGGTAGTCCTTAGTTAACAATGGTAACAAAGGTGAATATATGTGTCCCAGGATAATGCTGCAAGATCCAATCTGGGTCAGTCACTGGGACCAGAGGTTCAGACTTCCGAGCTTCAGACTCGTGCTGGAGCTCATCCTCAGGGAACTTCTCTCTAGTGGAGTCTAGCACAATTTGGTCCCAGTGACTGATCCAGATTGGATCCTGCATCAATATCATGGGACTATGTCGACTTATAATGGCAGTTCTAGTTGTGGTTGTTTTCCCACATGGTCATTAGACACATCATGTGATTACCATTTATAACCCCTTCAGTGTCATGTTGCCCATTTATTTTGCTTATTAGAAACCCGCAGTGAAGGTCACAAGTGGTGATCATGTGACAGCAGCCACAAATTTGAGAACTATTTCTAAGTTTCAATGCTCAACATTGTTGTAACTTCAAATAGTCACTGAATGGTTGTTAACCTAAGACTCTCTGTCAATGCAAAATTTATAAACTCAGTAATATTTATTAACAATGGCAAAAAATTAACTGTATGCAGTATAAAAATTGATAATCATAAAGTACTTTTCCAGTGCCAATTTTACTGAAATCTGATATTTATCACAGCAACTACAGTTGTGAATTTAATTTCATCAGAAATAATTATACACTGAAGAGGGGAAAAGAAAACTCAATCCAACTACAGTAGTATTACATTTAAGGATAATTGATAACTTATGCACTAATAGTATTAATGGGAATATTTAAAAAGGTTTGCTTTACAACATTTGTGTTGTTCTTTGTGCCTCACAGAGGAAAATAAAAATATGGTTTGGTCAGACAAACATTTCACATATAAAATTAATGATAGTTTAGTATTTACATTTGTACAGTTTCAAGTGTAGTACCTATAAAATTATACATATGAAAAATCTAGGACTGAAGTACTGTAACTTATCAAACAAAATGCCTGCCACATAAATCACAGGACATTTCAGCTAACATCACAATGTTTCAAAGAAGTTGTTGCTTGAGTATAATTTCATACTTGTATGGCATGTTAAGTTTGCTCCATTCCAGCCATGAGTGACAAAGCTAAAGATTCCACTGTGTATCAAAAACAAGTAAAGATTTAGGATCAAAATAGAGTAAACTGTCTTTTGAAGAAAACATATCACTGATGGATAAAACTATGATATACTTCTTAGTGTCAAGTAATACATATTTCTAACAATTCTAATTAAAATATATCTCCAATTATATAGGATATAATTATTTTCTTATAGTGTTATGATTAAAATATTTAGGGATACAATTATTAAGAAAGTAGTATTGCACACATTATTCTAAATGTTTAACAACAAAATATTAAATACTTTTTTCCTTAAATACTCACAATGTGGAAAAGAGCCTCTACAGACTGCTTTGTTTAGAACTGTCACAAGAAACATATGACAATTTTTAAAATCTGATTCCATCTTTGTTATGGATTCCATCCTAAAAGTAATTTAGACAGACAATACAAACAAAAATCATGTTTTGGGAAACATATTGTTATTCCTTTCTGAGCAGTAACATAAGATATTTGTAGTAAAAAGCTTTGAACAGAAAATATTTTTATTAGAAAGGTATAACCACTTTCTGGCTCTTTTATCTTTTGTTCCATATTCAATCTTGTACCATGCAAATCATTAAAGGTTTCATCACAAGAAACAATCTACACCTTGAAGTCTTAATGGAATCGTTCATACTATGCCATGGTTCTGACTGACGAACCCAACAAAGTAAGCATAGCTGAGACAATCCAATCTCTAATGCAAAACTTTATTGAGTTCTGGTTTTGACGTTGTGGCGCAATGGGTGCAGGAAGACGGGGCTCCGTCTATTGTGTTCAATTTCACTGCTGGGGGCCTGGAAAGGGTCGAAAGTTGCCCCGTAGAGGTGACAAGCAAGAAGGGGACACTCATTGATCACGGGAGGGCAGCGGCCCTTCCGTTTGATCCGAGGAAGTCCTCCAAACCGGCAGGGGAAAGACTGTCTACATTTATGTAGCCAGTCAGAAGCTGCTGACAACAGAAGACAATAAACATTAACAAGCAACCTTACGGCAACGTGGATGAAACTGGGTGAGATCCTATCCTCTCTTTATGACTCTAAGATTTCTTCCTGAAAAAACTGCCCAAAGCACCCTCCCCGATGAGAGAGGGAAGGGGAATTTCCACCCCATTCCCTCAGGAAAAGAAAAGCGGCAAAAGAAAAATGGCAAACTAATTACTTGGGGGAAACAGAGACAATTAGAAGATTAATTTGGAATTAATATACATATATGGCTTTGAAATTTGGGGACTAAAAGTGCTTTTGAGCCTTTTTGTTTTTATTAAAAAAAAGATTTGAAAATCTTGTAATATAAGTTTGGATTTAAAAAGCTAGAAAATAGCACTAATGACATCTAGTGGCGAATTATGGCACTACGATTTGTTATGCCTAAAGGAAACTTGGCTTGAAGCCCAGATTTAGATAAAACTCTTGCTGGCCTTGGGAACTTTCACTTTTGAAGACTGCAGCTGAGAAAAAGGAAAAAAAACTTTGGGGCTGCTTATCGGTGTGGCAGAGACAATGAACTACCTTGAAACTGGCCTGCCTGAACTACGAATAGAAATATTAACTGACTTTCAGAGCTGTGTTGTGGAACTATTTCCCTGCAAGACAAACACACATCATTGCTTGAGATGATGGAATATTTTGGATTACAACTCTTTAATTGATGAACAATTTTTATTATAAAGACCACCTACAAAAAATGAAATGGATGTTCCAGACTCATCTTTAAATGGCAAAAAACATCTCTAACACCTGTCCCCAAAGTCTTCAGTTTGATAGACCACCAAGAAAATATGGATGAAGATCAGAAATAAATTCTCTCCATGTTGAAATCAATACAAGAGACTATTGCTTTAGCTCATGATGAGACTAGAAGTAACACAAAGGAGATAAAAGAACAATTTTCTAAACTAAATTTACAAACCCAGAACATGACTACAAAGAAGGAATTAGCAACTCAGAAAATAGAAGGAAAACTGGAAGAAGCAGATCCAAAGATAGAGGACCTAAAGAAAGGAACTAACTGACAGATTCAGACAACTGAAGAAGTAGAAGACGGAGCGATAATATTGGAAATGGAAAAGACATCTTACCAATCAAGAATACAGAACACATTTGAGGAAAAGGAAGAACTGATTGAATAGAAGATAGAGCTGTTAGGAGAACTGAAGGGAATTGGAGAAGGAGGGAGGCTGTTTAATGAATATCAATGGGTTCATTCTTCCAAAAATATTTTAACTGAATGGTCTTTCTTATTCCAAATAATATACACAAAAACAGAGGAAAAATGTGTGATGATTCAAATGCATTGACTTGGAAAGTTAGTTGGCAAAGGAAGAAAACTAGAGTAAGACTGAAGAAAATAGAGGTTTTGATTCATTAGATGGGATATTATATTATTAACTAGATGTTTGAATATAGTGGAGAATAGATAATTGCTAGAAATGGAAGTATCATAACTAGAAAGATAAGATTTGTAATTAGAATAATAGATTTTTGTATGAGAAGGGAAACAGGAAAATTCCAAGAGTTTGAATAAGGGAAGCTTTTGGTTACCCAAATATAACTTACTCTGAAATGATAAACAATAGCGACATTTTGAATACTGAGGGAAATTAAATTTTTAAAAAAATTGAAAACAGGATACTTATGCTTAAGAATCACTATCTGAGGCAAGCAGTATAAGAAAAAAAATGTATTCCTCTGGATGCAGCTGATGGCTATTTTTTTCCCCACCACTATGTCTAGTTCCTGTGAATACTCAGCAATGATATCAAATTATTTGATGCCAGAAAGATGCCTGTGCATCTTTACAAGACCAGCTGAAAATACTTCAAATGATATTTCAGGATATCCAAGATTTCTCACTATAAGAACATTCAGAACAAATAGATACCTATTACCATACAGAAAAGGGCTCCAAAAATATAATTTCTTTTATTGCTGATTATGTCTAATTTATTTTCTGAATATACAATTTAGAAAAATATACTTAAAAGACACACTGATTATGAAGTTAACGTGTCCAGAAGTGATAAGATCCAATGTAAATGTATTCCATTATGGTCTACACAATCTGTCAACACTATGCTTCATCTTATTCATAAGGCTTCACTCAAAGAACAAATGTCATCAAAACAAGTCTCAATTCTGTCAGCTGATTGTGATGCATAGATTGAACAGGTACTTACTTCCAGGCTCCCAAACCAGCTTGCCAACGATCTGCAAACATCAATACTAGGTTCAGAACTTTCATTATTGCTTCTTTCACAAAACTAACCTGAAAATCAAATGTTAACAGGTAACAGCTACTGTTACAAATTTATGTAGATAAAAGTAGATTTACATATTCCATTCTTCATTTATTTTTTTAAAGTTGAAAAATTTTGAGCATGTTAATATATTGGTAATGTATTAATATATTATTGGATTATTATAGCTTGTAAGTTGGTTATTTTTATTTAGGAAATATATTTTTGTAAATATTTCTTTTTACAGCACAAAAAAGATGGTTAGCTCCCAGAGTCTTTAGGAATGGGTAGCACAAAGAAAAGAAAAGTAAAGCAGATAATCACCCTACAGGAAGTACCCATATTCCAAATACATTTATAGGCCCCAGTCCTAGGCCTTCAGCTGGGTTTTATAAAACCTTTTAAGTATGTACAAAAAAAAAGGTTCAATCAATCAGTCAATTTCAACTTCTCGCGAGAAAAAAAAAAGATCTTGCAAAGTTGGAATTGATTGATTGAACTTTTTAGTCCCGCCCAGTCTGCTGTTACCACTGCAGCTACGCCCACACAATGGGCCACACCCTCCCGGCACCCGATGATGCATAAGTGGGTTTTGGGTTGCAGTTTGGGCACTCGGTCTCTAAAAGGTTCGCCATCACTGCCTAGAGCTGTGGGCCTGTTCTACGTTGGCCTGTCTTAATTATAAAATTTGGTTATCAGTTTATTAATTCATTTTGGGCAAAATAACACTGAAAATATTAATATTTCTGAGAATTTGGAATTTACCAATCCATGACAAACTCTGAATTATCATGCATGAGATGAAGCCAAAGGGATTACTGGAAAAAAATCTGCTGTGTCTGTTACAATCCTGAATTGATATGTACTCAGACTTCACCATGAACTTCTTTTCTACTGAAGTACTGGACAGACTGAAAGTATTATTCTATGTAGTCAATGTGATAATTTAAAGATTAACATTCCAAATATTAATTTGCTTGCATTATAATTTAACTGTTAGAATTTAATAATCCCAACCCCTTGCAAATGTTATACAAATTCCATACAACTAATATTTAATGTACCTTTTCTCTAAGGAGGCAACGATCATGGATTGTAGAAAGATACCGATAATGTATTTTGATTAATTGATCTAAATCTTTTGCTTCTTCTACTTGATGCTGGAACTCCAAGCCTGTACTATGAAGAATCTTGTAAAAGGAGGCAAAATGTATAATGAACCAAAATTTAAATTACCTTTCTCTATATTTCCCTAAAAATCTTTGCACTGTAATCACCAAAGCTCAATTTTCAGAATACAAGACATTTCTAATTACAATGAACATCAGTTAGATAATTATGGTAATGTATGCACTCCTTAGATTAAAATAGTTTCAGAAAAGAATTTAACCCCTTTTTAAAAATGATGATATAATTGGGAACCACATCTAAGAAAGAATCCCTAAAATACAGCTAGAGACTCAAATATTATGTAAACTTGAATATTTGACAGTAATTATGACTCTAAATAAAAATCTGAATTGTCTTTTTTCTAATTGTACGTAATATTTGGGAAGAATACAGTTTATTATTACATTGGCGAATAAATGCTGGTTTTCCCTCTATATTCCTCTAAGCCAGGGGTATCAAACTCGTAACATCACATGTCGCGAATTATCACAACTTTTTTCCCATTGCCAGCAACGGGGTGGGCGTGATTTTGCCATGATGCATCCGGCCCGTGGGCCAGCAGTTTGATACCCCTGCTCTAAGCACATACAACAACATCTGGAATAGTTTAGAATGCTAACCAAAACTGAATTCTCATGACTAATAAATTTATTTTGCAGAGCTTGATATTAGCAAAGATATATTACAGAAGAAATTTTCATGCATTTTAAAATCACTTCTGATTGTTTACAAAAAGTTATTTTTAATCTTATTGATATCACATACCCTAGTCATAATGTAGTTGTGTAGGCTGTTAACAAAGTGCATAAGTTTCATTCTTAAAAGGAACATGCGATGAGTTTGTTGTTTAATGGGTTCCAACTGAAATCCAAATTGAAGAACTGCTTCTTGATCAAGTATCATATCTCTATTATTCTGAAACTTTTCTACTGCTGTGACTAGTTCTTAAGAAGACAGTGCAAAAGAAAAAAATAGGGAAAAAAGCAAAACAATATAAATTTCAACATCTCACACATATTTTTTTAGGTGAAAAGTTAGTTTTAGATGAAAAAGGAGTATATGTTAAAATAAAATGTCTATTAAACCCAAGCTTACTCTACTGTATGTATCTGACATAATTTCTGTTATTTGAATAATTATGCCATGAATGCTTTAACATCACATGGGTAAATTTACATCATTCCCACAAATGCATTAAAATGTCCATTATTTCAGGTAAACTCTAAAATAAAATGTTGCATACTAAATTTGAAGTTCACTGAATGCTGATTCAGAAAAAAATAGATTTTACTGTATCTTTTCCTTTTCATATTTTTTACTCTCTCTGTGTTATACTTCTGTAGAAGCTGAAGGTAATATAGGTTTTAGAATTATATTTTCATTAAGAGAATTAATCCTCTTACCATGAAACCTCAACACATCAAGACTGTATTTGGCCCACTTTATTTGTAATAATAGGAGAAAAACTTGATTATAGATTTTTTGGCACTCAACACTTATAACTATATCCACTGGCCAAGGGACCTAAATAGGAAACAAAACAAAAATTTGGTATCCTTTTTTGCTTTAATGTTAAACCTTTCATTTCAATGCAAGCAAGCATTACCTTGTAACTCAGTATTAAGCCATCTAGTGTATGAACAGGCAACTTCTTCTTTGCTATATCAATATTTTCACATAGAATTGACAACCTATATACAAAAACATGTGGTCATTATCAGCTGTTTGTTCCAAATTAGATAACTATATCATTAATGAAATGAAATCAACACAAATGTTTTCAGATAAGATCTGCCATCTACAATTACTTTTGTTGCAAACTTTGTAATGGGAAATTTGATTTCAACATGGGATATTAGCTATCACAGCAATGGTTGCATTCTAAACCAGATAATCGTATTTGCTTTTAAACTGATGTAATTAGTGGCTGCTTCAAATCATTTAAAATTGGTGGTCTCCTAGTTAGTACATATACTTTTAATTTTAACTTCTAAAAATTCACTCATACTAAATAAGACCCAAATTACAACTAAGTACATTATCTAGATCTCCATTACTATAGCAATAACCTGGATAGTATTAACCTAATGTGAATGCCTTCATTCACATTAAAATTACATTAACTTAGTTTATGTTAATGTCACAGAAGTAGAATATGCTAAAGTTATTGTTTTAAATTCCTTTACATTTAAAAGTCAATTCCTTTTTACAACAGAAATAGTACATCAATGGCAAATCCTTCTTCCTCTACTAGATGTAGTTACTTTATTACCTTAAACTATCCTCTGGATAACGTTGTCCAACTGCTTCTTGAAGCTGGACATTTAGGAATGCTTCACTCTGCCATGTATCTTTCTCACGTATTTTATCAAAAATAGATGTGTAAAAGTCATACATGGTATCACCAGCCTCTAGTAAGAAAAAATTTCTCATTGCCTGCAAGTATTCTACCAGCCTAAGCAAGAAATACAAATTTAATAGTTTAATTTCAGTGCGTCACTTAGGCAATGAAGATGTAGGTATTAGACATTTAGTATAAGAGGAATTAATTATGTTTACTTTAAAAAATATAAATCTCAATGAATTATGTTAATCAAGATACCTAATTTCCAATTCACATAGTTATGTTTTACAGAATACAATATCTTATGGTGCTTGCCCAGCATTCTTCTCCTCATCTAATTTGTTTATCAGTTATGTTTCCTTGCAACGAGCATCTAACCTTATTCCAAATTCTTGTCATCTATTTATAACTTGAACAGTAGTCATAATTTTAAACTTGCAAGTAGTTCTTGGGTTATGTCAACAATTGGACCTGGGATTGAGCTGTAACCTTAAGATACGTGAACATTAAGCAGAAAGAGGCAGGAGTCCCACATAAGGAGTGCAGTAATGCAGCAGGCAGGGTGGAGGAGAGTGCAGCCCATACATGGGTCAGGGAAGGCTGAGGGAGGGCCAATACAAGCAATATGCAAGTCAGGGGGAAGCCAGGACAGACCACGTGCAAGTGCAATGAGGGATAAAAAGTGCAATCTAGTTCCCACTTTCAAACTATCCATCACAACAGTACGCAGTCATAGCTACTAGGATACTTCTTCTAGAGCTGAAGAATATACAAAAAGGACTTTAGTGAACAAGTAAATATTTACTATGGCATGTTGAAAATATATATTAGCTGAAAACGGGCAACTTACGTGAATTCTTACCTATAATCTTTCTTCAAAGTTTGCATTAAATTCCCACAACACTCTAGATACTGCTTGTTAATGTGAGGATAAAGACAAGATCTCAGGGTCAGCTCAAATGTCTGGCATGTAACTGATTCAGATGACCTATCTACACAAACATCACCAGCAGAAAGTGTCTCATGCATGTTACCCTGGTCCAAATATAATCTGCAAAAAAGGATTAACTTTAAGTCCTTCATATTAATTCCAACAAATAAATATAGAATTTGTACAAATATGTTACAGATAAGCAAGCCATATCAAAAATACAAGGATACAAACGGTCTCTAATTCTGAGAGACAGATTTTCACAGGTTCTGTAGCTGGTTGGTTTGTTTGTTTTTGTTTAGCAATTGAGTATGTGACATCAAGTTGTCAATACTTAGCAAAACACATTGATTTTCTCCCTGATGATTGCTTGGTGATAAAGAGGGGAAAATGTACTTCCTGAAGATATTATATTATTTCAACATATCTGACATAAACTCGGATATGCATTCAGTGTAGGATAAAGTCTCCCTAATCTTCACATCTGTCCATTTAAAAAAACCCATAAGAAATCAGACAATTATGTTTTATGTTACAAAACAGCAGTATAAGAAATTGCTTCTGAAAAATTAATAATATACAAATGTATATTACTACTACTATAAATACTACTGTATTTATTCTATCATTAAATGTACAGTTTGATTAAAAAAAATAAAGTATTGGAGGATTTTATGATCTAGAAAAGACTACACAAGAGAATTTATATAACTCAGAGTTTAATTATGGAATCATTGGTGTTCTCTGCTTCATTGTTTTCTTACAGATGTTTCATTAACCAACTATATAACATCATCAGTGCTAGAGAGTGTGGTGTGTGTTCCCTGTTTATATCCTGCCAGTAAGGTGTGGTTTTCTCCTTGGTAGTTCCTTGATTAGGATATTCTTTTCTGGTTGTTTGTCTGGTGTTAATCCAATTGTCTGACTAAACCCTTTTCCTTCTTAGCTGCAACCTCTGGCATAATTAGGTTTGGCATTACATTTTCATTTATGGTGAAACTGGATCATTATTGAGCTTCATACACTTCTTTCTCTTGTATTCAATTTTGGTACATTAAGCAAACTCCATTTTCTCTGCATTTGGTATACTGTCATACTTCTATTATCTATATTTTACTTTAACCAATGTATTATTCTATGTATTTATATTTTAGATACAATATCCTGACAACCGTTATAGCAGACAGTAATTAGCATAATAAAAGTTACCAATGTATGACTTCTAAAGATTTAACTTGTTGGTAAGCTACTGAATATTGTATTCCAAATCACATACATGCTATGGAATAGCAAGGAAATTTTGTATTTGTCTGGCAGAATCATACCGATGTTTGAAAAATGAGAAAAGACAAAAAAAACACAACCTGAATTTTTTACATTACCTTGCAAAATTAATAGCTAGTAAAGGATCGTGAATATCATCCAATTCTAAATGTCTTTCTGCAATGGACTGCATCTTTATTAGGCTTTCTTTAGTAGCTTGCTGTTCTGTTAAAGTATCTTGAATATGTTCATCTCCATGACGTAGACGCAATTGCACAGATTCCAAAAATAATATGTACAAGCTCTTCCTTTCTGCACCTGAATTGAATATTGAAACATAGATTACTGCTTCTTCAAGACAATTGTTCATAAAAACCAGGGAAAAACAACACTTGAAGTTTTTGATTCCACTGACAAATCTAATTGGTCAAACAAAACATAAGAGGTAAACTGAACCAGGTGAGTCCTGTTTATTTGATGATTGTTTATTAGTGGTAAGCTGGAATGAACTATTTAGATTTCTTAATTGATCTTGTAATTTATTTTTAATCAATCTGAGTTAAATTTCTTGTTAGCCAATGAAAGTCCCAATAATGAGATGGGCAATTATCTTCATTTTGTAACTAGCTAAATAAAAAGCAAGCATTACCATGAAGCAGTAGATCTATGATCAGGAGTCCTTCTGGACCCATGGCTCTTACTGAAGGAGCAGATGAAAGCTGTCACTACAGGGGTCCCCCCCACCAAACCTATGTGCCAGAGGCAGGGCTTTTCTACAGTAGTCAACTCTCTGGAATGGCATCCCTTTGAAGCTTAGTCCTGATCACAGCCACCTTCCAGAAACAACCAAAAACAGAACTCTTCTGGCGGGCCTTTGGTTCGTCACACCTGACTTTATATTTGTTTTATTAAGTTACATTTGTCTTTTAATGTGGTTTAAAGATTTTTATTATTTTAATCTAATTGTGGGTGGTTTACTGATCTAGGTGTTCCTGTAAATTGCTTAAAGGCTTGTAGGTTTGCAGCAGAGTATAAACATATAAATTTGAAATTTCTTGCTAACAGATTTTTTAAAATTATCTATTACTCTAAACTTAGGCTGGCTTTGTTATCTCAACTACCACCACTGGACTCAGATCTCATCTTATTCTATTAAAAACTAATACAATTATAGTTCCTTCTACCTTTTCTCCAAAATTAATTGATGGTACAAATCTTGCCTGAGATACCATCCACCTCTGATTTGAGGTGGATGGTGCTACTTTCTAAGGATCAAATGAAGCTGGAACAAATTTCAGATTACCACTTATTCCATGGATGGGCAACCTAGTGAACCTTAAGTGTTTTGGACTAGAAATTCTATAATCTCAAGCCATCATCCCACACAAACTGTCTTAATCCTGATTTATATTAAGAAATATAACAACATGTTAACTAAAGTATCTTAATAAAAATTCTACTGGATTAAGCCCATCGTAACTTTAAAACATTGTTGAACAAATGGTCATAAATTGAGGATTATCTATATTTAAAATCAAGTAAATGTTTTGTCCTATCACTGATATTTAAAAGTAGCTTAAAATTAAGTAAGCATCAATTAGGCAGAAACTATAGAACACAAGTGTCAAACTCGCCACTTCGCGTGACATGTCGCGACTTATCGTGACTCTTTTTGCATTGCTGGCAATGGGGTGGGTATGGCTTCGGTATGATGAAACTGGTCCGTGGGCCAGCAGTTTGACACCCCTGCTGTAGAATGTCTACTCTATCAGAAATACCTATTTAAAAATCTAAACGGTTCATTTTTCAATTTACAAGCAAGTCACACAGTTACATGAATTCTAAAAATCAATATAGGTAATGTTATATAATAAAGAACATTTTGCGGAAATTCAGTTTTTTACCTCGGGCTGTAGTTGGCTGTGAAGAACCATCCTTGCACTGCAGATTTTTTAGCAACTGCATGGACTTTCCAGCCATAATGATCTGCTTTAATACAGGCTTTAAAAAGGAAACCATGGTATGTTGTCTGCTTGATGGTGCTTGATCACTGCCAGAACTGGCACTAGTATTATCACTCATTTTCTCTTCATTCTCAGATTTTTCTGATACACTGTATAATGTGTAGGTGGCATACCAAAAGTCTCTATGATTTACAGAAACATTTTTGTTTCTGCAGAAAAAAACAGGTAATTGTCAGTTATTTCTCAGAAAATTGCATATATTTGTTTATTTTAAATGCAAAAGTGTTTATAATTACAATAATAATCTAAAATAGTTTTTTCAAATAACTGGAAAAGAATAATCATCCACTATCTGCAGGTTTCAGTTCTGCAGTTAAGGATAAGATTCAGGGCAAATAAAGAGATTTGAAGAAGGCTCATCACAGCCAACTAAAATTTCAATGTAGTATGCAATATGCATACTGATTAAGTAAACACCAAGATTAAAATTAAGATATATAGGTCAGCTGCTGAAATAGGAAGAGTCTTATATTTTTATATTCTGAATTCAATTAGCTATAATAAGTGTGATATTACACCACACAAAATGGGAATAAAATAACTAAAGCACTGAATCCAGTTAGAAGTATTCTCCCAGTAATATGTCAATTTTTAAAATTGCAATTACAACCTAGAACTTTAACAATACATGAGTTTTATATTGTGGATTACATAAATCTAATTGCACATTATATGGATACTTAGCAATATATAAGCAGGCTTTGTTTTGGCTCCACCACTATCATCACAAAGTCAATGGTCTACACCCTAGAAATAACAATATATCTACAAGATGTTCACTGTCCTTACCTTTGAATTATAAATTCTTTGGCAGGATCAAATAAATTACCATGGACAATCCACTCATCCACTGTCTGTAGGTATGGTCTTACTGTTTCAACCCACAGAGAAAATAAAAGAGAGACCTGAAATGAAATTATAAAAATTAAGAAGAATAGGGAGGAGTAGATAATAATACACACTAAATGACTTAGGAAATAACATTTGTAGAAAATTTATAAAATATACCCAGTATTTAGAAAAGCCCATAACCTAAAGGTCTAGGGCACGGGTGTCAAACACAATCGCATTAAATGACATATCGTGACGTAGCACATTTTTTACATTTGCGGAGCTGTGGGTGACACATCTGGCCTGTGGGCTGCCAGTTTGACATCCCTGGTCTAGGGGAACATGTCTTTATGATCAGACAAACGATGGCAGAAGAGACATCTGACTAATCACTATGAGAAAAACAAAATGCTAAACTAAGGCTTGAACATACAAAGCATTATGTAAATTTTAAATTCAATATATGTTCTGGAGCCCATTTTTTCTCACTTGATATATGATGAGAAGATATTATTCTAGCAAACTTCTAATTTAGGAAGCTGCTATAAGAATGGGAGGATATAAAAACAGTTCTAAAGCTGCTCTATATTCTTCATGGTCAGAATATCACACATATAACTTTCTTTCCCAGCTAAGCCTAAAAATAATTTAGAACATCATATTTAAACAATATTCAGGAGGCTTTGTCTGAGTGGCTTTTCATTGTATAACAGAGCTGTGCATCAATAACATGTTTATAACTCCCTACAAATGAATTTCCTGTATGTAAAAATGTATTTTTATATCTTCACACATAAACCATTTGTACTTATAAATAAAAGAATTGAAGAAGTAGTCAATCGTACCATTCTGGAGAATCATAATAATAATTAACTTGATTCCAGCTAATAAGCAAAAAATATCTGGTTCTTCTGACTGGCTGGGCAGCATGGCAGGAGCCTTAATCGTTATACATTCTGAATAGAAAACCAGAAGCAACTGTTTTAAGCAACAGTTACCTGGCAATAAAATGTTTATGCTATTAAAATAGTAATTGTATTATTTATGTAATCCTTATGAGAGAAAATTAAACTGACTCACAAAGAAATTTTTATCTCTATTCCAACTCAGCCACTTTTTGTTCCTGTGCAGCATTCTACAATTTATTACACATGCTAACTTGGGTGCTGCAATATCTGATTGAAGAAGAGTCGATTTTATTAAACTGCATTTCACATTCTCTTAACTCTACAGCAGGGGTTCTCAACCTTGGCAACTTTAAGACTTGTGGACTTCAATTCGCAGCTTTGCTGGCTGAGGAATTCTGGGAATTGAAGTCCACAAGTCTTAAAGTTGCCAAGGTTGAGAACCCCTGCTCTACAGCTTATGAATTGTCAAAAAGAAGCTGTGAATTTGAGAACTTCAAATAATTTGGCATTAAAAGTTCTAAAACAGAAAATCTCAAGCAACTTTTTTCTTGTTGCTATGGAGAAGTCCAGCTATCATTTATATAAGTTTATATCATTACAGTTTATAAGAGCGTGTTATTTATGTATGGTATATAGCTGAATTGTTGCCACTGAATCAACATATATTAACTCATACAGATAGGAAATGTGAAAGAATACACTGATAGCTAGATTTATTTAAAAAACAAGGGAAACACAGATGAGGTATTATTACACTTGGGGCAGAGACTTAACTGAACTCATATATGCCTGATTAATAAGATGACATTAGACTAGAACAGTCTTCTATGCATCAAAAGAATTATAGACTTAACTTAAACAGAAACTACGGTTTATTTTTCTAGTATAATTATTAAATAAATAATAATGTATTATTTATTAAATAAGTTTTTTTATACTTACTGTCTGTTCAGAGGCTTCCCCAATATTGTCATAGTCAAGAATTGCTTTGTACAAGGTATTGAGCAAATGAGATGCTCTTACAACATTGCGAGTATCAGGTGGTACTTCAGCAACTCCAGTGCTAAAAACTTTATGAATTACTTTCAGCTGCGCTAATCGATGTGACATCTTATCTATGACTATGGAAAGGGTAACTGTAATATCTACAAAAAAGTATAGATTCATGTTTTTATGGTCACAGATAGAAAGCTAGCACTTCAGAAGATTAAAATAAAATTTTCAGTTAAAATACAATTATTTTACCTTCATTGATTATGCATCTCTCAATTTCTGTAAGTTCCTTTTTGAAATTAATGAAATATTTATAGAGAGCTCGCACAAAAGCTTGATAGGTTCTAAAAGGGGCTTCTGCAGATTTTTTGGGAGTGGATATGGTTCCATGTATCCCACTTTCTGAGCTGTGACCCATGACATCATCAATAAACTTTTGTAACCTAAATACCACTTGCCCATAGGCAGCTATGCGCTCCAGCATTGATCTTAATGAATTCTAGAAAATAAAAGATTTTATTTTTTTATTGATCTATTGTAAAAAGAAAACAGAAATAAGATATACAAATTACAAAATGCAGATATTACATAGAAAAGTTTGCAGAGTAGTTCAAGACACAAAATAAAGTACAATCTATTCTATTGGGAGGCAAGAAACATGCCATTTTTATCCTTATACTAAACAACCTGTATCTGATTGGGTCATCATTAGGCAAGGACACACCCTGATCCAGGTCATTCCCAGCTTGGTCCTTCCCAGCCCTGAGCCTCAGTAAGGAAAGGAACTGCCTCCTTTTGAATTCTCCCCACCCACCTATCTCCTTCATATCAGCACTTTGGGCACATTTCTTCAAACAGCGAAATGCTTGTCATGATGCTTCTAAAATCTTCCAAAGCATTATGAGAAGGCAGTGAACAATTTGGAGAGGGGTGGGCATGGCCCTCTGCTGAATTTTGGAAAATCTTAGATGCATTGCAAGAGGGCAGCGTGCAATATGGAAAGGGGCATGCACAGCCTCAGGAAAAAGGTCCAGTGTGGCTAGTAGTTGCTTTAAATAAGGCCAAGCCGGGCAAGCCTTGTGAGCAGCAGAAGATATTGAAGTCATCTGGGATGGCAACTAGGGTTTGCACTGTGCTGTTGGGGGGGGGGTAGGTGGCCACTGTGGCACTATTTGGCAACGGTGGCAGCGCTGGTGCTGAAGTAAAGCCCCAGAAGTAGTGACAGCTGGCTAAAACTGCTGAAGACTGTGGGCCACCCAAGCACCAATGTCATCACCACCATCAAGCAGGGTAGCCAAAAGGGAAGATGTGGGGAGATAGGAAAGTGGGGTTAGTTGAAGCACATTTGCAGTTCTAAGTGCCAGCAAATTACTAAGCACCCAAATTTTGATGACATTGCAGGGGTGTGCAATGGTTGTGACTCTGGAGAAGTACCATTCACATAACTTCAAGTGATAACTGAATAGATGATAATTAAGCAAGGGTTAATCAGTATTGTCTTATTTTTTATTTGCTGGCTAAAGAATTAATATTGAATTAAATTGCTATATTTGCTTATTTCATATTCACTGATCATTTCACTCACATGTGTCAAATGGGTTACTGTTATGTCATTTCTCACAGTTATCTTTCCATCATTCAGCTGAAATATAAAGAGTTTTTTTACACCTGAAAGAAGCCTGAAAAAATAAAAATGATCTCAGCACATGCATTTTTAAAATATAAGAAAACATATATTCTTAAGGTAGCATTATTTATTAAATTATTTTTCAAATTTATATAGCTGCCCGTCTCACAAACAAGTGACTCTGGAACAGTGTCCATTACATACTGAAACTGTAAAAATCCTTGGTTTTCCACAGATACTTCATACCTTATATATTTGCAAAGGTACCATATAATAGATACAAACTCATCCATTTTTGAAAAAAGAAATTGTAATGTTTTTCTTATAAAAGCAACATTTTATTACTGTTTCTTTTTACAGACATTTTTTTAAAAGCAAGTAGTAATATAGGCTATAAAAGTTATAGCATCATTTGCTTTGTGAAACTCTATTTTCCTCATTTTGATTAAGACAATTTGCTTTAGAAATAAATATTAATATTAACACAGTAATAAAAACAAATAGTATTATAAAACCATTTTCTGAATTTTAAAATTAAACATAGATAGCATGTATTATTCAACATAAAACAAACTTCGTGCTTTTTCTTTGACAATTTCTTACCAAATTGTTTCACGAATGACTTGCGTTTCAGTGACAAGAATTCTCTCTTCTGGGACATATAATGGATCACTATTATATAAGTGCTGTTCCCTAAGAGAAAAATGTCTTTAATACTTTTAATTGATTCTATTGGTAAAGAACATCAGCATTATTTATTTCATCCTCTTTTCCTATAGGACCAATAAACTTATAGAACAACATCAACAAACCACTGTAACGCTTGAAAAGACAAACTGCATTATATTCCTATTCTGAAAAACATTCATTTAAAAAATTATATTGGTGTATTAAATCAAAACTTACTTTGATAATCTTAAAGCACTTTATACTACCTAATCCAAGAATCTTGTAACCCTTCAACTCCATTCTTATTATCTCTTAGTTGAGACTTTCAATAAGGATTTAGGTAGTCCTCAAGTTACAATCCTAATTGAGACTGTCAATTATGGCTGTAAATCATGACAGTCATAAAGGAATAACCATGTGACCAGATTCAATTTTACAAACTTTTTCACAGTGGTTGTTAAGCGAATGCTGCAGTTGTTAAGTAAATAATCATTAAGCAAACCCATAGTTCGCTGTGGGGGAGGGGGGTCTGCTGAAAGTAAATGCTGGTTTCTGGCAAAAATACTGTAAATCATAGTCACATGACTGGCCAGTTGCCAAGCACCCAAAATGCAGTCCTGCGATTGTGGGGGAGGGGCAGCATCGGAACTTCAAAATCAGATCATAAGTACCTTTTGAGGAGGTCCATTGTAATTTTGAATGGTTATTAAGCAACTGATCATAACTTGAGGACTACCTGTATAGTTCTACAACACATAATTGATCACAAAGTTTGTACAGGGAAACAGTAAGAAGTCAATATAGTTCTATTTCTGGATTACAGCTGTAATAATTTAAAAATGTGTTTGGCAACTCACCATATAGAAGCTAAATTTGAATGAAAATGCAAACTATGGGAAAAACGAACAACTCTACCAGTCCAATACTGAGCCACTACATGTTGCTCTAACCATGTATGTGCATCAGGTTCATCTAGAGAGAAAACAGTTATATAAAAAAAGTCTTCACTATCCATCACATATATAGAGCTAAATAATGTTTGAATCAACTTGTTTATTACCAGAATTTTTCAAACAAATGTGGAGGCTTGTCCGAGTGAAATCCTAATATCAAGAGCATTTTGGTATACTGACACAAGCATTACAGTGTACATTTGAAAATTCACAAGCCAGAAGCAGCAACAAAAAACGAAACAAATATTCACTTTCAGTGAAATTACTTCTTGCACTTTTTTCTCAGAAAACAACAGACATCTTTGTTTTGTTTTTTATAAGAAAACTCAATACAAACTACCATACAATAAGATGGGAATAAACAGATTATGCCCAAGGGTACTTTGCACATAATTTTTATTTAGTGACTTTGAGGCAAGCAACTATTTCAAAAGAGGCTTGGCCATAATTTGAGTATCTTTCCCAGAAAAGAATGTCTACTTTTTTTTTGGCAGAACTCTTTCCGGAAAAAGCTCTGCTCTAATCCAGCTATTACACAGAGTAATGTTATATTTTTAAAAACTATTAGAAATTTCTAAGAGGGGATTTTTTAATTAATTGCATTCTTAAGAAATTATTAGTTTTGCTTCTGTTTTACTTTTTCACATATTAATAATTTTAGTTATATTTTTCAGCCCATATCAAGTCCACTGCAAGATGAAGAAGAAAGGTTAAAGACCATATAACTACCCAGTCCAGCATCTCAACCACTGCATAACGCTAGCTCTGAAAGTTTTTAAACATCTTTGTAGACTTTCCAGGTTCAAAAGCCAGGTTAAAAAAAATGTTAAATAATTATGTTTTCAGTTGTATATTGCATGGTGTCTTATTCAGAAAGTCTATGCAGATATTAGCTTATTCTGAGGTTCTTTTATAGAAATATAAGATGTATATACTGTATAGACTTCCAGTTTTGCGCAGTAGCACATGGCTGCGGGATTGCGGAGCTTTGCATTCCACCGCTAGTTTTGCTCTGCCAGGGGACCCTAAATGGGTCTAAAGTCACCTTGGAGAGACTTCCGGTTTTGCGCAGTACCGCAGCAGCCAAGGGATCACGGGGTTCTGCAACCTATGGCTGATTTCTACCTGCCAGGGGACCCTAAATGGGCCTGAAGTTGCCTCGTAGAGGCAACATAGGAGGGGTCCGTCCTGCTGATTGCAGAGAGATGGCAGTCGATTCGATCGGTTTGGGAAAAGCCCTCCAGAAACTGGCAGGAGAAGAGGCTAGCTTAACTTCCGAGTCTAGCCCAAGTTACAAGCAACCGAAGTCCAAAAGCACTGGAACTGAGTAAGAACAGTGATTTTCTCTCTTCTACTTGGAAATTGATTTCCTGGGAAAAAGAAAAATCCCAAGAAGCAAAAAGCCTCCGAAAGTGGCTTACCTCCTGCAGATGGAAGCGGCAAATTAACCTTTTCAGGGACAACAGAAATATATTGAAATGAAAATATAAGACTTAATTTGAACAAGTTTAAAATCGGTGGAATCTATTAAAATTTTCCTTTTATATCATGAAAATAGAAGTAAATAATTGTCTATTACTGAAGGAACTGGTGCTGACATCTAGTGGTGGATGAAAATATACAACAGCTGCTCTATTACAGGGACTGGCAAGGTCGAGGAAAAGATGAATTTGATTCTGGTGACCTTCAATGTCTTAATAACAGAGAACAGCTATGACAAAAGAAAAAAGAAAACATCTTGGGCTTTCTACAAAGTGAGAATTATAAACTCTAAAAAAAAAGAATTGATCTTTCTGGATTACAAATATTAACTCAACTCAACTGTGACTCTAAAGCTGTCTGCAGATAAAGGAAAACCCTGATTTTTGGCTATCATGGAAAACCAGAGATCTGCAGAAAGAATATACCAAGAAAAAACAAATACTTTCCAGAAGGAGATCTATGCTATGTTGCAACTAATCCAAACAACAATAATCTCAAACCACAAGGAAATTAAAGATAACCTTGAAAACATAAATGAACATATCTCCAATTTAACTTTACAACATAAAAAATTCACAGAAAATAAAAATAGAGTTAGCAGAAAAAACAGACAACTGAATATGAGACAGGAGAGAGATTTCAAGATGGAATTTAACAATACAAGGAAGTATGACTTACCCAGATGGAAAAAAAATTACAGGAAACTCTGGACATGGAAAAGACAAACTACACTTTAACATTACAAAATAAGCTTGAGGACAAGAAAAAAGATTTGGTAAAATAGATTTTGCCAGAAGAATTACAAGAACTTGAGAGACAAAAAATAATAAATAAAATTTAAAACGAAAAAAAAGGAAAAGATTTTCAAAGAATACAAAGGGGTGAAACCTTCCTATAAAAACATCTTATTTGTTTTGGTGGTGGCGTGGCCTTGTACATAAATGAGGAGTTAGAATCTCATGAACTCGAAATTCAAGAAAATTCAAACTCACCCACAGAAACATTGTGGATAAAAATCCCAGGACAGGAAACTAATCTGACGTTAGGGATCTGCTATCGCCCTCCCAACCAAACTCCAGAGGCAGATTGCTATTTGGAAAAAGAATTTAAGGAGGCCTCAAAAAGAAATAGGGTAGTCATAATGGGGGACTTCAACTATCCCCAAATAGATTGGGTAAATTCTTATTCTACGCATGAAAGAGAGACAAGGTTCCTCGACATGTTAGCCGATTATTCCCTTGAGCAGATGGTCATGGAACCAACCAGGGGAAAGGGGATCCTGGACTTGGTTCTAACTAATGCACAGGATTTGGTTCATGATGTCCTTGTAACCGAGCCCATAGGAACCAGCGATCACAACACAATAACCTTCAACTTAACCATGGATAGCAAATTGTCAGTGAAAACTAACACAGAGACCTTAAACTTTCACAGAGGAAATTTTGACAAAATGAGGAAAATAGTAAAGAAGAAACTAAAAGGAACAGTAAAAAAAGTCAAATTCCTCCAAAATGCTTGGAAACTTGTTTAAAAATACGTTACAGCAGGCTCAAATAAAATGCATTCCTAAAAGAAGAAAGAGGATTGGAAAGTCCAAGAGGATACCAGTATGGCTTTCGAATGAGGTAAAGGAGGTTATTGGAAAGAAGAAAAACTCATTTAAGAAATGGAAGGCTCTTCCTACCGAGGAG
This sequence comes from Bothrops alternatus, assembly GCA_034064705.1. NCBI lineage: Eukaryota > Metazoa > Chordata > Lepidosauria > Squamata > Viperidae > Bothrops > Bothrops alternatus. The sequence goes on from JARGCV010000112.1 coordinate 26,774,327, forward strand.
AACAGGAGGGATCGCAAACTCTGGCAGACCAAATGCAAGGCGATAGTCATGAAAGCCAAGAGAGACTTTGAGGAGCATATAGCCAAGAATATTAAAAATAATAACAAAACCTTTTTTAAGTACATCAGAAGCAGGAACCCAACCAGAAAATCAGTTGGGCCACTTGATAACAATGGTCAGAAGGGGATAATCAGAGAAGACAAGGAGATTGCTGAGAGGCTAAATGACTTCTTTGCCTCCGTTTTCACCGAGGAGGATAGAGAACATCTGCCTGCCACTGAATTAGTTTTCCCAGGGAGGGAAATAGAAGAATTAAACCTGATAGAGATAAACAAGGAAGATGTTCTTGCATGCCTTTCTAAACTAAACGTCAACAAATCGCCGGGTCCAGATGGCATCCACCCTAGAATACTCAAGGAACTCAAGTGTGAAATTGCTGAACATCTAGCTAAAATATACAATCTTTCTCTAAGATCAGGCACTGTATCGGAGGATTGGAGGGAAGCAAATATAACCCCGATCTTCAAGAAAGGATCCAGAGGTGATCCAGGAAACTATAGACCAGTCAGTCTAACCTCAGCTCCAGGCAAACTGATGGAAATCATTATTAAAGATAAAATTACAGGGCACATAGAAAAACAGGCATTGCTGAAAGAAAATCAACATGGTTTCTGCAAAGGCAAATCATGTCTTACTAACTAATTCTTTGAGGGTGTAAATAAATACATAGATAAAGGGGCCCCAGTTGATATTGTATATCTTGACTTTCAAAAGGCTTTTGACAAAGTTCCTCACCAAAGGCTCCTAAAAAAGCTCTCCAGCCACGGAATTAGAGGACAGGTCTTGTCCTGGATTGGTAACTGGCTAAATTGTAGGAAGCAAAGGGTGGCAATAAATGGACAGTTCTCCGGATGGAAAGAAGTGAGAAGTGGTGTACCCCAAGGTTCAGTTTTGGGACCTTTACTTTTTAATTTATTCATCAATGATCTGGATGTAGAAGTTAATAGTGAGGTAGCCAAGTTTGTTGATGACACTAAATTGTTCCGGGTTGTGAAAAGTGAAACTGATTGTCGGGAGCTCCAGAAGGATCTCTCGAAATTGTGTGAGTGGGCAACAAAGTGGCAAATGCATTTTAACCTAAACAAGTGCAAAGTTATGCACATCGGGGCAAAGAACCCCAATTATACTTACCAACTGATGGGGACCAAACTTTCTGAGACAACCCAAGAAAGGGATCTTGGGTTTTTGGTGGACAGCTCGATGAAGATGTCAACCCAATGCGCAGCAGCAGTAAAAAAAGCAAATTCCATGCTTGGCATGATTAGGAAGGGAATTGAAAATAAGTCAGCAAGTGTTGTATTGCCTCTGTACAAATCGATGGTGAGACCACACTTGGAGTACTGTGTACAGTTCTGGTCACCGCACCTCAAGAAGGATATAATGGAACTGGAAAAGGTGCAAAAAAGGGCAACAAGAATGATCAAGGAAATGGAGCGCCTCCCTTATGAAACCAGATTGCAACGCCTTGGTCTCTTCAGCCTTGAAAGACGGCGTTTAAGGGGTGACTTGATCGAAGTGTATAAAATCATGCATGGGATAGAAAAGGTGGATAGAGAAAAATTCTTTTCTCTATCACACAATACCAGGACAAGGGGGCATTCCCTAAAGCTCATAGCTAAGAAAGCGAGGACAAATAAAGGGAAATATTTCTTCACCCAGAGGGTCGTTGATTTATGGAATTCACTTCCTGAAGGGGTCGTGACAGCTGTCAGCCTTGACAGCTTCAAGGCAGGGCTAGATAGATTCATGGATGCAAAGTGTATCGGTGGTTATTAAAACGGATGTCCATGTGCCGCCTCTATGTTGGTTGAGGCAGGCAGGATTCCCTTGCGTACCATTTGTTGGGGGTCAAGGGAAAGGGAGGGTTTTGCCTTCTCTTTCTGCTCAAGATCCCCATGTACAATTGGTGGGCCACTGTGTGACACAGAATGCTGGACTCGATGGGCTTTGGCCTGATTCAGCATGGCTCTTCTTATGTTCTTATGTTCTTATGTTTTGCCTTTTGTACCTACAACAACATTTATAAGATTATGGGAAGATTCTTTGATTCATTGAAGCATATTGAACAGGGAAGATGTTGGGCAAAAAAAAGGCTAAAGTGAGAATTAAGAAATTAGATGATGGGAATTACCAGAGGGAGTATTTAAAAATTAAACATTTGTTTGAATATTGTTAAAGAAAAAGAAAGATTTTGAATATAAATGAAGATTAGTTTAAGAGGGATGAACCCTCAAGTAATATAGTATGCCTTCTTTCTTTTTTGTCTGTTTTTTTGACATGAGAAATATAAAAATGTTGGGATGGTTTACATAAAAGAAATGTTTTCTCTGTTTTGTCTTTTTTCCCCCTTATTTCTCTTTAAGATATGAGAAATGTAAAAATGTGATGGCTTGTATGAGAAAAAAAGACTTAAATACTTAAGTGTAACTAATTTTGAGAAAATCTTAACCAGTAAGAATGTTTTGAATATTGTGGGAAAAACAAATTTAAATAAGACTGTAAAGAGGATTTATGACGAGGTAATCAAGATAATCAATGAAAAACTTTATACTGATGTGGTTTTTATTTGCAGAAACATGAGAAAAATGTTTATTTTTAATTGTCATTTATTTAAATAAGAACTATATTAATTTAAGGTTGGCAAAAGAGAATATTATCGGAAGAAGAGAAAATCAAGTAAAGCTATTATATGGACTAGAGAATTATAGAAATTAATTGTTATTGTTTTCTAAACACTAACCCAGACAACACAATGTTTAACAAACATTAAGGTGTATGTTAAAAATTAATAAAACATATTTAAAAAATAATAATAAAATTGCCCCAGAGAGGTGACAAAGAAAGAGGTGTGCTCCGATGATCACTCTGAACAAAAGAGGGGTGCTCCGATTATAAGACTCCTGAAAAGAAGAATTGTTACAAAATACAGCAGTCATTCCGCTCGATCCGGGCGAAGCCCTCCAACCCAACAGAAGAAAGGCTGGCCACACCTCGCTGACCAGCCCAGCTAGTAGCAGCCGAAGTCCAAAGGCACTAACCAGAACAACGGTGAATAGAGTGCTTAAAACTGGGTGAGGAATTTGATCTTCTCTCTCCAATTTTATATCTGATTTCCTGGAAAAGATTCCCAAGAAGCAAAAATCCTCCCAAAGTGAGAATGGCGGGGACTACACCCCCATCCTTCCATAGATGGAAGTGGCAAATTAAACTCTTATGGGGACCAAAAATATATTGAAATGAGGTTAAAAATACTACAGTCTGGATAAATTTGAAAACTAAGAAAACTGCTAAAACTTCATACCTGAAAAAGTATTGATGAAATTATAAAAAAATAACTCTTTGCTTTAAAAGTTGGCAAATGAACAGTGACATCTAGTGGAGGATTAAGAAAAAACTATAGCTGTATTGATTCAGAATTTGGCAAGATGCCCAGAAATAGCAAAAAACAGCTGGGAATAAAGCATTGAGCTATCTACTACAGAGTGAAACTATATATGTTTAGAAACTGCTGACCTTCTGGGATTATAAATACACTAATCTGCATTTTTAAGTTTAAGAACTGTTTGCACAGAAAGAAAAACCTTGGCCTTTGGCTAATCTTCTAAAGGGGAATTCTGGAAAGCTTTCAGGAGGTTAAACACTTTGGATTGAAATCTTGGCTGGTTGATAATTATAAGACCCCTGAAAAGAAGAATTGTTACAAAATACTGTTTTCAGTGGTGCTTTGATAAGTTGGAAACCTATTGGATTATAAAAAACATATATAAAGATAAGAACTACATAAGACCTGGTTGTTTGGATTTTAAGATGGACTGGTTTGATAAAGCTAATTAAAGAGACTATGGTACCGGTGAAAAACTACTTAGAGGGGGGAGATAAAATGGATGTTGTATATTTATCTAACAGTGATAGAAAACCACACCTAACACCTCCTCCTGAAGACTCCAGCTTGGAACATCAGAGATCTGCAGGAAAAATGACTCAAGACAAAGCAAACACATTCCAGGAGAAAATATAGACAATGCTGTGACAGATTCAAATGACAATTGTCTTAAATCATGAGATTAAAAACAACTTTGATAACATAAATGAACATATCTCTAACTTAAACTTACAATTAAATAATGCTCAAAAAATGACGACAAAGAATGAACAAACAAATCAAACAGAATACAAACCAGAGGAAAATGACTCAAATGTGGAAGCTACAAATGAAGAAAACTATGACTTAATACAAACAAAAGAAAATCCCCAAACTTTTGCTACAACAAAGGAAATAAAAAAGATGTTTTAACTTACAAGACCTCAAAACAAACTGGTGGACAAAAAAGAAGATTTAATAAAATGGATTAAAGAGCTGTCAGGGGAACCATCAAAGCGTGGAAGACAAAAAATGAATATTCTACACAACTTGTCTTTTTTATCCCCAACAACATCTACAAAAATACAACCTGGCAAGCTAAACCTACTGATTTGGAAAGCAACCTGGCAAAAGAAGATTAGAGTTAGAGTTAAGAGATGTGATTCAACTTACCAGATGGAATACTATATGACTAAACACTTGTTTGAATAAAATTAAAAAATATATAAAGTTTGGATATGAAGAGGTCCTATAGTAAGATTACTAGATGGTGTATTATATGGTTAAATACTTGTTTGAACATGGCCAAAAGAAAAGACAAAGCTTGGACATAAAGGGGCCCTATAGTAAGAGGGATAAGATATATAACTAGTATAATACTTTTATAATATATGAAATGTAAAAATATTGAGATGGTGTATTTGAATAAAAAGTTTGGATATTCAAAGATAATGAACTTTGAGAAAATCATGACTGATAAGAGTGGTTTGAATACTGAGGGGAAATTAAGCTTAAATAAGAATCTCGAAAACAGGACATATAACGACTTAATAAGATGACTTCTATAAATACAATTGAAACATAAGCTCATTAGAAAAGACATTATATGTTGATGTTATTGTTATGTGAACAAATATTAGAAAAAAGTTTATATTCAACTTTGTACGTATTAAAAGTATTAAGAATTATATTTGTTTAATGTAGGCAAAAGGAGAATATTACTGGAAGAAGAGGATCAAGGAAATATATTATTAACTAACATATTGATCAATTATAGAAATTAATTACTATTGATTGTTTTTAAATATATGAACTCAGACAACACACTGTTCACTAAGCATTAAGGATTGTTATTGTGACTTCCGGTTCCGGATTGCGGCGTACGCGGTTGCGCAGAGAGACTCGTCTCTTCGCTGGCCATTTTCCCTCCGCCGGTAGACCATTAATTGGGTCAAAAAGTCATCCTGAAGGGGTGACCATTGTCAAGGAGGCCCTTGTCGACTGCGGAAGGGCGGCTGCTCCTTCCACGGCCCGAGCCAACTCCTTAGGGCCAACGGAGAAAAGATCAGCCAGTAAAATGGCCGATCACCCAAAGAACCACCGTGAAGAATCCAGACCTTTCGTTTCCTCTCTTTGCCCTAACTACTTTCCTGTAAAAAGCTTTTGAACTACTTCCCCGCTTTAAGAGAGCGGCATTTGTGTACTTGGGAAAAAGACCACTGGAAATTAAAGAAACAAAACAGCTAATTGTTTATTCACTATTTAATTTTGGGGATACTTAGGGATCCTGAAAAAATTTCTATCATTGAACATTATTATTATTCTATTTATTATGTTGGAGATTTTTTTTTCTCCATTTTTCTAATGAGATAAACTTTTATTAATCTGGAAAAAAGATTTTACAGTCTACTGAGGACATCTTGTGGCAAAAATTGTTACTGCAACTGCATTTCCTTTTGCTGTTTGAAGATGGATTTGACCTTCAAATGATAATAAAAGGGAAAAGATGAATGACTTGAAACAGCTGGGTGGTGAATTTGTCTATTAGAAATTGGAGGTGGATATTTGTTGACCTTTACTAAATATAGCCTCCATTAAAAGATTAAAATATTTTTTTCACCACTGAAATGGAGGAATCTTACTTTTGAACTTATATTTTGAACTTATATTGGAAAAAATCTCGGAAGCTACGGAGTATATGAAATCTTGGAGAAAAATTAAAGATGATATTTCAGAATCACAAATCGATTCTCAAATTTTAATGGATCAAGCTATAGGCCAAGGAACAGTAGAGGAGGAACAGAATAACCCCAAAGAGGCCTCTACCCAACAACATATACAATGTAAAGAGATGGAGGAACCATACCTACAACTCAACTATGAACTTATACCGGGAAAAATTGTGGAAACTACTGAGCAAATCAACTTTATACAACCTCATATACAATTTATGGAGGATTTTGATGATCAAAGAATAACTTTAATTGAGATACCTGAAATGTCAAAAATAACAGAGAATGACATCCAGATATAAGTTACTGAAAATTGTGATAACATGGACAATCAACTAATAATTACAACATGGAATAAAACTGATTACACCATTCAGATGACATTGGAAGAAAGGGAGAACTTTGACCAGTCTGAAGTGTCGAGAAATACCTTTATTCAAATACTGAGGTTCGATGACGCAGAAGCTTTACTATGGAAACCAGTTTGGCACAGAAAGAAAGCTAGAGTTAGATTTAAAAATGTGATTTAAAATTTCATTTAATGGGTTAAAAAGGCTTTAGAGATTTTGACTGATTTAATAACTAACGGAGCACATGAATTCTGTAAGAGGATATCCTTTGTAATAATATTTTGTTTTAGATATAATTATTTGGAGGGGTAAACTTTATCTAATGGGTTTAAAAGATTTTTTATAGATATAGATTGATAGAATATATATGCAATAGATAGAAATGTATCTTTTGGATTGATATTTTTATTTTAAGTAAGACAATTATTTTGTAATAGGAGAATAAGAGGGATTTGTGATTAGAGAAGAAATGGTATTAATAAATGATTTATTAGATTAAGAAATAGATTATATATGGAAAATATAAGAATGTTATTGTTGGAATAATATATTCATTTTAGATATAATTATGTTAGGGAAAAGGGAAATGAGGGATACCCGAAGTGTTAATGTTTATTCAAGACTAATTGGAATATGGTAATTGTAAATTAGTAAGGCTTAAAAACAGGATTTGGGATTTTTATAACTGAAATGTAATTGATGACTGATTTGATTGATTGAACTCTATTTAGAAATGTATTAATTTGAATATGCAATATTATATGAGGGAAATAGAGAGGGAACTTTTAATGAATTAACCTGAGTTATATATTTATGATTTTGCTTTTGGATGATTGATGTCCCCATCACCACATTGTTTCCTAAGCACCTTGATGTAAAAATTAAAAAACCAATAAAATTTGTTTAAGAAAGGATTGTTATTATAAAAAATTAATAAAATACATTTAAAAAAGGTGTATATTCATATTTTCTACATAAAATGAACAAAATTTAGATATTACAAACACTGGATTATGCTTATATATATACACAGACAGAACACACAAATGCTGCTAAGTTTCTAAAATGAGATTAGCAGGGACATTAAGATTTTTTTATATTCTGATTCCAACAACTATAAGGACAATTTTATATCAGCATAAGCACAGTTATTATTAACAATTTCAGAGTTCTACCAAAATTTTTATGAGCCATGTAATCAGCAAGCAGACCAACTGAATAAAGTAAGTGTGAATCATTTCTCTAAATACCCCCAAAACATGCATTTGCTAACAGCACAGTACTACAAACTGTCATAAAGTTTAAATCAAATAGACCAAGATAAGAACTGGTATAGTCCACTCTGATGTAAAGACCAGCTTCAGAAAATACCTTTCCATTCGACAAGAGATGCTGACTTCTTACTTTGATCCTGATCTTCTTGTGGTGTCCTATCTACTTGAATGCCAGAGTCTTCTCTGCTCAAAGGTTCAGTATCCTCTTCATCACTTACATCTGACCAGTACTATAAAATATTAAAGCACAAAATATACTTCACTCTAAGATAATGGCACAGTGGAAACTTAAATGGATTTTTGTAATTAATTAGGCATTAAAATGTTAAAAATATTACAGTATAATATAGCATCTAAAACATGTAAATATTCAATAATTATCTCATTTCATAAACAATGCACTATGAATTCCAGTTTGACATCACCATAAACAGAAGTAATAGAATGGAGCAATTCTACAATTCTCTAAGACAAAGTGGGAATTTTAATGTAAAGATTTGCTGGCAGAAAATCATCAGTGATTACACTGTTTCTATTATTGGAGAGGGAGAGGGAGAGGGAGAGGGAGAGAGACAACCCCCCCACATCGGCCTTAGGAAAAAATATAATACGAGGTTGAAACTAAATTACTAAAACCATCCATGTAATCATGATATAATATAATAAAGGAATGTACTGAGAAAATAGAAAATGCATTTCTACATGGGAACATACACCTGAGAAATTTATCTTGACTAAATGCTAAATGTTATTTATTTATTCAGTACAAATTATAATTCTCTATTACTTACTGGTGATTCTAGATCAGGAACAAAGTCCAGGTCTTCATCTTCCATTAAATATTTTCTCCAATCAAATTCCTCTTTTTCTATGGAAAATGACAATAATATTTATATATTCAGCTATTTCTTCAATGATCTTGATATATATCATCTAAGGAAAAAGTATAATTGTTTATTAATTAGTTTTATATATTTTTTTCTCAGAAAACCAAACAAATATGCATTGCACCATGCTGCCATGCTATGAGATTTTGAAAAGCTAAGTACTGAGACAGTCTCACCATAATCTCATACTACTATATAAGTTTGTAATGTCAGAAACTGCATATAATGTAATATCATCTCATGTAAAGTTGTGTAATAATGTAATAGTCAGTTACAGTGGTAATGAGTGCAGTGTTTGAAAAAATAAAAGGCCAGGTTAGAGACATACAGTGAGGGAAAAAATTACTTGATCCCCTGCTGATTTTGTACGTTTACCCACTGACAAAGAATTTAACAGTGAGAGACAGAATAACAAAAAAATCCAGAAAAACGAATTTCAAAAAGTTATAAATTGATTTGCTGTTAACTTTGGGAATGAGCGAGTTCCAGCCCAACTGCCAGAGCCCATGCTGCTTCACCCACCCTCCAACCAGCTGCGATACCGAGCCCTGTATCCCAGCCAAGCCCGTTGCCACAGCCTCAGGATGCCAGTGCCGGAGCCCAGTCAAGAAAAGTCCGGAGAGTGATTCAGCCATATCCCCAGGATCAACAAGCCGCCCAAGCCCAGCAGCAGGCACAGGTGGCCCTGCCGAGATTTGAGCCGCCTCCCATCAAGCCCACTTTCGATGGGAATCCTGAGAAGTTGACCTTCTTCCTAAACCAGGTATGGGCTCATTTGGATCTTTACGTTTATGCCTACCTAGATGGGGCTATGATGGTGAATGTGGTAGCGACAAACACAGAGGGGGAAGCGGCCGACTGGGTGACCAAGCTCTATGATGAGGGCTCCTGAATTGCACATTTATCTATTCATGGAGCAACTGAGGGGTCAGTTTGAAGATGAATCCCGAATCCTGATGGCCGAGAAAGAAATCCACTGCCTGAGGCAAAGGAGTACATCTGTGAATTCAAAAGAGTTGCTAACCGATTGGGGCACTGGCCTGAATGATCAATTACTTCAAACATAGGCTAGATCGCGACTTGCTTCAAGCCTACATCATTCAACGTTTTCCTAATCTATTATGTGAGTGTTACCGTATGTCAATGGCTCTAGACATCAAACTGGACCACTCCAAAAAGTCAAGCACCACCGAAACCAAGCCGCCGCGCATCTAAGAGAAACGCCTCTATGGTTGATGTCCCCAAGCCTCTGCAGCCACCAGCATCTCGCAAGTGCCAGCCAGGGCTCCCATCAAGTGCTACCGGTGTGGCCAGATGGGTCATTGTGCTGTGGAGTGCCCCACTCCTCACCTTCAATCCAGGAGCGTGCCAATTGCTGTCAAGAAACCATGAAGAGCTCCCAGAGAGGGAAGAGAAAAAACCAACTGGGCACGTCAAGGCCCGGGCATTGAAGCCTCCCCTCCTGCCGAGCTCGAAGCCAAGCCCCAAGCCGAGCTGCAGCAGATGCCGGCACCGTATGACAGTGACGAAGAAGGAAAGGAGGACCCTATGGTGAATCGACCCATTCCCTTTTGCCATTCCCACCAGACTGATAGTGCCCAAGACGGGCTCACATGAATCTGAGCGTCCTAATAGATTCAGGTTGCTCTCAGCATTTAATTAATTTACCCACTTTACTGAAACTGGGCATCTGAGCCAAGTTATTGCCTCATCCCATGGAGTTTGAGCAGGCCGACAGGTCCCTCATTGGAGGTGTCCCTGCCATGCACCTAACCAAACCTGTACATTTAGAAATCGGTTGGCATTGGGAAATCATCCATTTTGTGGTGGTTCTGAAGATGAGTGAAGCAGTAATTTTGGGGTAGCGTAGCTTGACAAATGGCGTCCTCACATCTGGTGGGAGGAGGGAATGTGCAAATTAAGACTGAGGACACCTGATACTGATGACAAAACAAAGACACTGGCCATCTGCGAAACTCATGGGGAGTCCCTTGAAATCCTACAAACTGTAGCCAAAAAACTGCCGGGGATTTAGCTTGTCCTTACTGAGTACCGAGATTTGGCAGAAGCCTTTAGTGAGAAGGAATGTGACATCCTCCCCCCACACCGGGCTACGGACTGTGCTATTGAAATTCTGCCCAGTGTCAAGCTCCCCAAACCAAGCATATACTCTGTGACACCCAAAGAGATGAAAGAACTAAGAAAGTACGTTGATAAAAAGTTAACTAGGGGTTTCATTCAGTCAGCCAAATCACGCGTGGCCACTCCTCTGCTTTTCAAGGAAAAGAAATATGGCTCTCATAGATTATGTGTCTATTTCAGGTCTCTCAACGCTGCCAGTATGGAAAATACTTCCCTTTCCCTGATGAAGAACATGTTAGTCCACCTGGTTAAAGGAAAATTTTTCACCAAGCTGGATTTAAGACAAGCTTATTATCGCATCCGGATTAGGGAGGGGGACGAATGGAACACAGCTTTTAATTGCCCTTTGGGGAGTTTCCAATTTAAAGTGATGCCTTTTGGACTGCAAGGGGCCCCTGCTGTATTTATGCAACTGATAAATTTATACAAGGGGGTTGTGGTTTACCTTGATCACATCTTTATCTACACTGAAACCATGGATGAATACATCAAATTGGTCAGTGAAACTGTTGAAAGCCAAGCTGTATGCAAAACTGTCAAAGTGTGAATTTCATCAGACACGCTTTGACTATCTGGGCTATAGAATTTTGAATGAGGGGATAGAAATGGACCCTGCCAGGGTTTGGCATCTGACGAGATTTTAGATGCCAGATTTCAGCCTGATTTCATTCTGCCTGGTGATCCTAAAGGGTTGTAAAGTTGCCCTGGAGGGGCAACAAATAGGAGGGATACTTCAGGAGCCCAGACCAGATGGCGGTCAGTCTAAGCGGACTGAAGAATCTCTCTGAAAGGACGGAGGAAAGGCTGCCGAGTGCGCCCAGGCAGCCCAATGATGGCCAGCTGGAAGGAAAGTGAGGAGCTGCAGTGCTCTGCCAAACAGCTGATTGTCAACAGCATGCTGAAACCGGGTGAGCCAGTGCTTTTTCGTTTTCCTTTTGGACTAAAACATTGAGCCCCTGACAGGGAAGAGCTAAAAAGTAAAGACCCCAGAAGGATTAAAATCTAAAGGCAGCGAGCAATTACAAAAGGGGAAGATTTTTAAGGAATACAAAAAAACTTCTAAAAATTGAACTCAGATTGATTCAAAGAAGGACTACTTAATCTATAAGAGGTGGAAATTTTTTTTAGATATAATCTCAAGGGTAAATAATGTATAAAGAACCTGAAAAAAAAACTTTGTAAAAATCTTTTAAAATCAGATATTGATAGTGTATGAGGACATCTAGTGGTGAAAGAAGAAATTACAGTACTATTAAACAATAAAAGACTCTGAAAGTATTTGACCTTGAGACAACACTTGGTGTAAACAAAGTGCCTCTGTGTGAATCTACAATGGAAAAGACTTCTCATAACTATATTTGTTGACTCTGGATATAACTAAAACAGGAGCTATTTGGAGAAAGCCAACACTTTGCCTCTGAGACTCGACTAGAGGAGTTGGATTTGGCCTAAAGTAGTTGGCTCGTTCTTTTTGGTTGGATTTTAGCCTAAGATAATTGGCTTTTTTTCCTTTTTTCTTTTTGCCTGCTCTATTTTGTTTTTTTTCCTTGAGATACTGGATTTAGCTTAAAATAATTGGCTCCTTTTACACTTTGGATTTTACCTTAAGACTGTTGCCTGAAAAATGAGTACATCAAACATCACGAGATTTATGAAGACGACTTCCTTTGCACCCTCTGTTGGAACACCTAGCCCAACAACCCAGGGATCTATTGAAACAATGTTGCAGCATGAGAATATAAGCACTTCCCAAAATGAAATACAGACTACCCTAAAATTGATTCAAGAGTCAATGCAAAAAAATCATGAAGAGACAAAAAGCAACTTTGAAAAATTAAGCAAAAAATTTTTGGATATAAAGGCACAATTTGAAGTTCACCATCAAATGATTGTCAAAAATGAACAAAGAAGTCAGAAAATGGAAAATAAATCAGATGATATTGATAAAAAATGGAAATACTGTTGCAAGAAAATGAAAAATTAGAACAAGCAAACCAACATCTACAAGAAGTGGTGGCGATCTTAGAAATGGAGAAGGCGGAACATTATTTGAGATTTCAAAATATCTCTGAAGATAGAGAAGAAAATATAGCAGTTGTGATCATTGAGTTTCTGGCAGAGGCTTTGAAAGCAGACAGAGCAGAGATGCAAATGGAGATAGATGAAATATTCTGAATGAATTCAAGCTACGCAAGAAAATGTAACTACCTAGAGAAGTACATATGAGATTCATAAAGAAAACAACAAGAGATGAAGTATTGAGAGATGAGCCATTACAATACAAAAAAAAGAAATTGTGATCTTAAAGCAAATACCTAAGAGAGTAAGAGATACTCGAAGACAGTATCATTTTTTAACTACAAAGCTGATTGCAAAAGGCTTAATTTTAGATGACTAATGCCAGAAAGGATTTTAATTAACTGGAATAATACAAGATACCGACTGGATTCAATTTGGAAAGCAGAAGATTTTGATAAAAGAAACCTAGCAGTCTTAGATGAAGGAGTGCAACATCAGCAAGAGGAGAGAAAGGAACAGAAACAAATGGAAGAGACAACTGAAGAAGTAACTGCACAAACAGGAGAACAGAAAGAGAAATCTGAGCAAGAGAGTGAAGGAACTGCCAGAGAACAGAGGACCACGATATCGACTAAACATAAATATAAATAATTGAAATGGAGAAAGAAACGGAATTTTTTCAGTGAATATAAATGGACTAAACTCCCAATCAAAAAGAAACAAAATGTTCAAGAAACTACAGAAATTAAATATAGATATAATTTGTTTGCAAGAGACACATATATAAAAACAACATTATAAACTGTTGGAATACCCCAAAATTGGGAAACTTTATTATGCATCAGCGCATCAGGAAAAAAGAGGTGTTGCTGTATATATTAAAGAGACAGTAGATTCTAAAATGGTTTACTCAGATGAAGAAGGAAGAATTGTTATGGTAGAAATATATTTACACCAAAAACAAACATTGTTAGTAGTAATTTATGCACCAAATAATAACCAGGAAGAATTCTACCAAAGTCTCCTTAGAAAAATAATAGAAATGGAGTACCAGAATATTTGTTTATTAGGAGACTTTAATGCGATAGTAGATGGGACAATTGACTATAAAAGCAGTAAAACAGGGAAAACTGGAAGAAGACTATCTAAGACATTTTTTAATATGATAGAAGAAATTGGAGTACAAGATGTTTGGAGGGAAATTAATCCAGAAAAACTACAATATACTTTTTATTCAAATAGTCAAAAATCATCGTCAAGAATTGATATGGGGTTTTGTCGCTGAAGAATGACGTAGGCCGCTGGGGCCGGTCGCTGCCGTGTAGGTTGTGGGAGCCTGACCCACGTGAATCGTCGTTGCCGAGGCGGTTGCCGGGTGCTGTCGCTCAAGGGAGGGGGGGACGGGAGCGGGGGGAGACCAGCCCTTCTCGGAGGCCGGGATGCGCCCAGTGACGAAGCTGCACTTTGGGATCATAATGCTGCAGAAAAATGAAAGAGCATAGTCAAAACTTGCAGTGGAGAAGTCGGTTGCTGGCCAGTTGTCGAACATGGACTGCGGGACTTTGGGGGCGGAGGCCACACTGCTTCCAAAAGAGGCGTCCTCCTCTACTTAGAAGAAGGAAGAAAAGCAGTCTGACATCTTTCAATGTGAAACAAATTAAGCCATACAAAAGGAGGGCTCTTCAGCACCAGAGAAGCTGGATTCCTGATGAGTTCTTTAATATAAATCTGCCAGTTGGATTTATTCAGAATTGTACAGGTCCACAAAATAGATTCAAAACCCCTTTCTCCAGCTGTAGAACACCCTATTCAGGGTCTAGGGGCCTTGGCCGGACACCTTGCCAGAGTGAGCTTCTAGCTAAATATATTAGCTTAGGGGTTGAGTCAGAGGTTTGTCAAGACAAGCAATACAGTCCGGAGCCCAGTATTACTGGTTTGTCATTTAAAAGGGACCGTCGAGTTCCGAGTGGGGGAGGCCACCACAGTGATGGAGGCAAAAACGAAATCATAATTCTAGATAACTCTGCAAGGAAATATTGTTGTCGAGGACTGAAGCAAAATGGAACTTGCAGCCTCTTGAATGTCCAAAGGCCTAAATTTAACCAGCGTACTTTAAAAGGAGTCCTATTTATGATGCATAAAAAACTTTCTCTGGTTAAGTTTCGAATTAGAATTGCGAAATCTCCTCCCCAGCTTCGGAGAGGCAAACCGTGTAAATTGAACAAAAGCAGACCGAGTTGGGCGGCGAAAGTAACAAGAGATTGGCGAGAGCATCAGCGCTCGGAGGCCTTGGCGGAGGATCGCAGGGCCTCGCTTCCTTCTCGGAAATCCAAGCGTAACTCTCCTTGGGACCTATTCTGCTTCTCAGATATGAACAATAACATGCCAGGACCACTTATTGAGGAGAGTCAAACGTGTCGACCTGATGCTTGCCTTACGCAAGAGAGACTGTTTCACTGTAGGGAGCTCCATTATAAGAACCTTGCGCCCCGAGACCAAAATGGTATCGCGGA
The DNA here is from genome assembly GCA_034064705.1 of Bothrops alternatus. NCBI lineage: Eukaryota > Metazoa > Chordata > Lepidosauria > Squamata > Viperidae > Bothrops > Bothrops alternatus. Next base: position 26,789,665 of record JARGCV010000112.1, read on the forward strand.
AACCTGCCTGCTGCCAGAGTCACACAAAAGCCCCTCAGGGACAGAGGCCATGCCCAGGGCGTATGCGGGGGAGATGCCATCCTTGGACAGCTCTCCTGAAGACATTTTCATCTCCGTGACGGAAAAGGAAATCTCAGTTTCAGGTCACGATGAGGAAGAATCCAACCAGGTTATGGGCGCTGATGAGGTGGTCCTTCAGCCCTCCAAGTTGGCTTTGGGCACAAGTGATGATTGCACTAACGGGCCTGTCATGGAGTCGGTCCAGAACGAAGACTGCCGTAGTCAGATGGAAGTGGAAGGGCCTATCGGCACGGACGTCTTTGGCGCAGAGCTCTTAGATCACCTGTACTGTAAGAGCCCTCTTGACGAGCCTCTGAGAGGAAGCACAGGACAGAAATCAGGGACTCCCAAAGGTGGCAAAAGGAGCAGTCAGAAAGTGTCTTGTGTCAATGATGAGCAATTGGCTGCGTGGCTCTGTGGATTCCTAGATGAAGTAATAAAGAAATACGGCAGCTTAGTTCCGCTTTGTGAAAAAGACGTTATGGGAAGATTAAAGGAAGTCTTTAATGAAGATTTTTCTCATCGAAAGCCATTCATCACGAAAGAAATCATGAAGTATCAGACTAGGCATCCAAAATCTCCCACTTGTAATTTCCGGGTCTTTTATAATAAGCACATGCTGGATATGGATGATTTGACAACGCTAGACGGTCAGAACTGGCTAAATGACCAGATTATCAACATGTATGGTGAGCTAATAATGGACGCAGTCCCTGATAAGGTTCATTTCTTCAACAGCTTTTTCCATAGACAGCTGGTAACCAAAGGATATAATGGGGTGAAACGATGGACTAAAAAGGTGGACCTCTTCAAAAAGACCCTCTTATTAATTCCTATTCATCTGGAAGTTCACTGGTCCTTAATTACTGTGAATCTCCCTAATCGAATTATTTCATTTTATGACTCTCAAGGCATTCATTTTAAGTTCTGCGTAGAGAACATACGGAAATACTTGCTGACAGAAGCTAAAGAAAAGAATCGCCCTGATTTCCTTCAGGGTTGGCAGACGGCTGTTACAAAGTGCATTCCACAACAGAAAAATGACAGTGACTGTGGAGTTTTTGTACTCCAGTACTGCAAGTGCCTCGCCTTAGACCAATCCTTTCAGTTTTCTCAAGAGGACATGCCCAGAGTGCGAAAAAGGATTTACAAGGAACTCTGTGAATGCCGGCTAATAGACTAATAGAAAAAAAAAAAAAAGAAAAACAGCCTTTGGTATTTTCTGAAGAGTCCCAGCTGGTATTTGTGTACTTGAATTTTCTGAGAAGAAAGAAACTTCCATGAATTTCAAACAAGTCTTGGTGGAGAGGTTATAGCCAACAGAATTACCTCAAGCATTTTTTTTTCCTTTCAACCTGTACCATTACCCAGTGAACCTGCCGCAAAATATTCCCAACGCCACGGGGGCTTTTTTTTTCTAATGTTCTTTCCTGTATTTAATATTTATTATCTTAACGCATGCGCATAGGCGAAGCATGCGACTAAAAGCAAAGAGAAGTATAAAACTGTAGAATTGGTGCACCTTTGAAATGTAGCTAGAAGTGACAAGAATACAGGTTAAACATTTTTGTCCGAAAACATGAAACGTGCATGATCCATTTTTTCTGATGCAATAATCTTTGAATGTACAAAAAAAAGGAAAAGAGAAGAAAATCCCAATTTCACGAAAAGAAATATCCAGAATCTTTTTCTTTTTTTTAAAAAAAAATAATTTTTTTTCTCCTTCCTATTCCCTTCCCCATTAAATTGGGAAGAAAGATAGTTGGAAACCGGACTCTGTATGTAGTTTGTGAAAATCCATTCTAATTGGTCATTTTATTTTTTATTTGCCAAGTGGTGGTACTAGATCACAGTCTTCATACCATTTGGAAGGAATTCTTTGTACCACAGACTCTTAGTGCTAATAAAATAAGGAGATGCTCAAAAAAAAAAAAAGAATTGATATGATTTGGATGACGTCTGAATTGAGGATGAATATACAGGAAATTGAGATAGAACCAGGTATATGGGCAAATCATAACCCTTAAAAGTGACATGGAGAGGAATACAAAAAAGATTAAAATGGACTTTGACTCAATCTATATTAAAAGAAAGAGAAGGGGCGTTGTCTTACCTGAACGCCTTTTCTCAGCATGATGGTGTAGAATCCACCGGTGGATAATTTCAGCCTTCCTGCTCAGAGCTTTAGCCACGCCTCCCTCTGGGCGTGTCTCCCCAGTTTTTGACGAGGCGAAGCATCCCTGACGAAGTCTGGCGCAATGGCTCCAGCAAAAAAAAAACACACCTGCCTAGACTGTCTAAACAGGGAGGATGTGGATTCTACACCATCATGCTGAGAAAAGGCGTTCAGGTAAGACAACGCCCCTTCCTTCTCCAGCATGATGGATGTAGAATCCACCGGTGGGACATACCAAAACCACTCATGTCCCCATAGGGAGGGAAAGGTCTAGGCTGGTGTCTCCCGAGAAGAAACTACCTGTTGAAGAACCCATCTGCCAAATGCGGTGTCCACCGCTGCAAACTTATCTATTTTATAATGTGTGACAAATGAGGAAGGGGACGACCACGTTGCCACCCTGCAAATCTCAACGGAAGCCTGGGTGGACCAGGCCGCTGATGTCGCTGCACTACGTGTCGAGTGAGCGGTGATGTGTGTAGGAACTGGAAGTGACTGAGAAAGATAGGCCCAAGCGATGCAAGCCCTAATGCATCTACCAATGGTTGAAGAAGAGACCTTTCGTCCCATGGCAGAGGGCTGGAAGGAAACGAACAAAGCCTCCGACTTGCGAAAAACCGAAGTTCGTTTGATATAGTAGCGCAGGGCCTTGCGCACATCTAGCTTATGCCATTGTCATTCCAGATGATGGGAAGGATTAGGACAGAAACTTGGAAGAACCAGATCCAGGGATCTGTGAAACCAAGTGTTCACCTTGGGAATGAAAGAGGGGTCCAATCTAAGGACCACCCTGTCCTCAAAGAATGTACAGAGATCGCCCCTAACTGAGAGTGTGGCCAATTCCAAATTCTCCTGGCCGACATGATGGCAACTAGGAATGCCACTTTCAAGGAAAGAAAATGAAGAGAGCAAGACTCGAGAGGTTCGAATGGAGAAGAGGTTAAAGCCTGCAATACCGTGGGCAAATCCCAAGATAGATAGCAATGCACTGTCGGAGGGCCAGAATTAACTGCCCCTTTCAGAAAGGCAGTAACAGCTGGGTGCTGTGAAAGCAGACTCAAGTTGTCACAGGTGAGAACCGTTGACAAGGCCGCAACTTGCCTGCGGATGGTGTTGGGTGATAAACTCTTGTTTATACCCTCCAGCAGGTATTCCAAAATGTTGGGAATAGTGACGGAAAGAGGCCTGAGCTGGTGCATGGTGCACCACTGACAGAAATTTTTCCACGTAGCGTCATAGATCCTATTGGTCGAGGGGCGCCTTGAGGCTTGAATCATCGAGATCACACCTGAGGAATAGGACTGTTTAGTTAAACTCTCCCGCTCAAGTGCCAAGCGACTAACTGGAGCCACTATGGATCTGGATGCTGAAGATCCCCCTGGCTGGGAGCTACTTGGTCCGAGGGAATCCTCCACAGAGGCGAGAGCGACAGATCCATGATGTTGGCAAACCATGGACGTCGCGGCCAATGTGGAGCAACTAATATTAATTCGGCTTGTTCCAGAATCAGTTTGCGGATGGTGGCCTGTAACAACGGAAGGGGAGGGAAGGCCACTTGCACCGAAGGGCATCTGTTCCCTCCGTCCCCCGTGTCAGAAACCTGGTGAAGAACCTGGGGAGTTGAGCATTGGACAGGGAGGCAAACAGATCCATACGTGGATGGCCAAACCTGTTCGAGATTTCCTTGAACAGCGTCGGGTCCAGGCGCCACTCCGAGTGGTCCATGGTGACCCTGGTCAGTGAGTCTGCCTGTCGATTTGCCTCTCCCGGTATGTGCTCCACCCTGATCGAGCTCAGGGTGGACTCTGCCCACAGACCTAGGTTCAGGGCCTCCTGCATGAGAGCCCAGGACCGTGTCCCTTCTTGTTTGTTGACATGAGCCTTGGCTGCCATATTGTCTGTCAGGATCAAGACATGTTGTCCCAACACTAGGGGGGAGAACCGGAAGAGAGCCAAGTGAATGGCCCTTATTTCCAGCTAATTGATATTGAGATCCGACCGGGACCACCGTCCCTGAGCCAGCTGAGTCTGAAGGTGGGCACCCCAACCGAACAGACTGCCGTCTGTGGTCAGGGTGAGCCTGTGATGCTCCTTGAAAATGGTCTCCTTAGCCATGGCTGACGAAGTCCACCACAGGAGGGATGGCAGTGCGTGATGGGGGACCCTGACCTGTTGCTATGATGGATGGCCTGTGCCCCTAGGATCTGTAAGAACTGAATGGAGCATAGGTGGGATGAAGAAATCATGAAGCCTGGGACAAAGAGACTGCCATGCCATGTGCTTGGAACAAAGAAGACAAAGGAACAAAGACCCATGTGGCTTGACTGAGATTTTGGAGTAAACAGGAAATGAGGGAGGAGCCAACAGGTGGAGGAACGTTGTACCAAGATTTGAATCTACCGGCCACAGGTATAAGCTTTGCCATTGGCCACAGGTGTAGCTTTGCAATGTAACCTTGCTATTGGCCACAACTATAAACTTGTCATTGGCTGTTGTAACCATGTGATGCCTTATGTAACCGCCCACTGTAACATTCAATAAATAGGGTAGGCAGCCTTCTTTCTGGGTTCGCTTCACCCCAAGGAAACCTGCATCCATGCTGTCTCCTTCAATTCGGCTATCGTGAAGGAACCCGCCATTGGGGCACATTCAAGTGTGCCACAAATGGTGACCCAGACGTGATCTGGACCGGTGTTGTATTCTACAACATCCCTGACACCCTCTTACTCATCTCGCGCATCCGTGGCGTCCTCTCCAGCGAGGACTCACCCCCGTAGCGTCTTCAGCAAGGACCTACCCCCCGTGAGTATGTGGGCAGAATTCACCAAGGACCAGAGGGCTCATCTTGACGAACTTGGTGTAATTGTTAGGGCCTCAAAAATGCAACTAAAAAAATCTCACAAATTGCCTTCGCTTAAGGAGTTAATGTTTATTTGGCAATGTCCCTCTCACTCCTTAAAGGGACCACTAAAAATTGCTAATTGGATTAAAAATTGGCTTACGTGGAAGAATTGTTTGCATGTCTATTTTAAAAGGCAGAGGAAACAGAAAGAATCCTGATCCTTTTAAAACTCAGAACATGCTTTCCTATGCTAATTCAGTCTTCTCTCACCTTTTAACTTGGAAAAAAAAATCTGAAGTCTGTGTTTCTATTTCTTATAATTGGAAGGGGAGAGATGCCTCCTGGCCTTCCATTGAGTCAAAAACTGCCTTGATAAAAAAACTTTTTTCCCCTGCAGGAGAGCCATTTCCCCCTTCCCCCCCCTTTTTTCTCCTCCCCCCTCTTCTCTGCAGGTTTATCTGAAGACCTCAATTGTTGCAATCGTCCCCTGAAGACCATCAACTAGGGCCAGTTTAAAAACCAGCCAGCCTAGGGCTGTGACGAAACTCAATCTACATATGACTGCATTTTGTGAATCTCTTTGTGTTAGCCTCTCTCATACACCCCCCTCCCTGGTTGTTTCTCAATTTACATATGAATCTGTGTTACCTTCTCTCTCTTATACCTTCCCTCCAGGTTGTTTTGCTTAATAAACCATGGCTTTTTTCCCTTTCTTATTATTTTCTCTTTGCCAATTTTGCCCTCAATTTTCCCTTTATGATTTCCCTGCCAATTTTGCCTTTCTCATTTCTCTTTGCCTATTTTGAATTTTATGTTTCTTAGTTTGTTAATGATTTTCATTTTGTCTCTTTCTTATTTCTTGTTAATGATTTAATTTTTGTGACAAATCATTGCTGTTTTGCATTTTTTGTCTCATCATGCTAAGTTGCTGAATGCATTCAATTGTTAATGGTAACATTTCAGCACAGAAGCCTATGAATGAAATCTCTCTCTTTCAAATTGAATCCTTCCTTACAGTTCTATTTTGTGTTACCCTGCTCAAGTATGCATTAATCACACAGCTTCATCAGTTAGTATCTTGTAATAAAACAACTATCCCTTGCAGCTAGATTATAAAGCTAGATATTATAATAACACTGACATTGACAACAAGAAAGCATGTACTGTCTGTGTTCCCTTGCTTGATTTTGGTGAAATTTTTGAAACTCTGTACAATGCCTCAAAAGACAATGCTCTCACATCTGACAAAGATTAGATCCTATGTGGAAAAAATGCATATCGGTCAATACCCCAGAATTGGTCTGGTGTATGTACATATGGAGCTGTAATCCCTGTTTTTTACAAACTTGATAAACTACCCTCTTTCCGCTTGCGCAATAGACGCGATATTGAAGCTTCCAATGAACTCACTTTGGGGGGTAGTTGGTCTGTTCAAACTGCTAGAGCATTAATTCCTTCAATGGGTGTTGCCATGAATTATAGGGATTTGCATATATTAAACAACTGGACTGTTGCAATGTTCAATGAAACTATTCACTCAATAAAATTGTTAAATGAAGAACAGCGACAAATAAGAGAGGTAACCTTACAGAATCGCTATGCATTAGACGTTCTTGCTGCAAAAGGAGGCGTGTGTGCTCTCATTCAAAGCCATTGCTGTATGTATATTTCTGACAACGCACCTGACATTTCTGCCACAGTCGCTCATATGGAAAGTATGGTACAAAGCAATCCTCTATCAAAAGGAGATGGTGCTTTGTTTGATTGGGACACTTTATTTTCCTGGTTACCTAATGGTGAATGGCTCAGAAAATTGATTTTTGGTATTATGTTTGTAGTATTATGTGTAACAATCTGCTGCTTCGTGCAATGCATTCCTTCCCTGTTGAAACAGTGTAGGCCTCCCTCCTCTGTTCATTTCCTGGACAAGAACCAACTACAGCCTCTGATGACAGAAAAAATTCACATTGACTGGCAGAAGACAAAACCATGTCCCGTTTTCTCCCCGGACTCTTATTAAAAGAAAAAAGGAGGAGATGTTGCTATGATGGATGGCCTGTGCCCCTAGGATCTGTAAGAACTGAATGGAGCATAGGTGGGATGAAGAAATCATGAAGCCTGGGACAAAGAGACTGCCATGCCATGTGCTTGGAACAAAGAAGACAAAGGAACAAAGACCCATGTGGCTTGACTGAGATTTTGGAGTAAACAGGAAATGAGGGAGGAGCCAACAGGTGGAGGAACGTTGTACCAAGATTTGAATCTACCGGCCACAGGTATAAGCTTTGCCATTGGCCACAGGTGTAGCTTTGCAATGTAACCTTGCTATTGGCCACAACTATAAACTTGTCATTGGCTGTTGTAACCATGTGATGCCTTATGTAACCGCCCACTGTAACATTCAATAAATAGGGTAGGCAGCCTTCTTTCTGGGTTCGCTTCACCCCAAGGAAACCTGCATCCATGCTGTCTCCTTCAATTCGGCTATCGTGAAGGAACCCGCCATTGGGGCACATTCAAGTGTGCCACAACAGGTATTCCAAAATGTTGGGAATAGTGACGGAAAGAGGCCTGAGCTGGTGCATGGTGCACCACTGACAGAAATTTTTCCACGTAGCGTCATAGATCCTATTGGTCGAGGGGCGCCTTGAGGCTTGAATCATCGAGATCACACCTGAGGAATAGGACTGTTTAGTTAAACTCTCCCGCTCAAGTGCCAAGCGACTAACTGGAGCCACTATGGATCTGGATGCTGAAGATCCCCCTGGCTGGGAGCTACTTGGTCCGAGGGAATCCTCCACAGAGGCGAGAGCGACAGATCCATGATGTTGGCAAACCATGGACGTCGCGGCCAATGTGGAGCAACTAATATTAATTCGGCTTGTTCCAGAATCAGTTTGCGGATGGTGGCCTGTAACAACGGAAGGGGAGGGAAGGCCACTTGCACCGAAGGGCATCTGTTCCCTCCGTCCCCCGTGTCAGAAACCTGGTGAAGAACCTGGGGAGTTGAGCATTGGACAGGGAGGCAAACAGATCCATACGTGGATGGCCAAACCTGTTCGAGATTTCCTTGAACAGCGTCGGGTCCAGGCGCCACTCCGAGTGGTCCATGGTGACCCTGGTCAGTGAGTCTGCCTGTCGATTTGCCTCTCCCGGTATGTGCTCCACCCTGATCGAGCTCAGGGTGGACTCTGCCCACAGACCTAGGTTCAGGGCCTCCTGCATGAGAGCCCAGGACCGTGTCCCTTCTTGTTTGTTGACATGAGCCTTGGCTGCCATATTGTCTGTCAGGATCAAGACATGTTGTCCCAACACTAGGGGGGAGAACCGGAAGAGAGCCAAGTGAATGGCCCTTATTTCCAGCTAATTGATATTGAGATCCGACCGGGACCACCGTCCCTGAGCCAGCTGAGTCTGAAGGTGGGCACCCCAACCGAACAGACTGCCGTCTGTGGTCAGGGTGAGCCTGTGATGCTCCTTGAAAATGGTCTCCTTAGCCATGGCTGACGAAGTCCACCACAGGAGGGATGGCAGTGCGTGATGGGGGACCCTGACCTTCCTTGTGGAGGCACTGAGATTCCATTTCTGGAAAGGGAGAAGGAACCACTGAAGATTCCTGGAGTGAAGCCTGGCCCACGGGACTATCCCCATGCAAGAAACCATCTTTCCCAAGAGTTGGGACAGCTGGACCAGAGGTACCAATTTCTCTCTCCGAACCTGGAGCACCAGCTTTCGGATGCTTACCTGACGCTCCTGGGAAAGATAGACCCTGCAAAAGTCGGAATCTATTAGAGCCCCTAGATGGAGGAGACGCTTTGTGGGGGTCGTGTGACTCTGTTTGAAGTTCACGGAGAATCCGTGATCCTGAAGTGTCTGTATCGTGACCTGCAGGTCTGACTGTGCTGATTGGAAGGACTGGGACTGCACTAAGATGTCGTCCAGGTAACACTGCACGCGCACTGGCATCATCCTGAGGTGGGCCGCTAATAAAGCCAAAATTTTTGTAAAGACCCTTGGGGCTGAAGAGAGACCAAAAGGGAGAGCTCTGTATTGGTAATGCCGGCGTGCATAGCAAAACCGCAGGAACCTGCAATGATCTAGAAGTATTGGGATGTGGAGGTATGCCTCTGTCAGGTCTATGGCGGAGAGGAAGTCCCCTTTTCTGATGCTGGCCAAGATGGACTTCAGGGTCTGCACCTTGAACCTTGCGTAGATTAAGAAACGGTTCAGACCCTTCAAGTCCAGTATCGCCCTCCATCCTCCGGAGGTCTTGGGGACCACGAACAGGATGGAATAAAACCCTTTTCCTATCTGATCCTGTGGTACAACTTCTATGGCCCTGATTTCTAGAAGATGTGTGATGGCCGTGGTGACTAACTGTGCTTTGGTCGTGTTTCGCGATACTGGACACTGTATGAATCGGTCCGGGGGGGGGACGATTGAAACTCTAGAGCGAGACCCTGTCTGATAGTGTCTCTGACCCAAGCGTCAGTGATGGTGGCCTCCCAGATGTCGTAAAACTGTGTCAGTCGCCCCCCTATTGGGAAGTCCCCCTTGGTGTCACTTGGACCATCAGTAGGGATGGTTACCCGAGCCCCTGAAGGGATGCTTGGTCTGGAACTGGCCCCTGGCTCCAATGTTCTGGCGGTCCTGTTGATGATTCTGCCTCTGGGGAAAGGATCGCGAGCCTCTGGGCCAATCTCAGGATTGCCCTGCGCGAAAGGGCTGTCTCCATTCCCAAGAACCAGTGGGACAAAAAGTCTGTCTACGGTATTCCTGTTGTGGCCGCCTGTCCAATTTTTTGGAGGGGTGTACCAGGACTTTACACTTGTCCTTGCCCTCAACCATGTGAGGTTCAAGTATTGGTCCAAACAAGTGTGTCCCGTTGTACTTGGCCGTCGATAGATGCCATTTTGACTTCAAGTCAGTTTGCCACTGTTTCAGCCACAGTAGCCTACGAGAGGCCACTGTGGCAGCAATGGACCTGGCAGAACACCTGGCCGAATGAAGGGAAGCATCTGCCATATACTCAGAAGCTGCCACTAGCTTCACTAGTGTCTGATGTGCTCTAACCTGGTCAGGGGGAATGAGCGCCTGGAGGTAGCGGAGCCACATGATTGATGCCCTCACGAAGAAGGAGGACGAAGTTGCTGCCCTTATCGCCCAAGCCGATGACTGGTGAGCTCTTCTGAGAGAGAACTCAAACTTCTTGTCAAACTTCAGGGCCTCGGCCATATCCCCTGGAATTGCAGATGTAGAGAACAATGAGGTTAGGGAGGCGTCAACGGCAGGCACCTCTAAGAGGGATGCAAAAGAAGGAGAGACATTATAGAGTTTCTTTTCCATACTACTTGGAGAAGGTGTGGTAGCTAAGGAAGACCACTGTTTCTCTACCGTAGTACAAAAGACTAGCGGGCATGGAACCTGTTTCTGCTCAACGACCTTTTCAGCAAATAAGGGGTTAGACTCCTGACCAGTGGAGGTAGGTTTCTCCTCCTGCACTGAGGTCAAGTTAGCGGTCGTACAAGTCTTAAAGAGATCTGAAAAGGGAGGGGTCAAAGAGTCCTGAGGTTGACACCTGTTCAGGTGCTGCCTCCTCATCCTCTGACATGGGCGTGTCAATTATGCCCAAATCTATTGACCCCTCCTCCCCCAGTTGAGAGGAAGTCTCAGAGATGCCAGAACCAGGCACCGTGTTGTGTCCCGCCTGGGAAGGAGGGCTAGGTGGGGGAGGTAAATGTTGAGAGGATCCCTGTTGACTCCTGGAAGAGGACATGAATTGCACAAAAGCATGATGCATGAAAACTTGGAATTGGCTTTGAGACCACATATCCCCTTGTTCCTTAGAACTAGCCCCAACCTCCATTGGGACATGTATAAGCTCCGGGCCCTGTTGGGTGGAGGAAGAAGAGGAGCGAGGAGAACCTACCTGCTCAGTTTCCCCCTAGGAGAACATGCCCAAGGGGCATCCTGTAAAGGCGCAAAAGGTGGCTCAAATGGGGAAGTGTCCAATGGGGCGGAGGGGACCGCTTCAGCCCCACTGGACATGAGCCGCTGGGCTTTGGAGAATTCCCTCTCCAGCGCCTGATGTCTCCTCGAGGCCTCTCGCTCGGCTGCTTTGGAAGACTCCTTGGTGGATAAATGTTTAGTTTTTGGCTTTTTTCTTTCCCCCCCGCTTCCAAATCAGTTGACCTGCGTTTTGCTTGTGCGGGGGGGGACACCGGAGCCTTGTGGTGCCTGGGGCAAGGAACTGTCTGCCATTGCAGTCTAGACAATCCGGGTCAGGGATATCTAGAAGTGGGGGGAACCCAAACACGCAGATCAAAAGTCAGAGATGGAAAACCGATCCTCGCTCTGAACAATTGCAATGGCAAAGACAGCCAGACAGTCTCCTAGAACTGCCTGTCTAGGCCCTGTGGCAAAAGGCCACTAACTAAATGAAAACAGGTGGTCAAAAAAGGTTACCCCTACGCTCCAATTACACAGGTGATAGAACCTTTTCCCCAGTAAGTAATTATAACTATAACACCCGTACAATAAGGGAATCCCTCATAAAATGAGATCCTTCACGTTTACAGATATGAGAAAACTTTTTTTCTTTCCCCCCCGGTTCAGATCTGCCTCCGCAGGCTAAGGCAATAAGCTAAGAACAAGACCAGAAGGTTGTAATGAAGACACGAGGTCCCAAGAAAATGGCGTCCGCCTTGTGGGCCTCTCAAAATGGCGGTCGCGTTATGACCACGCGGTCAAAATGGCAGCAGCGCCTTCTTCGTGCCTCCGAAAATGCAATAATCAAAGAGAAGCAGGGGGGAAAGTCAGGAGAACGAGAATGAGCTGTTTGAAGAAAGAGAAAAAATGCTAGCCCTCTTCCCCCCGTTTGCGAAGGCACTTGTGGTTTGTGGCGCAGCCTTCGCTGCGATCCGATTACGGCTGCAGAGAGAAGCCTCGTGGCTTTGACGATCTGGCAGCAAGGAACAATACCGGCAGCCGCCTGCTTCTCCGCTGGCCAGCTGATCGTTGGAATCGCGGTCCCGCAGATTCCGATCGGTTGGGCTGGAAGCCTCCACCTGAGAAAGGCCTGCAGCCGAATCCCCGAGCCTATGGGGCTCAATGCTTCAAGAAAAAGGACTGAGTCCTTATCAGAAGTAGCCAAATGATTTAAATCCAAAAGGTACTGATATTTAAACGAATTTGAAGTTGAAGAAGCCAAATTAAATCCAAATTAACCTAGTCTAACTACGGAGCCCAAATTTGTGTGCCCCACTGAGCTGAGACTAAGTCAAAAACTGGGGAGACACACCCAGAGGGAGGCGTGGCTAAAGCTCTGACTTAGTCTCATCTGAGCAGGAAAGCTGAAATTACCCACCGGTGGATTCTACATCCATCATGCTGGAGAATTTATAGAATTAACAAAAAAAGAAATGGAGTTTATCTTTAGAGAAAACAAAAAAGAAGATATAACATTACAAAATGTATGGGACACAGCTAAAGCATATTTTAGAGGTATAGCTATAACATATATGGCAAAGAAAAACAAACAGAAAAGACAGCAATATGTACTATTAAAAGAAAATTTGGAAAGTTAGAATCAGAACCGCAAAAAAACCCACAAAAAAAGACTTTGAAAAGAGAAATGGAAACAATAAAACACAAACTAAATCTGTTGGATTCAGAAAAATTGGCACAGCAGATAAAAAGAGCAAAACAATTTTTTTTTGAAAATGCAAATAAACCAGGAAGATGGTTAGCTTATAAACTTAAAAAACAGAAGGAGAAGAAAATGATAATATTTCCTGGCAGTTTATGATTCAGCAATTACAAATAATTGCTGGTAGTCATTTATAAAGTTCTATCCAAAATCCATTATTTGTAAGTTCATTACAAACGTCTTTCAACGGTTCAGTTAGTATATCTTGTAGAGTTTTATATAAAACTCTACAAGATATACTAACTGAACCGTTGAAAGACGTTTGTAATGAACTTTTGTTGGAGGCTAAACTCCCAACCACATGGATGGAAGCAAATATTACTTTAATACCAAAAGATGATTCAGATTTCACACAGATAAAAAATTATAGACCGATATTGTTACTGAATGTGCATTATAAAATTTTTATTTCAATAATGGCAGAGAGACTGAAAAAATACCTAACTGAATTTATACATTGAGACCAAAATGTTTTTTTTAACCAAAGAGATAAATTAAAAACAACTTAAGAGTGATAATGGACGTATTAGAATATTATGAACTACATCCACGGAAGTAACTGGCACTAATATTCCTAGATGCACAAAAGGCATTTGATAATATTTCCTGGCAGTTTATGATTCAGCAATTACAAATAATGGATTTTGGATAGAACTTTATAAATATGATAAAAACAATATACAATAAACAAACAGCAAAAGTGATCGTGAATGGAGATTATATAGAGAACTTTGAGATAAGAAAAGGTACAAGGCAAGGATGTCCACTATCTCCGTTGTTATTCATTTTCACTCTGGAAGTTTTAAATAGAAATATTAGACAAGATACAGAAATTAAATAAAAAGCGAAACATATAAATTACAAGGATTTGTTGATGATTTGATATTTATCATAGAAGAACCTTTATACTTGAAAATTCCAAGGTAGTTGTCAACTACGGAAGCATTTGTACACCCAAATTTGGTGGACTTTGAAAAGATCTGGACATATGGAGATATTCTAAACTGTGAAGGGAATTTAAAATCTAAACAAGAAATGGAAAACCAGAGCATCAGCTTGTCATGGTGGGCACATTTACAAATGCAAACTAGATATGAGAAAGATGTTAAATTGTATGGATTTTATAAAAACAAACAGCATTTGATAAGACTTTGTTAACTTCAGATGAGAAATTAATTAAGAAAATGTATAACTTTTTATTAACTTTGGAAATGGAAAGTGAACAAGTTAAAGAAACAATAAAATGGTTGAAAATTTTTAGATATAATATAGAATTAGAAAAATGGCAAAATTTATGGCAAAGAAATTATAAACTGACAATATCAACCTTGTATAAAGAAAACTTATATAAAATGTTTTATACATGGCACCTGCCACCAGCAAGATTAGCAAAAATGTTTAAAATATGTCAGATAGATGTTGGAAATGTAAACATAAGTCAGCACGTACTATCATGTTTGGTGGACATGTGATAAAGTAAAGAATTATTGGAAAAAGATACGTACTTGGTTGGAAAAGATGTTGGGAGAACATGTAGATTTTAAACCTGAACTTTTTTTATTAGGTATAATGCCAGAAAAAACTAACAAAGCCTATATTTCATTTTGCACGTTACAACAGCGGCAAGAATTATATTTGCGCAATATTGGAAGAATGAAGGAATACCATCAGATGAAGAAATAATTAAAAAAATACTAGAATGCACAGAGATGGACAGATTGGCTATGAGACTGAAAGAAAAAGAAGAAACAGAATATTATCAAACTTGGGATGGAAAAAATTAATAAAATCTTATATATAAAAAAAGAAATGGACCCTGCCAAACTCAAAGCAGTTCTAGAATAGCAATCCCCATGCCCCCGCAAACAGCTTCAAAGTTTTCTGGGGTTTACCAACTTTTATCACCAATTTATTCCCTCTTTTGCAGAGCTAGTCATGCCAATCAACAATTTACTCAAAGCAGGCAAAGAAGGGGAATCTCCTCCCCGACATTAGAGTGCCAGGCAGCATTAAAAAAATTAAAGAGACTATTTGCAGCTGAACCAATCCCTAAATACCCTGGCCCCAGGCATTCATCATTCAAGCTAATGCAAGTGACATGGCCGTGGGTGCTGTTCTTTTACAAAAAAATCACAGAGGAGTTGCAACCTTGCTCTTACACTTCCCAGAAATTAACTGAAACCGAAAGAAGGTGGGCAGTTTGGGAGAAAGAGGCTTTTGCAGTTCGTTGGGCTCTGCTGACATGGCATCATTTCTAGGAGGGGGGAGAAATACCTTTTGTGGTATGGACTGATCACAAGAATTTGGAGGCTCTCAAGACCCCCCACAAATTATCCCCCAAGCAAGTTCAATGGGCTCAATACTTCAACCGTTTTAATTTCACTTTAAAATATTTTCCTGGAGGCAAGAACTTTTTGGCTGATGCCTTCTCTAGAACAGGGCTTTTCAACCAGTGGTACACATTTATTTATTTATTTGGGTTTGTATGCCGCTCCTCTCCAGGGGACTCGGAGCGGCTAACAACATATACATAAAAAAAAATACAATGTAAAAAACCCAAACAGAATATCTAAAAACCAATAAACACACATTCAATACATACCACCTGTGGTACATTGGCACCTGACAGGTGGTACGCAACCATCCTAGAAAAGTTGTAGCGGGGGAGGGGAATGAGCTGAACCGGTGGCAGCACTGCTCAAGTCTGAGCGAGAGATGGCTGGAGTTGCAGGGCTGTCAGGGCTCAGTGGAAGCGCCAGGATCAGTGTCACTTTCCAGCTAATTGGTGCTTCTTCGAGGCTGTCAGGGCTCAGTGGAAGCGCTAGGATCAGCACCAGGCTCCAGCTGGAGCTCGGCGCTGATCCTGGGGCTTCTGCTGAGCACTAAAGAAGCACCAATCAGCTGGAAAGCAGCACTGAGCCTGGCGCTTCTGCTGAGCCCTAAAGAAGCACCAATCAGCTGGAAAGCAGCACTGATCCTGGCGCTTCTGCTTAGCCCAGAAGAAGCGCCGATCAGCTGGAATGTTGCAACATCTCCAGGGTCTTGTGCTTTACATTCAGATGCTTGGCAACTGATTCATATTTATGATGGTCACAGTGTCCCAGGGTTATGTGAAGTGACCAAAACCTGTTGCAACTACCCAGCAGACAAGGGGAATAAAAACCAAACACCCCCACCCCACCCCCGCTGCCAATCCTCAACAGAAATGCTCACAACAATGAACACTCCAGACAGGAGGAAGATCGTCGCTGGGCGGGCAGGCAGGTGTCTTGCTCGGCTGTGACTTGGGGGGGGACTTTTTTCAATGCAATTGTAACTTCAAACAGTCACTAAGTGAACTGTTGTAAGTCGAGGACTACCTGTACTTTATCACTTTTTTTCCTTTTTTTTTGGTCATCAAGTTTTTGGCACTTTGCTAGGCGACTGGTGGTACTCGGATATTGCCATATCCTAAAAGTGGTACAATGGGTGAAAAGATTGAAAAGCCCTGGTCTAGAATGCCCCAGTTCAAGAGCCACCGAGAGGAAGTAATTAATTCCATTATTCCTCTGCCACAATTCGCTTCCCAAATAACAACCAGATCGCACACACAGAGACTCCCTGCTGGTCCTGACGATCAATCGCTAAAAGAATTGAAGGAGAAGTTAGAGACGGATGCCTGGTTTAAAGATAGCATATCTATATTGACTTTTGGGGGGGGGATTAGTTTGGAAAGGTTCTAAATTATACCTCCCAGAAGGCCTCAGGCTCCAGGTGTTGCAACGGAGTCATGACGCTAAGCAAGCAGGTCACTTTGGATTTTTAAAAACATTGCATCTAGTGCGCAGGCAGTTGTGGTGGCTGAGAGTAAAAAAGGACATTGAGAGTTATGTAAAAAGTTGTGCCACTTGTGCTACCATGAAGAAGCATCCAGGAAAACCACCAGGTTTATTGCAGCAAGTGGCTGACACCTGTCAGCCTTGGGAAGAGATTGCCATGGATTTTATAGTAGAATTACCTGAGAGCAAGGGAAACACTGTGATATAAACTGTGGTTGATCTAGTTTCCAAACAGGCACATTTCATCGCTTGCTCAGGACTTCCCTCTGCCCAAAAGCTAACCAAACTCTTTTTGAAGCACATATACGACTCCATGGTGCCCCAAAGAGGTTTATTTCTGATAGAGGAGTCCACTTTATTGCAAAGTTCTGGAGGGAGTTTGTTAAACTGATTGGGTCCTCCCAGGGGCTTTCATCTGCTTTTCATCCGAATATTAATGGAGCTGCTGAGAAAGCTAACACAATGGTGGAACAGTACCCCAGATGTTGTGTAAATTACCAGCAGTCTAATTGGGCTGACCTTTTACCTTTTGCAGAGGTAGCCTACAATAATATTGTGCACAGTAGCACTAGTCTCATCCCATTCAAAATAATGATGGGTCAAGATTTTGTGCCCATGCCTGAATTCCCACAGGAGCCTCCTACTTCCCAGACTTTGGACCAATGGGTGACATTGCAGTCTTTTGAAACCTGTGTCAGAATCCACTTTAAGACCTATTCCAAAAGAGCCGCCTGGTCCAGTGGTGGTAGAGGGAGAGACACATTATGAAATAAAACATATTCTTGATTCTAGGCTGTACAAGGGAAAGTTACAATACCTTGTCCAGTGGAAAGGTTACCCCCTTTCAGAGGCTACATGGGTGAAATGTACAAATGTGAAGGCAGATAGATTGATGAAAAAGTTTTATGATAAATATCTTCACAAGCCTCAAGGGGATACCTAACCTGATTTTTGTTTCCCCTGCAGGAGACTCTTTCTTTCTGAAGAGGAGCCAACTGTCAACTTTGAAAATGAGCATGGATGCAGCCATTTTCCCTACTCATTTTCGGTTGACACATAGCACGGAGGAAGGGGGTTTACCAGGTACTTTGCTAGACTAAAAAGATTTTCTCCCGTGGGAACCAAGGTCATCAGCTGCTCCCGGGACTGCAGGCTGGGCATTTTGTGAAAAGTCCACCAGGAAGATGTATTGAGGAACGTAGTAGCTTGCATAGCTTTAGTGGTGGGATTTCTTAACTTTGTATTGGGGATTGTTACATGTCTATTCAGACTTGGTTTCACTTTTGATGTGCTGATACTTTGTATCAATAAACATGTTCTTTGAGGAACTTGCAAGCCTCGGAGTTCTGCTTTATTCGGAACCATGACATTTGCATTTTAAAGAGTGAAATAAATATTTGATCCCCTATCAATCAGCAAGATTTCTGGCTCCCAGGTATCTTTTATACAGGTAACGAGCTGATATTAGGAGCACTCTCTTAAAGGGAGTGCTCCTAATCTCAGCTTCTTACCTGTATAAAAGATACCTGTCCACAGAAGCAATTAATCAATCAGATTCCAAACAGTTGGTACAATTATTCCCAAATGGAAGCAATAAAAAATATCTGTCAATCTCCCTCGGTCTGGGGCTCCATGCAAAATCTCACCTTGTGGAGTTTCAATGATCATGAGAATGGTGAGGGATCAGCCCAGAATTACATGGGAAGATCTTGTCAATAATCTCAAGGCAGCTGGGACCATAGTCACCAAGAAAACAATTCGTAACGCCATGAAAGACTGAAATCCTGCAGTGCTTGCAAGGTCCCCTGCTCAAGAAAGCACATATACAGGCCCATCTGAAGTTTGCCAATGAATACCTGAATGATTCAGAGGAGAATTGGGTGAAAGTGTTGTGGCCAGATGAGACCAAACTCAAGCTCTTTGGCAGCAACTCAACTCGCCATGTTTGGAGGAGGAGGAATGCTGCCTATGACCCCAAGAAAACCATCCCCACCGTCAAATATGGAGGTGGAAACATTATGCTTTCGGGATGTTTTTCTACTAAGGGGACAGGACAACTTCACTGCATCAAAGGAACGATGGACAGGGCCATGGGTGAGAACCTCTTTCCCTTAGCCAGGGCATTGAAAATGGGTCATGGAGGGGTATTCCAGCATGCCAATAACCCAAAACACACGGCCAAGGCAACAAAGGAGTGGCTCAAAAAGAAGCACATTAAGGTCCTGGAGTAGCCAGTCTCCAGACCTTAATCCCATAGAATTATGTGCCAGTTATAACCAGTAGCCAGCACGGGTTTGTCAAAACCAGATCATGCCAAACCAATCTTATTTCATTCTTTGATAAAGTGACTAAATTAGTAGACCAGTGAAACATTATGGACATAGTATGCTTAGACTTCAGTAAGGCATTTGCTTAGTAAGCTAGAAAAAAATGGTATAGACAACACCATCAGATGGATTTGTAGCTGGCTGACAAACCGTACTCAGCAAGTAGTCCTCAATGGTACTACATCTACATGGAGACAAGTAAGCAGTGGGGTACCACAAGGCTCCATCTTAGGCCCAGTACTCTTCAATATCTTCATTAAGAAGAGACTGGACAGTCACTTGTCTAAGATGGTATAGGTTCTCCTGCCTGAGCAAGGGGCTGGACTAGAAGACCTCCAAGGTCCCTTCCAGCTCTATTCTATTCTATTCTATTCCAGAAAAACTGTGGAAGAAGCTGAAGGTTCAAGCTGCCAGACCTTAATGACTTGGACAGGATCTGCAAAGAGGAGTGGGACAAAATCCCTCCTGAGATGTTTGCAAATCTGGTGGCCAACTACAAGAAATGTGTGACATCTGTGATTGCCAACAAGGATTTTGCCACCAAGTACTAAGGCATGTTAATTAATTTATAATTTTTTAGAAATGCATTTTTCTGGAATTTTTTTTGTTATTCAGTCTTTAACTGTTAAAATAAACCTACCATTAAAATTATAGACTGATCATTTCTTTGTCAGTGGGCAAACGTACAAAATCAGCAGGGAATGAAATAATTTTTCCCCCTCACTATATCCTAATAGAGAAAATCCATTTACTGTATGTCATTGCTAGAAATCAAGTATCTTCCTAGTGCATATAATTATTTTTTAAAAAGGACAACACAACATTGAAAAATATATAATCAAAATGCTAAAATAAAGCATTTTCCTTATAATTTCTTGGATGCTCTCAACCTACCTACTAGTTTTTTTATTGGCTCTTCTGCAAAGCTGGTGTTGGAAGGAGAATCAGACAAGCACAATAGAAGTGAGAGTATGGCATAATGTGCATCTGTCTTAAACACAGAAAACAAGTAATTCAGTGAACAGGACAGCAAAATAAAAGAAGATACCAGAATTCTAATCCAATGGTATATTTAGAAATGAAAAACAGCACATTTAGTTTATCATTCATCTTAATTAAGATTAAAATTAATATAGGAAATACATAAGAAACAATACAAAATAAAAGTATAATTTTGTTTATCAAGTTATATATTTCAAATATGAGATTTTATCTTCACAAGCTGAAAAAAACTAAATATTCCATGGTACATTTTATGGTTCTAAAACGATCAGAACAATCACTTCAGATGTTTACTATTTGTTGTGTTAGAAATTCATTTTGGCAAGAAAGCAGAAGTTTTTTATTCTTGGTTGTTATGTGATGAACCTAGGCACAAATTTGACTGGCAAAAAAACCCAAATGCACAGGTATAGTATAGGGGGTACCTTGCTCAATAGTAGTAACTGAGAGAGGGACCTCGGAGTCCTAGTGGACAATCACCTAAATATGAGCCAGCAGTGTGCTGCAGCTGCCAAAAAGGCCAACACAGTGCTAGGCTGCATTAACAGAGGGATAGAATCAAGATCACGTGAAATATTAATACCACTTTACAATGCCTTGGTAAGGCCACACTTGGAATACTGCATCCAGTTTTGGTCACCACAATGTAAAAACGATGTTGAGACTCTAGAAAGAGTACAGAGAAGAGCAACAAAGATGATTAGGGGACTGGAGGCTAAAACATATAAGGAACGGTTGCTGGAATTGGGTATGTCTAGTTTAATGAACAGAAGGATGAGGGGGGACATGATAGCAGTGTTCCAATATCTCAGGGGCTGCCACAAAGAAGAGGGAGTGAAGCTATTTTCCAAAACGCCTGAAGGCAGGACAAGAAGCAACGGATGGAAACTAATCAAGGAGAGAAGCAACCTAGAACTAAGGAGAAACTTCCTGACAGTTAGAACAATTAACCAGTGGAACAACCTGCCCCCAGAAGCGGTGAATGCTCCAACACTGGAAGTTTTTAAGAAGAGATTGGACAACCATTTGTCTAAAATGGTTTCCTGTCTGAGCAGGGGGTTGGACTAGATAACCTCCAAGGTCCCTTCCAACTTTATTATTATTATTATTATTACTACTACTACTACTATTATTATTATTATATTTCCAATTCAGTAAAAATACTATATTTTCTTCACTATTTTAAACCCAGGCATTGTTCTTTAAATATAAAATACATAATAAAATAAATATATACAAAAACACTTTATTTACTGTCCCTATCCTTCCCATATATTCACTTACAAATTAGAGCAGAAAAACTTCAACATTGGACAAGGAATTGGCCCACTTCACTCATCTTGGAAGAAGCGCATGCTGCAGACTTCATCGGTCAAATAATTCTGACTGGTGGGGTCCATGAGAAGAGCCTTTTTTTTGCCATGGCTCCCACCCTCTGGAATATTGTGCCCCCACCTGAATTGATATACACATCCACCCTTTTGGCCTTCTGAAAGGGACTGAAGACTTGGCTCTGCCTATTGGCTTGGGGTCTCGATGGGGGCATGTCATTTCGGAGATGATTAATGGACTATGATAAGACCCCACCTCTTCCATATGTGCATCTTGCTCCCTTCCTTGCCTTCTTTGCTTAATTTTAAGTCAATTATAGTGTTAACATTTATTATTTTAATATTTTAATAGTTTGTCTTGTTGCTTTCATTAACTGTAAATTTCCTAGAGTCACCTCTAGGAGAGATGGGCAGCATGTAAGTTTAACACCTAAATAAAACATTCGCATAAAAGCAGTGTTGAAGGTTTACTGACTTTGAAACTATTATAGTGTTGGAACTAACAAAATAATCTTAATTTTTACAAGTTATCCTTTTTTCAGAGCCCAGGGACTATTCTTTGTGTTTTAATTAAATATGTCTGAGATTTTATAATAGTCTTCATAAATCATAGTGCTACTAGCCTATCAAAATAATTTATTCCAATAGAACAATTGCAAGTGTCTTACATGGCATGTTATATAGATAATTAGTTTCATGGCAATTACATGCAGAAGTCTGATAATGCATCAAAATCCAGAGAATCAATATTATAGAAAAGAAAAAAAGATTTATTAATTTCTGATGCACATATATATACATTTCTGTTACAAAATGATTGGCATTAAAAAATGTAAAGACAAAAAAAAACATAGCATTCAGTTATGTCTAAAAATCACAAACCTTTGTTCCTTCTGTGGTGGGAAGAGACAAATTCAGAAACTCTTCTGTTAGTCTCCTCCAACTTCCAGCTTTAACAAGGTCAGAGTGAACAACCAGCTTTTCATAAATTCTATGTAAAAATATGGAATGTTTACTAATCTTTTAGAATACAAGAATCAATCTAATGTTAAAAGAAACACAAAAACTTTACCCTTCCATTATTTTCTCCACTTTGTGCCTACTGACATCAAGAAACTGATGAAACCTAGAAAAAATACAGAATTATCTTTTGGATCATGTGTCAGAAATGATTAATTGTATTTTGTTCAATAAATGTATTGTTTTAGCATTTTTACATTCATTTTTATTTATTTACTATAGTCACAAACCCCTAGGATATTCAGCATATTTTCAAAGACCAATTTGTAAAAAGCAGCCTTGCCCACTCTAATCTTCTCCAAACATGTTGACATCAACCTGATATACTGTCTTTATTATGTCATGGTTCCAACAGATGAAACCATTCAAAATAACTTCAAGGCAAGGATTTCTTCCTTAAAGAACATTTTATTTAGGAAACAAGGTATCAGCACATACAAAGGTGAACCCAAGACTAAAATCCCATCCCTCAGGCTACAAAGTAACAAGTTGCAATTCCCACCCCAAACTGTTGTCATAAATCACATTCACCAATTATTTCAAAACACGGGCTCTCTTCCCAGCATCTCAGCCAGCCAAAACTCTTATCAGGACTGACCTTAGTTCTCACACAGAAGTATTGTTATGGTTAACTGAGAAACTTAACATCCCCCCTCCCCCTCCTTCATCTAAAATCTCTAAACTAAAATGTGGCAACAAAGATAAAATGAAAAATGGCTTCAGTTCAGTTTGTCACAGTGTTGACATTCGGCTCCCCTTAAAAGAAAGGAGAAATCCTGCGAATCAAACAAAAGTTACGAATCCCCCCTCGGTTTGTTCGGATGTTTATCATAAAATTTACGTATGAGCCTATCAGCTTTCACATCAGTACATGTCACCCAGGTAGCCTCTGATAATGGATATCACTTCTACTGCACTAAATATTGCAATTTCCCTTTGTACAATCTAGCATCAATACGTTTCACTTCGTAATGTGTCTCTCCAGCTACCACAAGCGGGCAAGGTGCTTTCTTGGGATGGGGTCTCAGAGGAGAATCTCTGGAAGGCTTCAACAAACTGCAGTGAAATACTGGGTGGATCTTTCCTAAAAGTTGAGGGAGTTTTAGTTTTTATTTATTTTATTTATTTATTTTATTTGGACTTATATGCCGCTCCTCTCCGAAGACTCGGAGCGGCTTACAACATATATAAAACAATATTCAACAATCTAAGTCCAAATGAAAAAAGGCATTAAAAATAAAAACCTCAACATACATTCATCATTCACACAACAAACCACAATCATCCCCAGGCCTGCTGGCAAAGATAGGTTTTAAAATTCTTTCGGAAGGCCGGGAGGGTGGGAGAAGTGCGGACTTCAGGGGGCAGTTGGTTCCAGAGGGTGGGCGCCACAACAGAGAAGGCCCTCCCCCTAGAACCCATCAGACGACATTGTTTCACTGACGGGACCTGGAGGAGGCCGACCCTGTGCGCTCTCACCGGTCGAAGGGAAGTATGTGGAAGGAGACGGTCCCGTAAGTCACTGGGTTTAAAATCCGCACTATGGGAAAAGGTCCCAAATATTTTGGCCCCAATTTTTTGCTACCGTAGGTAATTTGAATCCTAAATATTTTGTGGAAAGTTAAACCTCTCCCACACAAAATGTCTTTTGAGGTGCCCTTTTCTTATCAGCTTGTTTTTTGTAAGACTCTTAGAGCCTTTTTTCAAAGCTTTCTTTGCATTGTCCCACACCTCCTTCCAAGTGGACACCCACTGAGAGGCAGGTTCCTGGAGGTATTCAGGCATTAGGATAAAATCCCTCCTCATGGCTATTTTGAACGGCATAAATCTGGTGCTGCTGCGTAAGGTATTGTTATAAGCCACCTCAGCAAAAGTAAAGAGATCAATTCAATTTGTCTGTTGGTAATCCACGTAACATCTAAGATATTATTCCACCATTGCGTTCACTTTTTCAGCTGCCCCACTTGTAGACGGGTGAAAAGCCAATGACAGTCCCTATGTAGAACCAATTAATTTTAAAAAGCCCCTCCAGAACCTGGCCATAAACTGCACCCCTGTTGGAAATTATTCGCTTTGGCGCACTGTGTAATCTGTAAATATGCTTAAAGAACAACTTAGCTAATTTCTGGGCAGAAGGGAGGCCTGAGGAGGCAATAAAATGAACCTGCTTTGAAAATAGATCAATCACTGTCCATATTACTGTATTTCCTCTACTCTTAGGTAATTCAACAATAAAATCCATAGTGATCTCTTCCCATGTTTGGGAAGGAGTTGCAACAGCCCAGGAGGTTTTCCTGGGATTCTTTTCATGCTAGCACAGACTGCACAGCTTTTTACATAGTTCTCCATATCCTTCTTTAATCTTGACCACCAAAATTGCCTCCGGATTAAGTGTAGTGTCTTTAGATAACCAAAATGACAAGCTTGTTTAACATCATGACTGTGTTGGAGCACTTGGAGTCTGAGTGATTTAGGTAAATATAATTTCCCCCCTTTCCAAGCTAGATCATTCCTATAGATAAAGGTGGTTTGTCCTTGAACCATTGGTCAATAACCAATTCTTGTTTTAACTTCTTTGTCAAAGGATCGCCAGGGTTAAGAGTCTTTGCAGATTGGTGACTCTGGGAAGTTATTTGAGAAATAACTTGAGGTGGAGGCATCATAGACTCTACGACTTGTTCACGTTGGCTTTTATATCGGGGTAAACTGGAGAGGGCATCAGCTAAAATATTCTTTCTACCCAGTATGTATTTCAGGGTGAAATTAAAACGATTAAAATTTTGTGTCCAGAGACAGTTTACGGAGAGTTCTCAATGCTTCTAAATTTTTGTGATCAGTCCATATTTCAAAAGGCACCTTGATCCCTTCCAGGAAATGATGCCACATTAGCAAAGCCCATCTAATCACAAAGGCTTCTTTCTCCCAAATGGCCCACCTCCACTCTGTGTCGGTGAATTTTTTTGAAGTGTAAGCACAGGGCTGCAAAACCCCTTCATGATTCTTTTGTAGGAATACGATCCCCACAGCCACATCGCTAGCATCGGCTTGAATTACAAATTGCTCTTCAGGATGGGGGTGTTTTAGAATTGGTTCAGCAGCAAACAGTTTTTTTAAATTCTCAAAAGCGGTTTAGCAGTCTAACAACCAATGCAGAGGCTGACCTGGATGTGGTTTTCCCCCATCTTTACCAGTTTTCAATAGTTTGGTAAGGGACAAAGCAATCTCAACAAATGAAGGGAAGAATTGACGATAGAAATTAGCAAATCCCAGGAAGCTTTGGAGTTGTTTCTGAGTCTTTGGGGGCTGCCATTCTATCACAGCTTTCATCTTAGTTGGATCCATTTCTATAACTTCATTGGAAATTCTATAGGCCAGATAATCTAAACGTGTCTGATGGAATTCACATTTTGAGAGTTTGGCATGGAGCTTAGCGTTCAGTAGTTTTCTCAGTACCTCTTGCACTAAGCTTATATGTTCTGCCATAGTCTCTGTATAGATTAAGATGTCATCAAGATACACCAAAACTCCTTTGTATAAATGCTTGTGTAGCACCTGTTATTCAGTTGCATGAACACAGCAGGAGCTCCTTGTAATCCAAAGGGCATAACTTTAAACTGATAACTATCCAGAGGGCTGTTGAAAGCAGTTTTCCATTCATCACCTTCTCTTATCCTCACGTGATAGTACCTCTCTCTTAGGTCTAACTTTATAAAAATTCGCCCCTTCGCCAGATGAGCTAACAAGCCCTTCATTAAAGGAAAGGAGTACATATTCTCCACACTCACCCCGTTGAGACCTTTGAAGTCCACGCAGAGCCTAAGCAATTAATCTTTTTTCTCTTTAAAGAGCACCAGGGCAGCTACTTTCGATTTGGCAGGCTCAATGAAATCTCTGGCTAAATTCTTGTCGATGTACTGCCATAATTCTTCCACCTCGAGGGGAGTCATGATATACATCTTCGGCTTTGGCAACTTGGCTCCTGGCAAAATCTCAATGGCACAGTCATTTGTTCTATGAGGCGGCAGGAGTTACATTCCGTCTCACTAAACATCTCTGCCAAGTCTCGGTATTTGCTGGGAACGAGACGCTCTCCTGGGAATGAGAGGGGAATAGTTGTTATTTTTATTGTTTCGGATGGAGGTTTTGCTCCCCCGCTAGCGTCATGGGAGGAGCTGGGGGATGATGGCCCTATGGGTAATCTCAAGGTTCTCATCCCATTCTCCCACCATATGAAGGGTTTCCACTTGTCCAACCAAGCTAAACCTAGAATCACCACTTCAGTCATTTTTGGAGCTACCAGAAATCTAATGAATTCCCAATGCTCTCCCACTTCTAGCCACACCAGCTCCATTTGGTGGATTATTAGAGTTACGCCCATTAAAGATCCGTCTGCCTGTTCAAATTTCATACAGTTGGAGAGTTGCTTTGCCTAACTTTAGGACAGTTGGGAGGTTGATTAGGCATCGTGAACACCCCAAGTCTACCAACACTCATAAGTCCATCTGAGCGCCTGCCTTAGGGACTATAAGTTTGGCAGAGAGGGAAAAAGACGGAATAGGCTGACTCACCATCAGGTTGTTCTCTTCCTTGTCATCGCTGTCATATGGAGGAGGTGTGATGGCAGTTTCAGCTGGGGCCTCAACTTTCTCTTGAGTGGGTAAGATGACTTGGGTAATTTGCTCTTGAGTAATCCAATTTGATTTCTCTCTGGTGAAAGGCTGGCTTCCTGAAGATGATTTTGGAGGTTCAGTCGTCCCAGTTGTTGGGGTTGGTCGGGCAGGTGGCCATCTCGTCTGGTCTGGTATCGATCTAGGAATTGGAGGGGTTTTGTAGCGGGTTAGCTCGATGTCCAATTTCACTGCCAAACGATACCACTCTTGAAGTTGGTCGGCAATTCCCCGGTAGACACAATCCTGGAACAGATTGGGATCCAGGCTGTTCTTGAAATGGTGGACCAGGGATCATTTTGGCCACCGCTCAATTCTGCCTGCCACTCTCTGGAATTCATGCGCATATTCCTTCACTGGTCTGCCTCCCTGCTTTACTTCATGAATGTCCTTCTCAGCTTGCAAGACTATGGACTCATCCTCAGACCTGGTTCTTAACCCTTGGATGAATAGATTGTAGTCCCACAGCTCAGGTGCTTGCTCATTGTGCAGGCTGTTCAGCCATTCCGATGCCTCCCCCTCTAGATTCGCCACTATCACATCAACCATAGCGGCAGGATCCAGGTAGGCATTGGCATTTCTGTTCATGTAAGAGTGCACTTGGTTCAGGAAGAATGTTAACTTCTCGGGATCTCCATCAAATATGGGTTTGAAAGGAGAAGCTGCTATGGGCTGCTGCCTGTCTAAGAGAGCGCACAGCCACCAATACTGTTGCACTAGATCTCATTGGATTCCCACTGCCCAATCAACTCTTAGCAGGGGGCCTGTTAATGCTGGTGGCTTCAGTCTTGGGGAGGTGGCCCTGGCCCTGACTATGGGACTGGGACTGCTCCTGGACTGAGAACAACCTTGGGGGCGTCTGTCATCCCGCTCACAGACAAATAACTGGCAGGTGATCTGCTCCTTACTTCCCATGTCCAGTCCTTTAAACCTCTCTCTCAAACGCTCGACTGACTGGCTCCGAATTGCTGTCAGATATTTCCACTCACCCAACTCATCCGAAGGTGCCACACACTTGGCGCCTCTTTTATCAGGAAAGTGCGACTCGTGGGAGGCAGTCAATGGAAAATCAGCTTCAGTTGCCATTGCAGAATTCTTTTTCGGCTGGGGTGCTTAGAATGCCACGAATCACCACCAGACAGGATCCACTTCGATGACCAGATGTGTTTCCGTTCTTTCAGTCCCGCACCTGCTGCTGGAGTTACCGAAACCACACTCTCTATAGGGGCAATGGCCTGCACTCCACCTGTCAAGGTAGCAGCTATGGTTGCGGTGCTGGTGACAGGTTCCTACTTTTTCTTCAGCAGGGGCAGCAGGGGCCAGTTCCTTGCCATTTCTGTGAACAGCTCCAGGGGCCAAATTTGGGCCCTTGGCGGGCCGTATCCAGCCCGCGGTCCTTGTGTTTGACATGTCTATGATAGGGATATACACTGTAGTTTTAAATTTTGCTCTAAGGGAAAAACTATAGGAAACAAGCCACAATACTTCAGCTCATGTAAGATGACAGGCTACTACCAAACAACTATTTTTTTAACAAAATTTTATTAGGTTTATATAGATGAGAAAAAATAGGAACAATACAGGTATGTTAAAGGGAGGGGGTGGGAGGAAAGGGGAAGGGAATAAAGTATTTATGGTAAAATAAGGATCGGTACAATCATGTATTTCAACAAACAAGCTACCATCCGGATTATAATAGTGAGTAAATATCATATTCAACCATTTTACCGAAGCTTAGACTATAACTTATTAAGAACAATTAGCAAACAAATACGATAATCTATTAAGTAAACATTACTAATAAAATCTCAAAAAATCCTAACAATCAAAAGTAACAAATGAAAATCAGTAAGTCGGGAAAAATAATCATATCATCAAAATGTTAGTTAGAACTCGGTTAAAAATCAGTAATCTATTCTAAAATATTGAATCCTTCAAGTTCTAACGTGTCTCTAACCATTGATAAAATTCTAAAATAAATTGAATCATCTTTTTCTTTCATTTCTAATGTTAGTCTATCCATTTCTGCACACTCTAAAATTTTAGTGATTATAATCTGGTCAGATGGTAAGTTCTCATTTTTCCAAAATTGGACAAATACTATCCTTGCAGCTGTTAAAACATGCAATATCAAATAGTCATTCTCTTTACCATAATTAGGTCTTAATATTCCTAACAAAAACAATTCCGGTTTAAATTCTATCTGTAGTTTCATCATCTTTTCCAACCATCTATGGATCTTAGACCAATATTTCTTAGCAATAGGACATATCCACCAGGCATGGTAGTAAGTATCTGGCTGTTGTTTACATTTCCAGCAAATATCCGAAACATTTTTAAACATTTTCACTAAGCGAACTGGTGTCATATGCTATCTGTAAAACATCTTATATAAGTTTTCTTTATATTCTACCACTTTTGTAAGCTTAATATTTTTATCCCAATTTTTTTGCCAGTCTTCCAAATCTATAGAATGTCCAAAGTTCTTTGCCCATACTATCATTGGTTTTTTTCACTTGTTCTTCTTCCATTTCCAGTTTAAAAGAAATTTATAGAGTTTTCTAATCAAATTCTCATCTGTTTTTAACAAAGTTTTATCTAATGGGGTCTGTTCTTTGTAAAAACCTGTCGATTTTATATCTTTTTTGTATCTTGTTTGAATTTGCAAATAGGACCACCATGTCAAGTCAATACCTTGTAGTTGTAAAGTTTGCCTGTCCTTAAGTTTTCCCTCTTTGTCCAAAATGTCTTTATAACTAACCAGTTTGTCATAGTTGATCAGATTTGGATAAGCAAATGCTTCCATTGTTGAAAGCCTCAGGTATTTTCATATATATTTTATGTTTAATTTTCTCCCATTCCGAAAGTAGTATGTTTCTTATCGCATGATTTTGAAAGTATTTATGTGCTTTAGATTTCTCGTACCATATAAATGCATGCCAACCTAACTGAAGGTCGTGTTCCTCTAAATCAGTGGTTCTCAACCTTGGGGTCGCGACCCCATTTGGGGTCATGAGACCATTTCGTGGGGGTCGCCGGGCACCGCCGGCCGCCATTTTGCTTTTTTATTTTTATTTTTTTTAATTTTTTTTAATTTTTTTTAATTTTTTTAATTTTGGGAGCACGCGCGCACCGCGCACACTCAGATCCACCCGTCGCGCCGGAAAAAAAATTAAAAAAAAATTAAAAAAAATTAAAATAAAATAAAATAAAAACAAAATGGCGGACCGCAACGGGCGGATCTGCGCATGCGTGGCGCATGCGATGGGCCAATCTGCGCAGGCGCAGATCCGCCCGTCGCGGCCGCCATTTTGTGTTTTTTATTTTTTAAAAAAAAATTTTAAATAAAAAACCAAAATGGCGGCCCGCGACGGGCGGATGTGCGCATGCGTGGCGCGTGCGACAGGCCGATCCGCGCATGCACAGATCCGCCCGTCGCGACCACCATTTTGTTTTTGTTTTTTTGATTTTTTTTAAATTTTTTTAAAAAAAAATAAAAAAACAAAATGGCGGCCCGCGACGGGCGGATGCGCGCATGCGCAGATCCACCCATCGTGGCCGCCATTTTGTTTTGTTTTGGTTTTTTTTTATTTTTTTAAAAAAAATTTAAAATTTTTTTTGCACGCGCGCACACGCGCGCGCCCTCGGGTCGGGTTCACGGCGCGCATGGGCGGGGCAAGTGGGGTCTCAACCTCAGAAAGGTTGAGAACCACTGCTCTAAATAAAGCAATATTTTATTTCTCAATACAATCCATTCTTTAAGCCAAAGCAAAATAGCCGCTTGATAGTAAAGTCTCCAATCTGGAAGTCCAAAGCCCCCTCTATCCTTAGATTCTTGTAACAATTTACATTTGATTCTCGCTTTCTTTTTCTGCCATATAAATCTTAAAATCATTGCATTTAAATCATCAAAAAATTCTTAGTAAGTTTAATGGGCACTGTTTGAAATATGAAAATTAGCTTTGGTAAAATATTCATCTTAACCGTCGCTATTCTTCCTAAAAGTGATAATTGAAGATTTCCCCATCTTTCCAAGTCTATTTTTATTTGTTTCATTAATCTCTCATAATTATCTTCTTTTAGTGTAGTATATTTTGCAGTTAAATAAATACCCAAATATTTGACTTTTTTAACTATTTGAAGATTTGTCATTTTAGCAAGTTGAATTTTCTGTTTGTCTGTTAAATTTTTTGTTATTACTTTAGTCTTTCCCCTGTTTATTTTCAGACCAGCCACTTCTCCAAATTTCTCAATTTTCTGCAAGAGTTTATCAGCTGTTTGCAATGGCTCCTCTAAAATGAAGACCAAGTGGTCCGCAAAAGCCTGTAGTTTATATTTCTGGTCTTTAATCTCCAGACCTTTAATTTTTGTATCTTGTCTAATATTTCTTGCCAGAACCTCTAATGTAAGAATAAACAACGGAGACAACAGGCATCCCTGTCTAGTGCCTTTTTAAATCTCAAATCCATCTGTATAATCTCCATTTAAAAGTATTATTGCTGACCAAACAACATATGAGCTAAGACGTGTCCAAATGTAGGACCAGACACCCTCAGGTAAGCCTGCTTTGAGTTCCACAAGAAAGCAGGATTTTGTTGGGGGGTAATAGGAGTAGGAAGGAGTATTAGGTATGTACACCATCTTGAGTTATTTATAGAAAAATATAATACGCAAGAAATACACACAGAAAACATAAATCAAGCAGGATAAATAGTGGAGACACTTTCAGGAACATATTTTTTCCAGTAATTAGTTTGGGCCCTCTCCTAACTGGTAGGTTCACTAATCCAATCTGAAAACTTGATACTGTAATATCTTTTATGTGATATGGGTAGTCCTCGACTTATAACCACAACTGAGCCCAACGTTCCTGTTGCTAAGTGAAACATTCATAATCATGAATTTTGCCCCATTTTACTACCTTTCTTGCCACAATTGTGGCAACTCATTGGAGTTGTTAAGTTAGTATCCTAGTTGTTAAGTGAATCTGGCTTCCCCACTGAATTTGCTTGTAAAGTCGCAAAAGATTATCACATCACCCTGGGACACTGCAACGATCATAAATATGAGTCTGTTGCCAAGTATCTAAATTTTGACCACATGACCACTGAGGTGCTGCAATGGTCGTAAGTGTGAAAAAAGTTCATATGTCAAGTTTTTCAGTGCCATTATAACTTTGAATGGTTACTAAATGAACTGTTGTAAGTCGAGGACTACCTGCAACCCATAAAAGTAAATCATGGCTGGGCATGCTGTCTGAAGGTGACAGCCTTCCATAAACTTGGTTGGCTCTAATGATCCCACACTGTCAACACCTTCTGAAAAATAATCGTCTCAACTCCTCGGGAGGAGAAACCAGATCTACGCTATCCTGCAAGCCAACTGTCCGCGTGCCTTTTTTTTTTCTCGCGCCACACGCCCCAAACTACCGCGAGACGAAATGCCTCCGTTTCCCCCGACCCGCGCGCAAGCCTAACGGACCTGAAGTTGGACCAGGCGAAATTTAACGCCGCTTGAAAGTGGCCGGACGTTTCGGGTTTCCGCTCGTTCAGGCCCGTTACTTGCCAGATGAGCTCCCGTACCGCTAGGTCTTGCTCTTGGTCGAAACGGCTCCAGTAAGCAGGCGGAATCGTGACCGACGATGCCGTCGCCATCATGGGCCAAGGAAAAGAGAAGAAGCCGGGGCGGGAGGTGCTGAAGTACTTTCTATTGTCACATTCCGGAAGCTCCGTTTATTTCGGTGACCAGTACCGCTAACATCTCGCGAGATTCTGCTCTTCTGTGGTAGGGAAGCGCTTTGCGTGATGGTTTACGTAACGCGCCACTTCTGCCCCCACACTCGTTTTTTTCGCCTCACCCAGTCCTCTTTTTCTCAGAAGGCATGTTTGAGGAGCGGATCTATAATTTTGCATTGTGGTTTTTGTTGTTGTTTATTTTGTACTTTATATTCATTTTCTGTAATTGCTTATAAAACTTTATCTTCGTGTCTGGTTGAATAGGAGAACCTTACAATTGAATAGTAATTAGAAATATAGAAACCATCCCCAGCACCTAGGCGACCTTGATCCAGAAGCTAACTAGGGTCGGCGTCCTTGAATAGAATGGAATAGGAATAGAGCTGGAAGGGGTCTTGGAGGTCTTCTAGTCCAGCCCCTTGCTGAAGCAGAAGAACCTATACCATCTCAGGTTAATGTGTAATCTCAAAAATATCCAGTGATGGAGTGCTCATCATTTCTGGGGGTAAACTATGCCACTGATTGATTGTCCTCACTGTCAGGAAGTTTCTCCTTAATTCCAGGTTGCTTCTCTTTTTTATCAGTTTCCAACCATTGTTTCTCGTCCTTCCCTCTGATGCTTTGGTGAACAACCTGGCCCCCTCTGCCTTCTGGCAGCCCCTCAAATACTGGAACACTGCTATCATGTCTCCCCTATTTCTTCTTTTTTTTAGACTAGCCAAACCCAAGTCATACAGCCATTTTTTTGTATGTTTTTGTCTCCAGGCCTTTGATCATCTTTGTTACTCTTCAGACTGAGAAAACTAGAATAGGTTGGTTATGTTTTTAATCCTTTGCATGTTTACTGTAGATTGTTCTGCAACTGATTATCTTCATGGGAGGAAGAGATTATATTGCAATTTTGAGTTTCATTTTTTAAGTCTGCAATTATGCAGAGATGCAAATGTCATAATAAAAATTGTAATAAAAATGTGATGTACATTGGCATATACAATATTCTTAATAATTGCCAGCTCAGATTCCACTAATCAGGAAAGGAGGTTTAGCATTACAGTGAATAGATTAATGAGAATGTCATTGCATTGGGTTTTTTTAAAGGCAAATTTTATGCTTGAAATGAATAAAGGAATTAAAAATAGAAATAAGTTAAATAGAGAACCAGTGGCTAAATATTGGTCCAGTACTAGGAGATCCAAGTTATAGTCCCTTTACAACAGAAATTGTGTGACTTGAGCCAGTCATTTTCTTAACCCAACTTACCTTACAGAGTTGTAGAGAGGAAATAGGAGTATATGCTATATAAAATGTTGAGATACAAATCATATAAATAAGTAGTATTGTGTATAGTTCTGGTGTCCACATTTGAAAAATAATAATTGTAAAATTGGAAATGCAAAAGGGGATAGTCCAGTTCTAGGGAAAAAATAAATATTAGAGCGTTTTAGATTGAAGAAGCTAGAGAAGAAAGATACTAATTCAAACAATGGTGTGAAAAGTATAGTAAAGTCAATGGGGAACCCAGATTCACTTACCAACTGTGTTACTAACTGCAGTGATTCACTTAACAATAATGGCAAGAAAGGTGGTAAAATGGGGCAAAATTAATTTAACTGTCTCACATAGCAGCAGAAATGTTGGGCTCAATTGTGGTTGTAAGTCAAGGACTACCTATACAAAATATGAAATGGGCAAATGCATGGGCTGAGTTTAAGGAACCAGTTCAATCCACATCTTAAGAAAAGCAGAACTCTTGGAATTGGTTTCTACCAACAGGAACTTTTATTAAGAGAAATTGGTAGTAGGCATGATAGACAGGATCTGAAGGATTCCCTCACAAATCAATGTTTTAAAGTGTCCCTAAGCAACCCCCATCCAGCAGTTCTTCCGAGCGATTCAGACCAGCAGATTTCTAGGTGTTAAATCCAGGAAAGATAACATCAATCCGGCTCCGTTGTACATGATCATGCAACAGCTCCTCACTTGATGATGGATAAATAAACCAGATTCCAGAGGCTGTATCTTTTCAATCCCCCCCTTTCCTAGTTGCCCAGTAAGGAGGAAAAGTTCAGAGGTACATAGGATAAGAGGCAAATGGTTACATTGTAATGGTTAGCAGAGGCAAATAAACAAAAGGTTACTTTGTAGTGAATAGAGGAAGTGAAAGTAATAAAAAAAACCTCCCTCTTGGGAGTATGGCAGGACCCAGGAAAGGGTAAGAATTGGTTTTAGATCAGAGGAGATAGATAGAAAGGAAATATAACTGGATTCTGACATCCTGAGGAGGGCAGGTGTTTCCATACTACTAGGTATTGAGTTGTCCCATGATATCTCCTACAGTCTAGGATTTCCTTTATTTCGAAGGTTCTCCTTCCACCATGATTGGAGGTGGTGGTGTGGGGATTAATGGCCGTAAGGGTGACTGTGGTTCTCTTTTAAGTAAACTTCAGTGAAAGATTGGGTGTATTTGCCTGAGATTTCTGGGTAATTCTAATTCTACTGTTACTGGGTTTATGATTCTTTTAATTGGAATTTTGGTCCAAGTTTTTTACAAGGTTGTAGGGATTTTAGGTATTTTGTAGACAAATATACCATTTCTCTTACAATGAATGGTGTGGGTTCAACTCTTTTTTTTATCTACTTGTGCTTTGTATGCTTGCCTAGCTTTGTCTAAGGCTTTTCTAACTATTGGCCAGGTGTTTTGTAATTTTTCTATCCACTGTTTCAGTGATGGGATTGCTGGCTCATTTGGGATTAATTCTGGCATGGGGTTGAAACTTTGACCATTGGCTATTTGGAAAGAAGTGTAGCCTGTGGTGGAGTGGACTGCGTTATTGTAGGCAACTTCTGCGAAGGAGTAGCTCCGTCCAATTCGATTGTTGGAAATTAATGAAGCATCTTAAGTATTGCTCAAGTACTGAGTTAGCTTTCTCTGATTGGCCGTTCCCTTGAGGATGATGACTAGATGTCAGTCCCTGAGTGGTCCCTAAAAGGAATAAAAATTCCTTCCAAAATGCAGACGTAAATTGCACTCCCCTATCAGATATGATGCGTTGGGGTGCCCCATGCAATCTGTAAATATGCTGCACGAAACGTTTCACTAAGACTTTTGCAGTGGGAATCTTTTGGCAAGGGATAAAGTGCACCTGTTTAGAAAACAAGTCCGTGACCATCCAGATGACAGTATTCCCATTGCTTTCTGGTAATTCCACTATAAAATCCATGGCTATTTCCCTCCAGGGGGCTGAGGGAATCACCACTGGTTGTAACAGTCTGGGCGATTTCCCTTGCAATCTCTTGGCAGTCGCACACATTGGGCAGCTGACCACGTAATTTTCTATGTCCTTTTTCATGGATGGCCACCAAAATTGCCTTTTAATTAAGTGTAATGTTTTTACAAATCCAAAATGCCCTGCTGATTTTGTGTCATGGCATGAATGTGCCCCTCTGGATGGTTGGTATATATATTTTTCCCCCACCCAAGGCAATCCGTCTTTAATTGTGCACACGTGTGTATTTTTCTGGAACCATTCATCTGTTTCCAAAGTTTTCCGGAATTGGATTCTAGTAGGGCTACCCAGCTATGGTTTTAATTTAGCCTGGGCTCTGGTAGTTACTGGCGCTGCCAGTTGTGGTACCACCATAAGTGGCTTAGAATCGGTGGCTCACGTGCTGTTATATTGGGGCATGTGCTGTTATATTGGGGCATGTGCATCTGCCAAGAAGTTCTCTCCCCCCCCCCCGGCAAGTGCTTGAGCACAAAGTGGAATTGGTGAAAATGCTGAGACCAGCGGGCTTGCTTGGGGTTGAGCTTCCTGGGTGTTTTCAAGGCTTCCAGGTTTTTCTACTCTGTCCACACCTGAAAAGGGATTTTATTCCCTTCAAGGAACTGGCACCACGTAAGTAATGACCAACGTATCCCGTATGCCTCTTTCTCCCACAGGGACCAGTGCTGTTCCGTTTCTTGGACGTATACGCGCAGGGTTGCAATACTCCTTCATTGTTTTCTTGTAATAGTACAGCCCCCACTGCCACATCACTTGCATCCACCTGTATTACGAAGGATTTATCCATGTCTGGATGCCTCAGTATGGGTTCGGCAGAAAAGAGTCTCTTTAATCTCTCAAACGCTGCTTGGCATTCCATTGTCCATTTTAGTGGCTGGCTAGGTTTCACTGAGGAGTCTCCCTTTGTTTTTAGTAAGTTCGTGAGGGGCAGAGCTATCTGGGCAAATGAGGGAATGAATTTGAATAAAAGTTTGCGAAACCCAGGAAACTTTGCAGCTACTTTCTAGTGCAAGGTGGTGCCAATTCTAATGCTGCTCTGACTTTCTCTGGGTCCATTTCAATGCCCTGTGGGGATATGCGATAACCCAGGTAGTCTATTCTTTCCTGGTGGAATTCGCATTTCGATAATTTGGCATATAGGTGGGCAGCTTGCAGTTTCTTTAAAACCGCTCTGACTAGATTGACATGTTCCTCTTTTGATTGGTGAAGATAAGGATGTTGTCTAAGTAAACCAGAACCCCCTTAAATAGGTGCTTCCTTAGTACCTTGTTAATTAATTGCATAAATACTGTGGGGGGCCCTTTTACTCCAAATGGCAAAACTTTGAATTGGTAGTACCCCATTGGGCAATTAAATGCAGTTTTCCATTCACCCCCTTCCTTAATTCTAACACAGTAATACGCTTCCCTTAGATCTAGTTTGGTGAAAATTCTTCCTTTCGAGAGGTGGGATAACATGTCCTTCATGAGGGGGTAGGGGGTATAGGTTGCTTTCCCTGATTGCATTCAACAGACGGTAGTCCACGCACAAGAGTAAAGTGCCGTCCTTCTCTCTAAAGAGGATTGGGGCAGCCACTTTAGGCTTGGCAGGTTCGATGAATCCCCTTTCTAGGTTTTTATTTATGAATTTTTCCATTTCCTCCTCCTAGGGTTCATGGAGTATAGTCTGGGCTTTGGGAGTTTTGCCTTGGGCTTGAATTCTATGGGGCAATCCATGGGTCTGTGAGGGGGGAGCTCATCTGCCCTCTCCTCACTGAAAACGTCAGCAAGATCTCAGTATTCCTCTGGTATTTCGGGTAGCCCCTTTTCTTCTCCCATGGATGCTTTTTCTGTTCCTAATTTTGGTAGGTCCCCTTGGAGGTTTAAGTCCGTAGGGTCCCCCTTCAGGAAATTGATTTCTGCCATCCTCCAATTTACCCAGGGGTTCCATTTCTTTAACCATTCCAGCCCTAGGATCACTGGGCATTCCATGCCTTGGGTCACTACAAACATTGTGTCTTCTGCATGGTTTCCCAGGAATAGGTGGACTGGTAAAGTGGCTAGGGTAGATTGGTTGTTTTAGCCTTCTCACCAGAATGCCCAAATTCTCCACTAGCGTCGGGCTAATAAGGCAGCGGGTGCAGCCAGAGTTTATTAAGGCTTTTACTTTGACAGCTTTGGGCATGGAGGGAACTAATATAGTCACTGTCTTGAGGATGGGTGCAATGGGTCCACTTACCAGGGGTTTGCCCTTTGAACTGTCGTCTGAGGTGTCCACTGGCCCTGCGGTGTAGGCTGGAGTTCCCTCCCCATGTTGGGCAGAGCTTGAGGACTCCACAGCCTCTATTGCTTTCATGGTGGGTTCTTTTGGCTTGGCTGGGGACTTTCTGGATTTCCTGGTCGATGATCAGTGTGGGTTGTGCTGAGGGGCTTTCGAGCGGCATTCTATGGCCCGATGCCTCTCTCTCCTGCATTTGAAACAGCCCGTTGACTTCTTGGCCATAGCCGGTGGTTTCACTGGCTTGTGAGTCAGCTCAGGCGACGAGCGGCCCCATGGTTTTCCTCGGCGGTGCCTCTTCAGTGGGTCGATCTCTGCTTCCTCTACCAAGACGTACCATTCGTCGAGTTGGTGGGGGTCGCCCTGGGGCAGACAAGCATCATACAGGTTGTAATTTAGGCTGTCTTTAAAATGGCTAAGGAGGATGTCTTTCGGCCAGTTCAGCTTGCTGGCAATGGCCTGGAATTCTTGTGTATATTTGGCTACCAGGCGTCTGCCTTGCCTTACCGTTTTGATTCTTTCGTGGGCTTTGCAATCAGCCAGGGGCTCCTCAAATCGCCTTCCCCGAGAGGACATGAAACGGTTGAAGTCGTTGAGCTCTGGGGCATTGGAGTCGTGCAAGTTCACCACCCAATCTGCAGGTGGTCCGTCCAGAGTGGATTGCACGATACGGATACGGGCTTTGTCGCTAGAGATGTGCCGCCCATATTCCTCCATGTAGCTGAGGACTTGGGTTAGGAAAAACCTCAAGCGTGTCAGTTCCCCCTTAAATTTCGCGTCCAGCGGCAGGAGTCTTTGAATGGATCAGTGCCTTCGCTGACGGTGGTATTATCTTCCATCCATATCGCCATCTGTGGGTTGGGGAGTGCGGGTTGCTGAAATGGTCGCTACTGGATCAACGGACGTCCCCGGGACTACAGGTTTCAATTCCCCCTCAGTGTCTTTCCAGCTGCAGGTGCTAGTGCAGCCACGGGGCTCAGAATTCTCCTCCCCTAGAGAGCCGAGGGTTCTTTTCATCAGGTCGATAGCTTTCTCTAGGATCCAGTTCGAGTGCTGTGCCCAACTTCCTTCCTCTTCGCTAAGGTGCAAGGATTTCTCCATCTTCTGCTTCCATTCTAGTTGGTGGGGCCCCTGTCTCAAGGTCACCTTTCTCGCCTTTCTTTCCAACGCCCATTGACCACTGAGGTTTGTGGTTATGCATCTCCATCACCTCTTCTCCTGATGAGTATGACATTTCAGATTCCAACAGCTGGCAGGTTTTCGGTTGGGGGAAAGGCTCCCTCTCCGTGGGGTTTTCTCCATTCCTTGCCTCATCGTCTGACATTGTATTTTTTGCAAAGTCCCCCGGCAAGGTTCTTCTTTCCAGGTTGACTATTACTGCAGATCCTGTCTAATGTAAGGAACCTTCTCCAGCATGATGAGTGTAGAATCCACTGGTGGGTAATCTCAGCCTTCCTGCTCAGTTGAGACTAAGTCAGAAATCTGCCACGCCTCCTGAGTTGGACCTTCCCAGTTTTTGACTTAGTCTTAGCTCAGCAGGACGCAAATTAATTGGTTTCTCTGAATAGATTAGGTTTAATCAGTTAGTCCTCGCTTAATTTACAAATTTGAATATTAATTTGGCTATTTAGAATACAAATTCCAAAAGTTTTTCAGATTGGGAACTTAGATTCAATTGAGGAGGCAGCTTGCAGCTGACTGCAGCCTCGGCTCTAACAAGCCTTGCAGGCTCCATTTAAAGCTTTTCGACACCATCGGACCCACTACATCGCTGCTGTGCGCTACAGCTGAGTTGCCGACACGGGGGTTAGCCTTGCCTGGCGATCCCCCGGGGAATCCCTGAGAGGCTGTGTAGCCTCGGCGGCGCGTTCCCCTCACACGGAGGCTTCCTGCACATTGCCAACGATCCAGATCGCAGCAGAGGCTGCGCAGCTCCTTAAAAAAAAGGGAAAAAACTGCAAGTGCAATCCCTTTCACCTCGGGGCGACGGGGAAGACCCAAACAGCCGGTTTAACTTCCTGTGGGTCCCTGAGGGCTGGGAAGGCCCTAACGTCCATCTAACTACCGCTATTTTTTGGCGTGAACGCCATTTTGGAACAATTAACAAGGCGCGGCTGCCATTTTGGAAGCCTCCTCACTACTGTCGGTCTCCAGTTTCAAACTTGGCTTTCCACTTTCTCCTGCCATAACAGGCACTGATCGGGGGGCATAATCTAAGCATCCAGTCCCCTGACATTGCCTCGATAAAGGCCTACCACTCGGACTCAGAATTAGTCAGGCTATTCCCATTTTGAGGCCTCCACAGCCTCGGTTTCTAGATTAACTGACAGGCCTTGGAGCTCTGAACAAGACGGCAGATGCTCTCAGACACAGATTAGAGGCCTGCAAAGTCCCTGACTTCTTTTTTGTTAATACTATATATATTGGTTAATAATAGTGAATTATTATTATTATCATATTATTGACAGTACTATTAATATTATTGTCACTAACAGCGACCTTTAAGGGGG
Source organism: Bothrops alternatus (assembly GCA_034064705.1). Classification (NCBI taxonomy): domain Eukaryota; kingdom Metazoa; phylum Chordata; class Lepidosauria; order Squamata; family Viperidae; genus Bothrops; species Bothrops alternatus. The sequence continues at coordinate 26,830,401 of JARGCV010000112.1, forward strand.
AATTTTTGGTCAGACTCCACCTGTCCCACTTAGCCGGTGTGGCGCTGTGCCACAAGGCCTAACAGACAATTCTAGATAATTGTCTGGCTGTTTACCATTGCTGTTGTTCAGAAGTGAGGTTTACCTCTCTGACAACCTGATCTGCATACTTAATCCCCCCCCTCCCTGGACATCTCCTTTCTGGAATATCCAGGTTGCAATGGCAGACAGTTTGGCCTCTCAGCCATCGCAGGGCTCTTCTGTTCCCCCCAAAGAAAAAAAGTGCAGATCATCTGGATTGGAAGCGGGGGGGACGAAAAAATCTAAGGCAAAGGCCTCGTCCATGAAGAAGCCCTCCAAGGCAGCTGAGAGGGAGGCCTCGAGGAGACATCAGGTGCTGGAGAGGGAGTTCTCCAGAGTTCAAAGGCTCACTTCCAGTGGGACAAACGTGGTTTCTCCCCTTCCACTGGACTACTCACCATTTGAGCCTCAATTTGCGCCTCCACAGGATGCCACTAGGGCATGGTGTCCTCAAGGGGAAACTGGACAGGTTGGTCTCCCTCTCCCCATTCCCCGGGGGAATTGTCCCTCCCAAATACCACAAGTCCCAGAAGCCACATATACCCCTACGGCAGCTGGCATTCGCCCCTCAGACCAACAGGGCATGTGGCCGGAACAATTTCAGGCCTTTATGCACCAGGCCTTTGCGCGATTCATGACCTCCTCCATGGGCCAACAACTCTTGCAATGCCCCCTCCCCCCCTGCCATCCCTACCCCAAACAGATCCTACCCAGTTACCTGGCTCGGGCAACTCAGATACATCCTCCCAGTTAGGAGAGGAGGGATCTGTGGACTTTGAGACTTCGGACATACCCATGTCAGAAGATGAGGAGGCCGTACCAGATCCATCCCCGACATCTGGGCTCTTTGACCCTTCCCTATTTAGATCACTGCTCCTCAAGGCCTGTACCATGGCCAATCTTACTCCTGAACAGGAGCCTAAGCCATCGACCAACACCACCCAGGACTCCAACCCTCTTTTCTCAGAGCCGGTGGTTGAGGAGAAACAAATTCCATGCCCATCTTTCTTCCGCAGCACGTTGGAGAAGCAGTGGTCTTCACTGGGCATCCTACCCTCTCCCAGCGTGACTGAGAAAAAACTTTTCAATGTTTCTTCATCTTTCTCTTCTCTCCTGGAAGTACCACTTGTGGACACTCCACTAACTTCCTTATTTTCTACCTCCACCATTCCAGGAGATATGGCAGAGGCTTTGAAAGCGGAGGAAAAGAAATTTGAATTTTCTCTCCACAGAGCTCACCAAGCCTCAGCGTGGGCAATCAAGGCTGCTACATCAGGATCATTTTTCACCAGGTCATCCATCCGCGAGCTCCAGGAACTCATTCCTCCTGACCAGGTGTGAGCACACCAAATATTGGGGAAAATGGTCGCAGCACGTGGTGGACGCGTCACTCCACTCTGCCAGGTACTCTGCAAGGTCTATTGCAGCCACGGTCTCATCCCGTAGGCTACTGTGGTTAAAACAATGGCGAGCCAACCTTAAATCTAAATGGTGCCTGTCCACTGCCCCTTATAGCGGCACACACCTTTTTGGGCCAGTCCTCGAGCCATATCTCATAGAGGGAAAAGACAAGCGCAAAGTGCTTGCACAACCTTCTAAGAGGATGGACAAGAGACCTCAACAGGATTTCCGTAGACAAACCTTTCGTACGGGCTCCACCTGGGATCGGAGATAGCCATTTCGGGCCGGGCAGTCCTGGGATTGGCCCCGAAACTCTCGGTCCTTTCCACCTAGACAGGACCGCCAGCAGGACCGCCAGAACCCTAGAGCCAGGGCCCAATACCAAGCCAAACATCCCTTTCGGGGTTCGGGGGACCGTCCGTACAGACGGAACAAGTGACGCCATGCAATCCTCTCCCATAGGGGGCCGTCTGTCCCTATTCAGCGTCACTTGGGAGACGACCACCACAGACGCATGGGTGATAGACACCATACGACACGGCCTCACCCTGGAGTTCTTGTCCATACCTCCAGGACGTTTCCTAGCATGCCCCAAAACAAGAAACGCCACCAAGGCAGGACTCATGTCCAGAGCCATATCCCACCTTCTGGAGATAAAGGCCATAGAGCCAGTGCCCATGGAACAGAGGGGACAGGGGTTTTAGTTCATTCTGTTCATGGTACCAAAGGCCTCCGGGGGTTGGAGAGCTATCTTGGACTTAAAAGGTCTAAACCACTTCTTAACCTACAAAAGATTCAAGATGCAGACCCTCAAGTCTATCCTAGCTAGCTTCAGGAAGGGGGATTTTCTATCCTCCATAGACCTGACAGAAGCCTACCTTCACGTCCCAATCCTCCCCGAACACCAAAAATTCCTCCGATTTTGTTACGCGCTCCGGCATTTCCAATACAGGGTGCTCCCGTTTGGCCTTTCCTCGGCTCCACGGGTGTTTACAAAGATCCTAGTGGTCTTAGCCACCCATCTGAGGATGATTCCAGTGCACGTACAATGTTATCTGGACGACATCCTGATACAGTCTCCCTCCTTCCGATCGGCTCAGTCAGACCTGGACATCACCATCAAGACTCTTCAAGTTCACGGATTTTCCATGAACTTCCAGAAGATCCACATGGTCCCCTCGAACCACCTACTCCACCTAGGAATGATCATAGACTCAAACCTATGCCAGGTCTTCCTCTCCCAGGAACGCTGGAACAGCATCCGGACCCTTGTCCACTGCGTTCGGAGAGAGAGGGTAGTCCCTCTAGTCCTACTGTCACAACTACTGGGGAAGATGGTCTCCTGCATGGGGATCGTCCCATGGGCCAGACTATGCTCCAGAAACCTCCAATGGTTTCTCCTCCCTTTCCAGAAGCGGAATATGAGTTCTTCCACCAAGGGGGTGAGGGTCCCACAACAAATGCTGTCTTCCCTTCTGTGGTGGACCTCATCGGCAATGGCCAAGGGGCCCTATTCAAGGAGCCTGCCAGGCTCACCTTGACCACAGATGCCAGCCTGTTCTGCTAGGGCGCTCATCTCCAGACACAGCTAGCCCAGGGTCAATGGTCCCATTCGGACCTGAGCCACAATATAAACTGGCTAGAACTAAGGGCCATCCACCTGACACTCCAACACTTCTCCACCTTAGTGGTGGACAAACACATTCTCATACTGACAGACAACCTGGCAGCAAAAGCACATGTCAACAGACAGGGAGGGACCCGATCCAAGTCCCTGATGCTCGAAGCCCACAGCCTGGGCTCTTGGGTGGAGACCAACCTAAGATCCATCAAAGCAGAGTATATATCGGGGGAGGCGAACCATCAGGCGGACTCCCTGAGCAGGTCCACAGTGGACCACTCAGAGTGGAGACTGGACCCACTTTTGTTCAGGGAGATCTTGGTCAGATTCAGCCAGCCCCAGTTAGACCTCTTTGCATCTCCGAACAACTCACAACTGCCCAGGCACTTCACTAGGTACCCATCCCCAGGGGCAGAGGGAGCGGACGCTCTCCACAGCGAGTGGCCCAAGGGCTTGCTTTACGCATTCCCCTCCCACTAATCCCAGCAACCATCCGCAAGTTGCTCCAGGAGCAAGCGGAGGTCATCTTGGTTGCCCCTCACTGGCTGCGACGGCCGTGGTTTGCTGACCTGGTGGAACTATCGATCTCTCCGCCATGGAGGATACCTCCAGACCGTATCTCCCTCAGCCAGGGGGTCCTCCAACACCTGGATCCCCAGTGGCTCCAGTTAGCCGCCTGGCAGTTGAATGGAGAACCTTAGCTAGACAATCCTATTCATCCAGGGTGATCTCGATGATCCAAGCCTCCAGGCGACCTTCGACCAATAGGATATATGATGCCACCTGGAGGAACTTCTGCCTGTGGTGAACTAAGCACCAACTCCAGCCCCTGTCTGTCACCATTCCCAATATTCTAGACTATCTCTTGGAGGGTATAGACGGGTTTAGCACCCAACACCATTCGGAGACAGGTAGTGGCTCTGTCCACAGTGCTTACTTGTGACAACATGGCTCCATTGGCGCAACACCCAGCAGTAAGTGCCTTTCTCAAGGGGGTGACCAATGCCAGACCACCGGCGGTTCACCGCTACCCTTCTTGGGACCTACCACCGGTACTGCAAGCATTGATTTCGCCACCGTTTGAGCCTATCAGGTCCTCTTCATTAAGACTCCTTTCTCTAAAGGTGGCATTTCTGATTGCAATCACGTCGGCCAGACGTATTTCGGAGCTGGCTGCCCTTTCAGTCAGGAGTGACCTGTGTACCTTCTATGACGATTGAGTGATCCTTCGGTTGGACCCGGCTTTCATTCTGAAGGTCAATTCCTGGTTCCATAGAAACCAAGAGCTAGTTCTTCCGAACTTTTGCCCCAATCCAGCGCATAGGCTGGAGAGACAATGGCACAGGCTAGATGTACGCAGGGCCCTGCACTATTCTATAAAATGAACCTCTGCCTTCCGAAAGTCAGAGGCCTTGTTTGTGTCTTTCCAACCCTCTTCCATGGATCAGAAGATTTCCTCTTCGACCATTGGAAGGTGGATTAGGGCATGCATTGCCCATGCCTATCTCTCTCAGACCCTACCGGTCCCCAGATGCATTACTGTCCAGCGCGGCTACATCAGCAGCCTGGTCTACCCAGGCTTCCATTGAGGAAATCTGCAGGACAACAACTTGGGCCTCTCCTTCTTCTTTCATCAGACACTATAAGATAGACAAGTTTGCCTCGGCGGATGCTGCATTTGGCTGGAGGGTGTTACAACAAGTAATTTCTACTGGTGGAACACAAGCCCAGACTACTTCCTCCCCCCGTAGAGACATGAGTGGCTTTGGTATGTCCCACTGGTGGATTCTACCCTCATCATGCTGGAGAAGGGGCATTGTCTTACCTGAACACCTTTTCTCAGCATGATGATGTAGAATCCACACCCACCCTTAAAGGCCATCTGGGCCTGTGTCAGAGTAGGAGGAGCCAATGCGTCGGACTTCGTCATGTTTTGCTTCGCCTTGGTCAAAAACTGGGAAGGTCCAACCCAGAAGGAGGCGTGGCAGATTTCTGATTTAGTCTCAACTGAGCAGGAAGGCTGAGATTACCCACCGGTGGATTCCACATCATCATGCTGAGAAAAGGCGTTCAGGTAAGACAACGCCCCACTTCAATCCACATCTTAAGAAAGTAGAACTCTTGGATCTGGTTTAAGTGTCCCTAAGCAACCCCCATCTCGCAGTTCTTCCGGGCGATTCAGACCGGCAGATTTCTAGGTGTTAAATCCAGGAAAGATAACATCAATCCAGCTTCGTTGTACACGATCATGCAACAGCTCCTCACTTGATGGTGGATAAATAAACCAGATTCCGGAGGCTGTATCTTTTCTTTTTTTTAACAAATATTTTATTGAGTTTTTTAAGGGTATCAAGGGAATAGGGTCAACAAAGGTAAGACAAAGGGAGACAAAAGGGTTAAACCAAAGGAAGGGGTTAAACACAAAAGTGGGATCAATCCCACAAAATAACATCGCTTCAGCAAGTAAACCCATCCAGGTATACATATTAAATCTTAATGATTACTCTAGTATTAAACAGCTTTCAATATAGTCATGTAAATAACAAGTTAATCAATATATCTCATTCATTTTACTAATTAACAATGCTTAATTCTAATTAGTTGTAATAACTTTAAAATAGTAATATATTATTTATTGGTTAAATTTACTATATATCACAAATACAAGAAAAAAGAAAAAGACAAGTTCACACAAATGATCATGAAATATAAATACAAATTATCAATTATCTCTTTAAGTTTCATAACCTTTTCTCGTTCTATTGTATTGCTAACCATTGGTAAAATTTTTCCCATGTTTTAAAATAAATTGTATCTTCTTTCTCTTTCATTTCTAAAGTTAATCTATCCATTTCTGCACATTCAAGTATTTTTGTTATTATAATCTGATCAGATGGTAAATTTTCATTTTTCCAAAATTGGGCAAATGTTATTCTCATGGCTGTTAACACATGTAATATTAAATACTCATTCTCTGTATCTTTTCAAACCCCCCCCCCACTTTCCTAGTTGCCCGGTAAGGAGGAAAAGTTCAGAGGTGCACAGGATAAGAGGCAAATGGTTACATTGTAATGGTTAGCAGAGGTGAATAAACAAAATGTTACTTTGTAGTGAATAGAGGAAGTGAAAGTAATAAAAAAAACCTCCCCGTTGGGAGTATGGCAGGACCCAGGAAAGGGTAAGAATTGGTTTTAGATCAGAGGAGATAGATAGAAAGGAAATATAACTGGAACCTTGCACTGAGATAGGTTTCATCACTAAACAGCATCTTTAATGCCCATTTGTCAGTCTCTGGGTTTCTTTGTAGTTTCAGAGGTGGAACATTTGGTGCTGGGGCTGGTTCTATGCTGAGGTCGAATATGTTTAACAGGTTTAACATGTGTCCAATGTATCCAAGCATCATTTTCAGCTAGTTTCACTGTTATTTGGGTTGTGAGGAGGAACTGGAAGGACCCCTTCCACTTAGGTAATAATGGTGATTTCCTGACAAATGACTTGATCCAGATCCAGTCTCCCATCTCGAAGGGATGGAGGTTTTCCTTGAATGGCAAGGTCTGGGTCAAGGAACTACAGTCTGCAGAGCTGTTGGTGTAAGGCTGAGAGATATGATGATAAGACCACCTCCCTCTTTCCTGATTAAGAGAGTGAGGGTCTAATCCCTTCAGGGTATCTGGTGGGTGACCAAAGAGCAATTCAAAAGGAGAAATGCCCAAATCTTGCTGGGGCCCACTCCTAATGTGGAACAAGGCTGTGGGTAGAATCTGGGGCCGTGGTACGTGTGTTTCTTGGCATAGTTTGGCCAAAAAGGTCTTGAGTTCCCTGTTTTTTCATTCCAACCCCACACAGGTGAGCAAGAATGCCGGGGGTGTGAAGGTTTGGGCGGCCCTAAGCACTTGAGGGACATATGTGATGACTTGTGACACAAAATGTGTCTCTCTGTCCATGTGCAAGGCACTTGGTACTCCAAACCTGGGCACTATATCTTTTAATAGGTGCCATGCTGTTTCCAGAGCAGTGGCATGGTGACAGGGAAAAGCTTCCACCCAGTGAGTGAGCTGGTCTCTGCAGACCAAGGTGTATTGGAAACCGTTTGCCCTGGGTAACTGAATAAATTCTAGTTGGAGCTTTTTAAAGGGACGTTGTGTCCATAGCCTTCCTCCCTCAAGGATTGCTTTCCTGGATGAAGCATTGTTGGCTTGGCAGGTCTGGCAGCACTTGGCTACCAGTGCAGCCTTGCTATAAGCTCCAGGTGCATACAGATCCGTCTGGTTGCATCTACAATAGCCTGAACCCCACAGTGACCCTTAGAATGCAATTGTTAACACATGAGTCTTTGGAGTCGACAGGCAGCAATGGGTCTTCCGTCCAGGACTCACCAGAACCCTTCCTGAAAAATTGCTTCATATTTTTCTACCCATAATTCTGCCTTCCCCGTCTCTAAGAAATCTTGGTAGGGAATCTTAGTATATGCTTTTATTGTGGGGGCAACCAAGGATGTTGGTTTGGGTTAGGGTTAGGGCTTCCTGTTCTGGTTCGCGGCGCTAGCGGACACTCGGGGAGAGTCTCCTCTCCGCTGTCCGGTTTTCCTTCGCCGAAAGACCCTGGAAAGGGTCGAAAGTTGCCCTGGAGGGATGACCACCATTGAGGAGGACCCTTGCCTGAGCGTGGAAGGGCGGCAGCCCTCCTGCTTGAGCTGAGGCAGCTCCTTTGGATCGACAAAGAAAAGACTGGCCATTAACATGGCCGATCACTTAGCTGCACCAGCCGAAATCCAAAAGCACTATTAAGCACAACGAAGCACTGTGGAAGATCTGGGTGAGACCCTTCCTTTCCTCTCTTCTACCCTAACTACCTTCCTGTGAAAGCCTCTGAAATTTTTCCCCCGCTCTTAATATAGCGGCGTTTATATACCTTGGGAATTTGAACTTTGGAAAGTAAAGAAAAGAATAACTAACTTTTATAACCAAATAATTGGATTTCTATTTTTTTGATACTTTGGGGTTCTAAAAGTTCCTATTATAGAGACTGAGCATTTTATCTATCCACTAACTTTGAAAAATACCCTCTTGTTTTTTTTTCTTAAGTGCATAAAAGCATAATTGCTGTTTTGGAACAAGTTATAACCTACTGGGGACATCTTGTGGCGAAACCTGGCACAACAACTGAATTTTTCTGACTGAAGTTTGTTGGCTCTCTTGATTTGTCCTTCACATTATCAAAAAAGATAAGAATTGGAAATAGCTGGGCGGTGAAAACAACTTCTAGAAATTGTGGAGGCGGACATTGGCTGACTCTTTCTAAACATAGCCTCCATAAAAGATTATCTTTAACTACCATAGAAATGGAGGAATTCTACCCACAACTTAACTGTTAACTTATACTTTAAAAAATTATTGAAGCCACTGAGCTAATGAATTCCAGAGTAAAAGTCAAAGATGTTATCCCCAAACTACAAAGTGAACTTCAGACTCCAAATGACCAACTTCTAAATCAAAAAACAATAGAAGAGGAACAACCCATTACTAAAGATGATTTTGTGCAACAATATATACAACCTATTGAGAACCTTGATGACCAAATATTGACTTTAACCAAAGTACCTGCAATTCTCAAAGCAACAGGAACTGAACATCGGACCCGGATATTTACAGGACCGCCTTCTGCCAGCAAATACCTCCCGCCGTCCAGTACGCTCCCACAGAGAGGGTCTCTTCAGGGTGCTGTCGGCCAGACAATGTCAGCTGGCGACCCCCAGGGGGAGAGCCTTCTCTGTGGGAGCTCCAACGCTTTGGAATGAGCTCCCCCCCGAACTCCGTATGATGACAGATTTACGTACCTTCCGTCGAGAACTGAAAACATACTTTTTTCGACAGGCCAGCCTGGGATAGGAGCTCCGGTACCAACAAGGTTATAATTGTTTTAGGGGATTGAGCTTTTTAAGATAATGTATTGGGTTTTAAAAGGATTTAGGGCCTAAATGTTTATTCTTAATCATTTTACTTTTTGTATATTGATGTTTTTTAATAATTGGGCTGTACACCGCCCCGAATCCTTTGGGAGAGGGGCGGTATAGAAATCGCAAAAATAAATAAATAAATAAATAAATAAACAACAACTACAATATACTGAGAACTTTGACAACCTAGATAAGCAAATAACAATGACAACACTGGATATTACTTTTTACTTTACTCAGAGCAAACTGGAAGGAGGAGGAGGAGGAGGAGGAGGAGGAGGAGGAGGAGAAGAAGAAGAAGAAGAAGAAGAAGAAGAAGAAGAAGAAGAAGAAGAAGAAGAAGAAGAAGAAGAAGAAGAAGAAGAAGAAGAAGAAGAAGAAGAAGAAGAAGAAGAAACAACAACCAGACTGAACTGATGAAAAACACTTTAAACCAAATATGGAGACTTGACTTATTAGGGCAGCAACCTAATAACTATAAAAGGGCCAGTTCCTTTGAAAAATTGATAACTGGATGTTCTCCCTTGATTCAAACAGCATGTGTGAGAATGAAGGGAGACTTATCGGAGGATTCAAAGGCACTGGCATGGAAGCCTGCCTAGCACAAAAAGAAAGCCAGAGGTAGATTTAAAAGTGTGTTTTGAAATTTCACCTAATGGGTTAAGAAGGTTTTTATAGATATTGATTGATTTAATATTTAGTATTTAGATTTATAATGGAAATGAAAATTAACTCTTAGATTATAGTGTTGAATTGTTATATGGAAATAGGTTTGTGATAATAAAAGATATGTTATTAGTAAATGAGCTATTAGGATGAGAAACAGAATTTATTAGTGAAATAAGATAAGAATCTAAATTTTGGAATAATGTGTATACTTTAGCTGCGATAATTACCCTGTAATGAAATGAGGGCTACCCGAAGTTTAAACATTATGGTTATTAAAGGTTAAATCTGAACATGATAATTGGAATTAAGTAAAACTCAAAATCAGGACTTGGATATTTATAACTAAAATTGTGTTCATAAATGTATTGATTGATTGAGCTTTATTAAGAAATTTATTAAATTGAATATGATACAATAATTAAGGGAAATAGAGAGGGAACTTTTAATGATGTAATCCTTGATTTACATGAATGACTCTGTTATTGGACTATGGATTACCCTATCTCCATGATGTTTCCTAATTACTTGGTTGCAAAAATTGAAAAATTAATAAAACTTGGTATATGCTTTTATTGTGGGGGCAACCAAGGGTGTTGGTTTGGGTTGCAGGCAGCCCACTTGGCAGTGTGGTCTGCATACTGGTTACCTTTTGTGATCTGGGTGTAATCCTTTTGGTGGTCTCAGCAATGTACAATAGCTACAGCTGAGGGCTTTTAATAGTTTGGAGAACAAGGCAGTATGGGCAATTGGATATCCGATTGAGATCAGGAATCCCTGCTGCTTCCACAGAGCTCCCAGTCATGTGGCAACCCCCAAAAGCGTATCTCGAGTCCATATATATGTTGGCAGACTAGACTGTCAAGGTTTCACAGATTTACGTCAGTGCTACCAATTCAGTGGCTTGAGCACTGTAAGAAGGCAATAGTGGGGAGGTCCAAATCTCATGGAGGGAAACAACTGCTGCGCTGGTGACTCAGATCCTATCACGTAGGTAGGATGACCGATCAGTGAAAAGTTCTAGGTCCGAGTTCTGCAAGGGTACATCTGTTAGGTTGGGTCATGGAAGCTCGGCGTCCTGGATGAGGTGCAGGCAGTCATGCAGGATGGTGCCCAAGCATTCCATTGGCAGCAGGGTGGCTGAGTTCAGGGTGGAACATCGTTCGAAGGTGATGTCAGTTGTGAAAAGCTCAGCCACGTATTGCCCCAGCTGCTGCTGAATAAATGCCTGAATTTGGGATTTTAAAAGAATTGTGAATACATTGTATGGGATCTTTAGTGTTAGGGGATGGCTGAGGACAATGTCCTTTGATTGCTTGACAATCTCCACAGTTGCAGCCACCACTCACAAGCAAGGGACGGTCCCTGGGCTACCAGGTCCAATTGGATCGAGTAGTAGGCTACTGACTGAAGTGTGTGGCCAAATTCCAACGCTAATACTCCTGAATCCACTCCAGTGTTCTCATGGATAAAGAGTATGAAAGGCTTTGAATAGTTAGGTAAGCCCAAAGCTGGGGATGAAGACAAGTTTTGCTTTATTTTTTCGAAAGCCTGGTTCAGTGATTTTCTCCATTCCACAGAATCTTCCATCTCCTTTGTTGTTAATTGGACAAAAGACTTTGCTAATTCCCCAAATGATGGAATCCAGGGCCAACAGAACCCTAGAACTCCCAAAATGGTTCTGACCTGCTATTTAGTTCGGGAGGGGGTTTCATCTCAGTATGGTTTTTACTCACTCTAGAACTAGCTTATGGGTCCCTGGGGAGATAACATAGCCTAGATAAGTCACTTTCTTTTGCAGATACTGCAGCTTAGTAGGTAATGACTTGTGCCCCCTTTCTGTTAGGGAATGAAGTAGGTGATGTGTGTATCAGCTTTATAGTCTCCTTCAGTCTTGAGGCCAGCAGTAAATCATCCACATATTGGACCAGGATGGAGTTTCATGGTAAACAGATGGATGACAAGTCTGCCTTTAGAATTTGAGAAAAGAGTGTGGGTGATTCAGTATACCCTTGCACCATGTGTATTGTTGACCCTCCCATGTGAAAGCAAATACTGTGTTTCCCCAAAAATAAGACCCATTCTTATTTATTTATTTATTTATTTACACCAAAAATTGCATTAGAGCTTATTTTCAGGGAATCTCTTATTTTTGGGGAGTGGAGCTGCCCCAAGCGCCTCACACCTGCTTACCTCAGCTCCCCTGCACCCAGGCCATTCTCCACTTGGTGACCTTCCCCCACCTCTTCCCTTTCACTCCCCTCCCAAGCCGGACTGCCATGCTAGGAAGAATGGGCCTTACCCGGTCCCCTCTGCTGTTTCGGAGCCAGAGGAAGTGATGGTAAAAAGCTTCGACGCCACTGCACAACAGCCTGTCTGCCACTGGAGGGGTTTTCTTTGCCCCACAGGTCACCTGCCCAGTAGCAGTCACCACCTTCTTCTCCATCAACTCTCCTGTGGCTTGCACATGACTGAGAGCGCAAACCTCCCCTGCCACCTTCCTTCTCTAGCCCTGGTATCCATCTGCCAGCCCTCTGTTGCTGCCACTGCAGTTTTGTGCTGCACTTTCTTGCCCCCCTGCATTGGCCCATGTCTCCCTTCTCCATTCTAGAAATGGCAGCCCCATTTTCTATGCTTTCCTCCTGACAGAAGGGAAGAAAGGAAGGATGCTTTGTATGGAAGGATGCTAAGTTCTGGAAAAACTACGCCAGCTGGATCTAGGCAAGGAAGCCAGGACCCCTGCGGGAAGTGGATCCGCTCCTCAAGGGCTTTGTAGAACCATTGGGAAAAGGGAGCCTGATATTCCTCGCCCAGCTCCAAATGGCGTAGTTTTCCTGGAGCTTACTGTAGCATCCTTCCATACAAAGCACTCTTCCTTTCCTCCCTTCTGCCAGGAGGAAAGTGGCAGAAAATGGGCTGCCATTTCCAGAAGGGAGAAGGGAGATGTGGGCCAATGCAGGGCGGTAAGAAAGCACAGCAGCAGCCTTGAGGAGGACGTAAGTGCAGGTGAGCGCCCCCTTGGGGAAGTGCGGCTAGGGTAGGCAGGGCTGTGGGGTCCTGGTGCCATGGGAGCTCAAGGGCCGGGCTGGGTGCTTGACATCCGCTGCCCAGGGCTCCGGGCAGTCCTTGCCACCATCCAGGGGCCCGGTGCTGAGCCTGAGGCTCAGTGAGCTCCAGTGGACCATGCCCTGGCGCTCACCTCGGTCCCACCCCACCTTCCGCTGTAGACCCTCAGATCCGCCTCAGGCCTGCCCAGGCCTGCACAGGTGCCCCCGACATGAGTGACGTTGAGCTGGCCACGCTCCACCCAATAGGCCATGCCCATGCCGTCCACGCCCACTCGGCCCCCCAATGGCAACCACAATGCTGATGCGGCCCTCAATGAAATTGAGTTTGACACCCCTGCTATAGGTTAACAGCTGTTTGTTGTCTCTGAACCAGGGATCGGACTTCACTTTGGTTCTGAGTTTCTGGATCAATTCGCTGTCAGAACTGATGGTTTGCTTTCAAGTTAGGTTTTTTTATAAAAAAGTTTTATTGTTTTTTTCCATTTTTTACAAAAGCTTAGGACACAATGTGGTGGTCAGGGTGACAAATCATTCGAAAACAAAATCATAAGTATAGCTCAGATTAATTATCAAAAAATTGCTCTTTATTTCCTAAATATAATGTTGCTTATTAAAATTAATAGAGTTTTAGGTAAAATTCAATCAAGAAAAAATCATCAATCACATTGCGATTATAATAATCTATATCCTGTTTTTAAGCTTTACTAATTACAGTTCTCATACTCCAATTACGTTTTAATGAACATATAGTTGGGATTTCAGGTATCCTTAATGATAAATCATTCACTGAGACTAATTTTTTTCCTATCACAAATAGCTCTTCCTCTCTCTCAATTATAACATGGTTATCATATTTAAAATAATAATATAACTCCAACAAATACAATTCTATTTTTAAAAATATATTCTGTCATTTCATCAATCTATATCTGTAAAAAATCTTTTTAACCCCTTTAATAAAGTTTAGACCTTCAAATACTTATCAACTATAATATCAGAAAATTCCCATCCTTCATTCATTATTAAATCAGACAAAATCTCTCTTTCTATTACAGCATAGTTGTCATGTTTAAAATAATGTAAGTCCAACAAATACATTTCTATTTTTAAAAATATATTCTATCATTTCATCAATCTACATCTATAAAATCTTTTTAACCCCTAATAAAGTTTACTCCTAATAAAGTTTACTCCTTCAGCTATGTTAACAGTAAATTCACATCCTTCATTCATTATTAAATCAGACAAAATCTCTACAGCCTTTTAAACCCATCAAGTAACGTTTAAACCTAACTCAAGCTTTCTTTCTATGCCAAGTTGGTTCCCATATTAAAGCTTTTCAGTTATCAAGTCTCAAAGTTTGATTACAAAAATTTCTGACCAATTCAAACTGAACAAAGTTTTCTTCCCTTTCTGCCAATATCATCTGAATATTATATTCACTTTTATTCCATGTTATAGTTAAAAGTAAGTTATCCGCTTTGTTGTAATTTTCAAAGAATTGTATCAGGATCTCTGTTATTTTTGGTAGTTGAACTGAATCAATTACAGTGATTCCTTGGTCATCGAAGTTATCCATCAGTTGTAGGTAACGTGTAAAATTAGTTGGCTCAGTGATTTCCGCATTTTCTCCCAGTGTAAGTTCACAATTGGGTTGCAAGCATAATTCCTCTGTCTCTTTACATTGTATATCTTGATGTATAGAGGTCTGTTCAGGATTACTCTGCTCTTCCTCTATTGTTCCTTGTTCTATAATTTGACTCATTATTGGAGGGTCAATTTGAGGTTCCAGAGTAGCATCTTTATGTTTTCTCCAAGGTTTCAAATAAGTCTTCTGTAAATTCTAAAAAAATTTTCCAGTATTAAATCATAGTCAAGGTGTGGGTAAATTTCTTCCATTTTGGTGGTAGACTAGCCTATTCCTTTATTAGAGACTGTATTTGAAAAAGACCCACAAATGTCCGCCTCCAAAGGTCTAATGGCCAGCTTCACCACCCAGCTGTCAAGTTAGCTTTTCTCTTCTATTATCATATGAAAGTCCAAATAACCAAGAGAAGTACAGTTGCAATGTCACTTTTTGCCACCAGATGTCCTCAGTGGATTGTAAAGTCCTTTTTCCAAGTTAATGAAGTTAAAGAAGAAAAAAAAGATTTTTCTCTTTCTTTAAAAAGTTAAGAAGAGAGGTGTCTCCAGCATTATAAAAATTGAAGGTAACAATGTCCCCTTTTTCTTCTTTTCCCTTAAATATCTCCCCCCAAAAAAAGTCCAGTAGTAAAAAAACCAAGCAGAAAAACAAAAAATTATTAATTTCTTTTCTTTTTAGCTCTTTTTCCCATATAGGCAGCCGCCACTTTCTGAGAAAAGGGAAATAGTCAACAACTCTTTACAGGAAAGTAATCAGGACAGTGAGAGAAGAGAAAGGTCTCACCTGGATTTACCACGGTGGTTCTTCATGTTTAGGTGGTCTTTTGACTTGTGGTTGGTGCGGCTAGGTAATCGGCCATTTTACTGGCTGATCTTCTTCTCCGTCAGCCCTTAGAGTTAGCTCGGACAGCTGGAGGAGCCATCACCCCTCCACAACCGAGCAAAGCCTCCTCGACAGTAGTCGTGCCCCCCAGGGCAACTTTCAACCCTACATAAGGGTCTACCAGCGGAGGGAAGCTAGCTGACGAAGAGAAGGATCTCTTCGTACGACTAGAGGCGCCACAATCCAGAACCGGAAGTCAGGTTGCTTTCAAGTTTGATGCCTAGTGGTTACTTGAGAAGCTTTTTGAGGAGAGGGGATGATAGCATTTACCACCTCCTCTCGACAGCTCTTGTACTGTGGCATCCTAGATAAGGCATCAGCCAGGAAATTCTTTCCCCCAGGAATGTATTTGAGAGAAAAGTTAAAATGATTGAAATGCTGCACCCATCAAACTTGTTTGTGGAATAATTTGCATGGGGTTTTGAGTGCTTCAAGGTTTTTATGGTCAGTCCACACTTCAAAGGCTATTTTACTCCCCTCTAGAAAGTGGCGCCAAGTTAACAACGCCCATCACACAACAAATGCCTCCTTCTCCCATACACCCAAGGCCGCTCTGTGTTGGTGAGTTTTCTTGAGGTGTATGTGCATGGTTGCAGCTCCCCCTTGCTATTCTTCTGAAGAATAATTGCACCTATGGCAACATCGCTTGCATCTGCTTGAGTATTGGGATGTTTGAGTATTAGCTCTGCCGTGAACAACCTTTTGAGTTGTTCAAATG
Organism: Bothrops alternatus; assembly: GCA_034064705.1. NCBI lineage: Eukaryota > Metazoa > Chordata > Lepidosauria > Squamata > Viperidae > Bothrops > Bothrops alternatus. The sequence continues at coordinate 26,846,418 of JARGCV010000112.1, forward strand.
CTGCTTGGCACTCCATGGTCCACATTAAAGGTTTGCTAGGGTGGGGTTAGGGTTAAATCCCAGTATTCACTAGGGATAAGTTGAATCCTGGGCAGCTGCTCAGTGATCATTTTCAAAGTTTCTATCAGTTCCTGCCCAGCTACCATTGGGGGTGGCTTCTCTCTCTTGGCCATCATAAGGAAGAGGTAGGGACCCAATTCCTAACTTCATAATTCTCACCCCAATCTCCCACCATATGTTAGATTGCCATTTACCCAGCCAAGCAGCCCCAAGATTACAGTCTCAGTCATTTTGGAGATCACTACAAATTGGATAATCTTCCAATGCTGTTTTATCTCCAGTTGTACTGGTTCAGTTAGGTGTATCGAACTGCTCAGACCTCATAGTTAGGAATAGTTTCTTGGCTCAGATTCCTAGCTTAAGCACAGTCTGGAGGTTAATCAGGCATCGAGTGCAGCCTGAATCTACTAGTACTTTTAATTCTGTTTCAGCCCAGTTTAGGGATTACAAGATTAGCAGAGAGGGTGAAAGGAGGGATGGCTCAACTCACCATCAAATCATTCTCGCCTTCGTCATCACTGTCATACAGGGCTGGCACTGGTAGATGTTCAATTGGAGTTCTCTCTCTTACCCTTGGGTGGGAGGAGACTTCAACGGACTGGCTTTGATGTACCTAGCTTGATCTCTCACAGTCCCACTTCTGCAACTGTTTTGAATTTGAGGTGTGGCGAGGGTAGTCTTTCCCTGTGGAGATGGCACTAGGCATTCGGCCACCCGGTGCCCCTCCTGACTTTACCTGAAGCACTTGATAGGAACTCCAGTAGGAACCTGGGAGGTGCTGGCACTGGACACCATGCTTGGTCGCCACCTGAACTGGCATCTCTCTGGCTTCACCTCAGCTTCTTGTAGCACTTGACTTCGATGTCTAAGTTCACTGTCATCAGGTACCACTCTTAAATCTGCTCAGGAATCCCCCGGTATGTGCCTAATATAGGTCGCAGTCCAAAGCCTTCTTAAGTGAGTAATCACTACAGCCACTGCCTTATTCTGCCTGCGACCTTTCAGAATTCTTACACAAACTTCTTAGCTGTATGGCCCCTTTCCTTTAGGTCACTTATTTCCACCTTGGCTTGCAGGGCTTAGGACTCATTCTCTAACCTGGCTCTCAGCTCTTCCAGGAAAAGGACTCGGCTCCGATCGGTGGAAAGCAGTTGCGTTGCCCTAACCTTGGTTCCAACTGAGGCCACATAGCATATGATTGGGGTCACTTCCCTGACGTCCAGTCAGTCAAATTTCTCTCAGCCTCTCAACCAAGTGACCATATAGTGCCATCAGGCATTTCCATTCTCCTGACTCCTCCCAGCCAGCCAGTCTCCTCACCATGCATTTGGGTGTAAGGGGTAGAGAGCCATGGGTAGAGTCAGGGGGAACTCAGACTCAGCAGCTTTGGGGTGCTTTTCTGCTGGAAATCTTCCTTGCTACAGTTAAGGTCCCCGACAGCTAGAGCTTCCTCCCATGTCAGTGACCTGTCAAGATTTGTCTATACGGATTTTCGGCTGTGCTCAGGTCAGCGGGGCTCTATCCCCAGCCTGGGAGCCATCTGGGTTCCATCTGTAGGTGTAGCTCCAGGAATGGCTGCTGCTTCCTCCTTTTTCTCCATCCTGGAATCTTCCCTGAGTCTTCACCCTTTTCCCAATAGAATCAGGTAGACCAGGGGTAGGCAACCTTGGCACTCCCAGAATTCCTGAGCCAGCATGGTAGTTGAAGTCCATGAGTCATAAAAGAGCCAAGGTTGCCTACCCCTGGGGTAGACAGTCAGGGCTTGGGATCCCAGGGATCACTCCTCGATAGCTTCCTATCTTAGAGCAGCTCGGTTGGAGAGCGAGGGGCAGCAGCAGCTGCCCCAGGATGAGGGGTAGGCAGGGTGGGTGCTCCCGATGTCCACAGGGGAAGAAGCAGCGTGGAGTCCAGCCCAGGCACAGCATGGAAAGCGAGGCAGCAATCCCACGTGCGTCCCTGTGCACCCCTGCCCTACCAGGCAAACAGAGCCCCGGCTGTTCATCTGAACCCTTCTGCTGCAGATGCCGTGGCTCTGCTTGCCTGGCAGGGTGGGGGCGCACTTGCACATGGGGGTGCACATGGGGCTGCTGCCTCGCTTTCCGTGCCATGCTGGGGCTGGGCTGGGCTGGACTGGACTGGGCACGGAGCCTCCATGCTGCTTCTTTCCCTGAGGACATCGGGAGCGCCCATCCCACCTACCCCTTGTCCCGGGGTGGCTGCTGCCATCCCATGCTCTCCAGCCGATTGCCGGCCAGCCAGGTGCGCTGAGCTTGGGCCTCGGGCAGATGGAGGCTAGAGGGCAGTGAGAGCCATGGCTGCCCGACTCCTCTGCCTGAGGACACGTGGGAAGAGGCGCCACCTGGCTTGATAAGATGCAATCCACCCAGAGGAGGAGGATGTAGGAGGAGGCCTGGCCAGAGACAGGCACAGCGCTGCCCACGGGGGGGAATCTGACCAGCCCTACCCTGGAGGTGGGGAAGAGGCCAAGGGAGCCCGAAGGGAGGAAGGCATGGTGCTCGGGGGTAGCTGCTCTCACCTCCTTTCCCCACGCTCCCACAGAAGGGCTAGCTGGCTTCAGCATCACCTGGGCAGGCCTGGCCAAGCATCTGCCCAGCGGCGCTGGTAGGCCCAGTCTTTCTTTCTTTCTTTCTTTCTTTCTTTCTTTCTTTCTTTCTTTCTTTCTTTCTTTCCTTCCTTCCTTCCTTCCTTCCTTCCTTCCTTTCCTTCCTTCTCCCTCCACTCCTTCTTTCCTCTCTCTCTCTCTCCCTTTCTCCATAGTCCAAACTTACGTGTCCTCCTTCCCCCACTAGCCTTCTGCAAAGCGCAAAAAGACACCACGTCCTACTTGTCTTCTTCAAACTCACGCCCACTATTGCTTCCAAAGGTCGCTCTCTCGCTGCACTCCTGCCAAAACCTGCTTTTATAGGTTCCCCTCTCCCCGCCCAGCTTTCACAGCTGTTCCCACGAGAGCGCTGCTGGATTCGGTTTCCCTGCCCTCTCCAGTTCCCACTAATCAGGTGCACATGGAGAAGAGGAAGGGAGCGTCTCTCTGGCGCACGTGTCGACAGAAAGGGCTCTGTGTGCCCAGTCTGGCACACCTGCCATAGGTTCACCACCACGGGATTAGAAGATTGGACCTATCAGAAGCAATTTTTAAAGATTAAGCATTTGTTTGAATATGATTAAAATATAATATGGATTTCTTAATTAGTAAATATTGAATGGAATAGTGATGGCGAACCTTTTAGAGACCAAGTGCCCAAACTGCAACCCAAACCCCATTTATTTATTGCTGGGTGCCAGGTGGGCGTGGCCAATGGTGGGCATGGCCATGGTGGGTGTGGTGCTCATGGGGAGGGATGCCTGTGGGGGCTAGGCAGGGCTGGGGGAGATCCAGGGGGTGTCTGGAGGGTGGGGTGATGGGCTGGAGTCTCGTCCTGTGGGGTGAGGTGAGGCGAGGCAGGGCGGGTGTGCCAATTGCCATGGAACAAGATAAGGCAAGATAGGAGCCGGAGCAGCTGCTGCCTGACACCATCGGCCCCCACACACAGAGGCCAGCGAGCGCATGGGGGCAGATGGTGTCCGTCAGAAGGCACAATTTTGTGGGGGAAAAGTCTAAATGAGAATGTTGAAAATAGGACATATAACGCAACCAAGAGGACTAACTAGAAAAGAAGTTTTATATTGATGCTATTACTAATTGTATAAATGTTAGAAAAATGTTTATATTTAACCTCTTTGTTACTAACATATTAAGAACTGTATTAACCCAATGTTTGTAAAAGAGAACAATATGGGAAGAAGAGAAAATCAAAGAAAGCTATGTAGAGTACGATATGATAGAAATTGACTCTATTATTGATTATTGTGAAATGTGAACCCAGACAACATGCTGTTTACTAAGCACCAGGTTGTTAGTTTTTAAAAAAATAAATGAAATATATATTTTTTTTAAAAAGTGAAACCAACTTTGAAATTTCCCTAGAGATTCAAAGTAACTAAAAGTAACACCCCCTCCCCTCTACTATGCTATAAATCAGGGGTGTCAAACTCAATTTCATTGAGGGCCGCATCAGCATTGTGGTTGCCATTGGGGGACCAGGTGGGCGTGGCCAGCATGGGCATGGGCTACTGGATGGGGCGTGGCCAGCTCAACATCACTCACGTTGGGGGCACCTGTGCGGGCCTGGGCAGGACTGGGGTGGATCTGAGGGTCTACGGTGAAAGGTGGGGTGGGACCGGGGTGAGCTCCATTTCAAAGATAATCAAAAACAGTCTGTATCATTTAGTAAAGGCTGTGTTCAGAGAACATTTAATCAGTGTCCACCCCCACCAGTGCAGCTGTTAATCTTCTTTGTATTTTCCCCTTTATGATAATCTGAAAGTCAAGGTTAATCCAATCCTCAAAAGAAAAAGTTGCAGTTTTAAGTCACTAATTAAAGTTGCAATTTTAAGTTTTTCCACAAGGTGTCCTCAATAGCATATAAAATCTTCTCCCAGAAACCAGGAATCTCATAAATGTGGCGAAAGTGTGTCCGTGGTGTCACCCGGCCCCCATGAATCATGACAGAGACTGGAGCTTGTCTCGTAGTGAAAGGCCTCGATAGAAGCCCAGGCACGTTCTTTTATTACACATCAAAGGTTTTTACCCACAAATTGTCACCCTACTGATTTACAGCCAATCATAGTACACAGTTAAACAACACACTTGAAAGCCTGACGTTTTTCTCAGGAAACGAAACTCATTCCCTTCTTTCTCCACCCCCCTAGTACAGCTATCAGCTGACAGCCTGTAAGGGGGGGGAAGGGAAGCCCATCCAGACAGAGAAAGGATTTCTTAAAGGAGAAATGAACATTTATCGCAACGTCTCATCCTTTTTTGTTTTTGTTTAGAAGCAAGGCTTTCAGTCCATGTATTCGATTTCATCCAACTGAAGTGGCTGTTTATCCATTGGCATCTGCTCGAATCCTTGTTGACTAATGTTCACTTGTTGAGACAATTTGTTCTTTGGTATAAAAGATTTCATCATAGCAAAAATACCAGGCAAACATTGTATATAAAAGCATCCACAATGGAATAATATAACAATACAAAATAATACTACTTATCAAATTTTTTAACCATTGAAAATTTGGTAACCAAAACCAGAATGCATCCCAAATATCCCCAATGCTTATGATCTCCGGATATTGGTGGAGGGATTTGTCCTTGTTCTTCATTAAGCATTTCTTTTTTTTTTATCAAAAATTATTTTATTAAAACCATCAACATTATACATGAGTTCATACCAAAAAGCAGCCATCATATATCCTGCAATACAACTCGTAAATTCGTCTCAGTAGTAGTGCAATCTTTTATGATCCCTAGCAAAAGGTCCTGAGGTACAAATTCATTATCCTGAGGTAGAAATTCAGTACGCTTTTCCAATATTAAAGCATTCAACATTAAATCTGGGTTCATATTAATAAGCTGTCCTCATAGGACCTGAAAATACAGCTCTTATATATGGTCTATCTACATTCATACAATCAGCATTGAACATGAATTCATAATATGTATCGATCTTCATAGCACCTGGTATACATCACTAAGTGTTAATCTTTATAAACGTCTGGTTTGGTAAGCATTCTTCATTCCTCACATCAAACCTCAACTATACACCTGTTACAATTTATTTGATTGGTGCTTCTCTTTTCTATAGCCTATCCACAGTTTCTAGTCTATAGCACATTATTCATCTCAGTATTAGTACAATCTTTTATGGTCCTTAACCAAAAATCCTGAGGTAAAAGTTTAATAACCTGAGGTAAATCTTGTACATGGTTTATCTACTATATCTAGTCCATCACATATTGTTCGTTCACACTTCTGAATTAACTTTGTCTCAGTACTAGTGTAATCTTTTATAGTCCCTAACCAAAGATCCTGAGGTAGAAGTTTCATACCCTGAAATAGAGATTCAGTCCGCTTTAACAATATTAAAGTAAACAACATTAGTCAGAAGATTATGTTAAGAGGCATTAGTTTTAGAACATATACATTCAACATTGGGTGTTAGTTTTTGTAAACATTTGATTTGTTAACCCTTCCTCCCTCCTCCCATCGAGCCTCAGCTAAACGCCAGCTGCATTCTGTTTGATTGGTGTCTCTCTTGGATATAGTCTATCCACTGTTTCCAGTCCGTCAAAAATTGTTCATTGGTGCGATTTTTCAAGTATGCTGATATTTTCGCCATTTCCGCCAAATTTGTTACTTTCACAGTCCATTCTTCAATAGGCGGTATTTCCGGATTCTTCCAGTATTGTCCCACCAACAATCTTGCTGCTGTAATCAAGTTCAGAAATAAGGTTGTCTCTGAGGTAGTGAAATCCTTTGTGATCCCTAACAGAAAAACCTGAGGTAAAAATTCTATACGCTTTTTAAAAATGGTTTGGAGTGTCCACCATATCTTCCTCCAGAATGCTTTGATTTTTCTGCATGTCCACCATATGTGAAAGTAAGTAGCCTCCCCGTCCCCACACCTCCAGCATTTGGGCTGGGAGTCCGGGTAGATGAGTGATATTTTTTTCAGGTCTAGGTGCCATCTATAGAACATCTTGTAGAAGTTTTCCCTTAAGTGTTGCGATTTCGTGAATTCTACATTCCTCACCCAGATTTTCTCCCACGTGTCCATGGTGATAGAATGCCCAAAGTCTTGTCCCCACTTTATCATACAGTTCTTGACTAGCTCGGTTTCAGAGTCCATTTCTATCAGAATGCTGTACACTCGTTTGATGTGCCTGATCCCCTGTTTTCTAATCTGTTCAATTAGATTCTCGTCGGTCTTGGAGAAACCCTTCTTCTTATCTTTGCGCCACCTTGATTGCAGTTGTATATATGATAGCCAGGTACCTCCTATTCCTTTGTTTGCTAGCGTTGCTTGGGGTAGCAAGAGGAACCTATTTTCTTCTCCCAGTACAAGTTCACTGTAGGGCACCACTTCTTGCCCTTGGGATGTGTTCATATCCCCTGTTGCATGTCCGGGGATCGTCCAGATGGGAATCTTGTCGTGTAGAAGGTGCTTGTATTTCTTCCAGACCCATAACAATGGGATTCGTAGTGGGTTCTCCTTGAAGTTCCTGTCTGCCTTTTTGTCGTATACTAAGTATGCGTGCCAGCCGAATAGTAGACCATGCCCCTCAACATTCAGAATTCTATCATTTGTCATGTTGATCCAGTCACTCACCACCACCAATGTCGCTGCATAGTAGTATAGCTTTAGATTAGGCATTTTGAGTCCCCCTCTCTCCCTTGCGTCTTGAATGATTTTTAGTTTCACCCTCGGTCTCTTGCCGTCCCAAATAAATCTGATGATGCCCTTCTGCCAGTTGTCCAAGTCCGCATCCTTCTTGAGTATGGGTAGCATTTGAAAGAGAAATAAAAATCTGGGTAAGACGTTCATCTTTACTGCCGCTATCCTGCCCAGCAGGGACAGACGTAGTGATTTCCACCTTTCCAGGTCTGTTTGTATCTTATTCCACAGGACCTCGTAGTTATTCTTGTATAATTTCGCATTTGTTGATTCTATCTCCACTCCTAAGTATTTGACTTTCTTGACTATTTCACAACCCGTTATTCTTTCCAGGTTCCGTTTTGCTTTGTTGTCCAGGTTTTTGACTAGCATCTTTGTTTTTGATATATTTACTTTGAAGCCTGACACCCTACCATAGTCTTCCATTATCTCCATCAATTTCCTTGCTGACTGTGTTGGTTGCGACATTGCCACCAGCAGGTCATCCGCAAAGGCACATAGTTTGTAATCTTGCTGTTTAATCTGTATGCCCTGTACGTCTTCTGCCGCTCTTATCCTGTTCAGTAAAATTTCCAGTGTTAGGACAAATAGTAGGGGTGACAGCGGGCACCCCTGTCTCGTGCCTCTCTCTATGTTGAATGGGTCTGTTAGGTCTCCGTTCACAATGATCTGGCCTGTTTGTTTCTGGTAAATTGCCCTTATGGAGTTGAGAAACTGTGCTCCCATTTTCATCTTCTGGATCAGGTTCGTCAGGAATGGCCAATTCAGTCTGTCAAAGGCTTTTTCTGCGTCCACAAACATAAGGGCAGCTGGTACCTGTTTGTGCCTGTCCAAGTACTCTATTATGTTCAACAGCTGTCTCACATTTGTTTTCATCTGGCGTCCTTGTATAAATCCCCTTTGGTCCGGGTGTATTGTTTTTTGTAGTACAGTCATTAGTCTATCGGCCAGAATTTTTGTGAATATTTTGTAGTCCGTGTTAAGTAGTGAGATGGATCTGTAGTTTGCGGGTTGTGTAGTATCTTTCCCCTCCTTGGGGATTAATGAAATATAGGCTGTTTTCCAGGATGGTGGAACTTGGCCTCCTTCTTGTATATTGACAAATAGCTGTCTAAGGGGTTCTAACATCTCTTCCTGGAGACACTTGTAATAAGTCACTGTTATCCCATCCGTCCCTGGCGATTTTCCTGGTTTCAGCTGTTTGATCGCTGAGTGTATTTCCTCCTTTGTGATTGCGGCATTCAGGGCCTCTCTCTGTGTATCGGTGATTGCCTGTATCTTTTCGTTTTGTAGAAAAGTTTCTGTCTCTTTGTCCTGTGTCTTCTCCTCGGCGTATAGCTTCGAGTAGAACTCTGTGAAGGCTTTCTTAATGGTTACTTGTCGAAATTCCTCCTTGCCTTTATATTCTATCTTTTCAATTATGCGGGATTTCTGTTTCTTTCTTAGGATGTAGGCCAGCCATCGACCCGGTTTGTTGGCCTTGCAGAATGTCTTGTGTTTTGCATATTGTATGTTCCTCGCAACTTGGTCTGCCATCAACATGTCAAACTGCTTTCTTAAGATCTTAATTCCTTCTTTGGTGATTTTGTCTTCTGGTCTTTTTATTAATAGCCTCTCTTTCTTGCTTATCTCCTCTTCTAGCTCTTTTCTTTTTCGTTCTTGTTGGCGGCGGTGCCTTTTATTCATGTCCATAAGAATCCCACGCATGTACGCCTTGCTGGCGTCCCAGATCATTTCTATCGGTGTTTCGTTGTTCATATTTATGCTGAAGAATTCCTTCATAGCATTTTTGCATTCCGCCACCTTTTCTCCATGTCTAAACAGGTTTTCATTAATTCTCCAGGATCTCTTCTGTCTCACGCCGTGTCTTAGTTCCATCTTCACCGGATTGTGATCTGTTAGCACTTTGGGCAGGATTTTCACCGCGTTTAGACAAACTAACAGGTCGCTTGATGTTAATATAAAGTCAATTCTGGAGAATGACTGATGTCTGTCAGAGAAAAAGGTGAATTCTTGCTCTTTGCTGTGCCGTTCCCTCCAGACGTCTGTCAGTACAAGGTCTTCCTTCATGTCGAAGAAAGATTTAGGCAACTTGGAGTGCTTCTGTGGGTTAGGTTTTGTTTTCTTCTTGTCTAGGGCAATCTCTATGACCCCGTTCCAATCTCCCAGAATAATACATGATTTGTAGTTGAGTTGTGTTAACTTCTTGTGTATCTTTTTGTAGAATTTTCCTTGTTGTTGATTTGGTGCATATATGCCCATCACTAGAATTTTCTTGTCATCCTGTGTCACTTCGATTGCTAGGTATCTACCCTGGGAGTCTGACTCTATTAGCTTGGCTATTACATGTTTCCTCACGTATATAACAATCCCATTCTTCTTTCGTGGCGCCGCTGCGACAAAATGTGCACCTAGTCTGTTGTTGATTAAGTATTTCTGGTCCGCTGCTCTGATGTGTGTTTCTTGTAGGCAAATTATGTAGTTTCTTCCTTGAAACAGATAATGAAATATCTTTCTCCTTTTCTGTGGCGAATTTAGTCCGTTAACGTTCCATGTCAAGTAATTAGTTGCCATTGTCGGTTTCAGGATACTCTTGCAAGACCGCTTCTCTTCCATCTCTTGTGGTCTTCTTTGGTCTCGTTCCCATGGTATCCAGGTTGGTGCTCATGTTGTGTAGAGGGGTCGTGCCTTGCTGCTCCATGCGTTTGGTAGTGGATCTTAGAATTCTGCTATCTGCCGTCTGTCCTGTTTCCTTGTTGTTGTTGCTTTCTGTTTTCTGTGTCGTCGTGTCTCGAGTTGGTCCTTTCCTTTCTCTTGCTGCTGCGTCGGTCTGTATTTCTGGGTGGTTTGCTCGTTGTTCTCGGTCCCTTCCGCGTCCCGGTGGCCCTTCTGCCTCTTCTCTCATGTTGTGTTGAGGCCCACCTGCCTTCAATTCCTTTGCAAGAAATTCTCTGGCTTTCTGGACCGAGGTCAGGTAGCATCTTCTATTCTTGTAGAAAAGTGACATCCCTGTTGGGGCTTCCCATCGAAATCTCATGGCGCGTGATCTCAGTTCGTCGACCAAAAATTGGTAGTCCTTTCTGTCTCGCAGCATCGTTGGGGGGATCTCTTTCAGTACTTTCACTTCCTGCCCCTCTATGTATAATCTCTTGTTGTAGGATGTGGCTGAGATGAGGTTCCGGAATCCCTGCGTCATAAAATGGATAACCACGTCCCTTGGCCGACGCCTGTCTGTTGCCTTCCGTGCGCCCACTCTGTATATTCTGTCGAATTGCCCAACGATCTCTGTGGTGCTCTTTCCCAGAAATGTTGCTAGGGCCTCTGCAAAGGTTCCAAGCAGGTCTCCTTGGGCTTCGTTTGGCTCCTCTTTCCAGCCTCTAAACCTGATCGCAGATGCCATCTGCCAGTATTGCATCATGGTGTACTGGTCTTGAGCCACCCCTTTCAGTTCTGCTATCTGTCCCTCTACATGGTTCTCCCTTTCTTCCATCTGCTTGTCCATCTTCTCTCTGATCTCCTGGAAGTTTTTCTCCATTTCCTCCCTTATGCCCTTGTAGTGTGCTTGCATCACCTCCTTCATTTGGACCAGGTCTGCGGTCATCGCCCTGCGCTGCTCCTCCCACTTTCTCTCCAGCTCCCTACCCTGGTCCATCAGCATTTGTTTTAATTCTTTGCAATTTTCCTCCATCTTTTTTTCCATACCATCCATCCTCACTATCAGCGTCCCTATTACTTCTTTTAAGTCTTGTAATATGTGTGCTGTTGGGCTGGCTTGTGTGCATTGGTGGGTCTGGGGATCTGCCGTTGGATGGGAGGGTGTGGGGGTGGGTAAGGTGCTTCCTGGTGGTTTAGTAGGCTGGGCAAGGGAGGATACAACTCCCATCGTTTCTGTCAGTTTGGTCTGTTTGGAGGCCATCTTGAGGTTATCCTCCTGTTGTCCTGTCCCTGTTTTGGTTTCCAACTTGGACCAAATTGGACACTAGGTTGTGGTCTGATGATGGTCCAGTAGTCTAGCCTTTCAGGGGGGGGAGGCTTCAGGGTTTAGGCAGTGTAGGGGTAAGAGCCTATATTCAGGCAGTTCTGTGTTCAGGGAGCCTATTCAGTGTCTTTGCCTTGGCTTCCTCTTCACTCCCCTCTGCCAGCCTGTTCCTTCTCTTTGTTCTTTTCTGGCTCTTTCTTGCCCCTCTTTCTCTGCTGTCTTACCCAGGTCACCTTCTCCTGTCTTCTGGCAGCCTGTGTTTAGAGATCCCTTCTGCCTTTCCTTTGTAGTGCTCCAGGTTGCCTTCCACCTTTCTTCTTCCTCCCACCTTCTTCCCTGGTACGTCCTGCCCTCTTCTGTACCCCTGGGGCTCCCGTTCTGGTGGGTCTGGGGTGCAGCGCGTGGGGAAACACTCACCAGTCCCTCTGCCTGAGTCCTCCCCCGCCGTCTGCTTCTTTGCCGCTTCGCTGCTTCCTTCTTTGATCTTCTCTCCTCGCCTCTATTGTGTGGTGCAATTTTGGCCGTCTGTGGGTTGGTGAAGAATCTTCATACGTCCGTTCCCGGCCTCACGCAGGTAATTTTCTCCTCCTTTGCTTGCGCCGCTTGTCTCTGCTCGTGTCGGCTCTTCCACGATTCCGCTTGCCTCCACTTCTTTTCTCCGCGCCAGTCTTCCTCCGCTGGTCTCTCGGCGCCCTTCTCTGTGCTCTGCCCTTCGGATGATCCTCTCCGCTCGTGTCTGCTTCTTGTCGGCTCAGCTCGCCTCCGCCTTTGTTTGCCGCGCCAGGCCCCCTCAGCTGTTTTCGCACTGTCCGCCTCTCCAGTCTGCCCGGGGGTCCTCTTCAGGCTGGCAAGGTCTCCCGGCGGCTCTTGGGTCTCAGGCCGATGTCCTCCTCCTCCTCTGTCTGCCGTTTCTCTCACGCCAGCTCCAGCTCTCTCTAGTTCTCTCTCTCACGGCGTGGCGCGGCGTCTTCTTCTTCGGGCCTGCCGGCCGGCCGCCCAGCCACCACCGGCTTCAGCGGCTCCGTTTGCGGCTTCCCGGGGCCTTCCGGCGGCAAGCCTCACTTTTTTAAAAAGATCCGAATATCCTCTTCTGTCCGGTCTTCTCTCTTCGTCTCTCACTTTCCCGGTGCTTAAATGTTTTGAATTTCTTCATTAAGCATTTCAATGGCCGTCACTGTCATTGGCTGCAGTCCAATTCTGTGCGCCATTCAAATAGCTACAAACCCAATACATTTGCATTGTACTCTCCATCATCACATTTTACATACACTTTGTTATTACTTTCAACACAATTATCAGGCATATTAAAGGTGATATTACAAGAGAGATATATACCTAAAAGGATAATTTCCTTAGAAAATTAAAACACACTAATGCAAAATCTACATAATAAAACCTAAGTGGCAGCGTATAATTTCCTGCCACATTAATATTTACAAAACTTTCGCTGGCTCCAGTGTTGTTCAAAGGAAGTCCAACTAAAGAAAGTCTTTGACTGGCATCCGATGGTGACAGCATACACATCTAGCAGTCAGTATGGTTTGTTAAGGCACTAACTTTTTATTGTCCTTCCAAAATTATTGTCCGTCCACTTTGGGCTCACCAGAGTCTTTGCAATCTTTTGGCTGTACACTGTAAGGGCGAATATTGCGGCCAGGAACCCATATCGTATTGCCTTCATGTTGCACCGCAGCATATCCACGACCCCAGGTAATAAGTTCAGCTGGTCCTTTCCACTGGGGGTCTTGTAGTTTACGATACCAAACTAGCAGTCGAACCGTGGTTGCTGCGTCTGGAAGGGGAGAAAAATGCCTGCTGGCAGCTGTATTAGGTGGTGTGCCAGTAAGGATCAGAGTATTGAGAGTATATAAAGCTAAATTAAGATGATTTTGCACTCCAGGTAGTCCGGGGGTATTTTCCCCATCTTATGTTCTTAATTTGTCAAGCATGTGTTTAAGAGTGGAATTGGCCCGTTCCACTACTACTTGCCCCTGTGAATTGTAAGGAATGCCGAATTTATGAATAATGTCCCACCGATTGCAGAACTGAGCAAAGGCATGACTACAATATGTGGATCCATTATCAGTTTTTAATTCTTTAGGAGTACCCAGAGTGCTAAAAGTTCGAATACAATGATTGATGACATGTTTAGTTGCCTCTCCACGCTGTGGAGTAGCAAAGATGAACCCAGAATATGTATCAATAGTCACATGTATATATTTCCATGGATTAAAAGATGCATATTGGGTAACGTCCATTTGCCAAATTTGACATGCCTCAAGTCCACGGGGATTCACACCCATTGGAATAGACAGTCCTTGTTGTGAACAGTTGGGGCACTGTCTAATGATAGCTGCTGCCTCCCCAGGGGTTATGCCAAATTGTTTAGCCAAAGCCTTGGCGTTTTGATGAAAATAGCTATGACTATCCCAGGGAGTGGGTTGTTGCATAGTCATAACTTGCGTTGCCATATCCACCTGGGAATTCCCTTCACTGAGAATTCCTGGAAAATTTTGATGACTCGGGATATGTGCAATAAAATAAGGACAATATCTTGTCTCAATAAATTTTTGCAATGTCAAAAATAGTGTCAACAAAGTCTCATCCAAACTAGGAGAGATATAAGCATATGGCAAAAGGGAAACCAAATTATAAACATATAAACTGTCAACAATTATATTAATGTCTTGACAAGGGAATGTTTGAAATGCCAAAATAACTGCGGCAACTTCGGCGCGCTGGGCTGATGATTGTGGTGGAGTGATTTTGGTGCACCATTTTCCTGTAGCCCACCATGCACAGGTGCCATAGACTTTTCCACCATCAGTATAAACTGTGACACCTTCTAAAGGTGTTGGAGATGACAAAGGTTGTAATTTTAGTGGCAAATTTTTCATAGCCATAAATCTATGATCTGTGGGAGGATGGCATGAAAATTGACCAGGCCAATCACCAATCAATAATTGTAAAACCGAATTATTTTGAATCAAAGTTTCCCACAAGTTTAAGGAAAATGGGATAAAAATAACTGCAAATTCAATTCCAGTAATCTGGCACCATCGTGTGGCCACGATGTGTAATTTCAGCCAAAATCATAGCTGGAGTAAAAAAAAATTTCTGTAGCCTTATTAGATTGAGTAATTGCCACTGTGGGTGGTCGATCAAAAATCACATTCAAATGCACAGGGTGATTGTCAACACACCGATCAGTCCACTGGATGTTGAGGGCCGTTTGGACTTTCTCAACGACCGATAGCTGGTCGGAGGTTAATGTCACAACGTCTGTGGGACTTTTGAGGCCTTTTAATGCCATAAACAAAGGAGAAAGGGTAGAGGTAAAAAGACCTATATATGGCCTTAACCAATTAACATTTCCTAAATATTGTTGTAGTTGAACCAATGTAGGTGCAAGTGTCTTTTGACCAGTGCCAATTAAGGGTTGCAGAACTCTTTTGCAGTGTGCATTAGCATTTTCAACAGCCAATTTCATCAAAATCTCTTGGGCAGTCAATTCATTATCAATTTTTGCATCCATGCCCACAGTTACAGGGTATAAATTTGCCATTTCATCTGCACCTAATTCTCCTGTTTCATAAGCATTCTGTAACGTCTCCTGAATAAGATTACTGGTTTTTGCTAGAGAGGGAGCCGTGGCATTCAAAATAGGATCACACGCCCCAACATTGCTAGGAGAAACCCTGCTGTGATTTTTAATTGTTACTGGAGTTTCACTGGCAGGGGGAAGAAGTTGAACTTCATTACAATTCAATGGATTCAGTAATATTTTTAGTAGGGGCTGCTCCTGTGTCTTTAAAGCGTCGAAAACTGCTCTCCATGACGTTAAAATGTGAGCAGGGGCTCTAGGATTTGTATATAAAAACTCCCACACTGTCCTCCAGGTTTCAACTTTAAAGCAACCTGCCTCTGGGTAGAAAGGAATGTGCTTCCAAATAAATTCAAGGAGAGATCTTAAATCTCCTTCTGTCAGCCTCTTCGCCGTAAAATAAACATAATTCTTCCTGGTTATCTCTCTGAGCTCCCTTAAATGCATCTCCTGTGCCTTTGAGAGATCCCCCCCATACTTACGAGGGATCAGTCCTCATCCAGCGATGAACTGATGAAACGCGCTTGGCCACATCCAGGCGGTAAGTATGAGGGTCCAGGGACGTATAACCTCTCAGGGCTATCACGTTGGGGTCACCACTTGTGGCGAAAGTGTGTCCGTGGTGTCACCCGGCCCCCATGAATCATGACAGAGACTGGAGCTTGTCTCGTAGTGAAAGGCCTCGATAGAAGCCCAGGCACGTTCTTTTATTACACATCAAAGGTTTCTACCCACAAATTGTCACCCTACTGATTTACAGCCAATCATAGTACACAGATAGTTAAACAACACACTTGAAAGCCTGACGTTTTTCTCAGGAAACGAAACTCATTCCCTTCTTTCTCCACCCCCCCTAGTACAGCTATCAGCTGACAGCCTGTAAGGGGGGGGAAGGGAAGCCCATCCAGACAGAGAAAGGATTTCTTAAAGGAGAAATGAACATTTATCGCAACACATAAGCAAGATCAGAAAATACAGAAAAAAGAAGCATTCAAACCAAATAGCAGATTCAATAGTGACAAAATTTTCCAAGACCCCGAAGTGAAGGAAAAAAAAGGAAAAAAATCACTTTAAGTTAATTCAGTCCAAGCTTCTTTTCCCCACACTCACAAACACCGCCTTCTTAGAGTAGGGAAATCCTTTCAAAGGTGCTTTTTACAGGCACAAAAAAAAGAAAAACCGAAATCTTCAAAATTATTGAAGTCCTTGGATATTTTAAGAGAGGAAGGAATAACTCTTACTTGGTTTCAATATTTACAATTGCAGACTAGATGGAAAAAAGGTTTGAAGATGGGTTTATCCCAAATAGATGAAAATTTAATTAAACAAATTATAGACCAAAAGCCAATGCATATTAAAAGATTGTATAACGTATTGATAGAAATTGATTCGGAAACTGAATTAGTTAAGGACTGTATGATAAAGTGGGGACAAAATTTCAGACAACCAATTATGATGGAAACTTGGGAGAGGATCTGGGTCAAAAATGTAAAATTTACACAAGTGCAACATTTAAGAGAAAATTTTTATAAAATGTTTTATAGATGGCATTTGGATCCGAAGAAATTATCATGTATGTACCCTAATTTAAAACCTAACTGTTGGAGATGTGAATGTATGGATGCTACTTATTTCCATGTATGGTGGACTTGTAGAAAAATCAAGGCTTTTTGGATAAAAATATGGTGGATACTTCAAAATATTTTGAAAAAACGTATTGAATTTTCCCCACAGTTGTTTTTATTAGGTATTATAAAAGATTGCACCACCATAGAGACGAATTTAATTCTGAACTTGATTACAGCAGCGAGACTGTTGGTTGGACAATATTGGAAGAAGGCAGAATTACCATCCATCGAGGAATGGACTTTGAAAGTTATAAATTTGGCGGAAATGGCTAAAGTATCTGCATATTTGAAAGATCATTCAAATGAAAAATATATGCTGGACTGGAAAAAATGGATAGACTATATTCAAGGGAAATATCAATCTAAGAAACTGTATTTAGCATATAGTTAAATTTTTATTAGGATTTATATAATAATTTTGTTTAATCTAGTGGGTTTTCTTTTGTTTTACCCTGTATTCACTTTGGGAAGTCGGGGGGGTTGGGCTGGGGGGGGTGTAATAATGTACTCAACTGTAATTCTTGCATTATATAAGAATGATATATTTATTGATATAAGAGGAGTTGCTCGGGCAGTACCTCTGGACCACATCTGGAGGGGGTGAGAGTGAGGAGTGAAGGAGTGGAGGGAAGTAGGAAGGTTGTAGGTGAGGAGGGTGGAGAGTGAGGGAGGGAGAGAGGGGAGGGGGAGGGAAGTACGAGATAGGGAGGAAGGAAGAGGGGGATGTGGAGGGGGTGCTGCTGAGCAACATCTATAGTTATTCTATTTTACGTAAGTTTTTATAAGAATATATGTTTTGTTTTGTGTGGGAGAAAGTTGAAAAAGATTGTATTAAGTTGAGTTGTATTTAATTTGATTCTTTGTTTATAATTATAAAACTAATAAAATATTTTCAAAAAAAGAAAAAAGAAAAACCAAGAGAGGGAGGGGAAAAAATCTCACCCAGCTCAGCCACGGTGGTTCCTGTACTTAGATGTTCTTCTGACTTCTGGTTGCAGCGGCTAGATGAACGGCCATTTTACTGACCATTCTTTCCACCGTCGGCCCAAAGGAGCAATTTCGGTCCCTGGAAGAAGCTGCCGCTCTCCCAAGGACAACGAGGACCTCCTCACCGGTAGCTTCCCTCCATGTAGATATAGTACCATTAAGGACAACTCAGCCAGTTACAAATGCATCTGGTGGTGATGCTGTCTATAGCACATTTTTCTAGCTTACCTTTATCAAATGCCTTGCTGAAGTCTAAGTATACTATGTCCACAGCATTTCACTAATTTAGTCACTTTGTCAAAGAATGAAATAAGATTGGTTTGGCATTATATGTTTTTAACAAACCGATGCTGGCTACTAGTTATAACTTTATTTGTTTCTAGATGTTCACAGATCTATTTTTTGATTATTTTTCCAGTATCTTCCCAGGTAGTGATGTTAGGCTGATTGGTCTGTAGTTTCCTGGTTCTATTTTTTTCCCCTTTTTTGAAGAGTTGACCCACATCAGCTCTTTTCCAATCCTCTGGTAATTCCCCACTGCTCCAAGATTTTTTAAAGATATGATACAATGTTTCTGAGATAACATCTGCCAGCTCCTTCAGAACTCTGGGATATAATCCATCAGGTCCCGGTAATTTATATTCATCAAGGTCAGACAGATTAGACTGGGGCAGGTCTGACAGAGAGAGAGATGATGGCTGGCTGGCTGGCTGGATGGATGGATGGATTGAGCCCTTGACTTACAATAATAATTCAGTCTGAAATTTTGGTTATAAATTGTGATATTTGTAAGGCAGGTACAAGGTGACCAGATTCAATTTTACAACTTTTTTTAATGTCATCATTAAATGAATGCCATGGTTGTAAAACAAACAACATAGTCATTAAGCAAACCTGCCATGTGGTGGGTTTTGCCAAAATCTAGAAGTAAACACCAGTTTTCGGTAAACATGTAAATCATGGTTATGATCACAAATATTGTATTTGCATCAGTGCTTTTTTTGTAAAAAAAAAAAAAGTGCCAGAACTCACGCTCAACTTCGGCTCCAGTCAAAAGCCCTTTACGGAGCGGGGGGGGAGAAGAAACTGCTTTAGCGAGCTTCCGAGGCACAGATCACTCACCTGGAAAAGGTCTGCTCTCTGCAGTGGTTCCTGCTGCCGCTCCAATGTGAGCCCAGGGGATGTGTCCACAGCCCCCCGTGGCCCGACCTGGCCTCCGGAGGCCTGGAAAAGACCTCTGCTGCCCAGATCTATGGCTGCAGAGTGATTTTGCAGGGAGGGCGGCCCGATCTGGGCTCCAGAGACCTTTTCCAAGCCTCCGGAGTCCAGATCCATGGCCACGGAGCGATTTTGTGCCCCCCCAGCGGCCTGATCCAGGCTACGGATCCGGGCTCTGGAGGCTTGGAAAGGCCTCCAGAGCATGGATTGGGCTGCGGGGGGGGGGAGCAAAATTGCTCTGCAGCCATAGATCTGGGTTCTGGAGGCTTGGAAAAGGCCTCCAGAGCCCGGATTGGGCCACTGGTGGGCCGCAAAATCGCTCCGCGGCCATGGATCTGGGTGGCAGAGGCCTTTTCCAGGCCTCCGGAGCCCAGATCGGGCTACTGGTGGTCCACAAAATCACTGTTAGCCATACCTGTACACACTGGCAGCTTAGAAGGAACCAGTTCTTCTGTTCAAAAAAGTTTCAAGTTTTCAAATACACAAAATTTCTACTTATGCTGCATGATAGGCAAATGTGAGAGAGAAGAATGAGCAGAAAAACTGATTTGATGTTGAAGCACTAAACTGAATGTCTGAATTTAAGAGTATAAGAGAAAGTGTCAAAAATAATTAGATTAAGTTCTGAAGTTCTTTTATTTTTAGGATGTTGTGCATAAGACTGCTATGATAGAAATGAATATCAGTTGACCTCTATATTTGAAAATGTAATAATCCTTTTAATATATTTAGCACCAATCTCCTGATGTAGATCATAAAAAACTTTTGGAAGGGAAAACATTCATTATCTTATTTATTTTATATGGCTGCCCATCTCATATATATGCTTTCTGGCAGCTAATAGTTAAAAACAGAATAAAAGCATAATTAAAAAAAATAAAAACAGAAACAAGATAAAATAACATAGCAGCTGAGACCCCTCATTTAAGTCACAACTGGTTAATTAGGTCACAACTGGTTAATTGTTCTGTCAGGAAATTTCTCCTTAGTTCTAGGACTAGGTTGCTTCTATCCTTGATTATTTTCCATCCATTGCTTCTTGTTTTGCTTTCTGGTCCTTTAGAAAATAGGCTGACCCCCCCCTCTTTGTAGCAGCCTCTCAAATGCTGGAATATTGCTATCATGTCATCCCTAGTTCTTCTTTTCATTAAACTAGACATACCTAATTCTTGCAACCATTCTTCATATGTTTTATCCTTCAGTCCCCTAATCATCCTTATTGCTCTTCTCTGTACTCTTTCCAAAGTCTCAACATCTTTTTTATAATGTGGTGACCAAAACTGGATGCAGTATTCCAAGTGTGGTCTTACCAAGACATTATATTCACATGATCTTGATTCTTGATTCTCCAGCCTTGAAGAAGATTGTCTCTCTAGCCTTGAGGAAAATTGCCTCTAGCTGAGCCTTGCATCAGCAGCTGCAGGTGAAGGTAAAAGTAAGTGGATCTGGGCATGGTAGGGCAGGGCCAGGCCTCTCCAGAATGGGGTAGGGAAGAGAAATCCAGAATTTTCAGAAGTAGTGTAACCTTCAACCAGTCTAACAATATTAAGTGCAGCCCTTAACTATCAACATTTTTCATATATCTGCTCTAACCTATAACAATTTCTTTTGTACAAACCTATTAACGTTATAAGGATAGCTTGCTTCATAGGTCCCCAACCTTTTGGGCACCAGGGACCAGTTCCGTGGAGAAAGGTTTTTCCACGGACCAGAAAGTGTGTGGATTTGTGTGCTGCCTGCATCCCATGGATGGGGCTTTGCTTATTTGTGTGGACCAGTTGTGGCATGCCATGGCCTGGTACCGGTTCACAGACTGGGAGTTGGGGACCCCTGGACTATTTCCTTCACTAGCCTGGGTAATATAAAGGAGGAAGATTTTGGGTAGGAAAGTCCTGTCCATTACAGAAGCCTGTTTTCCCGAAGGACTGAGGAAGAACTTCCCTGCACAATGGACTTTATCCATATTTTGTCCTTCCCTCTCAAAGGGAAAGCATGAGATATGAACAAAACTGAGCATTCCTACATGACTGACTTAACTCAAATATTGCCTTTACCCAGTGAAGGAGATTAGGAGTGGGCAAAGTTGGTGTATGTTGATTTGATGGGCATTTATGCTTCAGGAATATTGGCAGATTAAATAGATTGCAATGATGGGGAAAAGATCAGGCTGATGGTCAGTATGAAGGACAAAATTTGGGCCTTTCGGTTGGAGGTTCCTTATTATTGTATTATATTATAAGAATATATTCCATTAATGATATAAATTACTAACTGTGATTCTGGAAGAGATGACATACAGTACTTTGTATGAAGCAAGAATAGATTCTAAACTCAGCATTGTATCTTTATATGTTAAGCATTTTAGGAGAATACTTGCAGCGAGCTTCACAAAACAGGAGAAGCACCTGTTAGTATTAATAGGAGCAACACTTCCACACACCATTGAGTGAGTGCCTTCTTCATCTTCTGTTCTTAAAAAATCAATATACAAACTGAATGGAAAGAATCAAGTTCATAAGAAAACCTCAAGGATGTATAAAGTGGCATTTAAAGAGCTGTAGAAAGAAAGAGGAGAAGATAAAATAATTACTAAAGAAATCTGCTGTTATCCCTACAGGATGTTTATCTTTCATCTTTCCAGCACTATCTGCTGTCACATTGTGTGCACTTTTAAATTCACTGATTTTCAAATGCCAATAAAGTTCTAGCAGTTTAACAAGACATAAGAATGTATGCTAGCAAATAAAGATGATTAATGGTAATAATGGAAAAGGAAAAAACTACTGTAGCAACTATCAGACTACAAATGGTACATAAGCTTTCATTTTGTACTAAATAAATAGCTCTATATTCTGTGCAGGTTTCACCTTTTGCCAGTGCTAGAGTTCTTATATGAAAGTTTTCTGTGAGCTAGATTAGTGTACCTATTTTAAAGACAGGAGTGAACAAATATTTTGGATAAGTAAGCACTTCTAAAATTTTGAACGCATGTTATGGGCACTTTCTCAAGTGGTACCATTTGTGAAGTTACCGATACTTAAGAGACAACAAATTGGTGGTGAGGTTGTTCTCTGCTGTCCCTTTTTGCTGATGAAGATGCTGTTTTTACTGGGCACTGGGCAGATTGGAACCTCCAAACAAAGCACTGGATTGCTATCACTCAATTTTTATTTTTTCTAAAGGGGTTTATATAGAGCCTGGAGTTATTCTTGTAAAGTCAGTAAAGATGATTCGCAGCATGCTGCATTTTCAATTATTTTTAGTTATTGTTTTTTGATGCAGGTTCTACACTCACATACCAGGTGGTCAAATATTTTCATCAAGTTATAGAATTGCACAAAATGTTTAATTAGATGTCATTTTATTTGATCGTCTTATTTTTTTCTCTGATAACAAATTGTTATATTAAACTATTTATTTTATTCTGCTGTAAATGCGGGTAATAAAAATATTTGATTTGTTTATTTTTAAACTTAAAAGTCTTTGAAATATTAAAATCAGATAGGAGAGTGTACTGAACAAAGTACTAAAATAGGCTTCTCCGTGCAGATGGGTATTTAGCTGCAATATATTGGCATCTTTTGGCTTTGAAGATGATCAGAAAATATCCTTAATTTATTAAATTGAAGTTAAAAATCCATGTATTGTGGCTTTTAAATCACAAGAGCAGAAAAGTTTCTGGGGATTCTCAGTCCTTCAGGTCATAGTTGTTCCAAAGGTGCTTTTTCTTCAAAAGGCAACTGGACTGTTTTTTCCTTGAGGAAGAAGATAAAATTTCTCTTTTCATCCAAAGAAAACTTCTTCTTTCTCAAGGAAAAAAACAATGCAGTTGTCTTTTGAAGAAAAAAGCACCTTTGTGAAGAGCAGAAAAGGCAAGTATGGTATTCACATAACAGTTAGCAGGATGCATATACAACTGGACGAAATATCACTATGGAGGAGGTTGAACATGCAATAAAAATAGCAAAAACAAGAAAAGCCACAGGACCTGATGATATCCCAGTAGAAATTTTAAAAATGCTGGAAGACAAAGGGAAGAATTTTTTTACTGCAGCTCTTCAATCAGATATATGAAACAGGAAAGATACCAAATGCTTTGTGACAATCTCTAAAAAAAATAAATGCAAAAAGGTGTACTGAATACAGAACAATAAGCTTAATGAGTCATGCCCTGAAAATATTCCTGAGAATAATTCACACAAGAATATACAACAAAATTGAAGAGCGTCTAGGTAACAAACAATTTGGTTTCAGAAACAATCTTGGTACACGAGATGCGCTATTCAGCATTCAAGTTCTTGTACAGCGTTGTAGAGATGTCAATCACAGTGTTTACATGTGCTTCATTGATTTTGAAAAAGCTTTTGATAAAATAAGACACAGCAAACTATTAGAAATCCTGAAACAAGGGGAACTAGATGACAAAGACATCCAAATCATAAAGAATCTGTATTGGCATCAGATAGCAAATGTGAGACTAGGCTAAAAATACTCAGCTGATGCAGAAATAAGAAGAGGGGTCAGACAGGGATGACTTCTGTCTCCACTGTTGTTCAATATCTACTCTGAGTCAATCTTCAACGAGGCATTGGAAAACATCGATGCTGGCATCAAAGTAAACAGTGTTTGGATCAACAACTTAAGATATGCTGTTGATACAGTTCTGCTTGCCAGTAAGCATGAAGACCTTCAGCTCCTCATCAACAGAGTCACAGAAATATCTGAAAAATATGGCTTGACCCTTAACACTTCAAAAACCAAGATCATGGTCGTCAGCAAACAACCCATTAATTTACCACCAATAAATTAAGAAGGAATACTACTAGAAAAAGTTGAAAGGATCACGCACCTCGGTTCTAATTTACATGAAAGCTGGGACATGACCACTGAAGTAAAGACAAGGATAGAGAAAGCTTGAACAGCATTCTTCAAAATGAAAAAGGTCTTCTGCAGTCATGACATAAGCCTAAGATGAAAATCAGGCTTGTCAGATGCTATATTTTTTCTATCCTGCTCTATGGAGTAGAGAATTGGTCTCTGACAAAAGGCCACCTGAAGAGTTTTTGGTGTTTCCGGTATCGTTGCTGGAGGTAGACCCTGGGGAGCGATCGTCCGTTCCCCGGCTCCGAATTCCTTTGCTGGCGAGCCCGTTTTGGCTAAAAGCCACCCTGGAGGGGTGGCTGCTGAAGGGTGAACCTTTGGAGAACGGGAGCCGGTGGTAGCCAGCTCCCAAACCCAAAGCAGCCCCCGGAACCAGCAAGAGAAAGGCGGATCACATTTATGCGAGCTGCTACCAACAGCTGATCATCGGGAACAGAAAGCAGCTGATTTTGACAGCAAGTAGCTGGTCCGGTGAGATTATTTTCTGTTCTTTGTGGAAAGTGGATTTTTTTTGGTGGAAATAGCCTATCTTTAATGGAAAGCTGGAAGCTTGAAGAAGGAAGGAGGAAGGTTTTTGTCTCTCCCCCCCCCCGCCAGGGCTTTTCAACCAGTGGTATGGGTACCACCTGTGGTACATTGGCACCTGGCAAGTGGTACACGACCATCCTAGAAAAGTGGTAGTGGGGGAGGGGAATGAGCTGAACTGGTGGCAACACTGCACAAGCTTGAGCAAGAGATGGCTGGAGCTGCAGGGCTGTCAGGGCTCAGTGGAAGTGCCAGGATCAGTGCGAGGCTCCAGCTGGGCCCAGAAGAAGCACCGATCAGCTGGAATGTTGCAGCATCTCCAAGGTCTTGTGATTTACATTCAGATGCTTGGCAACTGATTCATATTTATGACGGTCACAGTATCCCAGGGTCATGTGAAGTGACCAAAACCTGCTGCAACCACCCAGCAGACAGGGGAAATAAAAAACAAACACCCCCCCACCCCCACTGCCAATCCTCAACAGAAATGCTCACAACAAAACCTCGAACAGGAGGAAGAGCACCGCTGGGTGGGTAGGCAGGTGTCTTGCTCGGCTGTGGCTTGGGGGGCACTTTTTTCAGTGCCATTGTAACTTCGAACAGTCACTAAGCGAACTGTTGTAAGTCGAGGACTACCTATACATTATCACTTTTTTCCTTTTTTTTTTTGGTCATCAAGTTTTTGGCACCTTGCTAGGCGACTGGTGGTACTCGGATATTGCCATATCCTAAAAGTGGTACAATGGGTGAAAAGGTTGAAAAGCCCTGTTCTAAGCGACTCTGTTGCTAAGAAAGAAATTTAATTGGGACTATTTAAAGTTTGTCTTTGATTGGAGAAATCTAAAAAAATAAAGAGAATTCATTTGGAAAGCCATCCTAATTATTTTCCTTTTTTAAAAACTTTAAAATTGTGTTTTCACTCTGAATATTCTTTTGAAAAAAAAAACCTGGTTATATTGTAGCACTTTTTTTTCCTTCCCTTTGTTCACGGTGGCTAACCTTGTGTATTCAACTGTGGAACTTGACTCAACACCCAGACATTTTGCTGCATGCCCAAACATTATCTCCCTTTAAAAGTGACTGAGAGAGACTGTTCAGCTTTTTATCTGACTTTCTGGTTAGCTGTACATTCCCCATAACAAGGGAAAATACCAAAGAAGAAGGGATTTTTTTTTTCTTTCTTTTGGCTTTTTTTCCTTTTTGGCTGCAGATAAAGTTTAATTGGATTATAACTTGGATATTATTCATCTTCTCTTCACAACTTTTATTTTTACTTTTTATGTTTTTATTTTTTGGTTGTTTATTTGAAGTCTCCTCTTTTCTTTTTCTTGAGGGTTTGATTTTTTCTATCTCCCCTTTTAGAGATAAATTTATTACTATTTCTTTTTTGAGATTGTTTTTTTTCCATCAGTTGTTTCCTTTTTCAAAAAAAAATTTCTTCTATTTTTTTTATTTGTGCTCCTTTTTTGGATGGTTTTGAGATTTTTCTTTTTTCTTTTCTACTCCCCTAAAGGATTTGTTTTATTTTTTTGCTTAAACTATGCTTGGCCTTGTCTCCTAGTAATAGGAGGGCATTGGATTATAATTGGCCATCAGACTACCTGGTGGATTATAATTAGCCATCGGGCTTTTTGGTGGATTACAAATAAGTATAATAATTAGAAGATGAGTGTTTCAAATTTAGCTAAAGGGGCGAGGAAAGGTTCCTCGGCCCCCACTTCAACCTTGGTGAGTCCAGCTCCTCAGAAATCAATTACTACTTTTTACCAACAAGATTCTCAACAGAAAGACCATCTGACCAGATTATAATAACAAAAATACTTAAATGTGCAGAAATGGATAGATTAACTTTAGAAATGAAAGAGAAAGAAGATACAATTTACTTTAAAACATGGGACAAATTTTACCAATGGTTAGCAATACGATAGAACGAGAAAAGGTTATGAAACTTAAAGGGATAATTGATAATTTGTACTTATATTTCATGTTTATTTTGATGATCTTTTTTTCCTTTTTCCTATTCGTGATTTTAATAAGTAAATTATAGCTAATAATATATCAATATTTTAAAGTTATTACAACTAATTAGTAATATATTAGTAATATTATATTAAGCATTGTTATTTAGTAAAATGAATGAAATATATTGACCTTGTTATTTACATGATTATAGATAAAATTAATTATTGTAAACTGTTTAATATTAGACTAATGATTAAGATGTAATATGTACACCTGGACGGGTCTACTTGCTGAAGTGATGTTATTTTGTGGGAATAATCCCACTATTGTGTTTACCCTTTTCCTTTGGTCTAACCCTTTTGTATGTTTCCCTTTGTTATACCTTTGTTGACCTTATTCCCCTTTTACCCTTATAAAACTTAATAAAATATTTGTAAAAAGAAAAAAAGGCCACCTGAAGAGACTAGAAGCATTTGAAATGTGGATTTACAGGTGGCTGTTACGTTTAAGCTGGGTTGACAAGATCAGAAATGAGGAGGTGATAAGCCGCCTGGGAAAGCCAAGGGAAATCATCAAAACAATTAAAAAAATGAAAATTAGAATATTTCGGACATGTGATACGACACCCAGAAAAATATGGCATACTCCATTTAATCCTCCAGGGAAAGATTGAAGGTAAATGAGGTCCAGGCAGAAGAAGAAGATCATGGCTTCAAAATCTAAGGGACTAGTTTGGACAAAACTCAGCAGCACTTTTTCGTGCGGCTGTTGATAAAAACAGGATCACCAACATGATCGCCAACGTCTGATAATGGATATGGCACAAGAAGAAGAAGAAGATATACAACTTTCCCAGAGTTCCTATATATTTTAACAGGGCTGGAACATATAGTGTAAGCTCAAAGTAATATAGAGTATTAAATTCATATAGTATTAAACAGAATGTAAATGTTTTTATTCCTGTATATTTTCAAGAGAAGAATCGGTCCTGTAGCTACTTGTGATCAGTTTGTCTCCTGAAGTAATCTTTTTTACATCAGGAGACAAACAGATCACAAGTAGCTACAGCACTGATTCTTGACTTATTTCCTGCTGTAAATAGTTTGGTGAATGTATTTAGATCTGTTATTCCAATTAATCAGGGGAGTCAAAATCCAACATTCAGGGAGATTGGTAGTAATTATGGCTCAGCAAATAAGCACATTCTGTCTTGCTTGGATAATAGTTGATTATGGCCAAACTGACACATAACATAAACTAGACAGAATATTCTTGGCTGATAGGATTAAAAGTTCTGCCTATTCTAAATGGTATCTAGAAAACAAGGTTCATAGCTTTGGAATACTTTTGATCTTTGTTACATGAATTTCTCAAATTATAGCAGTAGTCATTAATACTCTGTTTCAGTTTTTAGCAAGCATCTGTAGATGATATATCTGGTCAGTTATTTGTGCTTTACTGACGTCCATATTGGGTTACTGTAAAATAATCTACCTAAAGGGGATTTGAAAAAGTAACTAAAACTTTCCAATAATATTTTTCATAACTAAAGGCAAAAAGCATGGTTTATAAATCACATTGGCTGATTTACATATCAAAGAAGCCAAGAATTGCCCCCCTACAAACACACGTTTTGACTTTTGACCCATTTCTAAGTACAGTTCAAAATGCTGAGAAATGTTACTTTTAAAAATCTAAATGGATTAAAAATAAAATCTTCTCATATGGCCCTTTTTACCTTATGTGACCAAGTGAAGATGCCCTTCTGCTTTTCTCATGGAATACATTTATTATTTATATATCACACTATTTATACATTACATTTAGTAAGATCAAGGAACCGGATGTTCTCTGCAGCAGAAACCAAGAAATGTAACTTTTTTCCAGAATTATTCTTTTATTCATTAATATGCATCTTCAGTTAAAATGACCTTTTCCAAGGAACTCAAAGAAACATTCCTGCTTTTTCCTAAAACAACTACCGGTAGTAGTAGCCTCAGAATGCCATAAAGTTGGTTAGATTACAAGTAGGCTGGAATCACTCTAAACTCCTTTGAGTAGTATTAGGAATTGAATGTTTCAGTCAAATCAAATAATGTCTATTTCCTTTACTAAGAGTTTATATTGCTGTTGGGGTCAGACTTCAAAAGACACTATTACTTTATTGTGCAAACTCAGCTGTCATTTGCAAATCATGGATGTTGGCTAAATGTTAGGTGTAAATGTAGTTTATTGGCTTATTTAAGTGTCTTGGATTGTGAGTGTCCAACTGACCTTGAGGATTAAAGGGTGAGAAGGCAGAGTAGTATTTGCAACATCAGTACTTAACATACACCATTTTTAGGTTTAAGGATTATCCTGTTCAGTATTTATCCTCATCTCCAAGGCAAAGAGTATGGGATAACTGCAAGTACTGAGTGCTTTAACCATAAATAAACAATACCTCTTTTTAATTTAAATTACTTAATTTGCATTTAGATTTGTGAGGTTAATGAATGCGGTCACTCAATTTCATCCTATGCAAATACAGGCTGGCTGGGAAAACGCCACTCCGATAACTTTTCCCTCCAGGAGACCAGTCTTAACCTTACGAGGACTTAAAACGCCGGGGGGGGGGGCTCAGAGGGACTGGATGCGTTGGCATCACCCTGAAGCAGCGCAGAGCCGCAGACTAAGTTGAAAGAACGGTGGGCTAACGATCGCTTGCACCCTCTTGCCAGCAACTGGGGGCGTGTTTCTACGTCGGGAAGGCGGCAGCTGCAGCAGTGGCCACCACCCCCGTTTCCCCTCCGCCTTTCTCAAGTTTGAGCTTGTTTTTGAACCGGGCGACAGTGGCGAGGAGGACAGCTCCCTCCGGTGTGGTTCCGAGGGAGCCATGAAGAGCCGGCGACAATGGAGGTGGCGATGGCAGCTCCATCGGCGATTTGCGCTGGGTTTAGCCGTCTACACGCTGCTGCTCCTGCTGCTCGTGTCTTACACGCTGGACTATCGAGCCAGAAGGGGGGGGGCGGGCGAGGAGTCGCAGTTGCCCCACCGCTGCCCCAGCCTGGAGGAGGCGCTCGGCGATTGGGGCTGGGAAGAGCCGCAGCCACCACCGCCACCACCACCAGCGGCAGGAGAGGCTGAGGACGGGACCCGGAGGGCGCCCAGTCTGCGGAGCAGAGTGGACGGGAAGCGGCACATCTACTTGCACGCCACCTGGCGCACCGGCTCGTCTTTCCTGGGAGAACTGTTCAATCAGCACCCGGATGTTTTCTACCTGTACGAGCCCATGTGGCACTTGTGGCAAGCGCTCTATCCTAGCGATGCGCTGAGCCTGCAGGGCGCCCTCCGGGACATGATGCGCTCTCTCTTCCGCTGCGATTTCTCGGTCTTACGCTTCTATGCCACACCGCCGGCCGGCCGCGAGCCGCTCATCCCCTTGGCCGCCTCCTTCGGGGCCAAGTCGGGCAGCGGGAGCGGCAACCTGAGTACGGCGATCATTTTCGGGTGGCGGACCAACAAAGTGATCTGCTCCGCGCCTTTTTGTGCCCGCGCCGCCCAGGCCCGCGCCGACGTGGGCCTTGTCGACAGCGCCGCCTGCGAGCGGAGCTGCCATCCGCGGCCGCTGCGGGAATTGGAAGCCGAGTGCCGAAAGTACCCGGTGATGGTGATTAAGGACGTGAGGCTGCTAGAGTTGGGGGCGCTGCTGCCACTGCTGCGAGACCCAGACCTCAACCTGCACGTCATCCAGCTTTTCCGCGATCCCCGCGCCGTCCATAATTCTCGACTCAAGGCCAAACAGGCGCTGCTCCGGGAAAGCATTCAGGTGCTGCGGAGCAAGTATCACGCCGAGTTCCGAGGACTGCCCCGCCGGCAGCTCCCGCCCGCTGCCGCCGCCATCGCCGGCGGTGGAGCCGTCCGAACACAGCCGCAGCATCGAGCCGAATTCTTCCTGGGCGGCGCCCTCGAGGTGATCTGCCAGGCCTGGCTGCGTGACTTGATCTTCTCCCGCCGGGCCCCCGCCTGGCTGCGCCGTCGGTACACGCAAGTGCGCTACGAGGACCTGGTGCTGGAGCCGCGCGCCCAGTTGCGCCGCTTGCTGAGTTTCGCGGACCTTCCCGCGCCGCCGGCCCTCGAGGCCTTCGTCTTCAACATGACCCGCGGGATCGCCTACTCCTCGGAGCGGCCCTTCCTCATCTCCGCCCGCGATGCTCGGGAAGCCATCCACGCCTGGCGGGAGCGGCTCAGCTGGGAGCAGGTGCGCCAAGTGGAGACTACCTGCGGAGAGGCCATGAGGCTCCTCTCCTACCCTCCGAGCAGCGAAAAGAGCGTTCGACGTGACTCCGCTAGGGGACGCTCCAGTGCTTCTCATCCAGGTAGCCGCAAAGTCGCTCCTGGCACAATCTATTTAACGAAGTATATTCCGCCTTAGGCTGTCATAACAGAACATCTTTTGCTCTCAGGGGGCACCTCCGCATCTAGAAATCCAGACAGAAATTGAGCAGTTTTTTCCCGTTGATTCTATGAGTCACTAAAATGAAGAGGAAGTTGTCCATCCCCCTCTGACATTTATTCTGCCTCAGTCTTCCCCATCTTGGTGCTATTGAGGCAAGTCTTATCACCCAAGGTAATATTGTGCACCATCTGCCCAGAGAAGGCTGCCTTACATGTTATTTTATTTATCAGCTTGGAGAAAGAATCATAGCTTATGATTAAAAAATATACATGAGGGTGGATGGGTAGAATTACCAGTTTGATTTTTTTATAGGATTCCTAGTTATTTAAAGTGTAGAGACACAGTAGAGACTTAAGATGTATGAAATGCATGCTACTAGCTGTTTCCTTTCCTGCTTTTGACAAATAGATTGACATCTGAGTACCAACTCCTGTAATTCTGTATTTGAATGAGGACTTTAGTCTCTTGAACATGAATCAGGCTGCAAAGTAAGTCATTAAAGCTGAGTCTTAATCCTTATAATGGTTCTTTGTAACGATCAGATTGTTTTTTTTAAATCCATATTGATAGTCAAACAAAACATTTTGAAGATATTCGGCCTAATATAGAATGAAAAACTACTTTTTTAAAATTTGAAAGATACAAATGGCCATTATAAAAGAAGCATTCCTTTCTTTTCCTATATAGGAGAATGTATAGTAATTCTGTTTTGAATTTTTTATCTCTCAATGTGTTTTCTATCTCAAGTATCTTTTTCTACTTTAGGTTTCTGTAATGATTACTGTGTTTGAAAGTTTCCAGATGAAAGATTTTTAAAAGGAGAAACTGGTTTATAAAGTAGCAATTATACAGGACATAATAAAGAGCTTTTGGGTAAAGTAATTATTGAAGGGGGATTATTGCAGTCAGTTGAAAGGACCCTATTTACATGCTTGAAACAAGAAATGCACTGTAAATCATTCAAGTGATAATTTTGGTCTGCGGAGAAAGAAAAAGCTTGCAAAAGTATTATAATGCCACTATGTCTCAGCCAGCAACATTCTTGCCTTGAAACTCAGTAAGTTTTAAAAGTACAGAAAATAGAGTGCTTTATATGTAACTTCTGCATTGGCATAAAACCTGAGAAACTCAAATTATCTGATCATTCATTTCTAATGAATAAATGGTCTTAGTTTTCCCACATAAAGGCATTATGCCATCAAGAATTTCTTTATTTGCATGCCTTGTTTTGTCTGAAGAGCCAACTTGTTTTAAAGTGCCAAAAATGATAATGCCAAGAGACTGGTAATGGACTATTTTCTTGCTGAAAATCTATTCTTAAGTCAGCTTCTGAGGAGAATCATTCCTCTTGTAGTTTTAAGAACAGCTGCAGAAACATTTCATAAAATCTCATGGAAGCATGTATAAAGCATGGTTGAAACAGATTACTTCACAAACTGGGATTGGGTATAGACACATCAAACCTCAAGAATCCTAAAGATGTAAATCAAGGCCAAAATTAGGAAATATTTATGCTGCTTAGCTTGAGATTTGACCCAATAAGTTTTAGTTTCTAAAACAAAGAAATCACCAGGAAAAACATTCTGGAAACAAGCATTATACATCTTGAGGTTACCATTTCTGTCTTTCAGGAAAAGCAGGAGCGTGTAATTCAAAATTGTCTTGCTTTTGATATATCCTGATTTTGTATGCTGATACATGCAGATGTTATTCAGAGGTTAATACTACTGTTGTAAATGTCTACAGCTATGGACATTTATAAGTAATATACTTGATAAGAATATCAAAAGCACATTTGCCTCTCATAAGTAGATATTCTTAGGTGGGTGCAGACTTACTAATATCACTTTTGATATTACTTGACATGAATGCCCACAAAAGTAATATCAGGACTGAGAGTGATTCTGTATACAGATTTGTGAAAAAGTATTTGCTGTATTTCAGATTTTCTGAATTTTTCCACTGAATGTTTTCAGATTTTTATGTGGATCTTAATGATTAACTCCAATATAGGCTGATTTCACAAATGATGACAAATCATAATTTGTTTTTTTATTTAATCTTAGCAAACATATACTAGTTTACATAATATGTGTCTGTAAAATGGGACACAAAGATTTCTATATATATTATTAAATATATAGATAAATCTTGAAAAGTATAAAACTACTAAGGATGAATACTGAATTGTATTTGATTTGCAAAGCACAGAAGATGGTATTTTTCACTTAATTTCTTAAAAATTGAATAGAAATGTGAATTAAAGAAGAGCTGTATATTAGAATCTCTGTGAAGAAAGCTGAAGAAGAAAATGTATGTTTTCTCTAGTTTCTTCTAGTAGTGAATCTTTTACAATTTATTTTATGTGATCGGGTTATGCACAGAATTAACCATGGCTTGTAATACCATCTTTCATATTGTCTTAGTCTAGTTCTCATCTATGTAGGCTTATATCCAGGTAATTAACTAATAATATCACAATGTTAACCTAAAGATTATATATATCCTAAAGGTTTCAGACCATCAAACCTTTGTGGCCACTAACATGAGGTTTATTTAAATGCTAGATTGATATATAATCAGCTTTTGGGTGTGCAATTTAATAGCAGATTGATAATGAGTTGAAGATCAGTCTAGCAGGAGTAGATAGTAAAAGTCATGCAGACCATGAATCTACTCTATACCAAAGTTTAAACAACAAAATTTGATGTATAGAGCCAGCATCCCTAACATTATTGTCTTCTTTCATATAAATGTCTTATACATGTACATGTTGAATAAGTCCGTTCACTTGAACATGTCAAGTTGTATTTTCTGACCTTGGCTTCACTTGATCAGTACTATAATTAACCTTATATTAGTGAGAGAGCCTAACAAATTTTCACACAAAGGAGGCACCAAAATGTTACATTCTGATAGTTACCTAGCTGAAGTGAAAGTATACATTTTATTGGTTATATAACTGAAAATACATTAATATTGGTTTCCATATATGGTTTTAAAATAATCCAAATAAAGAGAGGAATTATATACACAAAGAAAGACTGTCTTCTGTCACCATTGATAGCCAAATCATGAACTGGCCCAGCCAAATGCTGATTTTGTTTTTCCCTGGTTCAAAGTAGCCAATTATTACACAAGACAGGCAATTGCAACCTGCTTATTCTGTAATCAAGAGTCCCTAATATACAGATAGGCATATCTTTTATGCACTTTTGGAAAGCATAGGCATATGATCACTAGCCAGCTATAGGCAACAAGGAACAATTCACACCCCTGGTAGAGAAAAGCCCTCCCAGAAGGTAGGTTCATTACTAAAATGTTACAGCCCTTGCCCTTCTGACCCTCATCTGTAAGGCTGATAAGTATAGAAAACATTCTAGCTAAATTATCTGCAACTGGAAAAAGAAATTAACCCTGAATCAGCAGCTGGCCTGGTTTGAGTTCCTTGATTAGGCTATCAGGTAGCCTTCCTAAAAATGTTAGGGCAAGGATGTGAGCCCCAAGAATGAGAGGCCTGAAGGAAAAATATTTAAAAACAATTTATTTATTTAATTTATTTTTATTTTATTGATTGATTGATTGATTTAGTCTGCAGCTAGACATTGACTGGTTATTTAAAAAGTGAAGATGCCCTGCTGGTAGCCACATGAAAATAATTCTGTATTGATTTTGCCTTTTTCTAGAATGTTTTTCAACTTTTCAGTATATCTTACAACTCTGGTATTTCCTGATGGCTTCTAACCAAGGATTATTTTTAAATGCTGTGTATAAAGCAGACTTTTGTGAAGTCTATCCAATAAAGAGCACAAATGCTCTTTTGTCTTGGCTGTGTTTCTTTTCTTTATCCTATTTTCTGTTAGTTCTTTAGTATGTAACCTTGCATTCTGGACCCTTTAGGACACTTTTCTTTCATCTAAAACCTAGGCCACACATTGAACTAAATGATGATTTGTTGAATTACGTATTGTTGGATGTCTGCATTTTGCACCATAAACCATGTTTTACAAATCTTTTTTTTATAATACAAGTTTTATTAGTTTTACTTTTTACAACTAAATGCTTGAGAAACAAGGGTAATCAATTATGCCAAAACAAAATCATACATATGTAATTCAAATTAAATCATTACAAACTCCCTCTCTGTTCCCTCAAATATTATATTATATTCAAATTAATATATAGTTCAATATAATTCAATCAATCCAAACAATCATAAATAACATTTCATTTATATAGATCAAAATCCTGTATTAAGCTTTACAATTTACAATTACCATATTCCCATTTGATGTAACGCACCCTAGCAAGTCGCCATGAGGCTTGGAACAAAGGGACAAAGGAACAAAGAAGGCCATGTGGCTTGACCATGCGGTTTTGGAACAACAGGAAATGAGGGAGGGGCTAATAGGTGGAGGAACGTTGTACCAAGATTTGAATCCATTGGCCACAGATGTAACTTTGCCAGTATAACTTTGTCATTGGCTACAGGTATAACTTTGTCATTGGCTGTTTGTAACCATGTGATGCAATATGTAACCGCCCACTGTAACAGGTAATAAAAAGGGGAGGCAGCCTTTGTCTGTGTCTTCACCCCAGAGAGAGAAACCTGACTCGAGTCATGTCCTTTCTTCTCTAACATTCGGCTTCCGTGACTGACCCACCCGAGATTGGAGGAGCCTGCGGAGGGCTTGCTTCAAATGGTGACCCTGACGTGATGCGAAGTCACGTCCTTCTGACAGCCTACTACTTACTTCGTCTGGAATAGACTACCGTGCACGCCTTTTGGTAAGTATGGGACAGAAGCTATCCAAAACCCGGGCTGAGCACCTGGAAGAATTGCATAGTTTAGTCAGGAGAGCAAATTCTATTCAGAAACTTAATAATCAGACTGTTTTCCCTGTCACTCGGAAAGATCTATATCTTTTATTGGCTTTTTTGAAAATTTTCTACCCCTCTTACCCTGACGAGGGGCAATTAGACCTCGCCACATGGAGACGCATAGGTACCTGGCTGCATACACCGCCAAGAGCTCCGCCAGGTGTCCTAGCCCCATGGAAGGCTGTAATGTCCATGCTGGCATTACACTATGCAAAAACAAAGCAAGCTAATTTGCCGGATCCTCAGACTTTAAAAACAAGCTCTGAGACATCAAATAAAATATTACAATCTGACTCTAAATTTTCCCCATCAGATGAACCACCCCCAAGATATGAACCATTGAGCGCCAAGGCTGGGAATTGCACTCAATTGACTAATTCTGATCTGTATCCCATGGCATCTGCACCAGCTTCCTCTTCTTCTATCTGCCTTGAACCTGCCCCTCTTTCTTCCTTGCAAAGGGGAATTGCTAAAGCTAAGGCTGAGGGGGCCATGGAACTAGATGACTTGGCAGATATTGCCACTTTTCCAGTAGGGCTTGGTGTAATTGTCAGGACCTCAATTATGCAACTAAAAAAAAGATTCACAAATTGCCTTCACGTAAGAAGTTAAAAGAATTGTTAATGTTTATTTGGCATTGTCCCTCATACATCTTAAAGGGACCATTAAAAATTGCTGATTGGATTAAACTTGGCTTATGTGAGGAGCCTTCTGCTCCTTCCCAAATTCTCCTTACGTGGAAGAATTGTTTGCAGGTCTATTTTAAAGATCTGCCTTCTTCCTTTTCTTCTCCTGTAGCTATTGGCTTGGAACATAGTCATTGTTATCAGGATTCTCTTTCTGTTTCTTCTGCCCTGTCTCCTTTTAACTTGCTAAAAAATCTTAAGTCTGTTGTTTCTATTCCTTATAATTGGAAAAGGAGAAAATACTTCCTGGCCTTCCATTGATTCAAAACTGCCTTAATAATGCCTTGTTCGCTGTTAACTTTTCTTAACTTGTGACAGACTCCCCGGAGAGCCTGCAGCAGAGCCATTTCCCCCCCTCTTCTTTTTCAGCAGAGCCATTTTCCCCCCTCTTCTTTTGCAGCAGAGCCATTCCCCCCCTTTTCTTTTGCAGCAGAGCCATTTCCCCCATTTCCCCCCTCTTCTTTTGAAATTGCAGGTTTATTATCGCTGGTTGCCAGATCTGAAGAAAACCAGCCAAACCAGCCAGCCTAGCCAGCCTTCTTTTTTTTCTTTCCAAGTAACAAAGGATGGCTGTGAATGAGATCTCATTTCCCATCTGCAGCCTGAAAAGGATGGCTGTAAACGAGACTCCATCTACATATGACTGCATTTTGTTTCTGCCATCTCAATCTACATATGAATCTGTGTTCCCTTCTCTCTCTCTCATACACCCCCCCTGGTTGGTTGGTTTAATAAACCATGGCCCCCTCCCTTTCTTATTTCTCTTTGCCTATTTTGAATTTATGTTTTCTAGTCTTGTTAATGATTTTTATTTTTGTGATTTGCCTATTTTGAATTTATGTTTTCTAGTCTTGTTAGTGATTTTTATTTTTGTGACAAATTTTGCTGTTTTGTATTTTATGTTTCTCACCATGCTATGTTGCTGAATGCATCCAATTGTTGGAGTTCAATATACATGCCAGCACAGAACAAACGTGCTTTTCCCCCTTCATGGTGTGCCTTATGAGTTTGCCTTGCCTACCAATTTTGTTCTCAATACGTTCCTATGAATGAAATCTCTCTCTCTTTCACTTTGAATCCTTCCTTACAGTTCTCTCTTGCTTTGTGTTACCCTGCTCAAGTATGCATTAATCACACAACTTCGTCAGTTAGTAATAACACCTTTCTAGGTATTTGGCAATCTTGTAATATAACTATCCCTTGGCAGCTAGACTATAAAACTAGATATTATAATGAGACAAACAATGACAACAGGAAAGCATGTGCTGATTGTGTTCCCTTGTTTGATTTTGGTGAAATTTTTGAAACTCTGTACAACTTCTCTAAAGACAATGTAGTTCTTATGTGGAAAAAAATGCATATTGGTCAATACCCCAGAATTGGTCTGGTACATTTATATTTCTGACAACACACCCAACATTTCTGCCACAGTCGCTCATATGGAAAGTATGGTACAAAGCAATCCTTTATCACAAGAAACTGATGCCTTGTTTGATTGGGACAGTTTATTTTCCTGACTACCTAATGCTGGGTGGCTCAAAAAATTGATTTCTAGTATTATAATGTTTGTAGTATTCTGTGTAACAATCTGTTGCTGTGTACAATGTATTCCTCCCCTGTTGAACCTGTGTAGGCCTCCCTCTTCTATTCATCTCCTGGATAAAGAACCAAGAACCAACTGCAGCCTCTGATGACAGAACAAATTCACATTGACTGATGGCCTATGCCCTAGGATCGTGTAAGAGCTGGACGGTGCATAGGTGGAACAAAGGAGACAAAGGAACAAAGAAAGGCCATAGTTGCTAAAGAAATAAAAACAGAGGATATGATGTAACGCACCCTAGCAAGTCGCCATGAGGCTTGGAACAAAGGGACAAAGGAACAAAGAAGGCCATGTGGCTTGACCATGCGGTTTTGGAACAACAGGAAATGAGGGAGGGGCTAATAGGTGGAGGAACGTTGTACCAAGATTTGAATCCATTGGCCACAGATGTAACTTTGCCAGTATAACTTTGTCATTGGCTACAGGTATAACTTTGCCATTGGCTGTTTGTAACCATGTGATGCAATATGTAACCGCCCACTGTAACAGGTAATAAAAAGGGGAGGCAGCCTTTGTCTGTGTCTTCACCCCAGAGAGAGAAACCTGACTCGAGTCATGTCCTTTCTTCTCTAACATTCGGCTTCCGTGACTGACCCACCCAAGATTGGAGGAGCCTGCGGAGGGCTCGCTTCACCCATTTAGCTTAAATAACCATATTATTAACACTTCAGGTGTCTTTCCTTTCCCTTTTCTTTGACATAATCAGTAACTCATTTATTCATTTCTTCTTTTATCAAAAATCACTCTTATTCCCCTTGCTTTACAAAATAGCTTTCCTTCCTAGAAAACAAAAATATTACTCCAAACAATACATCTCTAATCTATTTTAAATCTATAATCTATCAATGAATCAAAATTTATATAATACTCTTTTAACCCATTCAATAACATTTAAATCCAATTCAAATTATTATTATATCCCCCATACATATATTAGTACAAAAGCAAACATCTTTTCGCTAACTTCACATTTAATTAGTCTTTCTTCACTCAGGATCTCTGGTATCTTATTTGCCAATCTTAAACTTTAAGTCAATCCATGTCTAAAAAGCCTTTAACCCATTATGTACCATTTTAGATCACACTCTTAAATCTTATTCTAGCTTTCTTTTTGTGCCAAGCCAGTTTCCATAACAAAGCCTCTATGTCAACGAATAAATCTCTTTTTATTCCTTGTAGTAGCATTTGAATCAGGGAAGAGCGTCCCCTCTTCTGTTTTAGAGACCCGAGTCCTTTGTAGGTAGTCCCTTGTTTTAAAGGTTCAAGCCTCAACATTTGACTCTGCTGAATATGAGACTCACTCCTGACCAATTTTGTAGTTAGTAGTTAGTTAATAACATTGTCATAGTTCTTAATCAATTGTAATTGGAAGTCCATTTCTGTTAATTTAAATGGTATAAATGATTTAATTACAATCATTTTTTGATCATCAAAAATCTCAAAAGGTTGTGTATCAGATGAAATAGAATCTTCTTTAATAATGATTAATTCCTCTTCTATTGTTTTTTGGTCTGTAGAATATTCAGATGAATCTGAAAATCGGTTTGTAAGTTCAAGATAGAGTTTCTGTTTATTATTTCTGTAGTACTCTCTCTTATTTGGCAACATAATTGCTCAGTGGCTTCATAGATTTTCTCCAGTATAAGTTTACAGTTGAAATGTAAATAAGATTTCTCCATTTTAATGGTAACTAGGACCAGACCAGTTATCTTTTAGTGGAGGCTTGTATTCAAAAACATTTAGCCAGTGTCCACCCCCACAAAACAGCTGTTGTTTCTTTGTCTTTTCCTTTATGGTAATCTGAAGGTCAAAGCCAAACTCATCACCAGACAAAAAACAAAGACAGTTACAATTTTAAATTTCTCCACAAGGTGTCCTCAGTAGGCTATAAAATACTCTTTCCAGACACCAAGGATAACATTATCAAAGTCAGAAAAAGAAAGAAAACAAAAAGAAAATAATATTTTTCGCATTTATGCTGAGTCCAGTAATAAAGTTCAATAGTAAGAATCTTTTCAAGACCCCAAAGTAGATGAAAGTCAAAGATAGTCAATTAGATTCAATTTTCATTCCATTTCATAGCTTTCCTTTCCACACTAGCACACGCCACTCTCTTAAAACAGGGAAGTAGTTCCAAAAAATGCTTTTTGCAGGAAACCAAAAGAAAAAAAGGGCTCAGAGAGGAAAGGAAAAATCTCACCCGAATCAACCACGGTGGTTCTTTGCGCTTAGATGTTCTTCTGACTTCTGGTTACAGCAGCAAAGTGATCGGCCATTTTACTGGCCGATCTTTCCTCTGTCGGCCCTAAGGAGCAATCTCGGACCACAGAAGAAGCTGCTGCTCTCCCACGGTCGATGAGGACCTCCTACCGGCAGAGGGAAATCAGCCGGTGAAGAGAGCATTCTCTTCACAGGGCTGCAAATGCCGTGATCCGGAACCGGAAGTCCATGTTTTACAAATCTTAATGAGTTGTTTTACAAATCTCATTGAACCATAATCTGGATTATTGGGTTAATTTTGGTTAATTTTGGTGAACCATCCTTGAAATTGTATAGATTAGTCTCTGGCAATGTAATGATCTCATATGTACAGTATTAGATTTCAAATCCTATAACATGTGTTTATCATGGTCAAACTATCAGTATTAAACTAATATTAGTTTAAGATTATTATTAAACTTTAATACTATTTGGAGGATGTCTTTAGAAAAGATTGGTTATCATGTCATTGGTTTGCTTTAGCACATGGTATGAACTCAACTATTAGGATTTGCAAATCATTAATTTTGGCTTATTTGGGAAACCGTGATGGAGCAAACCATGATTTAGCACATCTGAGTCAATACTTTGCTGCATAGCACCATTATTTGCATGGTGATATCACCATACTTTGCTTTGGACACTATTGCATAGCATGCTAAACCAAAAATACCATTTAGTAAGGATATATACCTACCCCCATTTTACTTACCATGGCATACACCTCTTTACCATTAGGGTTTTTGCTGTATCTTTCAAGTCCACAAAAGCTGCTATTTGAATGTCTGGAAAATTAAATTTAAGCCAGTGAATATTTGTTACAAATTCTGGTTTCAGTTTCAGCTTGGATAACCATAATAAATTGGTTGAACAGTCATTTGTAAAGCAGGCAGGGGATTGTTGAAACATAATATATCAATTTATTAATAGGACTTTTTAATATAACATATCATACAAACAAAACCTATGTCATCTATAAAGTCATGAAGTGTTCATTCATATATCTTTTTGCTGATTTTTACTTCTATAGGACTTCAATAAACTAGATTTTTGTTAGATGGTACCAGAATTATCTATTCCATGTACAAAAATAATATGAAATATATTTCTCAATTTAATAGTTATGGAGTGCATTTTTAAAATCATTTCTACATTAATACATGTTCTGAAAACAGTGTTTACTTGCATAATTTAAAGGACTCCTTTATACCTCACTAACCATAGATTAGGTTTTGCCACATTTTGAAAGTAAGGTTTTGAATCAAAATAATTTTACTAACTAAAATGCCATTCTGCAAACATAGTTATTACACTATATGAATGATATTTTACATATTAAATATTTGTATATTGATTAATTTGATGATGATTATGTGCCTTAAAGTTGGCATTGCTTCTTAGTGACCACATAGATTTTCTCCAGGAGCATTTATTCCAACCTAATCTTTCTATCTTCCAATGGTTTACCCATCACCACTGTAATTGAGTCCATCAACTTTGAACTTGTTGCCCTCTTCCTCCCTTTCCTTCCATTCTCCCCATCATTAGAGGTCTGCATATACCGTAATATGTTTGAAGTACAATAATTTGACCCTGGTCATTTGTGTGATTAGTAAGAATTCTGGGTTGATTTGTTTGATGATCTAGGTATTCATTTTCTTGGCTATTCATAGTATTTCCAAGTATCTTCTTTAACACCAAAATTTGAAAGCACCAATGTTTTTTCTATCCTTCTTCAAAGTCAAATTTATATATTGCATATCAAGTACTATTTAAGATGCTGGTACTGATCTTTAAAAATTTTTTAAATTTGATTCCATTTTAGACACAAAATCAAACATTTGTGTCTAAAATATTTAATGTCCAGTTAAATTAAATTTTCCTTAATAGCTATTTTCATAGTAAAGTATGTCATGAAACATCCAGAAATTTGTATATTAAATTAGGAACTTCCCTTAGTACTACTTTTTTACATAATAAAATATATATGCTTATGTCTGTGTAACTTTAGTGAAAATATATAATGAGCCACAGATAGCCTTTTTAAATATGATTTTTTTCAGACTAAGAAAACATGCGCCACTAATTAACCTATGATGTACAGACCTTTGTAGTACCACTTAGATTTTAGAATAAAATGCAATTTAGCCTAATGTTTCTTCTAAAAACATGGTTGATAGTATCCCTGTAGCTATTCACTTTCATAACTTTCTTTTTCAAACTACCTTAGTCTCAGGTTCTCCACTGTGGAGTAAACCTTTTGCCTTTCTTAATAACAATATTTCTACTAAAGAAATCTTGGATAGTACATTGAATCTCAAATTAGCCACACTGGCTGGATTTGCAAAACCTATTAGACTAAATTGCAATTGGCTAGTTTGTGAATCAGTTGGTGCTATTATATCATCCAGCAATTTGGTTATTTTTTTTAGGTAACCACATGACAGGCAATGCATTTTTTAAAATGTAATTTCTGCTTCTGTTTATATAAGCACTGGGGTTATACGAGCATACAACTTTTAAAACAAAAACGCAAGATTTAAAACGACATTGAATAAGTAAAATTAAAAGAATTAAGCATTTAGTGAAAAAGATACATTATATGTAATTGACAGCCAATGAAAATCTTTCTGCACAGTTATCATGTGATCCCTATAGTCTATACCAGTTAGCAGCCTGGCTGCAGCATTTATGCCAACTGAAATTTCTAGACATTCTTTAGATTTCTTAAAATAAGCCCAAGCAGTACCTTGTTATCTCCACTTATGCTCTAGCCCTCTATCTAACCTCATCATTGCTCCCTGCTAAACCAGTATGCTAGAGGTGAGTGTCAGCAGTTATAGCATTAGCCACATAAGCCACACATCTCTGTCATCCAATATTTCAACATATTGATGATAGATGCCGTGATAATTTACCCAAGCACCATCAGATATCTGGGTCAGACTATTTTAGCCAGTCTTTCTCACCTACATCTCTTTCCCAGTTATTATTTGCAGCCCGTGTTCTTTCTTCCATTCTTTCCAATGCAGTTGATACAAGATCAATTATTTTAAACAAAAAACACTCACTCAACCTCTCCTAATGCATCACCATTCCTTCCCCATGCCTTTTTATAAAAAGAATTAATGTAGTCCCCCAAGGGACAGCCCTCATTGGCATTACTTTTTGAGGAAAATTAGTCTAGTTCTATGAAATGAACATACAATGCTTTATAGGATTATGGAACTGCATGCCTACATATTACAAAGCTTGTAATCAATGTGACTAATAGTTTCTGTTATAGATACCGAAACCTAAGATGCAGCCACACCCAATTCATCTCTAGGTGTAGCTCAGAATCATGGAGTGACTTTTTTCTTCTTTTTTTCATAAAAGTTTTATTAATTTTTAAAAAGTAGTCTTTAGTGCTTAGTAAACAACATGTCTGGGTTCAAATATTTAACATTGACTTTTTCAAAATAAATCTGTTCAATACTACATAATCCAGTATTTTTTTTCCTGATCCTCCTTTCTTCTCCATATTTTTGCCATTTTCCCTTCATAACATCATTACAATTTTTGGTACTGTTAATGTATGCAAAGTTAGATATAAACATCTTCATCATATTTTACTAATATCATATAAATAATAATATCATTTCATAAATCAATAATGTCAATTCATTAATCAATATCTTGTTTTTTCATGCTCTTGTTAAAGTTTAATTTCCCATCAGTATTTGAAATATCCTTATCAATTATGATTTTCTCAATATTAATTACATTTATGTAGCTGAAAGTTTTATTCAAATCAATCAGCTTCATATTTCCCATATCAAAAAAAAGAAAAAATGCTATCTTAATTCTAAATGATATCTTTCATTGTAAAAGTCTAATTATATCTAAAAGTCTTCCATTCTTTTAATCTTATTCAAAAATGTATTTAAACATATAATGCCCCCTCTAGAAGGTCAAGTCTTCTGTTTTTTAAATCTGACTCTCACTTTCTTTCTTTGCCAAGTCGCTTTCCAAGCCAGGGCTATTAGATCGCCTAGGAGCTTTCTTTCTATTTTTGTGAAAATTGTTTGTCATGAGGAAAACAGTTTGGGTAGGGTATTTTTGAGGGGGGAATTCTGCCCAATTATATTCTTTAAACAACTCCCAATTCCTTTCACCCTCCATTTCTCTTCATTTCCTGTCTCTCAAGTTGTGACATTTCCCTTAACAGCTCTATATTCCCTTTTTAAAAATCTTTTTCTTTGCCATCAGATATATTTTGCAGACCTAAGGGGTAAA
The DNA here is from genome assembly GCA_034064705.1 of Bothrops alternatus. Lineage (NCBI taxonomy): Eukaryota > Metazoa > Chordata > Lepidosauria > Squamata > Viperidae > Bothrops > Bothrops alternatus. Next base: position 26,890,699 of record JARGCV010000112.1, read on the forward strand.
AGGTCTTTTGCATTTTCATTGCTATAGCTAAGTCTTACAGTTCTTTTATCTTTTCCATCTCTAAATTTATTTCCTCTGTTTCATGTTCTGATTTCTGGATTATTTGTTCATACTTTGTGGTGATTATCTGGGAGCTTTCTAGTTGTAGATTTAATTTGGAGATTTGCTCGTTTATATTGTCTAAATTGTTTTTAGTCTCATTATGATTTCTTTTTATATCCTTTTTGCATTCAACAATTGTTTGGTGGATTAGTTGTAACATAGAATATATTTCTTTCTGAAAGGTGTTTGTTTTTTCTTGAGGCATCATTCATGGAGATTAGTTTTCTGGTCTTTATGTGTATCCTTTATAATCCAATGTATTCCAAAGTATAGATTCAGTTCTGAAAGGAGTATTTTATAGCAGGCATGTCAAACGCACGACGTCATGTGACGTCGTGCAACGTATTTGGCCAGTTTTGCCATTGCCGGCAGTGGGGTGGGCGTGGCTTCCATGTGACACATCTGGCCCACGGGCCGGCAGTTTGACACCCCTGTTTTATAGTAATCCCTTGTCTCAAATATCCCAAAAATTGTCAGTCAGGCAAGGTTGTAATCCACAATATTCCAAATGTTCAACCTCTCTCAAAACAGCTCAAAGGTCTTTCCCAGCCAGGCATAGTCCAAAGTCAAATGTTTCTTTCTCTCCCACTAGCTCTTAAAGTTAAAAGTCCAAGCTCAGTAGGTATTTATAATCCAAGAAGGTCAGGATGATAAGTATGTCAAAATATTTTCCTTTATTGCCAGCTGTTCTCCCAGGATAGGAATCACCAAGCAAAGCAAATTATAGTGCTATACACAAATCCACCACTAGATGTCATTCAAAGTCCATTTTCCACTCTTAAAACAAAGGACTGATTTCTTATATTTTGCCTCAATGTTTTTTCTTTTTTCAAAGAGAAAATCTTAACAGTTATCTCAGTTCTCAAATTTATTGAAACTGTAGCTTTATGTTACTTCCACTTCAATATTGTATGTTTCTGTCCCCCATAAAATTAAAATGCCACTTCCATTTACATTCGGAGGTTTTTCGCTTCTTGGGAGCCTTTCCCAGGAAATTCAGTTGTAAAATAGTAAAGAAAGGATCAATATTCTCACCCAGTTCCAGACATGCTGTTTGTGATGTATTAAGTAGTACTTTTTTCCTCTTTGGTTGTCAGCAGCTAATGGCCTGCCACAAGAATGTAACCAGTCTTTCTCTTGCCGGTTTGGAGGGCTTTCCTTGGGTCGAATGGAAAGACCGCCATCTTTCCATTATCGATAAGATACCCCTCCTCTTCATCGCCTCTTTGGGGTGGTTTTAGGTCCTTTTTAGGGCCCCCAGCAGGGCAAAATCGGGCATGGAAGGCAGAGCCCTGCATTCGTGCATCCCGTTCCACTGCAACGCAGACTGGAAGTCCTTTTTTCTTCTGTTCAATTGTGTCTGATTCTTGAGGTCTACCTGAACGAATCCCTGCAGTTTCCTTGGCAAAGTTTTTCAGAGGTGGTTTTCCATTGCCTTCTTCCTTGCTTTGTTCCTAAAGCAGGACAATTCATGTATTCATAGTTTTTAGCTTAATGCCTTAATCACTGCATCAAACCTAAAAACGTAAAATCATCAAGACTTAAAATATTAATATTAAAATGCTAGCAATTTAATAATTTTCCCTATAGTGCTGGGGATGAGTTGGTGAGGGATTTATCTTTGTTAATTGGCAAATAATATACTTTGTTTATTGAGGTGTGTGTTACCACCTAATTTAAGAAAATGCCACGGACTGATTAAAAGTAAAATGCTACCTTCTTACTTATGTGTGCCTTTATTTACAAGGCAGATGGAAGAACTTAACTGCAGAAATCCTAATCTAAATTGTGGACTTTTCTCATCAGCACAGGCTAATGGACTAGTGACTTATGACAGAAGATTTCTGGATAGACCTATGCCTTCTATAGACATTGGAACCATCAATGAACTGCAATTTTACTGTAAATTCTGCATGGCAGAATGAATACTGACTAGCTTTAATGAAATTGTTACTATTATGAAGGAAAAAACCTTTAAATATGACATATGACACAGTACAATATCTGTGCCCCTCTAGGTTTTGAAGTCTTTTATCTTCAGTCAATGAATGTGTTACTGTTTTGTCATACTTGCAACATTCAGATCATCTACTATACCAAGTAAAAACACAATAGTGGAATTTAGAATCTCAGACAAGGAAATCCAGCTATGACGTTTGAACTTTTCAACCTACTCAAGGATTTGTCAAAAATTGAAGCGGAAATCTTGAAGATCTGTTGATTATTCCTCCGACATTTTCCCCTTAAAAATGTCATTGTCTTTTCTTTTCTGGTTTTTCTCTTTAAAAACATACTCATAAAAAATAATAGCAGGCAACATATTTATATAAGTATTTTTTTTTCCAAATCAGGAGTGTGGCTTAGAGATGAGTGAACCTTGCATCTTTTGGATCTAAAAATTATTCTGCTGTCCCTGCATTTATCCCCTTTTGAGCTAATACAAGGAACAGGAATTTCCAGTATCAAAAAGAGAAATTGGTGTGGAGGAGTCTGACTCATTTTTTATGTCATAGGGGAAAAGCCAACTTACCTAGAGGTTTGGAAATTGCCCCAAGGGGTATAGATTTTAATAGAATAGTCATATCAAAATCTTTGTACTCTCTTTCATAAATATAAAGCCTGAGCTCTAGACTTGGTGCTATCTTATGAAGCCACATCAAACTAAACTGAAAGAACAATGTGTTTTAAGGCACAGCCAAGGTGCTTCTGCCTCAGTGCTGAGATGGACCACTTCACTTCACCAAAAGTATTGACAGAAGCACCTTCTCTGTCCGCATGCACAAAAGTCTATAGACAACCATCAAAGCAGCCCTAGTTAGTGCAACGCTTAGACTGAGATCAAGGAAGAATCCTGACTAAAGAAGGTATTGGATAAATACTGTAGTAACTTTTTGCTATTTTTAAAGCCCTCACTTAACATTTCTTCTCTCTCATTTGTTTTCTCTCCTTTCCTTTACCAACAACAAAATTACACTATTGCTCTGTTACTATGCTGATGACTTGAAAAAGCAGATGTGCCTTAATATTGTTTTAAATGAAGTTAATCATATAATACAAGAAAATGCACTCTGTATTTAATTTAATTTCAATTGTTTTTTTAAAAAATGTCTGAAATGGCAAATGGTTCAATAAATTAAAACATGTACTGATTTTTCCTGTCAATAGTGTTATTATTACTATAGGAATTGGGACAAGGGGTTAAACTGACATACTTGAGACCAAAAATGACCTTTGTAACCAGAAAGGGAATTCTTCTTAACTAAGAAAGACCAAATTCAGATCTAATGCTGCCTTCACATAATGTGATGAAAATCGTGGGTAGACATCATATGATAAACAAATGTTATATTGAAAACCAAATTACTGCCTTCAAACTTAAGCCAAAATAAACAGTATTATGATAGTCTTCTTCTTATGAGATAACAAAACAATGTGCTTTCTGTAGTTTTGCCTTAGGCACTGCAGTCTGTAAATTATGGGTTACCCTTTGTGTGTTGCTTTAACACAGCCTAAAGTTGAAAGTAAGGTTTTAATATTTAAAGTTAAGCTATATATTTCTAATTGGTAGTGAGGGAAGTGACCCACCCCCGAGAAGGAAATATTCAGGATGACAAGGTGGAAGCTTACCACAAGGAGGTTGAAGGGTTGGTGAACTGGTGTAAGGAAAACAGCCTAGTTTTAAATACTGGAAAAACCAAAGAGATCATTGTCGATTTCAGAAAAGGCAGGCACAGCCACACTTCTCTGTGCATTAATGATTCACCTGTGGAGATGGTTACCAGCATCAAATTCCTGGGTGTGCAGCTAACGAGTAGGCTGGCTTGGTTGCTCAACAGTGAGAAACTGGCGAAGCAGGCACAGCAGCGCCTGCATTTTCTGCATCACTGAGAAAAGCATGTCTTCCTTCCCTTGTCCTGAACACTTTCTACAGGGGGACGATCGAGAGCATCCTGTCGTACAGCATCACAGTCTGGTTTGGAAGCATCACTGCTTCAGACAGGAAGGCGGTGCAAAGAGTGGTGAGGATGGCTGAAAAGATCATTGGCAGCTCCCTCCCTCCCATCCAGAAGCATTGCTTGAGCAGGGTCCATAAGATTGTCTAGGACACTACACATCCTCTTCATGATCTGTTTTCCTTGTTACCTTCTGGGAGGAGGCTTCATGGTATCCGTAGCAGAACATCCAGATTCAGCCATAGTTTCATTCCATACAGCAGCGGTTCTCAACCTTTCCCGGGGCTCGACCCTGGCCCGCATCGCGCATGCGTGGCGCGACGGGGCGCATCGCGCATGCACAGCGCGACGGCCCGCATCGCGATAGGGGGAAAAAATGGCCGCCCCCCAAAAAAATGGCTGACCAAAATTAAAAAAAAATGGCGGGCCCACACCGCACATGTTCGGCGCGATGGGGTGCACCGCGCATGCGCAGCGTAATGGGGCACATCACGCATGCACGGCACGATGGCCCGCATCGCTTTAGGGAAAAAAAATGGCCAGCCAAAAAAAAAATGGCCAACCAAAATAAAAAAAAATGGGCCCGCACCACACGTGTGGTGTGACGGGGCGCATCGCGCATGCACGGCGCGACGGCCCGCATCGCAATAGGGAAAGAAAATGGCCAACCAAAATTAAAAAAAAATGGCAGGCCCGCACCGCGCATGCACGGCACGATGGGGCGCATCGCGCATGTGCGGTGTGACGGCCTGCATCGCGATAGGGAAAAAAATGGCCGACCAGAAAAAAAAAGGCCGACCAAAATTTAAAAAAATGGTGGGCCCGCACCGCGCATGCATGGCACGATGGGGCGCATCGCGCATGCATGGCGCAACGGCCTGCATCACGATAGGGAAAAAAATGGCCGACCAAAAAAAAAAAAGGCCGACCAAAATAAAAAAAAATGGCGGGCCGCACCATGCATGCGTGGCGCGATGGGGTGCATCACGCATAAATGGCACAACGGGGCGCATCGCGATAGGGAAAAAAATGGCCGGCCAAAATTAAAAAAATGGCGTGCCCGCATCGCGCATGCGCGGCATGACGGCCCGCATCGCGCATGCGCGGCACGACGGCCCGCATCGTGATAGGTAAAAAAATATGGCCGACCAAAAAAAAATAAATGGGGGGCCCGCAGCGCACATGCGCGGCGCGACGGGGCACATCACTCATGCGCGGCACGACTGCCTGCATTGCAATAGGGAAAAAAATGGCCGACCCCCAAAAAAATGGCCGACCCAAAAAAAAATGGCGGACTGCGGTGCTTGACGACCCCCGTGAAATGGTCGTTCGACCCCAAATGGGGTCGCGACCCACAGGTTGAGAACTGCTGCCATACAGCATTAACCTTGTGAATTCTCAAGCTTCCTCCTTCCATTGTATATTCAAGATGGACAGTATTTAATATTTATTTGTTATGTATATGTAGGGGTGTGGGTCTATACATATGTTGTACATAGTATGTTTAGGTGTGTGTCATGTATGTGTTTCACTTTGAAAGCGGGCAACTAAATTTCATTTTTTTTTCCGCCTCAACGTTCTGCTTTAATTCTTTAAAATACCACGCTCAATAAATATTCAGCCCCCATCCCCGTTAATTTATACATTTCCTACTTTTTAAAAAAAATATTTACAGATCTGAGAGGTGTTTGGTTTTTTCCTCCTCTCCATCTTTCGCAGGGGGGAATTAAAATGCGGCAAATCTTCGGGGTCACAAAAGGGAGCCGCGGAGCAAAGGTGAGCCAAAATACACAGCCAGACCCCCCCCAATGTTCCTCTCTGCCAGAGAGGAGGGCTTGACCCGGATTAAAAGCCCGGTTCTTCCGGGTCGTCCTCCGACAGGGCGGGCTCTTTGTCGGAAAGCTGGTCGGCGTTGCTGGTGCTCATGCCGTCTTCCTCGTCATCTGAACTGACCTCGCAGGCCGTGTGGAACAAGGTCATCAGTTCGCGGAAACAGTGGGCCACCTCATCTGGGGTCTTGTTGCCCAGCTGTTCAGAGATGGCGCTGAAAGTCTTCGGATCAGCCCCTCGCTCCTGGCAGGTGGTCAGGATCACCCGGTCAGCCTCCCTGGTCCACAAGACCACTTTTTCCCCCGTCGAGCTGACCTTGATGTTCTTGGCACACACGGTGGCTTCGATGGTCCTCTGCTGAGGGTCTTCCCCTGCCACTGGGCCAACGACTGGGGTCAACCCCTCTTCCTTGTGCGAATGGACATCCCTTCCCTCGGATGCTTTTCCGGTTGGGTTCGCGGCCTGCAGGCTGGCAGCTGCGGGGATCTCCGGTGGAGCCTGCAGGCCCTCGCTCGCCCTCAAAGCCTTCGGGGCGAGGTCTTCCGAGGCCACGGGCAGCATCTCCCTGGCTTTGGGCTTTGGGCTCACCGAGGGGGGCTGGACATCCGGCTCCGTGAGATCCAACCGAGAAGGAACAAGGGAGGGAGCAGAACCAGGGTCTGGCCTGGCTGCTTTGGAAGGGCTTCCGGTCTCCGAACAGTCTGGCTTGGGGGCTGAAGGTGGCTCCCCGCTCCTGGGGTCGAGTCCCACCTCTCTTTTGCCCTCCGTGGGGCCCAGGCTGCTTTTCAGCCGGTGGGGTTTGGGGGGGCTGGCCCCCCTCGGAGGCAGCGGCGCAGCCATGGGAGAATTCCTGGCGGGCTCGCCCCCGTTTGGAGAGCAGGGAGGGGCAGGGGCAGGGGAGGACTCCGGGGCTTTGCCAGCCGTTGGGAGAAGGCCCTCCGGGGGGGGCATCTCTGGATGAAAGGGGCTTCCCTTCCGGGCGAGCACCTCCTCCGGCCGACTCGCCCTTCCGGCTGGTGGCTCTGATTCTGCCGGGGACGGCTTCCCCATCATCCCTCCTCTCCGCGCTGCCTTCGGGGGGCTCCTTCCCTTCCAGCCGAGGGCTGGGCTCCCGCTGACAACGGCTCTCGGCCAACTCGCCTGGCTCTTTGCCTCTGGGGCCTCTTACCTTACCTTATCTATTAAAAAGGGCAGAATATTATATTTCCTCAAAAAAATCTTAAAAAGGCAAAAAAGCATACCCAGTTTTTCTTAATAGCCCTAAATCTCCCTCCCCCATGCAGAAACCAGCTCTGTAGAAATGCAGATATCATAATCCTTTCAGAGAGACTGGCATCTGGAAGCTTAGAGCTGATGGGATTAGAAAGACAAAGATCCCTAGAATCAACAATCCCTCACACCCAAAAAAATCCAACACAGGACATAGTCTTACGGGACCGTCTTCTGCCACATACTTCCCTTTGACCGGTGAGAGCGCACAGGGTCGGCGTCTTCCGGGTCCCGTCAGCGAAACAATGCCGTGTGGCGGGTCCTAGGGGGAGGGCCTTCTCTGTTGTGGCGCCCACCCTCTGGAACCAACTGCCCCCTGAAGTCTGCGTTTCACCCACTCTCCCGGCCTTCCGGAAGAATCTAAAAACCTATCTATGCCGGCAGGCCTGGGGATGACTGTGATTGTGTGTGAATGATGAATATGTCTGGGGGTCTTTTTAAATGCTTTTTAGATTTGGTTTTAGATTTTTGAAATGCTGAGATGTTGTTTTTATTTATGTTGTTAGCCACTCCGAGTCCTTGGAGAGGAGCGGCATAAAAATTTAATTAATAAATAAATAAATAATAAATAATAGTCATCAGCCACACCCCCAGGGAAGCAGGATATGACATTTGGGAAATAATAGGATTAACCCACCACAATCAGAATACCAGAAAGGCACACTCAGACTCAAGTCAAAGTTCATGCCAAAGGAACAACTTCAAACAAAAGTTCAAGAAGGTATAAAAACCCAACACTCCCTACTACATGTGGTCAGTTTTCCCAGAGCCATCTTTCTGTCTGGCTCTCCTCTTCAATAAACTATAACCTTCTTTCTAAAGCAGTCTCAATTTTGATTATTCCCAGCTTGGACTGGACCCTGATGATGATTTTTCTTTCAACAATTTGGCACCCCAGATGGGACTTCAACCCAACCTCTCCAGTGGACTGAGACTGGTAAGCCCCATGTTGCAGGCAGCAGACCCTTTGTGTCTGTGGATGGGTTTCTCAGGCCCTGCCCATGTGGAGTGAGGGTAGTAAAGGGAGTTTTGAGTTTGAGCTCAAGGGCTGCTTTGGAAAGAAGGTGAGTTCTAAATTTTAATTTTAAAGCCCAGGAGAGCGAGGGTAATGTGTATATGTATGTGAATGAGAAGACCCTTTTCCCAATCACAGTTGGATTTTGCTGCCTCTGGCCTTTCCTAACTGCAGAAAGGATCTGTTCAAGTGACAGACTTCGGAAAGCATGGGGGCTTGGCCAAAGTGCAGGACCTTTTGTTAGGGAAAAGGGAGAGGCTGTGTGAAAATGGAATTGAATGAGTGAATGAGAGAGTCAAACCTCGGCAACTGGCTAAAACCATTGGTCAAAGTTCCACTCTTCTAGGAGGGACCCTCATACTCTATGAAAAGGAAGTTAGAGTCTTCCCAGATACCTTTGTGGTCTGAAACTGGGACAAGGGGCTAGGGTGGCTTCAAAAGTCACCTTGCCAAGGAGCTAGGGCGGCTTCAAAAGTCGCCTTGCCAAGGGGCAAGGGCTGAAAGATTGCCTTGCTGGAACAGGGGACTCCAGGAAAGAGTCACTCTGGAGATGCAGGAGAATAGAGAAAAAGACTCACTGCACGTAAACAGGTCAGAGTCTTGTCTGAAAATATGGGAAGCTCTGATTCCAAAGTTCTGACAATGTCTCCTTTAGGGAGACTTGCTAAAATCCTGGGACCTAAAAAAGGTTACCCGTCCAGGCGGAAATGAAAAAGAAGCGTGTACGGCAATTATGTAAAGAGTGGTCTTTGCTCAGGGCTTTGCTGGGAAACCAATTTGGCTAAATAAAGGTACTTAAAAGGAAAAGGAAAATAAAATATGGGAACGGTGATTTCTCTCTCTCTCTCTATGCAACGTGATATGTTTAAGATTTGTACCTTCCCTAATTTGAGTTAACTGAGATTTATGGTGGGAATGACCAGGATGTGTAAAACTAAGAGTTCTCTTTCCTTTTCTGTTCTCTTTTCCTTGTCTTTGTATATGTACATGGGGCTCCCCTTGAGGTGCACGCGGAGGCTCCAACTAGCGCAGAATGTGGCCGCACAGGTGGTGGTGGGGGCGCCCTGGTGGGCACGAACGGCCCCCATCCTGCGCGAGCTGCATTGGTTGCCAGTGGTCTTCCGGGTGTGCTTCAAGGTGTTGGTCACCACCTTTAAAGTGCTCCATGGCATAGGACCCAGTTATTTACAGGACCACCTACTGCCAGTAAATACCTCCCACCGACCAGTTCGCTCCCACAGGGAGGGCCTCCTCAGGGTGCCATCGGCTAAGCAATGTCGGCTGGTGGCGCCCAGGGGGAGAGCCTTTTCTATGGGGGCACCGACGATGTGGAACGAGCTCCCTCCGGAACTCCGGACATGTCATGATCTCCGCACCTTCAGAAGAGAATTGAAGACTTATCTCTTCAATCAAGCCGGCCTGGCCTAGAGCTCCTCGGGTTTTTATGTAATTTAAATTAAGTAGTTAGGGTTTTAATATGGGATTTTAGAGGACTTCCGGTTGATCCACCGGTGCCGCTACAGCCTCCTTCAGAGGCTCTGATCTCTTGGGTTGGTGAAGCTGCAAAAACAGCGAACAGCGGCTGTTTTTGGCGGCGTAAAATCCCCCCTTCGGGCGAAGAAGGGGTGCAGAGCATGGAGCGGGGGTTGAGCTCCTCTGAAAACCCTCTGAAAAAGCTTTCAGGGGGAAAGAGTGAGAGCTTCCCAGGCGCTCGGAGACGCTCCTGCCCAGAGACACTTCTGTCTGCGGACGGGACCAGGTGCAGCGGACATCCTCTGCCCAAGAAAAACTTTCAAAAGAGACCTAGATGCAGGCGGAAGGAAAACAGGAACTTTAAATCGCAAGTATCTCTTTATATTTTACTACTGATCACAGTTCTCTACAATCAACAAAATGTATCCAAGATGGCGATCGCTTTCACTGCAAAGAGAAAGTGACGGAAGTGAAGCACAACATTAGAGCGACCGCTAAGAGACAGGCTAGGTGTTTATTTTAAAATCCTATAAAGTGCAATTAAAGAAGATAAGAAGAGGATATTTATAGAATGGCTACCAGACAAACAAAAATAGTTTCTTCAAAGGTGGCAGTATCTTCACCAGCTCAGCCCTCTAAATTAACAGTAGTTAGCTTTTCTGCTCCCCCATCCCCCTCAACCTCTACAGAGCCTCAAGCCCCATTGTCTACTCAAGCCTCTCCAGGAATGCTTACAGTGAAAGATTTACAGGCTGCACTGTCAATAATGACTGACAATTTGACTGATAAAATGGAGGAAAGGTTTGAACAACTAGAGAAAAAACTGGAGAATAAGATTGAGGAACTGGAGAATAAGATTGAGGAACTGGAGAATAAGATTGAGATTAAGATTGAGAATCAAAGCAAAGAGGTAACTGATGAACTGGAAAAAATTAAAGAAACAATGCAGAACCACAATATGGAAATAAGAGAAGATATTGTGGAAGCTTTTAAAGGGGTCTGGGAGAGTGTTGAAGAGAAGGTTGAAGGGGTCGAGCAACAAATGGAGGAGCAACTTGCTGAGATGAAAAGTGATATACAGGACAATGCACTTATGGTGCAATATAATTACATGATGTCAGCTATTAGAATCAGAGGGTTGAAAGAGATACCAAATGAGAATCAGGATGACCTGAGAAGAACCTTTGAAGAAGCTTTTGAAAAAATTTTAGAAGATGCTGCAAAAAATTTCTCTTGGCAGATTGACCGAATCTACAGAATTAACTCATGGATTGCAAGACAAAGAAATCTACCTAGAGATGTTGTTATCTACTTTGTCACAAGGAGATTCAGAAATCATATTCTCACAATATCTTATAATAAGAAATTAAATGTTGCTGGTCAGGAGGTGGTGGTTTTGAAGGAGATCCCTCCGAAGATGTTAAGAGCAAGAAAAGACTATGCATTCTTGGTTGCTGAACTTAAAATACGTTCTTTACAAATATAGGTGGGAGGTACCAGCTGGACTGTCTCTATTGTACAATGGTAATAGATATTGCTTGAATTCTGTCAGGAAAACAAAAGAATTTTTTGAAAATGTGCTGAAGGCTGGTAGACCCCCATCTCCAACACCAAAAAATGCATATGTATTACAAGAAAGAGAAATGGACTTAAAACAACAATCACAGTTTTCGGAGTCACGGCCCCATGCAGCACCAGGAGTTGATGAAGAAGCTAGGATGGAGTTACCTGCTCGGAGTACTGATATCTCTCAGCCTTTGGAAGTAGACAAGCTTAAGGACCAGAGGCAAACTAGAGCTACTACTAAACGTAAGGAACGACAAGAAAAGCGACAACAAGGTCATACATATACAAGTCGGGAAGCAATGGGAGTACAACCAAAGACGAAAGCGGATGGAAAAATTGATTTGGTCTTGCAGAAGCTTTCTAAGGATGATCATGTCAAATAAATATTTGACATGGAATATTAATGGTTTAAATTCTCCACAGAAACGGAAGAAGATATTTCATTACTTGACTCAATGTAAAAATGATGTAATTTGCTTACAAGAAACACACATTAGAATTACGGACCAGAAATATTTAATAAATAGTAAGTTAGGTATACATTTCATAGCAGCGGCTGCTGAAAAGAAGAATGGAATTGTTATCTATGTTAAAAGCCATATAAGAGCTAAATTAATAGAATCAGACACACAAGGTAGATATTTAGCAATTGAAATTTTAAAAGACGGCAAGAAAGTTCTTTTGATGGGTATATATGCACCAAAACAACAACAAGGAAAATTTTACAAGTTAATACATAAAAAGTTAATACAATTTGACTATATGTCTTGTATTCTAATGGGAGACTGGAATGGTGTTATTGATATTGGTTTAGATAAGAAGACATTACCAGTTCCTCAAACACGCTCTATATTGCCTAAATCCTTTTTTGATATTAAGGATGATTTTGATCTGACAGATATATGGAGAGAAAGACATGGTAAAGAGCAAGAATTTACTTTTTTCTCTGATAGATATCAATCATTTTCTAGAACTGACTTTATACTAACTACAAGCGACTTTATTTCTAGACTAAAGAAGGTGAAGATCTTACCCAAAGTCTTATCTGACCATAATCCGGTTTGGATGGAACTAATGGTTGGACAGACGCCTAGAAGATCTTGCAGACTTAATGAACATTTGTTTAAATACGATACAAATGTGAATGAATGTAAAAATGTTATGAAGAAATTTTTTACGCTAAATCTCCATAAGGGTACAACAATAGAAATGGTATGGGATGCGAGTAAAGCATATATGCATGGGATTTTAATAGACATGAATAAAAGGTATAGACGTAAACAGGGGGGGAAAAGGAAGGAGTTGGAAGAGGAGATAAGAAAGAAAGAGCAATTATTAATAAAGAGACCAGATGACAAAAATATCAAAGAGGGGATTAAAATCCTACGGACACAATTTGATTTGTTGATGGCCGACCAAGTTGCTAGGAATATACAATATGCCAAACATAATACATTTTATAACTCTAATAAACCTGGCAGATGGTTGGCCTATACATTAAGGAAAAAACAAAAATCCCGCATAATTGATAAAATAGAATATAAAGGGAAGGAGGTGTTTCAACAAGAAACTATCAAAAAAGTCTTTTTAGAATTTTACTCCAAGTTATATGCTGAAGAGAAGATACAAGGGAACGAGATAGATTTTTTTGCAAAATGAAAATGTATTGACAATCACCAATGAACAAAGAGATAGGTTAAATGCTTTAATTACATCAGAAGAAATAATTTCAGTGATTAAACAACTGAAAATGGGAAAATCTCCTGGGACTGATGGGCTAACGGCAACTTATTATAAGCATCTTCAAATGGAAATGGTGGAACCTCTTAGGGAGCTATTTGTTAACATTCAAGAGGGTGGTCAGGTTCCACCCTCATGGAAAACAGCTTATGTTTCTTTAATTCCCAAAGAGGGAAGAGATAATGCTCAACCAGAAAACTTCAGACCTATTTCATTGTTGAATACAGATTATAAGATTTTTGCAAAAATTATGGCTAATAGATTAATGACAGTTTTACAACAAATAATCCATGCAGACCAAACTGGTTTTTTACAAGGTAGACAGATGAAAACTAATGTTAGACAACTTATGAACATACTAGAATACCTAGACAAGCATATTCAGGTACCTGCAGTTCTTATGTTTTTGGATGCGGAAAAAGCCTTTGATAGATTGAATTGGTTGTTTCTGAAAAAATTAATTGTTAGGATGGGAATGGGGGACCAGTTTATTAATTCTATATTGGCAGTTTATCAGAAACAAACAGGTCAGATTATTGTGAATGGGTATTTAACAGATCCATTTAATATAGAGAAAGGTACTAGACAGGGATGTCCTTTATCGCCATTGTTGTTTGTCTTAACTTTAGAGATTTTACTGAATAGTATAAGAGTCACAGACGATTTAAAAGGTATACAGATTAGACAACATGATTATAGAGTATGTGCCTTTGCGGATGATTTGCTTGTGACTTTGACTCAACCAACACAGTTTGCTCAGAGTTTGATGGAGATAACTAAAAATTATGGAAGGGTTTCAGGATTTAAATTAAATATTTCCAAGACAAAGATGGTAGTTAAAAATGTAGATAGCAATTCAAAACAGGATTTGGAAAGAATAATGGGTTGTGAGATAGTTAAGAAAGTCAGGTATCTAGGAATTGAAATTGAAGCTTCTAATGGGAAGTTATATAAAAACAATTATGAAGTGTTGTGGAAAAAGACACAAATAGAATTGGATAAATGGAAAAAACTACAATTATCCATGCTGGGCAGGATAGCGGCAGTTAAAATGAATGTATTGCCAAAATTTTTATTTCTTTTCAAAATGTTACCTATACTTAAAAAAGATGCGAACTTGGAGGAGTGGCAGAAGGGTATCAACAGATTTATTTGGAATGGTAAGAAACCGAGGGTTAAATTAAAAATCATTCAAGATATAAGGGAAAGAGGTGGTTTGAAAATGCCCAATTTTAAGTTGTATTACTATGCCGCGGTTTTAGCAGCGATAAGTGACTGGGTTAATTTAACTAATGGTAGAATACTGAATATTGAAGGGTATGGTTTATTATACGGATGGCATGCATATTTAGTTTATGATAAAAAGGTAGATGGGGTTTCAAGGAGCATCTATTGAGAAGTGCTCTACTGTGTGTCTGGAAAAAGTATCGGTATAAATTAAATGAAAAGATTCCTCTTTGGACAGTTCCCAGACACGCAGTGGAGAACATAAATAGATCACAAGTTCAAGATATGGTGCCCTATGAGAAACTCCTAATTAAAGAAGGGAATCTGTTATCATTGAAGTCTTTGAATATGCTAAGGGAAGAAGGAATAGTTCATACTTGGTTTCCATACGCACAATTGAAGACCAGATGGGAAAAAGATTTCAAGATGGGATTATCTTTAACAGATGAAAATTTAATTAAACAAGTTAGAGACCAAAGGCCTATGCACATTAATAGATTGTATAATGTACTGATAGAAATTGACTCTGAAACTGAATTAGTTAAGGATTGTATGATAAAATGGGGACAAAATTTTGGACAACCAATTATGATTGAAACTTGGGAGAGGATCTGGGTGAAAAATGTAAGATTCACTCAAGCGCAACATTTAAGAGAAAATTTTTATAAAATGTTTTTTTTTATAATTTTTTTTATTAGATTTTTTAAAAACTTTTAACAATTATAACGTAATAACATATTAACTCAACTGAGAACAAACAAATTACATATTAAAAAAACAATACAAATAACTGCTCGGAACCCCCCTCCACAACACCCTCCAGCAACCCACTCCTCTTGTACTTACGCTCCTCCTCCTCACCATCCGTAGCGCTAACTAAAATTCTCCCGAGCATCCTACAAAAATTATCTAATCCCTTTAACCCCCAACTACAGTTGAGAAACATAAACTAATATATACGGTATTATCTCCCTCCCCCCTCCCCCCCAGGCTTCCCAGAATGAATACAGGGTAAAAACGCAAGAAACCCCACTAAACTACTATGTTAAACTATTTAACCATATATCAAATCTAATTCTTTCAACTGATATTTCTTTTGCATATAATCAATCCATTTCTTCCAGTCCATCAAAAATGTTTCATTTGAGTGGTTCTTCAGGTATGCCGAAATCTTGGCCATCTCAACAAGATGGGTAACTTTTAACGTCCATTCTTCAATAGATGGTATTTCAGATGACTTCCAATATTGTCCCACCAGCAATCTTGCAGCTGTAGTCAAGTTCAAAATCAACTTAGTCTCTATGGTGGAACAGTCCTTTGTAATACCCAACAAAAACAACTGTGGTACAAACTCAATACGCTTTTTCAAAATATTTTGAAGAATCCACCATATTTTTATCCAAAAAGCCTTAATTTTTTTACAAGACCACCAAATGTGAAAATAAGTAGCATCCATAGAATCACATCTCCAACATTTGGGTTGCAAATTTGGATACATAAACGATAATTTTTTTGGATCTAAGTGCCATCTGTAAAACATTTTGTAAAAATTTTCTCTTAAGTGCTGAGCTTGTGTAAATTTGACATTTTTCACCCATATTCTTTTCCAAGTTTCCATCATAATTGGGTGTCCAAAATTACCTTCCCACTTAATCATACAATCTTTAACTAATTCAGATCCAGAATCAATTTCAATTAAAGCATCATATATTCTTTTAATATGCATCACTCTTCGATCTCTAATTTGTATAATTAATTTTTCATCCTTTAAGGAAAAACCCATCTTGACATCTTTTTGCCATCTGGCTTGAAGTTGTGCATAATAATACCAATTATGAGCTATACCTTCCTCCCTTAATCTATCTAATGATTTCAGTTCTAGGCTATTCCCTTCTTTATTCAAGAGTTTATCATAGGGCACCACATCTTGTAATTGTTGTATACCTACACTCTGTATTGCGTGCCTGGGAACTGTCCATAAAGGAATTTTACCATTTAACTTATAATAATACTTTTTCCAGACACGCAACACAGAGTTTCTTATTATATGCTCTTTAAAACCCCTATCCAATTTTTTATCATAAACTAAATACGCGTGGAACCCGTATACTAACCCATATCCTTCTATATTTAATATTCTTTCATTTGTTAAGTTAATCCAATCACTTATTGCCACTAGAACTGCTGCATAATAATATAATTTAAAATTAGGTACTTTCAAACCCCCTCTCTCTCTTGTGTCTTGAATAATTTTAAATTTAACCCTTGGTTTCTTGCCATCCCAAATAAATTTGTTTATACCTTTCTGCCATTCATCAAGATTTCCATCCTTTTTAAGTATTGGTAACATTTGAAATAAAAATAAAAATTTCGGCAATACATTCATTTTAATAGCGGCTATTCTGCCCAACATAGATAATTGTAATTTTTTCCAATTCTCCAATTCTTTTTGTACTTTACACCATAAGAGTTCATAATTATTCTTATATAATTTACCATTTGAAGCTTCTATGTAAATTCCTAAATATTTAACTTTTTTAACTATCTCGCATCCCGTTATTCTTTCCAAATCTTGTTTTAATTTATTATCAAAATTTTTAACCAACATTTTTGTCTTGGATAAATTTAATTTGAAACCTGAAACTTTTCCATAATTTCGAATAATTTCCATCAAACTCTGAGCCGATTGTATTGGCTGAGTTAGTGTCACAAGTAAATCATCTGCAAAGGCACATAATCTATAATCATGTTGTCTAATTTGTACCCCCTTTAATTCCTCTGATGCTCTAATCCTGTTCAATAGTACCTCTAAAGTTAAAACAAACAATAAAGGGGATAAGGGACAACCCTGCCTAGTACCCTTCTCTATATTAAATGAATCTGTTAATTGTCCATTCACTATAATCTGTCCTGTTTGTTTCTGATATATAGCTGATATAGAATTAATAAACTGGTCCCCCATTCCCATCCTTACCACAAGCCTTTGCAGAAATGTCCAATTCAATCTATCAAAAGCCTTTTCTGCATCTAAAAACATTAAAACAGCCGGTACTTGGATATGTTTATCCAAATATTCCAATATATTAACAAGTTGTCTAACATTGGTTTTCATCTGTCTCCCTTGTAAAAAGCCAGTTTGATCCGGGTGAATCCTCTGTGTCAAAACTGTCATTAGTCTATTAGCCAAGATTTTTGCAAAAATCTTGTAATCCGTATTTAACAAGGAGATAGGTCTAAAATTTTCTACTTGAACATTATCTTTGCCCTCTTTAGGAATCAAACATACATTAGCCGTTTTCCAAGAGGGTGGAACCCGACCGCCCTCTTGTATATTCACAAATAACTCCCTCAAATGTTCCACCATTTCCTCCTGTAAACACTTATAATAAATCGTAGTAAAACCATCAGTTCCTGGAGATTTTCCCAATTTCAATTGTTTAATTGCATCAATAATTTCTTCTGACTTAATCGAAGCATTTAATCTATCTCTTTGTTCCAAAGTAATTTCCAAAACATTTTGATTTTGTAAAAAGGCATCTATCTCTTTCTCTTGAACTTTTTCTTCAGCATACAATTTGGTGTAGAACTCTAGAAAAGCCTTCTTAATAGTTTGTTTTATAGATGGCATCTGGATCCGAAAAAATTATCATACATGTACCCTAATTTACAATCTAAGTGCTGGAGGTATGAATGTACGGACGCTACTTATTTTCATGTTTGGTGGACTTGCAGGAAAATCAAGGCTTTCTGGAGAAAAATAGGGTGGACACTTCAAAATATCTTGAAAAAACGTATTGAATTTTCTCCACAACTGTTTTTGTTAGGTATTACAAAAGACTGTACCACCATAGAGATGAACTTAATTTTGAACTTGGTCACAGCAGCAAGGCTGTTAGTGGGACAATATTGGAAGAAGCCAGAATTACCATCTATTGAAGAATGGATTTTGAAAGTAATAAACTTGGCAGAAATGGCCAAAATATCTGCATATTTGAAGGATCACTCAAATGAAAAATATATGATGGACTGGAAAAAATGGATAGATTATATACAAGGGAAATGCCAATTAAAGAAATTGTATTTAGTCTATAATTAAATATTTACACGATGGACTGGAAAAGATAGTTAAATTTCTAATAGGATCTATATAACAATTTGTTGTAGGTTAGTGGGTTTTCTTGTGTTTTTTATCCTGTTTTCACTTTGGGAAGTCGGCGGAGGGGTGAGGGGGGGTTTATAATTCTCTCAACTGTAATATGGTATGGGTAGTATTTAAGTATGATATATGTTTTGCTTACCGGGTTTGGAAAAAGTTGTAGATGATTGTACCCAGTTCAGTTTTTATATCGGTTCTTTGTTATATTTACAATTTTATAATCAATAAAAAAATGGGATTTTAATTTGGTTTTTAGTACAGCCTAGGTTATTTAATTCTGTTTTTATTTATTTATTTATTTATTTATTTTGTTCGGATTTGTATGCCGCTCCTCTCCGAAGACTCGGAGCGGCTCACAACATATACATAAAACAATTTCAATGTAAATCCAAACAAAAACATTAAAAAATGAAACCCCATACATACTCATCAATCATGCCACAATCAACAATCATCCCCAGGCCTGCCGGCAGAGGTAGGTTTTTAAATTCTTTCGGAAGGCCGGGAGAGTGGGAGAAACGCGGACTTCAGGAGGCAGTTGGTTCCAGAGGGTGGGCGCCACAACAGAGAAGGCTCTCCCCCTAGGACCCGCCAGACGACATTGTTTCGCTGACGGGACCCGGAGAAGGCCGATCCTGTGTGCTCTCACCGGTCGTAGGGAAGTATGTGGCAGAAGACAGTCCTGTAAGTATCCAGGTCCAATGCCATAAAGGGCTTTATAGGTAATGACCAACACTTTGAATTGCACTCGGAGACCGATAGGCAACCAATGCAGCATGTGGAGGGTTGGTAAAATGTGGGCATGACGAGGAAGGCCCACAATTGCTCGTGCAGCTGCATTTTGCACTAACTGTAGTCTCCGAACACTCTTCAAGGGTAGCCCCATGTAGAGAGCATTGCAGTAGTCGATCCTCGAGGTGACAAGGGCGTGTGTGACTGTGAGGAGAGACTCCCGATCCAAATAAGGGCGCAACTGGTGCACCAGGCGAACCTGGGCAAATGCCCCCCTCGCCACAGCCGATAAATGATGTTCCAATGTCAGCTGTGGATCGAGGAGGA
This sequence comes from Bothrops alternatus, assembly GCA_034064705.1. Classification (NCBI taxonomy): domain Eukaryota; kingdom Metazoa; phylum Chordata; class Lepidosauria; order Squamata; family Viperidae; genus Bothrops; species Bothrops alternatus. Next base: position 26,910,089 of record JARGCV010000112.1, read on the forward strand.
CACCCAAGTTGTGGACCTTCTCCGAGGGGTTTATAGACTCACCCCCCAGAGTAATGGAAGGACAGATTGAAGTGTCCTTGGGAGGCATCACCCACAGCCACTCTGTCTTGTCAGGGTTGAGTCTTAATCTGTTAGTGCCCATCCAGACCCTCACAGCCTCCACACACCGGCACATCACCTCAACTGCTTCACTGATTTGGCCAGGAGTGGAAATGTACAGCTGAGTATCATCAGCGTACTGATGGTATCTCACTCCGTGCCGGTGGATGATCTCACCCAGTGGCTTCATGTAGATGTTAAAAAGTAGGGGGGAGAGAACCGACCCCTGAGGCACCCCACACGGGAGTAACCTAGAGGTGGACCTCTGACCCCCCACAAACACCGACTGCGACCGACCAGAGAGATAGGAGGAGAACCACCGTAACACGGTGCCCCCCACTCCCACTCCCTCCAGCCGGCGCAGAAGGATACCGTGGTCGATGGTATCGAATGCCGCTGAGAGGTCAAGAAGCACCAGGAAAGAGGACTGGCCTCCATCCCGGGCCCGCCAGAGATCATCCATCAGAGCGACCAAAGCAGTTTCGGTGCTGTAGCCGGGCCTGAACCCAGACTGCAGAGGGCCCAGATAATCAGCTTCCTCCAGAGACCGCTGGAGCTGAAGTGCCACCACCTTCTCAATAACCTTCCCCACAAAGGGGAGGTTAGAGACCGGATGATAGTTCATCAAAATTGCTGGATCCAGGGAAGGCTTCTTGAGGAGGGGCGCACAATTACTCCTTTAAAGGAGCCGGGAAGGACCCCTCCCTCAAAGAAGCGTTGACAATCTCCTGGATCCAGGTACGTGTCACCTCCCTGCTAGCAAAAACCAGCCAGGAGGGACACGGGTCCAACAAACAGATGGCGGAACTCACAGCTCCAATGGCCCTGTCCACTTCATCAGGCGTAACAGCCTCAAACTCGCCCCAGATGATCGGACAAGAGCATGCCCCTGTCACCTCGACTGAATCATTATCAGTCAACTTTGCTTCACAATTGGAGTCTAGGTCGGCCCGGATCTGAGCTACTTTGTCTGCAAAACAGTTGTTAAAATCCTCGGCACTACCCTGCAAGGGAGGCCCCGGACCCCTCGGGTTAAGGAGGGACCGGGTCACCCTAAACAGGGCGGCCGGGCGAGATTCTGCAGACGCGATTAAAGCAGAGAGATACAACGATCTTGCCGCTTTAATCACCTTCAGATAGGCTCTAATAAATGAGCTCAATCTGGTTCAATCAGATCCGGATCTACTTCGTCTCCATCGCTTCTCTAGACATCTCTTATGGCGCTTCATCCCCCTGAGCTCCTCGGTAAACCAAGGAGACCTCCTGGGGCCAGCACCGCGGAGAGGTCGCAAAGGCGCAATCCGGTCAATAGCCCCTTTCGCGGCCATATTCCATGCCGCTACCAGGGACTCCACCGAATTGTGAATGAACGAGCTCGGTAATTCCCCAAGCGCCATCTGAAAACCAATCGGATCCATCAGGCATCTGGGGCGGAACCACCTAATCGGTTCCGCCTCCCTGCAGGGAAGGATTGGGGCCGTAAAATTCAGTCGAAGCAGGAAATGATCGGTCCATAACAAAGGCAAAATATCTAAGCCCCTTAAAACCAGATCATTACCCAACTGCTCCAAAAGGAAAATCATATCTGGGGCGTGTCCACGCTCATGCATCGGACCCTGCACTACTTGGGTCAGGTCCATGGTTGTCATGGCAGCCATGAACTCCTGTGCCAACCCCGAGGACTCGCCAAGCGACGGCAGATTAAAGTCCCCCAAGACCATAAGCCTGGGGAACTCCACCGCCAGCCCAGCAACCTCCTTGAGTAGCACAGGCAGGGCTGATGTCACGCAGCTGGGAGGCAGGTACGTAAGCAATAAGCCCACCTGAACCCCTAGGTCCAGCGTCATAAAGATGGACTTGCAATGCAGAATATCGGAAACAGTGAGCCTGCGTAGACTGAGGTTCTCCCGGGCCAAAACAGCCACTCCTCCCCCCTTCCCTGGGGTCGCGGCTGGTGCCATACCTGATAACCCGGTGGGCACATACCCGAGAGGGGAACACCCCCCTCAGGACCCAACCAGGTCTCAGTCACGCACGCCAAGTCAGTCTCCTCATCCATGACAAGGTCATGAATGAGGGGGGCCTTATTGTTAACCGACCTGGCATTGAGCAGCAACAGTCTGAGCCCAGGGCCCGAGCTACGCCCATCACCAGGATCATGGGGTGAGCTAGATTTTTCAGAAGGGCCAGAACAAGGAATTGCTACGAGACAGCGGGACCGAGTTACCTGAGTGCGGCCTACCCTCCTGCTCCTGCCATATCTGCCTCTTCCCTGAATGACCGGTATACTCCAACCCTCCGTGACTCCAGAGTCCGCATCCCCCCAGTCCCCGGCCTCCCTCAAGCTCGGCAGGCCTGTCCATTCATCTATCATACATTCCCCATACATATCCTCATCCCATGCATAAATCTCCCACCCACCTAATATAATAAAAAATTAAAAATTTAGATTCTAAAAATTTAAAATTTAAAAGATTTAAAAATTTACAACAAGACACATAAACATATTATCTACAAAGGCCACAGCAGAGGTGCAAGAATAAACCAGTCTCCTCCAACCCAGTGCTTCATCAGGGGCACAAAGTGAGCCTCAAGGTCAGCTGAAAAATGTTCACTGGAAGTTACCCTCAAGAACTCCACAGCCAAGTCCCATAACACCGTCTCTTCCACTGTAGCAAGGCTCTCAAATGGGGGCAAGCAGTGGGCATAATCAGCCCCCCCAACCAAGGCTGTAAAAGTTCCGAGCTGTTCCACCAGAGCAAATAAGACCTCATCCTCCTTGTAAATAGTATCTTGATTATTATCCCCTGGTAGCCAGCATGCACTTCCACCAACTCCCAACTGGCTTATACACGCTAACCAGACCCCCCGGCTGGTTGCCAGGAGCTCAGCAGTCCACGGCGACCTCACCGGTTCTCCGGTGAGGAGAAATATTTATTATTGTTATGTTTTAAATTTGGCTGTAAACCGCCCCGAGTCCTACGGGAGAGGGGCGGTATAAAAGTTTAATAAATAAATAAATAAATAAATAAATAAATAAATAAACAAATAAATAAATAAATGTATCTGTGTCAAAGTCTTTGTGTGTCTTCGAGATAAATGTTAACTGCTGGGTGTCTCAAATCCGTAGAGACAAGAATTTTAAAATTCTGCTTAAAATAAGCCACCAAATGGAAAATACCCTCATTCTGTTTGTCTGGCCAGCAAACAGGGTGAACAGAAATGTGTTTTTTTTTTCTTTCTCTGTACTTGTAAGAACAGCCCAAAGTTGTCAGGAGGCAATGTTTTAAGTTCATCTAAGGAAAAGTTTTGGTTTTCCTTTTCTGTATGTGTTGTAAATGGGTTTTATCTGTCTATCCTTTTCCTGAAACATGAGGTGTGTCTAGCTACATGAGCCTCATGAGCTCAAGTTTGCTTGTGTGTGGAAATACGTAACCTTCTTCTTATTAAATTTCTTTTCTTATCCTATCATTAATCAGTAAAACTACTATGGAACTAATCCTGGAACATATAAGCATTTTTTAGTCTCTAAAATAATGTGGCCTATTTTAGAATAAATATTAAAGGTAGATTCTCCATGCCCTCACAAATTGTACACACAAAAATACTAGACTTATAAAAATTATTTGGAGCTTTCAGCATTCTCAAGCTGCCCAGCATTTTCAAGTTGCAAGTCCTTAAGTCCTCTTTAACATGTTGCAAATGTTCAGTTTCAGAAGTGAGACTTTCCATTTTTTGGTTGGAAAATCCCCTCCCCTTTCCACTTCTCCATTTTTTATCCTCTGCTCTCCATGCCTAAGTCTGACCAGCAATGCCTCTCCTGGGAAAGTCCACCAAGAAAGAGGGGAGGGGATCTTGTTCTCGTGTCTTTCAGCCCTGCACAGATGACTCCTCACAACTTTTGGAAACAGAGCACACTGACCCAGACACTGCCTCCATCCATTTGAGCCAGAGAATTGGGTTTGAATCCAGCCATCCATTAGGAAGTCACTATGCAACCAAAGTGGAACAGATCTTCCTGAGTCCTACCATCCTCCCAGATGCCTGTGAAAGTTGCAGAGGAAGGAATGAGTCCTGGAGCCATTGGCCCTCACGTGAAGCCTCAGAAGACAACTGGAAAGATTATGGGGAGAGGGCAGAAACTCATTGTAAGGTTTTCTTTCTTGCCTCATTTGTATTGTAATAAGCCATTTGAATGGTTGGCACAGCAAGTATTGAATCTTGGATTTCTGTCTGGTGGGAGGGAAAATTTGTCCAAGATGCTTGTATTGCCTGTTTTGTAGAAGTTATTGCATGCGCGTGCGCACGCACACACACACACACACCCCATTCAGAATCACACTGAAGCTATTCCCTTCACCTACCTTCAGTAAAGCTCCTTAGGCTGGTTCTTGCTCTGTGGCATGGTTTCGCATGCACAACTTCCTGCAAATTCCAAAGGGAGGGAACCAGGCCCCCTCAGGCGATGTGCAATTCATATGATCTCACTGAGGAAGTAGCAGGAAAGAAATCTCCAAAACTCAAGCCCTGAATATGTTGCACTGGTGGACTCAGAGTGGGAGTGCTAGAGCTCACTGTGTGCAATTTAATAGCCTGGCTTGGATATTGGCTAACGTCAAATGGACATCACAAACCTGGATGCACTGAATTAAGAGCGAAGGCAGGAAACAACCCTTGAAAATGGGGAACCAGTGGTTATGTACTGAGGTAAACCACGGTTATGAAGAATTTTGGAGGAATGTGCAAACCTGACTGGAAACTTGAAGGGGCATCAAACATCTAAAATAATTGGCATAGAATATTGGACACTATAAATTTATTTTCCACCTAACAGAACTTTTGCCCTGACTTTTAGACCTTCATGGTTGAAAAGGGGGGGTTGTGGGAAGTCAGCCCCCCCCCAGAGAAGGACATATTAAAAAGGGCAAATATTATATTTCCTCAAAGGATCTTAAAAAGGCAGAAAAGCATGTCCAGTTTTTCTTAATAGCCCTAAGTCTCCCCCCACCACGCAGAAACCAGCTCTGTAGAAATGCAGATATCAGGAGTGACGTCACCAGTGAGGAGCTGACTATAAACCCTGGAGAGGTTTCTCCTTCCCCAGGGTCCGGATTTCTTTCGCTGGCGGGCCCATATGGGCTGAATGCCACCCTGGAGGGGTGGCCACTGAGGGGTGAATCTTTGAGGAAGGAGACCGGCTCTTTGAACTCAAAATAGCCCCTGGAACCGGCAAAAGAAGGGCGGAGTGCTTCTGCGATTGCCTCCATCTCCAGCTGATCGTCGGAGACAGAAGACAGCTATTTGAGAACAAGCAACTGTTCCAGGTGAGATAACTTCAATATTTATGGCAAATAGGACCTTTTGAAACAAATTGTCTGCCTTTGAACTGAAGCTGAAAGCTTAAGGGAGTGAGAAGGGGTTTTTAATTCCCCCCCTCCCCTAAAGCGGCAGTTTAAGTTTTACCGTATTATAAAACTTCTGAACTCTTTTTTAATGGAATTAAAATAGAAGATCTTACTATATTTTATTATGAATGGAAAAGCAAGATTGCTATGATATATACTCTTTTTATTTGGAAGAAACCAGCTTTGCCTTGCTATGGAACTTTAATTTACTCTTTTACCTTTTTAATTATTCCCCCCCCTTCTATTCAAACAATAGGGAAAGGAACAGTGGATACATAGCTGTATAGCTGTATAGTTTGGCTCAATGCCCAGACACTTGGCTGTGTGCCCAGACACTCTTTATCTTTTGGAGACCTTCAAAAGTCAGTTTTTTGGCTTTTGTTTTTGTTCTTGTCTAGTTTGGCTTTGCTCTCTGTGACTGCTTGTAATCTCTGTGGTAAGGAAACTACATATCAAGATTTTGCAAAGCTGCAATTGAATTAAAACTTGGTTATTGTTGCCTTATAGGCTTGGCTTTTTCTTTTTTTTTTCCTTCCTGGCTTATTTTGTTTTCTTTCCTTTTTTTTCTAGAGATTTTGGTTGCTTTTTTATTCATATCTTCTTTTTTCCTTTTTTATGGCTCCTTGATATTATTATTATTATTATTATTATTGGATAATTTTCATTTTTTCTTTTGGTTTTTAATTTTTTTGCTTTTTTTAATACTTTGGTCTTGTCTGCTGATATTAGGAGGGCACTGGACTATTTCTTTTATCTTTTTTTTTGCTTTTTTGCGCATTTTGGTGGATTATAATTGGCCAGTGGGCCTCCATGTTGGATTACAAATAAATTGACTATTGGGCCCGTTATTGGATTACAAATTACAACTATAATAACTTGAAGATGAGTACACTAAATTTGGGGAAAGGGGTGAAAAAGGGCTCTTCAGCCCCTGCTTCAACTTCGGTGAGCCCGGCACCCCAAAAATCTATTACTACATTTTTACAGCAGGAAACCCAACAAAAAACAGACACATAGGCCATACTCCAGGCGATTGCGGATTCTAGAATGGATATGAAAAAGGACTTAGAGAGAAACTATGAAGACCTGAAGAACGATATCCATAAGATGGACCAAAGAATGGAAGCATTCTTTGGTCCATCTTATAACAAAAAGAACAACAGAAAAAAACAACAAAGAACAACAAAGAATGCAGAAAATAGAAGACAAGTAGATGAGAAATTAGTAGCTCTACAAGAGGAAAACCAGAGATTGGCACAATCTAATGCAGAATTGGAAGGAAATATGGCGGTCATAGAGATGGAACAGTCATCGTACTTCTTAAGATTTCAAAATGTGATAGAAGAGAAAGATGAGAACTTATTACACCTGATGAGTGAACTACTGGCGGATTTACTTGGAATTGAAAAGGACAAAATGAATAGGGAACTGGACCAGGTTTTTAGAGTTAATTCTAATTACGCAAGAAGGAACAGAGTGCCCAGGGAGGTCCATGTCAGATTTCTTAAAAGAAATCGACGAGATGAAATTTTGAGAATTGTAAGGGACCAACCTACGAAGTATAAAGATAAAGAGCTGGTAGTTCTCAAACAGATTCCTAGAAAAATAAGGGAAGCACGGAGAGATTATCAATTTTTAACAAGGAAACTGACTGATAGAGGAGTGAATTTCAGATGGTTGATTCCAGAAGGGCTATTGATTTTTTGGGACTCTAAAAGGTACAGACTGGACACTCCATTCCAAGCAGAGGAATTTTTCAACAAGCACAAAGCCTTCTTGGAGAAAGGTGATATGGAATTTAAGAGATCAGAGAGAACACCTACTGCAGAGACTTCCAAGCAAACAGAGGAGGAGATACCAAAAAAGATGCAATCAGAAGAAGACGTTAGACCTAAAGATCAGAGACAGATAAGTTCACCTAGAAGATTGAGATCTCGAAATAATTGAAATCATGGAGGAAATTGGAATATACTCAATAAATATAAATGGTCTCAACTCCCCATCCAAAAGGAGTAAAATATTTCATAGGCTGCAGAAACTTAAAATGGACATAATTTGTTTACAAGAGACTCATATTAAGAGACAACACTCTAGAATTTTAGAACAGCCAAAATTAGGCAAATTCTATTTTTCTTCAGCATTACAAAAGAAAAGAGGGATAGTGATATATATAAAAGAAAAGTTGAATCCAAAACAAATTTATTCTGATGAGGAAGGAAGAATAGTGATGGTGGAGAGATCATGGAATCAAAAACAAATACTATTGGTGGCAATATATGCCCCCAATGAGAAACAAGAGCTATTCTTTCAACAACTATATGACAAACTTGTGGGTTTAAACTATCATAGTCTTTGTATATTGGGAGACTTTAATACAATTGTGGATGCAGTTCGAGACTACAAAAGCCATAAACAAGGGAAGAAAGGAAGTAATGTTTTATCTAAATCTTGTTTAAAAATGAAAGATGAACTATGCTTGCAGGATATATGGCGAGAGATGAATCCAGAAAAGATACAATATACCTTTTACTCTAATAGGCATAACTCTTGGTCAAGAATAGACATGATATGGATCTCCTATGATCTAAAGACCATGATACAGGAAGTTGAAATTGAACCAAATATTTGGGCAAATCATAACCCAATTAAAATGACATGGAAAGGATATAAGAAAAGATTGAGATGGTCTCTGAATAAAGCCATTTTGAAGGAAAAAGAATTTTTTACAATTAGCAATAAAAGAAATGGAATTCTTTTTTAAGATCAATAAAAAGGAAGATACTTCTATCCAAAATGTCTGGGACATGGCAAAAGCATACTTTAGAGGTTTAGCTATAACCTATATTGCTAAAAAGAATAAAGAAAAGAGAATTTCACAGTCCAAATTGAAAAAACAGCTTGGTATGTTGGAGCTGGAATTACAAACTGATCCACAAAAGAAAAATGTGAAGATACAAATGGACTTAATAAAACATAAATTAAACCTACTTGAGACTGATATTATGGCACAAAAGATTAAACGAGCCAAACAGAACTTTTTTGAAAATGCTAACAAACCTGGTAGATGGCTTGCATATAGATTGAAAAAAGAAAGAGAAAAAATAGCAATAAGTAAATTATTGGACGAAAAGGGTGAAACACACTGTCATAATGATGGTATCAAAAAAATTGTTAAGGCCTTTTATGAACTACTTTATAAGGCTGAGACGATCTCTGAAGAGGCAATTCAGGATTATTTAAAAAAAGCAAATCTCCCAAAAATATCAGAAAATATGTGACAGAGGTTAAATGAGAAAATATCAATGATGGAGATCATAGAGGCAATTAAAAGACAAAAGAAAGATAAGACACCGGGGCCGGATGGACTACCTGCAGAATTTTACACAGCCTTACAAAATACCGTGACTCCTTTTCTGAAGGACTTGTATAATGAAACTTTTATACAGACAAAAATTCCAAATTCATGGACTGAAGCTAATATTACCTTGATACCTAAAGAAGACAGATTCTACACAAATTAAAAACTATAGGCCAGCGGTTCTCAACCTGTGGGTCGCGACCCCATTTGGGGGTCAAACAACCATTTCACGGGGGTCGCCAAACAACGCAGTACACCATTTTTCCCCCTTTTCCTTAGCTGTGCTATGCCATTTTTTCCCCTTTTCCTTAGCTGTGCTACTCCCTCTTATTCTATTGGCTTTTGAAAGCCAATAGAATAGACTCTCTTGAATAGAGTCTAATTCTATTGGCTTTCAAAAGCCAATAGGAATTGTCCAGGCTGTCTCTGCCCTGCTGAGCCCGCCAAAAGTCCCAGTCTGCAAACAGTGCTGCAAGTTGTCTGCAGTGAAGGCGAGCGGTCCGGAACTTTCCACCCCTCCCTGCTGAGCAACTACTAAAAATGTAAGTAAAAGAGGGCCAGGGGTGGGAGGCCAGCGGGCGCAGGGAGGCCAGCTGGCACGCGTGGGGCCCGGCAGGTGCTTTACCTCCTTTGGGCTAGGCCAGCTGGTGGCCCAGCCAGTGGTCGCCCTACGCTGCCGCTGCTACTTGCCGCGGCCGCCCAGGAGTGCCTGGGCCTGCCTGCCGCCCCCCCGAATGGGCAGCAGCAAAGGTAGGGCTAGCGGGGCAGCGGCGGGTGCAGGGAGAGTTTTTTGCATGCGTGGGGCCCGGCGGGTGGCTTACCTCCCTTGGGCTGGGCCAGCTGGTGGCCCAGCCTTTGGTTGCCCTGCGCTGTCACTGCCACGGCCGCCCAGGAGCGCCTGGGCCTGCCTGCCACCGCCCCAAACGGGCGGCAGTGAAGGCAAGGCTAGCGGGGCAGCGGCGGGCGCAGGGAGTTTTTGGCACGCGTGGGGCCCGGTGGGTGGCTTACCTCACTTGGGCTGGGCCAGCTGGTGGCCCAGCCAGTGGTTGCCCTGCGCCGTTGCTGCCGCGGCCACCCAGGAGTGCCTGGGCCTGCCTGCCGCCGCCCCGAACGGGCGGCGGCTTACGCCTCGGCCAGCGCAGGGGACAGCACCGCGCATGCGTGGTACAGGAGGCAGCACCGCGCATGCGCGGTGCAGGAGGTAGCACCGCACATGCACGGTGCTTGACAGATCGGGGGTCGCGACCTAAAAAAGGTTGAGAACCGCTGCTATAGGCCAATATCGTTACTAAATGTGGATTATAAAATCTTTGCTGCAATTTTGGCAGAAAGAATGAAAAGCTTTTTAATAGAATTTATTCATTCAGACCAAAATGGCTTTCTTCCTAAAAGACAGATAAAGAACAACTTAAGGATTATTTTAAATGTTTTGGACTATTATGAAAATCATCCAGGGAGCCAGTTGGCACTCATATTTCTTGATGCACAAAAAGCATTTGATAATTTAAATTGGCAATTTATGTTTCAACAATTACAGGAAATGGACTTTCGTGAAAACTTTATTAAAGCAATTCACGCGATCTACAAGAAACAATCAGCAAGGATACTTATAAATGGAGACTATACAGAGAGCTTTGATATTAAAAAAGGCACGAGACACGGATGTCCACTCTCTCCCTTGCTATTTATTTTGACTCTGGAGGTATTGACTAGAAACATTAGGCAAGATATTGAAATTAAAGGACTTGATATTAAAGACCAGAAATATAAACTACAGGCTTTTGTGGACGATCTGTTCTTTATCTTAGGGGACCCTTTGGAAACAGCCCCTAAACTTTTGCAGAAAATTGAAAAATTTGGAGAAGTGGCTGGATTGAAAATAAATAGGGAAAAAACTAAAGTGTTAACAAAAAATTTAACTGATAAACAAAAAACTCAACTCACCAAAAAGACAAATCTTCAAATAGCTAAAAAAGTTAAATATTTAGGTATCTATCTTACGGTGAAATATTCATCATTAAAAGAGGATAATTATGAGAGACTAATAAAACAAATAAAAATTGACCTGGAAAAATGGGAAAATCTCCAATTATCATTGTTAGGAAGAATAGCAACTGTTAAAATGAACATTTTACCAAAACTATTTTTTTTATTTCAAACAGTTCCTGTAAAGTTGGGTAAGAAATTTTTTGATAATTTAAACGCAATGATATTAAGATTCATATGGCAAAGAAAGAAAGCAAGAATTAAATGTAAACTTCTACAAGATTTGAAAGAGAGAGGGGGCTTTGGACTTCCGGATTGGAGACTTTATTATCAAGCAGCTATTTTGCTTTGGATTAAAGAATGGATTACTTTGAGAAATAAGCGAATTCTCTATTTAGAGGGATATGATTTTCAACTAGGCTGGCATGCCTTTTTATGGTATGAGAAAGCTAAAATACACAAGTACTTTCAAAACCATGCTATAAGAAATGCTTTACTCTTTGAATGGGGGAAAGTTAGACATAAAATGTACATGAAAATTCCTGAGTGGCTTTCAACGATGGAAGCATTTGCTTATCCGAATTTGATTAATTACGATAAACTTGTTAGTTATAAAGACATTTTGGACAAGGATGGAAAACTCAAAGACAGGCAAACCCTTCAACAACAAGGTATTGACTTAACATGGTGGTCCTATTTGCAAATTCAAACAAGATATGAAAAAGACATAAAAACAATGGGATTTTACAAAGAGCTGACTCCACTTGATAAAATACTTTTAACAACAGATGAACATTTGATTAAGAAACTTTATAAACATTTATTAAATTGGAAAATGGAAGAAGAACAAGTAAAAGAGACAATGATAGTATGGGCGAAGAACTTTGAATATTCTATAGAATTAGAAGATTGGCAAAAATTGTGGGATAAAAATATTAAACTTACTAAAGCAGTAACATACAAAGAAAACTTATATAAAATGTTTTATAGGTGGCATATGATACCAGTTCGTTTAGCGAAAATGTTTAAAAATCTATCAGATACATGCTGGAAATGTAAGCAAAAACCGGGTACTTATTATCACGCCTGGTGGACATGTTCTATTGCAAAAAAATATTGGTCTAAGATTCATAGATGGTTAGTAAAGATGATGAAAATTCAGATAGAATTTAAACCAGAACTGTTCTTGTTAGGTATATTAAGACCTAACTATGGTAAAGAAAATGATTATTTAATACTACATGTATTGACAGCTGCAAGAATAGTTTTTGCCCAGTTTTGGAAAAATGAAAACTTACCATCAGATCAGATTATAATTTTGAAAATTTTAGATTGTGCAGAAATGGACAGATTAACGTTAGAGATGAAGGAGAAAGAGGATTCAATCTTTTATAAAACTTGGGGAAAATTTTATCAGTGGGTTGAAACACGTTAGAATAAGAAGAGATATTAGACATTTAGTATATTAAGTATTAAGCTTGATGTTTAGAAATAGTTGCTATGTTATTAATTATGCTAATTATTTAAAGGAATATTGTTGCTTTACCAAAAGTTTGTTGTTACTATACCGATTTACTTTTATAAATGTTTAGTATTATATAAATAATAATATTCAATATGAAGACCCGGACGACAGCTTGTTCGTTGAATCACATATGTTACTATCCACACCCGGTCCCCTTTATCCCGGTTTCCCGGTACCCCTCCCGACCCCATCTTTCCCTACCCATATAAAAATCTAATAAAATACATTTATATATATAAAAAAGAAATGCAGATATCAGAATAAAGACAATGATCCCTAGAATCAACAATCCCTCACACCAAAATAAATCCAACACAGGACATAGTAATCAGCCACACCCCCAGGGAAGCAGGGTATGACCTTTGGGACATAATAGGATTAACGCACCATAATCACAATACCAGAAAGGCACACTCAGACTCAGGTCAAAGTTCATGCCACAGGAACAACTTCAAACAAAAGTTCAAGAAGGTATAAAAACCCACCACTCCCTACTACATGTGGTCAGCTTTCCCACAGCCATCTTTCTATTTGGCTCTCCTCTTCAATAAACTACAACCTTCTTTCTAAAGCAGTCTCCATTTTGATTATTCCCAGCTTGGACTGGACCTTGATGATGATTTTTCTTTCAAAAGTAGTTTTCCATATCATAATAGGTCAAATCCAACAAAAGCAATACCTGAACCCAGCCATCCTGTAAGAGCAGAATATAGAGGTAAGCTAGGCAGGGATCACACTGTAATTTTTTTTTAGATAATTAGGTCATATTTGGTGGCTGTGATCACAGGTTGTGTATTGAACCATAAAAATGTTTGTTTGGTTTACACATAATAGACTCTGTAGCTTCAACTATGATGACTGAGTATAGTGCAGCATTGGCTTTGTCCCCAAATTTATTCTATGATATTTGATCTTTTAGACTACAAAAAGGGGTTTTTCTTAGTTGGCCTTTTCATGATTATCTGCATTAGATTGTCCTTTTATATTCTTGTAAGAAAGTTGAAACAAAGTTCTTAAACAAATTGTAAGATACAGCCAAACTGTTATATTGCATTTGATGCACAACAGTACTTATGAAGAAGTTCATGTAAAATTTATTATAGGAGAGACTGTTATTTTTAATGTGATATGGAGTTATGCTAATTACAGCAATAGAGAGCAAAATTTGTTTATAACATGTATATAGATCAAACTTTGCTACTTCTCAAGTGCTCAATCAGCACCAAATTAATCAACTAAAAAACGAAGTAAGATCATAAACAGTTGTGGTTTCACTTAGCAACTGTCCCAATTGTAGTTGCTAATAGAAATGAATGTAATAGAATGGGAAGAAAATAATGTAAAGTTACAAAATTATGCTGAGAACTTACCTTCCTCCTAATGTGAAGGTGACTAAAAAGAAAGTTGTTTGAATGTCAGACATCAAATCCCGGACCTTTTCATTTGAGAGTTAGCCTTTTTGGCTAAACTGAGATGGACAGGTGGCTAGTACTATCTGGAAATCATAGACTGGAAACAAGGCAAGATGAAACATACAATGAATACTTAATACCAGACAGCGGGCTGCAAACACTTGGTGTGCCAATCAGTTATATAGTAGCTAGCCAAGCAGTGGCAAGCTTGAAACTAGTGGCCATGGTGGTGAGCCCTGGAGGAGTTGAAGGTGCTTGATAGCATTCTTTTGGAATGGAAGCAGCAAATTTATTGACTTTTCAAAAAATGCTCACAGGCCACATGTATTCTCTATTTTCTGCTTCATGTTGTTGGCACTAGCAAGTGGGGCATTATAGGCATGGTTTCTATAAAATTATCATAACAGGACAGCTAAAAGACCTCGAGGATTGCTGTTTTAGAGGCTACATTCATTGACATATTTAAATTAGTCTTACAATTGCTATACAGGTAATCCTCAATTTACAATCACAATTGGGACAGTAACTTCCATCACTAAGCATTGTGGTTGTTAAGTGAGTCGCATCCAATTTTTTGCCAGGGTCGTTAAGCAAATCATCATAGGTTGTTAAGCGAGTCCAGCTTTTCCCATTGTGTTTTCTTGTTGGAAGCCCCTGGGAAAGTTGCAAATGGTGATAATGTGACCCTGGGATGCTGCAACCATCGTAAACACATACTTATAATCCACACTTTTTGATAATCCAATGTTTTGGATTCCACTATTTCTGCATCAAGCCAGATTTGTTTCACATCTGTCATTGTTTCATTAACATTCTTTAAACATATCTGTCCATAGAAACAGACTTCATCCCTGAAATTATTGATATTGTGACTACTAATTTCTGGCCTCATCTTCAAAGATCTTTAATATTTCAAATGTTTTGTGCCATTTTACAGATCCTAATTAAAACCAAAGGCAGTTATTTTCTTCTTTTTACCTGGAATCTCTAATCCTCTTTAGTGTTCAATTTAAATTATAAGCTTTCTAATTTGTTTTATGATTACAGCAGACAAAATAATTCTGGTTTTCAGAAAAAGGTATTTATTTCCAAAAATTTGTTGTAAAAATTTCAATATTCTATGTTTGTCTGGACCTTGATTTGTTTATAATATTCTTGGTTCAAAATCTTATTTAGCTTTTTTGCTATTTACTTAAAATTCTTACATTTATAGTTAATTTTTCTTTTATTCAGAAATGAAAATAGATTCAGCAGGTAAATTTTCAAACTTCTCATTTTAAAAATCTCTAATAGCTTTTAGATGGTTAGAGAAGCAATTTGCCAAAATGATTAGAAGCAAGATTAGCAAACTCTGTAGCCTTTAAAAGACACTGCCTCAGTTGTGAATTTGAAGATTAATCTCTTCATCTTCCAGCACTCAAACCCACAGGAGACCGATGTCCTGCAGTCTCCTTATAAGGAGCAGCCATCTCAAGTACAGGTAGGTGATCTCTCATCATCTTGTTGTCCAGAGAGGCTCTGAGGAACCAGTCTATTCATTGGTTCTTTGGTCTTTACTTTGGTCATCTCCATTCCCCATGTAGACGTGTTTAGCTTGCTGTGCCTCCATTGGAAGTCAAAGCAATCTTTATCCTAACTGTATTCCAGCACCTGTGCTGTTAGTCTTTTGAGACAGCCCAGACAAGAAACACAAATCCTGGGTACTAACACTACCTTTATTGTACGGTTACATTAAAAGAACCTTACAAGTCTAAAAACACTTCTCCCTGTCCTTATTTTTACTTTCCAGAAAACCAAGGAGGGTCTCTTCTTAAATACTTCCCTCTTTCTTTCTGGCTGCTGAGATAATTTTTGCATAATGGCTGTCTAGGCTATAGCTCTTCCTCCTTTCTCCCAAGATCATTCTCATATTCCATTATATATTCTTAATTCTCATTAGAAAATGCAAATAGTAAAGAATATTAATCAATGTAGATTTCCATTTACGTTTTGTGAGTTTGGTATCCTTTACTCTCTTGCTATAAAACTTACTCGCAACTACCTCCTAGGAAAAAGAGAGCTACTATAGCACATGGACCTGTTCTACTAATTAATTAGTACAATTAGTTAATCTAGTCTTGTTCCTGTGTTGTTTACCTTGGAGGACTGATAATTCATAGGATCAGGCAGGTGAAATGAATTGTGAAATGAAAATCATTTAATCTCTTTACATTATTAAAGTCTCAGCATAAATTGATGTGTCTGATTTCTCTACAACTAAGCTAGTTACCTCTACTTCTACAGAAACTGATAATTTAAAGTAATGTTACTTTTTGAAAAGTTGAATTTTCTTAGTCGAATACTGATCAGTGATACCATAAGAGTCATGGTAAAGTAATAGACTTTATTACATAGGTTGGTTCAAATGTAGTTTTCATTTCACAAACAGATTAAAAATGAAACAGCAATTAAAAAATGTATTCAGAATAGGAAACAAAAATACAAGAATGTGAGAGCATATTTTTATTTTCCTAAGCATTTTTAAATTACAGGGCAGCCCATTTAAATAGTGCCCATTAGAGTTGAATCATTACGCTACAGTATTATTAAGCTTACTTTTTAACAGCTAACTTCCTGACAAAGAAAGCTGTAGAGAGTTGTCAAATTACACCATGGAAAGCACATGCTCATTTATAATTAAAACTGCATATGCTTTATTTGCAAATGAGCATTGCTATATCTTAGGCCAGCATTTCTCAACCTTGGTAATATTAAGATGCATGGACTTCACAGAAGGGAAAATTATGGAAGTTGAAATCCACACATCTTGAAGTTGCCAAGACTGAGAAACACTATCTTAGACAAGATCTCCCTAGTCAGGTCACAACATGATACTCTTTATTACATAAAGGCACTGTGATATTTTTAAACATAAGGATCATAGTGCCATATGCCACTAACAAATACACCAACACTATCTAATTAATTATGATTACACTTTTCGTTCTGATGCAAATATCAGAGAAAGAGGTACAGTTTACAGTAGTCTTCTGTTAAACAAAAGACACACCACTTAAATCCAAATAAATGGCTTTATCCAATCCGATGATCTCTAGCTTAGCCATGCTGATTGGGGAAGTTAATAACAGTTTAACACATCTGGAAGACATCAGCCTGGGAAAGATTACAATAGCCCGAGACAGATTCTATCAATACTTCTTGGGTAGTTGTACAGCAGTTTGTAACTTCACTAGACCCATTCAATGTTCTTCACATTTGTAACAGAAGAATGTTACTGTCTACAATTGTCTACTGGAGAATATTAAGGGCACAAGTCAGAAAACATATATTTTAGACAGCAACAGCTCATCTTGTAATGCAACCACAGGATTCACACTGAAAGTCTCAAAGAGCAATGTATATAATATTGCTTTTTTTTCTTCCCCCGTTCAAATACAGAAAAATTTAATGTCAAACTTTACTAATACAAATATTATTGAAATGAGGAGGGATTTTTCTTCTTCTTCTTTTTTTTTGCAACAAGTCCAGAAAAATGTTCATATGGAAATTATACGTTCTTTCTTCCAACTACTTTTTCCCCCCAAGTATAAGTCAACACTGCATCTTTTGTCCAGGACAAAAGTGACCAAAGAGTTTTTTTCTGACGAAAAGACCTCAAGTGGGTCAGAATTATTTTAGCCACCGGAATGGTTAATATCCCCACAGTGCCTAAAATTAGAGGATTACAACATTTTGCTTTTTATTTGAAGGTTGCGTTTTCCCCTTAATATGACAATTTTAGCCGTTTTCCATTCACCCATTTTAGAAACTCTCAGCATCTCAAATTATTTTTTTAGAAAGACATGGGGGGGGGAGCAAGGGCATCTTGAGACTTTAAAAAAACTTACATTGTACTAGAGACATTAATTTACTTGCTAAGCGTCTCCACTGACAACTGGCCTGCAGATAGTGTGGATTTGGTGGCACTGAGCCTATCCTTTACTGCTCCATATGCCAAGCAGTCCTCATGCATCCATCGGAAACACAAGCCGAGTTCCTCTGCTCATCACCTCAGGTGCTTCTGTTCCCAGATCGCTTTCCAAGGCTTCTTCAGAGCTACTTTTTGCCTTCCTGCCATCCAAGTTGGTAACAACACCATGGGAACTAGAGGAGCCATTAGCAGTTATTGTTGTGTCTCCATAGGTCAGTGTCAAGTCACTGTCATTCAAGATAAAATCAGAATCTTCGTCTTTAAGCTGTTCTTGGTTCTGAAATGAGTTCAACAGGGCTTTTAAGGAAAACAGCAGAAACTTCCATTGCATCTTAATGGAACTGGCCAGAAACCTAGTGGAGTTACATCCCTCATATGGAAGAGGCTAGATTTTGGAGGTAGCTTTGGAGTATACCTGTTTAACATTTCCATCTATTTTCCCCCCTCCACCCAAAATAGAGATGTATTGTCAATACTGTCAGCTCTTTGAGATAATCCAGATCAGGAAATCAAAGTTTTGAATGCTAATAATATTTTTATTAGAAGATTGTAGCAAGATTTTTGACAGCCTGAATGCATCTCTTCCCTCCCTGCCTTTAGCTCAGAAAACTAGGGAAAGCTAGCTCTAAGACATTCTCAAATTCCATTCTTGCTTTGAACTCCATCTCTCTTATCTAACTATTGTCATATGCTCCCTGTTTCTCAAATTTATTCTCACAGCCCATTACAGGTACTGAGGGGAATTTTCCTTTGGGGATTTGTTTTTGATTTTACTGATATTTATTTTGTTCTAAATGACATTGAAAGGTGGCCTTTCAATAAAACTATTACCAGAGTCCAATCCAACGATATGGTCTGTTGTGATATCTGGGCTGCAAAAATACAGTGACCTCTAGCAAAGACATCAAAGACCTCAATTCTTTGGTTCCATCTAGTAGTTATCCTTTTTTATTTTTGGCAGCCCAGATATGGCAGAAGCTAGATATGATAGCTTTATATCTTATAAATGTCCCTTTTTGTTTAATTTTCCCTCTACATCTCTACCCTACTAGTAGTCCTCAGCTTACAATCACAATTGATGCAGTTGTAAAATGAGTCATCGTAAGATCAGATCCAATTTTATGACCATTTTTTCCATGGACTTCGTTTGTCAAAAACCAGCTGGGAAGGTCACAAAACATGATCACATGACTCCAAAATACTGCAATTATTATAAATGTGAACCAGTTGCCAAGCACCCAAATAGTGATCACATGACAGTAGGGGTGAGGTAATGGCTATAACCTCAAGGACAGATCATAAGTAACTTTTTCCAAGGCCACCATAACTTCAAACTGTTGTTAAATGAATAGTCATAAATTGAGGACTACATGTACTTATTTGTTAAGTACTATGAATCAGGTATTTTGTACAGGTGACCATATTTGTCCTCTACTGCATGATTGAGGATACTATATGTACACTTCAATAATCTGTTCAGCCTTGTTTCAGCAAACTGATCAGATTTATATTGACCTGTTTTGAATATTACTATTTTGATAATAAATGAAATTACAGAATAAATGATGTTTCCAGCTGTGCATTTGGAGAAAAAATATCTTTGGATAAAAACTAGTTTTGCTGGAAAAATCTGTTCAGAAATGTGTATTCATATGTAACTCTAGGAGGCTTTTATTAAATAAAAAAGAGGTTAGTATGAAAATAGCTAAGAAATCACTCTGAGGGACAGGAAGAAATGGCTGTATCAAGGTAGCAGGGCTTGAGACAAGGCCAAGAAAAGGACTTGTGAAAACATCTCAAAGTGCCTCCCTAATTTACATGGAATTAAAGTAAGCATCGGGGGAAGCAGATTCCAATTTGCAAGACTCTGATATTATAACTGTTAAAATAAAAGGAGTCCTAACTTACATGGCATTGGTTTCTTAATCCGGTCTACCTTGTTGGGCTTACAACAGCACAGAATTTATGAAAATTGTCATTGGAAGGAGGCAATCAGCCATATCTCCCAAACTAGTGTATCTAAACTAGTGCATTCTATATTTTGTGTGGAGTTCCTTAAATGGAATGCAAGAGAGGTTGCTGTCTTGGTCACCTCAGACTCTGATGAGGAAACCAACAATAAACACTCAGTTCTTGAGCTGCAAGACAAATTACTGCCTGAGGAATTGCAGGCAGAGGAAGCTATGCTACTGGTAAACAGGAGATGCAGCTGCAACCAATCTTAGACAATGAAGGGTCTGAGCTGTCACCCCACCCAGTGCAAGCACACTGCAGAGCAGAGCAGCGAAGAGCACAGAGCAGGAGCAGAGAGCAGCTCTGCAAGGCTCCTTACCAGAAAGGACCGTTCGTCTTCCAGATGAGCAACACCGACATTCCTTCTATTTAAGAAGTGCAGCAAGTTCAAGACTCTCCATTAGAGACAACCATTTGTTGATCTAGATTCTGTGTGCTTTGTCTCTTGACTCAAAATCTCATCACTGTGATACTGGACCTGGATTGGCTGATGAGCCAGCTACAATATTGGATTCTTGGTCTTCTGACCACTCTTGTGCCTGCTATTTTGCATTTAGACTTTAAAGGCAAACTTGCTGGCCTTTAAAGGACTTGATTTCATTTGTGTTTGTATGTGTTTGTGTGTGTATTTGTTTGTTTGCATACCACTTGTTTATTTGCTTGAAAACATCATAGTAAATTTGCAAACCTCTCTATGTAATAATAATATTATCTGATAATAATATTAACCCCCTGCTCAGGCAGGTAACCCTTTTGTTTTTGAATGCATGGCCTGAGACAGGAAGCTTGCTGATAGATCATTCACTGATTGATTAGTCAGATGCCACTTCAATTACCTACTATAATCAAATAAAATAATCATTTAAAAATGGATTTCAGTATCAGTATCTTGCTTGGTTAGACTCATATGAAAACTACTCCTTTAGATCTTTAGACACAAAAGACCTGCTAGGAAAGCAGGGAGATGCAGCAGGATCAATTAAAACACATTTCCATGTTCTGTTCAATAAAGCACTTTGAGATTCTCTTTTTCTGCCTTTGAGATAATGATAGGATATTAAGTTTTCCATAGTGGAAAACTAGCATCTGCAAAAAAAACACAAAAAACCTGTTGAAAGGAGAGGAAGATGCAGACTTTACATGGAACTCTGCAAGTATCTTATATTAGACTTTTTTTATTAAAAAATAAAGTGGTACCATGGTACTCAACTTCTTTGAAACTCATCGAATTTGGTACTCAACACATTTTGACACGAAAATTTTGTCCCAGTACTCATCATTTGTTTGGTACTCAATGGACAAACTAGAACTTGAGTGTCATCTGCCTTGTGACTCACTAAATTATTCCTTATGGGAAAAATTCATTTGGTATTCATCACACCTCCCAGAACCAATTAACAATGAGTACCAAGGTGCTACTGTAACCATATTAAATGAAATTGTAATTTAATTTTGTCGTATGCACCAATCTTAACATGCCATACTCACAAAGTACATACAAAAGGTAGATAAAAGCTAAAAATCAAAACCAAAAACCTTGCTATCTACAATATTGTATGAGACAAAGAAAAGGATAAATATTTTCAAAAATGTCTCTAATATTCTAACTTTTTAGTTCCCAGTAAAAAAAACAACAAAAAACTATTGTATCATTCTCTAAAGATTCTTTCCTTGTTTCCCTCAAAAAACAGCACATTTGTTCTCCTCATTTCTTCCCAATGTACTTACTTGAAGAGAAAACCTAAATTTGCATTCTTTATTAAGTTTCTGCTTTCCTAAAAGTGTTTTGTTTTAGATTAAGTTACAGTTTTTTTCAGAAATATAATGTAATTGTAGGGACATCTTTTTATTTTATACATGTAGACTAAATACTTCACTTAATCTGCATATTCAATATTATACTGTCTTAACTAGAAAAGCTATGGAGTCCCAGTAATCCAAAACATTCTTCGGAGGCAGAGAGAAAAACAATCCATCTGGATCCCAGGGGACTTGTAAATGTTTCAACTGTAAGCCATCTTATACAGGTTTTCTTTATATGATGTCGCCAATGTGATTTTGTTATTCCGCTCCCAAACTTGCTGCCATTGATCCATATTTATATTATATCCTAAGTCTATTGCCCACCTCACCATTGTTTCTTTAACCTGCTCCTCATATAGCTTATGTTCCAACAGGTGTTTATAAATATTCTTTGTTTTTTCTCTGGGCCTAGCAGTATTTTATCTAACCCCGTATCTTGTCTGTTAATACCCCCTTCTTACTTATCCTTCATATATTTTGCTTGTATCTGGAGATAAGACCACCACTCCAAGTATATTCCTTGTTTTTTTAGCTCTTGTTTTGATTTTAAATAACCTTCTTCTGTCAAAATGTCTTTGTATATAATAGCCTTGTCTTTCCTATACAAATTGGGATATGTGACTGCCTCCAATGGCAATAGCCAAGCCAGAATCTTTGTGTAATATTGATATTTAACTATATTCAAGCTTTTTATTAATTCTTGCCGAACCTTATGTCTTAAAAAATATTGGTGGTTTCTGCTTTGCCCCATCCAAATGTGAGCATGCCAACCCTGCTGGAGATCATAACCCTCTAAATGTAAACATCTTTTATTTTCTAAAGTTATCCAGTCTCTAATCCATGTTAGGGCCGCTGCTTGGTAATATAGCTCCCAATCTGGAAAACCAAAACCTCCCCTTTCTTTGGCATCCTGTAGTGCCTTTAATTTTATTCTTGCCTTCTTACCGGACCACACAAATTCTAAAGTTAATTTATTCAGCTCCCTGAAAAATTTCTTGTCTAATTGAATTGGGATATTCTGAAACAGAATATCATTTTAGGTAAGATGTTCATTTTCACAGCAGCAATCCTCCCAAATAATGAAAGATGCAAATTTTTCCAATGGTCTAAATCTACTTTTATATTCTTTATCAATTTGCCATAATTATTGTCTTTAATTGATGAGCAGCGTGCTGAAATAACTATCCCTAGATATTTTAATTTGGAAACTACTTGTATGCCTAATTTTGCCTCGAGGTTTCCTTTTTGTATGTTAGTCATGTTTTTTGTTATAATCTTTGTTTTGTTTCTGTTTATTTTCAAACCTGCCAGATCCCCATACTCTTCCAATATTTCGAATAGTTTCTGCCCTGATCGTTCTGGGTCTTCTAATATAAATGCTAAGTCGTCTGCATAAGCTTGAAGTTTGTATGTTTCTTTCTTAATCTTAAATCCTTTAATCTGCTCTTCTTGTCTTACTACTCTAGCAAGAATTTCTAATGTGTATATAAATAACAATGGCGAGAGAGGACATCCTTGTCTTGTACCTTTCTGTATGTTGAATTTATCAGTGGCCTCTCCATTTATTATGATCTGGGCCTTTTGTTCGGAATATATTGCGGTTATCACATTTAAAAAATTTCCCCCAACATCCATTAATTTTAATTGTTGGATCATAAATTGCCAATTGACATTGTCAAAAGACTTCTGTGCATCAAGGAACAGAAGTGCCACTTGGCGATCACTATGCGATTCATAAAATTCGAGAATGTCTAAGATTGTTCTTATATTCCGCTTAGTCTGTCTGTTTGGTAAAACCCCATTTTGATCCGAATGTATGAAATCAGTTAGGTATTTTTTGAATCTCTCCGCCATTATTGAGGCAAAAATTTTATAGTCAGAATTCAATAATGATATAGGTCTATAATTTTGTATCTGTGTTTTTTCCGCTTCTTCTTTTGGAATCAATATTATATTTGCCTCTGACCAGGACTTAGGTATTTTACCATCGGTTAATACAGTGTTGAAAACTTCTAGTAGGTATTGATTGAGTGCACTTTGTTGTTCTTTATATAGTTCCGCTGGTATTCCATCTGGGCCAGTTGCCTTATTGATCTTTTGTTTATTTATAGCCCTGGTTATTTCAGCCATTCTTATTTTCTCATTTAACATAGATTTTATTTCCTCCGGGATCTTCGGTATGTCTGCCTTCTCTTAAGTATTCTATTATCCTTTCTGCATTTTTTCCCTCATTTCTCTTATATAATTTTTCATAGTATCTTTGGGCATTTCCCCTTTTTATAGTCTCCTCCCCCTGAATCTCTCCTTTCTCATCTTCCAAATTAATAATCCGTTGCTTCTCTTTCTGCCTTCTTAGTTTATCGCTAGCCATCTTCCCGGTTTATTTGCGTGTTCAAAGTTATTGCCTTTGTTTTCAGGATCTCCCTCCGGCCAGATTAGCCAAAATGTATAATGGATATTCTTCTATGTGTTGGAAATGTAAAAAAGAAAAGGGCACCTTTTTTCATGTATGGTAGACATGTAGAGAAGCACAGGTGTATTGGTGTATGATCTGGGAATGGGCAATAGAAATGACTAGGCAAAACATTCTATACAAACCTGAGGCATTACTATTAGGAATACTAGAGAAAAATGTAAATAAAGAGGACACATATTTAATTATTCATGTGGTTATGGCGGCAAGGATACTATTTGCTCAAAAGTGGAAAGCAATGGAAGTACCAAGTGAGGAAGAATTAATAAAAAAATTATGTATTGCGCAGAACTTGATAGGATAACTAAAAGATTAAAAAATCAGGAAGAAACAGAATTTTATCGAATATGGAATAAATTTTATAGATGGAGGGGGAAAAATGGAGGTCACAAATAAGATGTCAATCAAAGACGATTTACTATGTTCTTTTTTTTCTTTGTATTCAATAAAAACTTTTAAAAAAATGTTCCAAAAATAACCTGAGCTGGCCTCTCCGATTCCTTGCATTCTTGCAGATAAGATCTCCTAAATTCACTTGAGAAGTATCTGGTTCTATTTGCTTCTATTTGCTTTAATAATAACAACACTCGTTGGACTGACACACTCCCATAACTAAACAGTATTAGAGTAGCCATAAGTAATTTCCACACTGATATCCTCTTCTACATCAAAGCAGATATATTTACAGCTAGGGCAAAATGTATGCATGATTCTGATGAAGGGAGATGGTGTGAAATAAATGTAGACCAGGCCTTGGAAGTAGGAAAGGAATATGTGAATTGTTAAGAGAAGAGAGAGAGTTTCTGAAAATATGACTCAGTCCTGAGAAAGAGGAAAGTATAAGAAAAAAAAGAAAGCCTGAAAACAACCTCACCTGGATTTTGAGAAATTCTGATAGGCTTTCAAAATTCTGTTCTTCTACCCTACAGCAATAAATAATTTGGAATCCTTAGCCTCTTTTTCCCACCTCACCTGTCTCAAAGGGTTGACACTAAATATGTCCCATTTATGCCCAAACATGCAAGCAAACTTTATTAAAATGTATTAAAATTGCATGGTTATTTCCTGGAATATTTACTCTTTTTCCCATTCAGTTCCCCCTCCTCCCCTGAATCTGATGCTACTTAAGAGTTTGGTAGGCAAAAAAATGCACTTACCTCATAAACCTGGGGGCTAGTTAAGCAACGAGCTATGAATCCACACCAACCTGGAAGAGTTGTTGTGAGCAATGGACCACTATGGGTCAAAATGGGCTTGAGGTATCTGTCACATTTCATTAAGGAAAATATACCTATCAAGTAACCATATGCAAATAGTTCAAATTACCATTAATAGATAAAGTAATTTCAGCTCATTCTTATACTGAACTATGTATTATGAATAGAGCTAGCCACCAGGTATCAGGAATTGTAAGGAAAAAGGAAAAGGAAAAATTCACAGGACAAAAGGTAATCAACCATCAGCCAGATCATAGAGCTGATTAAATAAAGAAGCCTTTGGAGCACATTAACTATCTCCAGAGTAAAAACGAGCTGTGAAACTAATGGAGAAACCATCTGTGAAAACTATTTATAAACCGAACTCCATGAATAAATGTTGTTTCAAGATTAATATATGCATCCTGAGTATAACAATTAAATTCAGCAGTGATTACTCATGTACAGTCAACAATCATTTGGTGATCTGGACCAACATTCTGAACTGAATCTGGATGATATAGAATAACATATTCTTTGTTTTCTTTGTAGCTCAGCTAGTCTAATAGGAATTCTTCACGTATTCTGTCTTGTACCACTTGGAGGGATGGTGTCAGAGCCCCTCAAATGTATTTGCCTTTAATCCTCCCATTGCTTGCTTTTGCCTCTCTATTTTTGGGGCTTGTCACACTGTTGGGGGAGGGTGCTTGCATGGGGAATATTATTAGCTTTGCTATGCTTTGTATGAGGTGCCTTCTGTCTGAGCGAGAGGAATGCGACCTGAAAACATCTGCCTTATCTGGAGCCTGGGACTGTTGGGAAACAAAACCGAGAGACCTTGAAATGGGCACTAAATCTCCAGCTTCTCATAACACTGTGGCACCTGTGGATTGGCTGGATTTCAATTGGACAGTGGGACACTGGGGGGAGGAGTTTTGAATTGCCCTTTTGATGTAATCCTTTATGCACCAAATCTTTAGACCTTGCTTTGCTCTCTTGCCATTACTAACTCTCAATAAAAGTTCCTTTTAAGACAATGCCTGTTTCAAGAGTTCTGCTTTTTTGGGAGATCTAGCTGAAGCAGGTCCTTTCATAAAGCAAGGTCTGCAGTAGTGCCCAACCTGGAGAGGCGTCTGCCTACTGAGGGGGGCCATGCACAGCATGTCTCTGCATGCAGCGAAATGAGAGAAGTTGGAACCAAAGACTGCAGTGACACAGCCATTCAGATTTATCGCGGAGAAAGCACCTCCACCTGGATAGAGGAAGCTGCTGCCCTAGAAGACGCCTTGAGGCTGATATGGTTGCTCGGTGATGGGAGGAGAGGGGACTGGGAGGAAAGGTCCCAAAAAGTAACTCTAACCCAAGGTCAGAAAAAGATTCACAAAAAAAGGATGGAACTGCTTTCTGATGATGAAGATCTGGACCCATAGTCGGATCCGATGGAGGGGATCCTCAAGCGAGCCATGAAATATATGGTGGAAGCTTTCAAGGACCTAAAAGCCAAATCATTGAGTCACCCAGAAAAAGAGGAAGAACTGACCAAGAAGGTTGGAAGCAGAGGAGATGGTGATAACGGAGACAGCAGCGGGGACTACTCACTGTGACAGAGACGGTGGTGGCTACTCCAGCAGTGCAGCCGCGGGTAAACCCCCGGAGAGCTCGGACCCCACGACCACTCAGAGAGAAAACTCGCCCAGAGGAGACTTGGTTTGCCGCTTGAACTGGCCCGAAGACATCCTGATAAACTGTTTCCAGGATGGGCTAAACGATGACCTGTACAATGCCTGTGTGGCTCATGGAACACCCACTCTATAAATGGTGTCTTCTGGCTGAAGAGGTAGAAATTGACCAGACCCAGAACCTGTACCATCCTGTGAAATCAGGGAGACAAAGCTAGCCTGAGGAAAGAGGAGAGACTAGCAAAACCTCCGCAACCCAACCATGTTCCACTGCCTGCTTCAACTGCAGCAAGAAAGGGCATCACACTGCAGAGTGCCACAGCAAGACCCCAGTTAGGAAGTTGGATCACACCTCTGGGGGGAAGCCAAGCAAATCCATCCAGCTGTCAAAAGACATAGCCCTGAAGTCCACAGAGGTCGTGGAGCTCCCCTGAGCCCCAAAGGCAGGGGGTAGAGCTCTGATACCACCAGACAATGATGATCCATTGGTAAGTGGGCCGACTGATCCCGTAACCATGGCCATAGAACTGACAATCCCAGGCATGGGCAGGAAAATGGCCCTAATTGCTCTGTTGGATTCGGACTGCACATGGTGCCTGATAAGTCCCAACTTAGTTGGGAAACTGGGGCCTCTCCTAAGAAAACTCAAGGAGCCCATCACTTTTTGCCAGCTTGATGGGTCCGTAGCAAGGGGCATCCCAGCAATTTTTGTCACCAAAACCCTGGGACTGACCATGGGAAGCCAGAGACTTTACTGTTCATCATGGCTCCTGGCATGGAATGGCCCCTGGGCTAACTTGGTTAAAGAAATGGAACCCCTTAATTGACTGGAGAGAGGGGAAGCTAAGGTTCCCAAGAAAGAGAGCGCCTCCCCCGGGGTTGCTTGGAAGTAGAACAGAGGGTGCAAAGCAGCTCAGTCCACATTGAGCAAGAGCTTCAGAGCATTCCGAAAAAGTACCAAGATCTAGTCGAGGTTTTCAGTGAGAAGAGGTTGGATGAGCTTTCCCCTTACTGACCTACGGACTGTGCTATTGAGATCATCCTGGGAGCTAAGTTGCCTAAGCCAAAGCTGTATTCTATGAACCCTAAAGAATTAGATGAGCTCCCCAGGTTCATCGACAACAATTTAGCCCGGGGATTCATCCAGCCTGCCAGACCTTGGGCAGCAGCCCATTCTATTCAGAGAAGAAGGATGGGTCTCTTCGCTTCTGTGTGGATTATAGGTGTTTAAATGCAGTATCCATGAAGAATGTGTACCCCCTACCCCTCATGAGGGACATGTTAGCCTACCTGGTGAAAGGAAAAATCATTCTAAGCTAGACCCGCAAGAAGCATATTATCGCATCAGGATTAAGGAAGAATGGAAGACTGCTTTCAACTGCCCTTTAGGTTGCTTCCAGTTCAGGGTGCTCTCTTTTGGGCTACAGGGAGCCCCCGCAGTGTTCATGCAACTGATCAATGAGGTCCTCCATGAGCACCTATATAAGGGGGTTCTGGTGTATTTGTCTGATATCCTGATTTACACCGAAACTAAAGCTGAACATGTGAAATTAGTCAGGGCAGTCTTAAAGAAGCTCCATGCTGCTAAATTGTATGCCAAGCTCTCAAAGTGTGAATTCCGTAAGGATCGAATTGACTATCTGGGCTACCGCATTTCTCACAAGGGGGTGGAGATGGACCCAGAGAAGATGTGGGCTGTCATGGAATGGACCCCTCCCCACACCAGGAAGCAACTGCAGAGTTTTCTGGGGTTCACCAACTTTTACAGACAAGTTATCCCCTCAGATCGCTCAGATCGCCTTCCCTATCACAAACTTATTGAAAACTAAGAGAGGGAGTAAGCCGAAGCCTGGCTAGCCACTAAAATGAACAGCTGAATGCCAAGCCGCATTTGAGAAACTTAAGAGATTTTTTTTCCACGGAACCAGTGCTGAAATACCCAGACCCGGAAAGGCCATTTGTGATTCAGGCAACACTAGCAATGTGGCAGTGGGGGCGGTGTTATTGCAGAAA
Source organism: Bothrops alternatus (assembly GCA_034064705.1). Classification (NCBI taxonomy): domain Eukaryota; kingdom Metazoa; phylum Chordata; class Lepidosauria; order Squamata; family Viperidae; genus Bothrops; species Bothrops alternatus. The sequence continues at coordinate 26,939,021 of JARGCV010000112.1, forward strand.
AACCAGCAGGGCCAGTTACAACTCTGTGACTACATATCCAAAAAATTGTTGGAGACTGAACAACAATGGGCTGCTTGGGCAAAGGAAGCCTATGCAGTGAGATGGGCCCTCTTAACCTGGAAGCATTTCCTAAAAGAGAGTAAAATCCCTTTCCAGGTCTGGACTGATATAAGAATCTTGAAACTTTAAAAAATCCCAGGAGGTTGTCTCCAAAACAGGCATGCTGGGCCCACTATTTCCATCATTTTAATTTCTCCATCCACTATCCACCAAGGGTGGGGACTTCCTGACAGATGCGTTGTCACAAATCCCATAACAGTGTGAAGGCAGAAGTGGTTAAACCTCTACTTTCCACACAGCAATCAACCACCCCAGCCACTATGAGGGCACAGATTAAAAAAAACCCACAGTTAGACAATGTGGTGATTGGGGAGTTCAGGAAGGTGCTGGAGAATGACGAGTGGTTCAGTGGCCATAAAAACCTCTGCTCAGTGCAATATGGGTTGGCTTGGGTTGGAGGAAAGCTGTATGTGCCTGAAAATCAGAGACTGAGGATCATGCAGGCCTGTCACAATTCAAAAATATCAGGACACTTTGGATTTGTAAAGACTCTTCACCTGCTTCAAAAGCAATTTTGGTGGCCCTCCTTAAAGAAGGACATTGAAAGCTATGTGGCTAGTTGCCCTACTTGTGCTGCTGCTAAATGTAGGCAGGGAAAACCCCCTGGCCTCCTGTAACTGGTAGCGAGCCCTTTGGCACCCTAGAGAAATATCTCCATGGACTTTATTATGGAGCTACCTGAAACCACGGGAAACACTATCATTTGGGTTGTCACCAACTTGTTCTCTAAACAAGCCCATTTTATCCCATGTCAGAAGATCCCAACTGTAAAGACTTTGGCTAAGGTGTTTGTTCAGCATATTTATTACCTTCATGGTGCCCCAAAGTGTATAATATCCGATATGGGTGTGCAATTCACCTCTAAGTTCTGGAAAGCCTTTTTGGACCTTTTAGGTTCGGATCAGGGACTGTCATATAGTCATCATCCTCAAACAAATGGGGGGGACAGAGCGAAAGAACTCAGTTCTAGAACAATACCTCTGTTTTATTAATTATCAGTAGGACAATTGGACTGATATGTTGCCGTTCGCTGAAGTGGCTTACAACAATGCAGTATACTCCAGTACTGGGTTCACTCCTTTCCAAGTGGCTAATGGCCAGAGTTTCCTTCCTATGCCTGAATTGCCTGCCAATGAACCTGCCATTCCTTCCCTTAAAGAGTGGGTTCATCAATTGCAGAACATCTGGCCAGTAGTTAGAAAAGCTTTGGATGAGGCTAGGGAAGCTTATAAGGCATAGGCTGACAAAAAGGATGGAGCCTAAGCCTTTCCATGTTGGAGATAGAGTTTATCTTTCCACTAGATTTTTACAGTCATTACAGCCATCAAAGAAACTGGGGCCAAAATATATTGGTCCATTTCCTATTAAGCGTGTTATCAATCCTGTTACAGTGGAGCTGGAACTCCCTAAGAGTTTGAGACAAATTCACCGTTTTCCATTGTAGCTTATTCAAACCTGAGGTCACCTCCAAACTACAACCTATTACTGCTCCGGTTCCTCAACCTATTATGGTTGAGGGCGAGCAACACATTGAAATCAAGGATATTTTAGATTCTCACAAACATCACGGGTCCACACAGTACTTAGTGGCCTGGAAAGACTTGCCTGCTTCACAGAATGAGTGGGCCCCTAGATTGCTCAAACGCTTCCATACACCCTATCCAAATAAACCTGATTAATGTGTTTATTTTTGTTTTTCCTTTCACCCCTTCCTGTTTTTGTTTTGCAGGTGGATTTGTCTTTCTATTGGGGGGGGGAGAATGTCAGAGCTCCTCAAATATATTTGCCTTTAATCCTCCCATTTCTCCCTTTCTTGCTTTTGCCTATGTATTTTTGGGGCTTGCCATAATGTTGGAGGAGAGTGCTTCCAAGGGGAATATTATTTGCTTTGCTCTGCTCTGTATGAGGTGCCCTTCCTCTGGGTGAGAAGAATCTGACCTGAAAACATCTGCCTTATCTCCCGAAAATGGAGCCTGGGGCCGTTGGGAAACAAAACCGAGAGAGACTTTGAGATGGGCGCTAAATCTCCAACTTCTCATAACACTGTGGCACCTGTGGATTGGCTGGATTTCAACAGGATAGTGGGACACTGGGTGGAGGGGTTTTGAATTGCCTTTTTGATGTAATCCTTTACGCACCAAATCTTTAGAACTTGCTTTGTTCTCTTGCCATCACTAATTCTCAATAAAAGTTCCTTTTGAGACAATGTCTGTTTCAAGAGTTCTGCTTTCTTGAGATCTAGCTGAGGCAGGTTCTTACAGATGGGTCATATTAGTTTCTGCTCACAATAAATGTGATTCATTTGGCTACTTCATTTCTATTCTGGATTATAACACTATCTTCATTTAGCAGTTGTTTTTACTGGAACACATAGCCTGTTCAAACCAGATAAGGATTGGCAGTTTTACAATTGCTTCCTGCATTGCATAAAGTTTTGCCCACTAAGAGTGTGGAAAGGATACTTGTGGTCAAAACTGTACCAAAGCCTGAAGATCCATGCACTTTCCTGTTTTGTCCAATTCCTTCGTTCAGCATCTGGACCATCCTGGGCAGGAAAGACAATTTTGTTATGCAAAGAACATTATCAAATAAAGGAATAATACGATCTGAGTAGGAGCAAGGTAACAACGGTTTTCCAGCAGAAATTTTCTTTTCAAAGGGGGCAGAAACATAACACCTAGAGACATGCTTAGAAAATAAAAGTGAGGAAGAGCTAAAACCCTGCACTTTGTTTGGAAATATGCTCATGTTGCCAGAAAAGGGTCAAATGTAGGCTTCCATAAAGGACATCTTGGGAAAGAGAGTGTCCATTTTGCTAGTTTAACTTCTGATACAAGAATGTGAAGTGACCATATCCATACAAAACCTGGGAGTCTGTTTTATGAAAATGTGCAAAATATGGAACCTAGTTACTAAATATACCAACTGGATCAAAAGTTTACTAAAGCTGACTTCCAGTTTTGGATTGCAGTAGGGTGCAGGCACACACGTGAGACTTCTCTCTTCATTACCTGCTTTTCCTCTGCCGGTAGACCCTTAATCGGGTCGAAAAGTCACCCTGGAGGGGTGACTACTGATGAGGAGGACTCTCGTTGATTGCAGGGGGAGGAGGCAGCTCCTTCTGCGGTCCGAGGCAGCTCCTCAGGGCCGATGGAGAAAAGATCGGCCAGTAACATGGCCGATCATTTAGCTGCTCCAGCCGAAAGTCAAAAAAACATCTAAGCATTAAGAAACCATCGTGGATGATCCTGGTGAGACTTTTCCCTCTCTCTCTTTGCTTAACTACTCTCCTGTTAAAAGCCTTTTGGAATTACTTCCCTCCTCTGAAAGAGCTGCCTTTGTTTATCTGGGGAAAACAGCTTTCCATAACAAAGGAAAAAACTTCTTATTGACTATTTTTATTTTTGGTTACTTGGGGGCCCTGGAAAAATCCTTATCATAAAACTTTATTATTATATCTTCTAAGCTGGAGAATATTGTTTTCCTATGCCCTGGACCTATTTTTTTAAAGAGATAAATCTTTATTGTTTGGGAAAAAACAACAACTCTATGAGAAGCCAGAAAAGAGATTCCATAGCTCTTTGACTTTGCTAACCTCATTTTTGGTGTCTGAAAGAGACCTTCATAGTTTACTGAGGACACCTTGTGGAGAAATTTAAAACTGCAACTGTTTCTTGGTTTTGGTCTAATAGCTGTTATTGGTGGGGGTGGATACTGACTAAATGTTTTGGAATATAGCCTCCACTAAAAGATAACAGGATTGGATTTAGTTACTACTGAAATGGAGAAACTGTAAACTCATACTGGAAAAAAATTATGAAGCTACTGAGAAAATATGTTCCCAAATAAGAGAGAGTACTGCAGAAATAATAAACAGAAATTCTACTGTGAACTTACAAACTGACCTTCAGACTCTATTTGATCATTCTACAGACCAAAAAGCAATAGAAGAGGAATTAATTTACAACCTATGGAGACTTTGGATGACCAAAAAATGATTGTAACTAAACTATCTACAATTGCAAAACTAACAGAAATGGACTTGAAATTACAACTGTTGGAGAATTATGACAACTTTGATAATCAACTACTAATTATAAAATTGGATATGATCGAGTGTTTTATCCAGCAGACAGGAGCCAGGCGTCAAAAACAGAGGATGGGAAGTCTTTTACTGACCCAAATGACATTACAAGCAATAATGGGAGATCTACTTGCTGAAATAGAGGCTTTGTTATGGAAACCTTCTTGACATAAAAAGAAAGCCAGAATAAGACTAAAAAGAGAAATTTAAAATTATATGTAATTGATTAAAAAGGTTTTGAGAAATATGGATTGATTTAAGGATTAAGATTTAGAGTTGAAAATTTGTGATTATTAGAATATATATGTTAAACAGAGTAAGAATGTATTTTTGGAATAATATGTTTATTTGTATGAAAATTATTTTGTAATGGAATGAGAATAAGAATATGAAAGAAGTTTTTAGAAATTCGGATTGATTTAACAACTAATTGAGTGTGTTAAGTTAGTAAGATGATGCTTTGTGTAATAATAGGTGTGTTCTTTTTTTATAGACATGATAATTATTTGAATGAGATTTAAATGTTATCTGAAGAAATAAGAGAGATTTGTGATAAAATCAATGATTTATGAGATTATGAATTAAAATATATTTGGATAAGTATTTTAGAAGGGATACCTGAAGTGATAATATATTTATCTAAGATTAAATTGGACTATGGTAACTGTAAATTAATAAAGTTCAAAACAGGATTAGGATTTATAGATATGTAATGTAGAAATGGATTATGTTAAATAGGTTATATTATTTGAGGGAAATAGAGAGGGAACATTTAATGTATTTACTTGAGTTATTATATGATTTTGGTTTTGGATGATTGATCACCTAACCACCATGGTGTGTCTTGAGCATTCTGTTGTAAAAGTTAAAAAACCAATAAAATTTGTTATTAAAAAAAGTTTACTTAAGCTATATGAGCTATATGAAGCAAGGGCAACTATTCACAAACATGGAGTTCCTCCATAAGACATAAAAGGAGGATGTAACTTATACTACTCCTATTTAGGACATGAGTATCAGGATAGCATCCTGCCTTTTGTCCTAATTATACAGCTCTAAACAACATAAAAACTGTCAAATGGAACTCTGGTTTTAAAGACGACCAGATGAGAAATGTCTGTATAAATATAAATAAATATCAATAAATAATTTAATTAGTATACGATTTTCTTTCCTGAGATGAACTGGAACAATTGCTGAAAATTAGAAGGTTCAGTCAGTTGAAAACAGAAGGTAAGAAAAAGGAAAGAGTTCTAGGAGATATCTGAAAAGGAAGTAGGTTATTCAGAAGGAACATTCTATTTCTCCCTCCAAACTTTTAAGGAAGTTAATCCTTCACATGTCTTGGTGAATGCAATAATGTATTTGGTGACTGCCAGACTTCAGGGGTGTGGGGCATTAAGCTTTAGCTGTATTGTTATTTAAAAACTAATTTTAAAAAAGGAGATATAGGAATCCAAAACTGGAGCTTCTTTGTAAGAAATACATCAAATAGATATGGGGGGAACAAGGTGAGGAGGCACAGCAGTAGAGGACAAAGATGAAAGAAAACAAGGCAATATGTGATTGTTCCTTCTTTCCTTTCCTTTCTGTATGTATGTATAGGATGAAACAAAATTGAAGGACAAAAATAAAACTTCCTAACAAACAAAGAACTTGGCTGCCCCATTTATATTCTAATACTGTGTTTCCCTGAAAATAAAACCTATCCCAAAAATAAGCCCTAGTTAAAGCCCCGCCCATCCACGCACCTCTTCCCTTTCACTCCCCTTCCGAGCCAAACTGCTGGCACTTTTGGTTCCCTGGCCCCCTTTGCAGCTCTGTCCACACAGCCACCAAAGCAGCAGGCGGAGCCCTGGAAGGTCGGAGAGGATGCTGAAGTGAGTGGGGATCCTGCCTGCAGCGCCCATGCCGGCTGCCCCTTCCTTGCCAGAGCTGGAATGCCGCTGCATTTCAGTAGATGCCGGCCTTCCCTCCAGCAGGCCTGGGCAGTTGCTGGAGAGAGATGGGCCTGTTTCAGCACCTGGTGCCCTTGGAGGGTTTGCCTTGCCACCTGCTTTCCAGCTCCGTCTTGTTTCTCCACCGTTGCGGAGCTGGAGAGCTTGCCTCATCACCAACCAGATGCCTTCACTTCCCCCAAGCATTTCTTTGCTAACTTGCTTTTCAGCTGCATCACATTTCTCTATCACGTTTCTCCATCATGTTTCTCTGCCACCATGTGCAGGGAAACAAAGGAAGTTTGTGGGGCTAAAAAAAAAAGTTCAAACAGATCTTCTAACTTTGCGAGAAGTTGGAAGGACTGATTGAACTTTTTTTTTTTAGTCCCACAAACTTTTGTTTCCTGCATGCAATGGCAGAGAAACACGATGCAGAAACATGACACAGCTGAAAAGCAGGTTAGCAAAGAAATGCTTGGGGGAAGCAAGGGCATCTGGGTAGTGGTGGGGCAAACTCTCCAGCTCCCCAGTGGTGGAGAAACACGACAGAGCTGGAAAGCAGGTGGCAACGCAAATCCCCAAGGGCACCAGGTGCTGAAACAGGCCTCTTTCCAGGAGCTGCCCAGGCCTGTTGGAGGGAAGGCTGGCATCTACTGAAATGCAGTGGCATTCTCGCTCTGGTGGGGAAGGGGCAGCCAGCATGGGCATTACAGGCAGAATGCCCACTCGTTTCAGCACTCTCCCCAACCTCTGGGACTCCGCTGACACTTTGGCCCTGGGCAGCCACCTCCCTGCTCACTTCTCAGGTGGGCCGGGCTGGGCCAGGAAGGCGGCTCCCCAGCATTCCCGGGGCAAAGGCCCCCTGCTCTGCCTGGAGGAGCGTCAGCCTGGCTGACCCTGCCTTGGCATCCTTCCTGCCACCACCCAGCACAGCCGCCCCAGGGCTGCAGGAGCTGGCCTGGCATGGGAACAGCATACATGTCCCCCGCCCGAACTCTCTCATACCCTACCTTTACCATAGTTGGTCTGTCCTGATACTCCAAGGTTGGCCCATCACTGTCGCACTTTGAACTCTGCATCTCCACCTCATGCGCTCACCTCCTGCTATAAGAAATTCCCTGAAAATAAGCCCTAGTGCTTATTTCGGAGCCCAAAAGAAAATAAGACTGAGTCTTATTTTCAGGGAAACACAGTATAAGGCTGAAGCTTGCCTGTGAATTTCACAGCCACATAAGTTGAGCACAAGTTTTTTTTGGGGGGGGAGGTAGAATATGAATGCTGCTCGAACATGCTTTTATATGAACATCACTGACTCTTTGAAAAAGTTAACTACTTACTCCTTGTAAGACTTGGAAACTGTCATTGTTGGGTGGAGGGTCTTGATCTGGGTCAATTCCAACTCTGTACAAATATCAGGAAACAAAGAGCATGAGATAATTAACTGAATACCTTTTCCACTGGGCTTGAGGCCAGTGGAAAAGATGTAGCATAGGTAGGTATGCATAGCGCAAAAAGAAAGTGTCTGGTAATATAATGGTTGTTAAGTATTACTGTGCTTCTACTCGAATACTCTAATTTCAGGATACTATTTTTTTAACAACCTTAGTAAAATACCATTCCATAGAACTGAAGCTATAAATATTGTGTAGAAAGAGAATGCTTGTTTGACTATTGCAGACCTTGAAAGCTTCATCAACTTTCTGTTTTAATAAGACAACCAGATATGTTAAGAGAAACAACTAAGTACCTCTCTGGATTTTATTTTCTAATGACTATTGTTATTAATTAAGGAAATGAGTTATCTGACCTTGAAAGACTTAGGACAGGGGTGTCCAATTTTGACAACTTTAAGACCTGTGGACTTCAACTTCCCATGCTGGCTAGGGAATTCTGAGAGTTGAAGTCCACATGTTTTAAATTTGCCAAGGTTGGGCACTCCTGCTGTAGAGTATCAATAGAAGAAGGGGAAAATCAGGAGCATGGAACCGAATCCATCTCAAGAGGTTGGTTCTGCTCCCTACAGCATGGACTGGATGTTATCGGGGTTTGAGGATCAGGAGAGAAGCAGCCCCTCTACTGAATTCACCCTGTTCCCTTCTCCCCATCTCCTGCACTTATACCATGGTTCTAAATCAGTGCCCAGAGTTTAGAAGAATGTGACAGAAAGTCTCTAGTGGCCACATCAGTTCTGTAGTGGCTTCATTGAGGAATTCAATTATCAGAAGTGAAATAAAGACTGAAGAACCAGTTGCATAGAAAGCTGACAGGAGTTCAGTCAACGTTGCAGGAAGATACACCATAAGCAAGTATTTTTTTTTAAGGCAGTAGAAATATTGTAAGCATGAAAAGATCACTCAGCAGTATTACACCCTATCAGTGATCTTTAGAACCCAACAAAAAATTCAAATATAAGGCAAATTTGTTGCCAAGTAAATGCAAAGGCAAGGAATATGGTCGATGCAATTCTTAACTGAAAGAGGATTCTTTGTAGTAATGTTTTAACTTATAATACAGTGAAGTATTTTAAAATATATCTTATATTCCTCTGGGTTTTGATGACTCATCACAAACAAACAAAACTTTCCACCATGATTTTCTTTTTATTAACATTACTCCCATTTCCCCTAACTCTTTTGAACAAACATCTTCAATTTATCCAAATACAGCTTTCCACTGTTCCACATCCACCCAGCTAAATTACTGAACATGAAACTGAAACACAAGGTTAACTCTGTGGTTGTGCTTTGAAAAGCATGGCAGTCTCATCTGACTTGCAACCCTGATATGGAGATATGGGGCAATTTAATTTTTGGGGCCTTGAGTGGCAATCTGTATTGACAAGGAAAGGCCCATGGGAACAGTTAGGATCTTTTATTATACACAACTGCAGGCAATGGATTTTAATCTAGGTTAGACTGCAGTTTATGTGTATAGAGCAGAGAGGAAGACTAAACACACCCTCTTTTTCAGACCAGGGTCTTGACAGTTTGGGCCTCCTAAGCTAGCAACATCTATGAACTCATACTTAAGGAAGAAGCTACAGCTATTTAGGGGAAGATGCAAAGTACCAAAAAGTGTCTGATAGGATAACAATTGTTAAGTATTACTGTGCTTCTATTCTAATACTTTTAGCAATTTTATTTATTATGAAATTCATTTATTATAAAATTTATTTTCTCTCCATCTTGTATTCAATGACTCTGGGCGGATATGATTTTATTTGTAGATCAAAACCAAGGACCATAAAACTCTTGTTCTATCTGTAAATCATAACCAAAACTTTGAGCAGTAACAATATCCTACATAATTCAAACCAGGTTATCTGAATGATAGTGTTCCCCAATATAAATTGGTCCAAGATGGAAAGAGCTTTCTCTCTGTTCCATCTGCTTGTGAAACACATTTGGCAAAAATTTGGAAGACAGCCTTCTAAAATCATTAACTCCCACTTCTTTCCTCTGATGATCTTCCCCTGGTAAGCAAACAATGTTTTTATTTATATAATAGTTATTTATAATCAGTACAAAATTATAATTTGCTCAAACAGCTCAGTTATTTCATGTTTTCCTCACAACAAGGATAAGCACAACTGAGTCTCTAAAGCTTTCTATTTGGCAGGGTTTTAAATTTCAGTACAATATCCATACTAATTCATGCAACATTTAATGCAAAAGAAAAAATGAACAGACATAGGAAAATCCAAACCAGTGGAACATTATATAGATTTTGCAAAAATCTAGTTTTAGATATTCAAAAACCAGTTAAATCTGCAACCTATGTACTTTTATCTGTGGCTGCCAATTTAATTATTATTATTCCCAAATCCATTTCTGGCAAACATTTGTTTAGAATATTCACTTCTATCTACAAACTGACTTAGCTTATTTAAGGAAAAATTCTTCATACCAAATATGTTAAGAAAAATAATAATCCTCATCAGGATTTAGAAGAATAGCCCAATTTGGCAAAGGCCAGATAATGTAAAGAAGTTGAAGTGGGTTTTGAGACAAGATAATAAATGCAATCTGATTTGCAAAAGAGTTAGCTCCTAACAAACTTATGATTGCCTGTGAGTTTCTGCACTCTTTTCAGTTGCTAGATAGAACACATGGAGAATGATAATAGTATTTTTCCAATTCACATGTAGTAAAATCTGCAGTAAAAATAAGAATGGTGAAAAGTCTTCTGCAGCATTAAGAGAAATACATGCAACAGCAGACAAAGAATGCAAATGCTTAAGATTAGAAAAATGAAGAAAGCCAAGCACCAGGTAAAGATCATTCTGTTTGGTCACCTGAAATACAGCCAGCGGCTTTCATTCATCTCTTCCACCGATGGAATATATTCATCGACTCTAGTATAGCACAAAAATGGGATTGATTTACTTATACATTATTTTTTTTATAAAAAAAATGCCTTTCCATGTTTTTTCTTCTAGGACTACTTTACGCAAAACAAAATACCATTAATGGAGTGCAAAGTATGAAAATCAAAAAGAACAGTAAGAAAAAATACAATAATATTAAGTAACTCAGAAAATTAAAAATGATTATGATTATCGTTAAAAGAAATTAAAGGCACCAAGCAAACCTTCTCTTTCAAGTGTCCTTGATCCATAACTAGCGTTCATTCATTCGTTTTCCTCTCTCCCTGCCACCCACTTCAGTGCCAATGGAATGTGGAGAGCAAGGATGGAGATAAAAGCTGGAAGTTTTGATGAAACACCACAAGCTTCCATCAACCTTCCTAAGCAAGCAAAAAAACTTGAGCTGAAATGTATATAGAAAACCAGAGTCCTGTTATAATTAATCAGAGGCACTTATAATGAGAAGTTTTCCCATCATTCCTCTTCTCATTCCTAGGTTCATTGTTTCTACTCTTTTCAGAGTCACTTCTGTCCTTCTCTTTATGTTTTTATGGAATGCTACCATCTTCTTTCCAGGTCCTTGCTTCCTATAGTGGCAACCTACTTTCCCAAGCTTTTCTGCTTCTTCTATGATTTTCTCATTTGCTTGGACTGCTGAAGGACCCTCATACGATCATTCAAATGCAGGTAGTCCTCGACTTATAACAGTTCATTTAGTGACTGTCCAAAGTTACAACAGTACTGAAAAAAAAAGTGACTTATGACCATTTTTCACACTTATGACTTTGCGGCATCCCCACAGTCACATGATAAAAATTCAGATGCTTGGCTACTGGTTCATATTTAAGACAGTTGTAGTGTCCTGGGGTCATGTGATCCTCTTTTGCGATCTTCTGACAAGCAAAGTCAATGGGGAAGTCAATTGACTTAACAACCATGTTACTAACTTAACAACTGCAGTGATCTACTTAACAACTGTGGCAAGAAATATCTAAAATGGGACAAAACTCACTTAACAACTGTCTCACTTAGCAACAGAAGTTTTGGGCTCAGTTGTGGTTGTAAATCAAGGACTACCTGTAATGCACCATCATAGGCAAGAGTTTTCTATATATTTCAGGCCAGATCCTCACCTAAGAATTACATTTTCTTGGTTAAAATCCAGTGGCTGATTATAATGTAGCAGCTGGTGCATAATTGGATGTAATACAACATCATGGCACTTTATAACTCAGGCCTCAGAGTTCAGCAGTTGCACCAAAAATACAGAGAAGGAATGCAACCCATCCTTGCACTGCAGCACAATGTGTCCTAGCTATATGATTTGCAGAAGTAGTCCTCAGTAGTGATAGTTATGACCACTACTGAGCCCAAAATTTCTGCTGCTAAGCTAGATAGTTGTTAAATGAGTTTTGCCCCATTTTAGGACCTTTCTTGCCACAGCTGTTAAGTGAATCACTGCAGTTGTTAGTAAACATGGTTGTTAAATGAATTTGGCTTTCCTATTAACTTTGCTTGTCAGAAGGTCACAAAAGGTTACCACAACCATCATAAATACATGCCAGTTGACAAATGTACAATTTTTTATCATGTGACCATGGGGATAATGCAACAGTTGTAAGTGTGAAAAATGGTCATAAGTCACTTTTTTCAGTGCCATTGTAACTTTGAATGGTCACTAAACAAATGACTTTAAGTTGGAGACTACTTATACTAGCCGTCTTCTCTACAGCAATGGAAACATCTGGCAACAAGGGAATATTGTGGCATTTCCTGTGATTGTAATTCTAGTGTTTTGTCAAGAAAAGTTCCACTTGCATCAGATGTCTTAGCTAAATTTTTCACCACTGAAGTCCTTTGCAATATATCTCATTATTTCTAGAACGATCCTCCTCCTTTTAAGAAGTTTTCTTTGAAGGAATGGTGTGTGGAGAAAAAACACAGTAGGAATACGTTTTGGCTCACACAATTCTGAAGCCATACCTGAATCAAAGTTTACTGATTGGAAAGATAGGGAGAAATGTACTTGCATTTACACACAACACTTGTAGATCATTATGGATAAAATTGCTACCAGAATTCCAATTACATAGAAAGAAACATACATATAAAAGTTATATTTATTTTCAACATTCTAGAACAATGTTCCTGGGGTAATGCAAAATCTATGTGGCATTATACTGTCCATCCAAGATGCCATTCTTGAGGCCTTAGAAAAAACTAAAATTATGAAATGTTTCATTTTAAAAATACTAAATAAGTTTTTCAAAATATGGATAAGGTCTTTCCTATAGTTCTTCACTGACTAAATAATTCTTGCCAGGCTGTCTTGAACAATTTCAAAGTTCCGCTGTCAGAAGTTTTCAGAAATTTTTGATATATTCAACCAAGTGCTAGCAGCTGATACATCAACTATATGAGACAGTGACTCAATTCAGATATGCAGTATTTTCAAGCCATAAAATTAAAGCCTAAAATATTTGATTTTTTAAAAAATAGAATAATAGCTAACAAAGGGAAACTAAGATGATAATGGCTTGTCTACTTTCCCTTTCTCATCTACTCTGTCCTTCAGTCCCTAGCTGCATGCACAAAGATAGCTGTACATAATTCTAATGCTGTTAAAACAAAGTATTTACCATAACTAATTGATTGGAAGCCACTCAGAATTTAGTATAAGATGATCAGCTACATAAATGTTTTAAATAAATAATTCAGATACTAAATCATACTAGCCCAGGTTTGTAAATCCATTTCAAAATTATGATGTTATACTCTAGCTGGATAAAGTTAATCATAGCAAGCCACAATAAATACTTGCCTACCATTGGTTCTTTAGCCATGGTCTGAAATGTTAATATTGTAAACTGGTCAACACTCTCCTATACTATTACTACATAAACCCATTAAATGACTGGATTATTATGTGCTTAGTAGCTTCTTGGAACTGCTCCTAAGTGAATAAATTTCTCTGGTATAAATTAAGAAAAATAAGTCATTTCAGAATTACTGATTTTAAAAGCACAAACTCTTTTAAATAGTGTTCTCACAGGAAATATTTTTACTGCTGCATCATTTCCTTTCTCAGAACTATAAGCAAAACTAATTGATCAGCTCTTTGCTGCATAGTGGTTTAGGATATCCTGATTCAAGCATTATTTTCTCTAAAGGCTGTTATCAGCAGAAGACCTGAAAGATAACTGAATGCTAAATGCTCATGTTTATGCATGACTTAAATATAATGCAATCCTCTGTCTTAATGAATTGGGTTGTAACAAGGGCTCACTCTTTACTAATGAAGAACATTTAAAAAACCTTCAAAGCAGTTAAGCCAAAAGTTGCGCAGGACATTAGTAATGGCTAAAGGTATCTAACTGAATAAGGTAAACACAAAAATTGTATTAGATTAGAAGGTTCCCTGGTAACAAATGACTGTATCAGATTTCCAAGTAAATGTGCTATGCACATAACTTTCTATCCTTTTTTTTTCACTAGTAATCCTCAAATGGACATCACATCTTACACTCTAATTGTAATTTCAGCTAAACAGAATCCCTCTTCTACACACTGTATCTGACCACAAGTAAGGTTAGTGATGGCTATATTCCTTACTGTGCCAAAGTATTATTAACCTCGACTAGAATATTCTTCTATTGCAGAGAGAATACAGGTAGTTCTTAACTTACAACAGTTCGTTTAGTATCCGTACAAAGTTATAATGGCACTGAAAAAAGTGACTTCATTCCATTTTTCACACTTATGACCATTGCAACTACCTGACAAGCAAAGAGAATGGGAAAGCCAGATTCATTTAACCACTGTGTTATTAATTTAACAACTTCAGTGATTTACTTAACAAATGTGGCAAGAAAAATCATAAAATGAGGCAAAACTCACAACAAATTTATCACTTAACAACATACATTTTGGGCTCAATTGTGATCAAATGTTGAGGACTACCTGTAATTAGCACTGCCTCAAACTCTAACCAACTAATACTGGTACGATTTTTCCTCCTCTTCTCTTTGTATTACAGTTGCCCATGACTGCCATCTTCTGGGTTGTTATATGTCCTGCAGCTTCAATGATTTTCTATTCTGTACATTATTTATTATTTATTATTATTATTTATTTAACTTCTATGCCGCCCTATTCCGGAGAACTCAGGGCGGCTCACAACATGATAGAAATTACCAATAAAATACATGAATATAAAAACCCCTAAGTTAAAAAAGAAAAACCAATCATTCCACAAACATACACACAAACATACACTGGCTAGGGGCAAGGTGTTAGCTGCCCCAGGCCTGCCGGCAAAAGTATGTTTTAAGCAATTTACGAAAGGCGGAGAGGGTGGGGGTGACACGGATCTCCGGGGGGAGTTGATTCCAGAGGGCCGGGGCCGCAACAGAGAAGGCTCTTCCCCTAGGCCCTGCCAGGCGACACTGTCTGGCTGACGGGACCTGGAGAAGGCCGACTCTGTGGGCCCTAACCGGCCGCTGGGATTCATGAGGCAGCAGACGGTCCCGTAAATAACCTGGTCCGATGCCATGTAGGGCTTTATAGGTCATAACCAACACTTTGAATTGGGTTCGGAGACCAATTGGCAGCCAATGCAGCTCGCGGAGTGATGCCGAAATGTGGGCATTTCTAGGCAAGCCCAACACTGCTCGCGCGGCTGCATTCTGCATTACCTGAAGTCTCCGAACATTTTTCAAAGGTAGCCCCATGTAGAGAGCATTGCAGTAGTTGAGCCTCGAGGTGATAAGGGCATGAGTGACTGTGAGAAGAGACTCCCGGTCCAAATAGGGCCGCAACTGGTGCACCAGGCGAAGCTGGGCAAATGTCCTCGCCACAGCCGAAAGATGATGTTCCAAATTAAGCTGTGGATCGAGGAGGACGCCCAAGTTGCGGACCTTATCCGAGGGGGTCAAAAGCTCCCCCCCAGGCTAATGGATGGATAGATTGAACTATCTTTGGGAGGCAGAACCCATAGCCACTCCGTCTTGTCGGGGTTGAGTTTGAGCCTGTTGGCACCCATCCAAACCCTAACAGCCTCCAGACATCGGCACATCACTTCCGCTGCTTCACTGAAATGACACGGGGTGGAGATGTAAAGCTGGGTATCATCAGCATACTGATGATATCTCACCCCCTGTTGTCGGATGATCTCACCCAGTGGTTTCATGTAGATATTAAACAGCAGAGGGGAGAGGACCAATCCCTGAGGGACCCCACAAGGGAGGAACCTAGGGGTCGACCTCTGACCCCCTGCCAACACCGACTGAGACCGACCAGTGAGGTAGGAGGTGAACCACTGCAAAACAGTGCCCCCAACCCCCAACCCCTCCAGTCAGTGCAGAAGGATACCATGGTCAATGGTATTGAAAGCCGCTGAGAGGTCAAGTAGCACCAGGATAGTGGAAATCCGCTATCCCGGGCCCGCCAGAGATCATCCGTCAGCGCGACCAAAGCAGTTTCCGTGGAGTAGCCGAGCCTGAATCCTGACTGTTGAGGGCCCAGATAATTGGCCTCATCCAAGGACCGTTGGAGCTGGAGTGACACCACCTTCTCAACAACCTTCCCTATAAAGGGAAGATTGGAGACAGGACGGTAGTTGTTTAAGACAGCTGGGTCCAGGGAAGGCTTCTTGAGGAGGGGGCGCACAATTGCCTCCTTGCAGGGAGCCGGAAAGGACCCTCCCTCAAAGAAGCATTGACAATCTCCTGAACCCAGCCCCGCGTCACCTCCCTGCTGGCCGAAACCAGCCAGGAGGGGCACGGGTCCAATAAACAGGTGGCGGAGCTCACAGCTGCAATGGCCTTGTCGACTTCATCAGGTGCTACCAGGTCAAACTCCTCCCACACAACAGGATCAAAACGAGTCCCTGTCATCTCGACTGAATCATTATCAGCCGATACTGCATTCCAATTGGAGTCAAGGTCCATCCGAATCTGGGCGATTTTATCCATGCAAAACTTATTAAAGTCCTCAGCACTACCCTGCAAGGGTGCATCAACGCCCCCCTGATTAAGGAGGGAGCGAGTTACCCTGAACAGGGCGGCTGGGCGGGATTCCGCAGATGCAATCAAGGCGGAATGATACGCGCATCTTGCCGCCTTGAGCGCCACCTGATAAGTCTTGATATAAGATCTTAAAAGTGTTCGGTCAGATACGGATACAGATACAGACAGACTCAGCTCAATTAAAAGGAAATAGGGTTAACACTGCAAATCTTTAAGAGCTTGTCTCTTTACAAAGCATACTCCTTTATCTATGATTTAGCTCAGGAGTGGATAAGAAAGAGAAGGATATCAAAGTTCCAAACAAATTATAATTGTTTGGAAAGGATATCTCCTGACCGTTTGACAAAATAAATCCCAAAGAACTTTGTTGCTGAAATGAAGGTTGATGAAAATAATCAGAATGGAATTTTGCTGTGAGTGAACTATAGATCCTGGTCCTGCCTAATAGTCACAAGTAACTCCTTGGTTTAGAATTCTTCCTCATACTAGTAATCAATCAAAAGCAATCTTCTATTTGAAAGTGTCTCTTTACCTTAAAAGAAACACATATACAAAACCAGTTTAACTTTTCAAAGCAGCAAACTTCTGAATATATGATTATGATCATATATTTTCTATGCAACTAAGTACATTATTTTGTTTATTTATAGCATACCATTATTATTTTTACAGATAAATCAAAGTGGCAAAGATATCCAATATGCCTTCTTTCTATTTTCCCCTCTGTGAGGTGTATTGAGCTGAGAGAGAGTAACTGGCGCAAGGTCACCCAACTGGCTTTCATGGCTATGGCAGGACTTGAACTCACAATCTCCTGTTTTCTGACTTGGTGTCTTAACCAATAAACCAAAATGGCTCCAGTTTGAATATCTGTTAATACTGATTTGATTTTTTAAAAAAGTCATGTTATGAACAAGTTGGTTCAAATTCAGACTGGATACCTTATGTTTAGCCATGACAACATGGGTGTTGTGCCTCCACCAATGATCCAGACAGTAAAAAAGACAATAAGTAGGGTTGTGGAGAACATCATCTGATGAGCATAAGTTGCAGTGTCCCGGATGGAAAGAGCAAATGCCATGGCTCCACGGAGACCTGCAGGCAACAGTGACAAAAGGACAGTGGTTGTCACACAGTAGGGAAGAGCTGTTTTGAGTTATCTCCATCTAAATAGAATGCCAGCATTTAATATTTAACACAATCTATAATTACCAATGTTATACACAGTTTCTCAACTCCAGGAAAGAGAATCTGTTACTACAATGAAATATGAATGCTTTTTAAAATCAGTATGTATCTGTTGAAGATTATGCAAGCCGCTCAACAATTAACAAAGCAGCTAAAAGAAACCCACCATTTAATTGGTCTCAGTGGTTTATAAAAATAAGTTTTGAAAAAACACAGTAGACTTCCGGTTCCGGGTCGCGGCGTCGCTAGTCGAGCTCGCCGACTAGTTTTCCCTCCGTCGGCGGACCCTTATGCGGGTCCAAAGTTGCCCTGGAGGGTGCAACTTTCCTACAAGGAGGCAGCGTTCCGGCAGCAGAGCAGCAGCGGCTCCTCCAGCTGTCCGGACAGAACTCTGAGGGCCGACGGAGAAGAAGATCGGCCAGTAAAATGGCCGATCGCTCTGCCACAAGAAACCGCAAGTCAAAAGAACATCTAAGCTTCAGACCCACCGTGGTGAATCTGGGTGAGACCTTTCCTTTTTTTTCCCTCTCTTTGTTTTTTTTGTTTTGTTTTTTGCCTGTAAGAGCTGTGTTGGAAAGATTTCCCTAGCTCGGAAAGGCAGCTTTTACTCGTTGGGGAAGAAAGGTGAACAAAGGAATAAAGTAAAGCTTTAGAAATTACGTTGTTTTTTTTTATACAACTACGTTTTGGGGTATTGGAAAATTTTTTTTAAGAGCTTTATTATTAGCCTATGTTGTTTTCTTTTGAGTAAAGAAAGAAAAATGAAAAACGAAATGACTTTTGGGGGAAAAATGGATTTATTTTTTTTAGCTAACTGAGGACATCTGCTGGTTAAAAAGTGATATTGCAACTGGAAAGGAGATGATCTCTTTACATGAAAGTTAACTGGACGTTTGAATTTTTTTTTTAATGGAGCTGTACTCACAATTAAACTGTAAACTTCTGGAAAAAATTTATGAGACTAAAGAGGAAATATGTGCTACAATGAAAGAGTTTACTACAGAACTAAGAGCCAGAATCTCTTCCTCAAACTTTAAAATTGACTTTCAGATTGCACCTGATTCTTCTATCAAACAGATTTTACAAGAAGAGGACTTAACTGAGAACAAAGAGAAATTGACTTTGCCTTATATGCAACTCAGTTATGGCGTTGAGAATCAGGGAAAGCAAAGACTGGGACTTGGAACTCTAAAGCAACAAGACTTTATGCAAAAAAAAATCAGAAGGCCAATTCAGAGGTCAGGGTGGTTCTTATTGATCCAAAAGATATTACAAACAACAAAGAGAGACCTATCTGTTGGAAAGGAAGCTTTGCTATGGAAACCTACTTTGCATTTGAAAAACCTAGAATAAGATTTAAAAAAAATGAAAGTTAAAGTTTTGAGTAATGGACTAAAGGCAATCTAGAACTATGGACTGACTTAAGGACCAAGATTATAAGTTAGATGTAAGAAAAATGGGATTAATGGAAGATATAAAATTTATCTATATGGAAATTACTGATGATTTATTTGTTTGATGATTAATGAATTGAAATATCTTAAAGTTTGATGTTATCTTGTTAGTTTAAAGTTGATTGATGGTTTATATAGCTTTAGGATAGATTAATACTTTAGCCTAAAAAAGAGATATTGGGAGATAATGGATTAAAGGCAATTTAGATTAATGATTTGATTTTAGGATTAAGATTAAGATTATGAGTTACAAGTAAGAGAAAAAAGGACTGACTAATGAAATACATATTAAATCCTTTAAGAATGTGTTTGTTCTTTTTTCTTTTTTTCTTTTCTTTCTTTTTTTTTTGTTTAGGAAATAGGGTTATTTGAAAGAAAATTATTATGTAATCTTGAACTAATCTAATAAGATGATTTCTGCTTGATAAGATTGATGTTATTGGTTATGACAATTTAATTGGATATGAACTGAATTATGTTTAATGGATTGAAAAAATTAAAGATTTGATTTTATCTGTTAGCTATAAGAGATTGATTAGTTGATGGATTAGATATATATAGGATAGATTAATGTTTTATTTTAATTAAGGGATATTAGTGGAAGAAGAATTAATAAAATTTACAATAAAAACTAAGGTACCAGAATACATTTGGAAGGAATACCCGAACTGATAGAGTTTGTATTTAAAGTTAATTTGATTATGGTTGTATAAATTTTTTAAACTGTTAGAAACAGGTACAGGTTGACTAAATTTAAACTACATTGAACTATCTTAAATAAACTATGTTAGTTAAAGGGAAAGAGAGGGAATACTAGAGATATTGACTGAAGTATGTATAAATGTTTTGCTTTTGGATGATTATTTACCCTAACACCACAGTGTGCTTTGAGCATTTTCTTGTAAAATTAAAAAAACCAATAATTTTTTTGTAAAAACAACAACAAAAACACAGTAAATGGTGAGAAAGCTCAAAAAAGTTATGAAACTTCCCAATATTTTACCTGTGGAACATATTTTTACGACATATTTAAGTCTAAGTGTCTCTCTGTGTATGTCTTGTCCATTCAAGTCAGTGTTGAATCCTGGAGACTGCCACTTTTTAACTGCTTAATTCCCCCCTCCCTTCTGCTAGTTCTTTCATATTTCCAAGAAC
This sequence comes from Bothrops alternatus, assembly GCA_034064705.1. Classification (NCBI taxonomy): domain Eukaryota; kingdom Metazoa; phylum Chordata; class Lepidosauria; order Squamata; family Viperidae; genus Bothrops; species Bothrops alternatus. The sequence continues at coordinate 26,959,351 of JARGCV010000112.1, forward strand.
TTTCCTTAATTGCCAGAGGTAAACATTGTGATCTATTTAGAGGTTTGACATGACTTCAGGATTCTTATTTTTGTTTACTTTAACAAGAAATGTTATTGTTTTCAAAGAACAGGACAAGAACAGCCACAATAAATTTATTATTTTTCAAGATGTCACAAGTGTCCCTTCATATCACGGTTATTTGAACATATCAATGCAACCACTTCTGAACCTATCTCCTGTTTTTTAAAATCACTATGAGATGATTAATTTCTACAGCACAACAAAAAATACAAAAAAATAAAATACCCCTCCCCCAGGATATAAAATGAGTAGAACAACAAATAAACATTTTCATCAGTTATGGTGAGGTAAGTTCACATTAGTCTTTGGTCACATCAAGACAAGTATTCCAACTACTGCAGACCTGCTCCAAATTTTGCTCTACTGAAAGAGAAGGTAAAAATATCTGTCATAATCATTTTCTCGGGTCAGGAGCCATTGCACTGTGGGAACTGGGTATGCCTAGTCTAGCAAAAAGAAAGATTGGAGATAACATGATAGAGGTCTTCCAATATTTGAAGGCCTGTCACAGAGAAGAGAGGATTGACCTATTTGCCAAAGCACCTGAGAGGAGGACAAGAAATAACGAATGGAAGATCATTAAAGAAAGACCCAACCTGAAATAAGGAGAAATTTTCTGACAGTGAGATCAATTAAGCAGTGGAACAGCTAGGAGCTGGGAGCTTCATTGCTGGAGGTTTTCAAGAAGAGACCGGACAACCATGACTAAGGAAACCCTCTTTATTGGCTTATTCTTACTAATTTACCTGAAAACATCATCATATGTTGAACATTCCAGGAGATCTTGTGCCTTCTGCCCAAATTCAGGAAGAAAGAGAGCGGGTAGACGTGTGCAGCTCGTCCCAGAAAGACTGCTATCTATTCACAACTTTTGGTTAAGTATCCAACAGGCATATAAATCCCTTCTATTATTTTCAAGTAATTTCATTAATTTTAAGAATATCAAATACTATATCAAATATTAAATTGCATAAAACACAAAACCTGGACAAAAACCAAAGCAATGAGTCATAAAATACAAATACAAAGCAGGGAATATTGGATCTGTGTGCGCTGTTAAACAACACTGGGACATAACAGAAGTATAATATAGTATGGTAAAACAGCTTATTAAGACTGAGACTAAAACTCAATTTAATTTAATAATTTTAAGAATAAATATCCTACAACATCTCTTTCCCATGTAACAAATCCTTTTCTTATTCTTAAACATGTGATATTTAAGTCCTAACATCTTCTGAGAAAGCCTCTATTCCACTGAAATCTGCTTGTGCGGTTTGAACAAGGGAAGCCTCTACTTCAATAGTAAGAGAACCAACATCTCTTGCTATCTATTTGTTCTTCATTATCTTCAGAAAGCATAAAGCTGCTGTTGAAAAAAAATAGAATTAACCTTCAGTCAATATTCCTCCTACACTGGTCACTAAGAAACCACTCTTATCATGAAAGCCACTTTAATGGATCCTTAGAGAACACAGGCGAAAGATAAATTGTACTTCTTTGCCAAGTCAATTCAAGTAGGAAAATCCTTGCATACAAAGTATACTCCATATTGCATTCACATGCACATCTACAGCTTGATTTTCAAATGCTCATTTGCATATGTACATTGCTCACTTGCAAGTGCTTAAGTAGAAGTCTTTATCAAATGAATGTTTACGAACATTTAAAACTGAGCTTCTGTATAAAAGTTAACAGGAAGAAATGCTCTACAGAGGTTCAGCACGAGAGTAATCTAAATGGTCTTACAAGATTTAAGATAAAGAGGAAGAACAAGATCTCTTTGAAATAAAGCCAACCTTAATTGTGAATTCTACATACATGTGAATCATACAAGAGCCTTCCTAAGGCATTGGTCATCTCAGTGAAAAAAAGAGTGTCAGAGCCCCAAAGAAACGTATCACTTTTCTTTCTATTATATATGTGCTTTTCTATCCATTTTTTGGGGCCTGCCGTTCTGTTGGGAGGGGGGATGCTTTGCTTTGCTACACTGCCCTTCCCCCAGTGGAAGGAATGTAGCCAAATACCATTACCTTTATCTGGAAGGAGGTTTGCTCTTGGAGCCAGAAGGAAACAAAACTGAGAGAGACCTTGAGCAACACACCAAAGGAGCCAGTTACCAAAACAATATACCACCTGTGGATTGGCCCAGATTAAAACAGACAGTGGGACCCTGGGGGGAGGAGTAACAAATATTGCTTTTGATATACTGCTTGCACGGGTTTTCCCCCCAGACTTCGCTTTATTTCCTAGCTGTCACTAACTCCCAATAAAAGTTCCTTTTTGAGACAATGCCTGTTTCAAGAGTTCTGCTTTCTTGGAGACCTAGCTAAGGCAGGTCCTTACACAGAGACAGAAGGACACTCAAGAGAAGCTCCAGAGAATGTTGTTGCTGCTGAACCAATAAAACTGAACCCAAAGGCAAAGTTATGAAATCCATAAATAAATAAGCTCTCCTAATCATCTTTTCATGCTGAAACATCAATGTTGTAGGGCAAAATGATACATAGTACTTTGAATTGCCACCTCTGTTATAGCTTTTGGAGCAATCTATGCAGGCTCCAAGCCAATAGATCTTTGAAAGAAAGTAAAAAAAATGTAATTATAAATTAATTCTTGGAATGCAAGAATTGTAGCCAATTCCAAAACAGCATGAGGCAGCTGTCAACTCTACAACGAACCTGGCTGCAGCCATCTTGCTCATTCTAGGTTGCCACAAGAATGGGATGGGGTGCGGAGGATTTCTGCTAAACATTTCACTGTCCCATGGGAACCAAGGTCATTTCCATCGGTTGGGGGAGGGGGCGTGAGCATGTGTTTAGAAAGCTTGCCAAACTATTCTATTCGGAAACGTAGCTGATTGCATAGCAGTGGGGTAGGAAGCTTAACTTTGTAATAGTGTTTCTCTTTGAAGGGGATTTTAGACTTGGTTTCACTTTTGACCATGCCGATACTATGCAACCAATAAACATGTTCTTTGAGGAAATCTCTAGCCTTGGAGTTCTGATTTGTTTGGCCCATCTATCAGAACCATGACAGCAGCTTCTATACAGGAAGGCTGAGTGGAACATTGGCTGACTCTCTTTCTGAAAGGGGCTTTTGGAAGAAGTAGGTGGAGCAAGACATGACAGGTTGAGAAGGAGGCCCGAGAGTATGAGACCCAGTGGGGTGGGAAGCAGGCTTATGTCCTGTAGGGATCCAGCCAGATGGGAAGTAGGCCCAAGGGACCCAGCCCAGTAGGATAGAAGTAAGACAGGGTGATGTTCCTGTGATAGCCAAGCACCTGAATTGTGATCATTTGACTATAGGGGAGCTGCAGCAGCCATAATTTTGGGTACAGGTTTTAAGTCCCTTCATTCAGCACCATCAAAATTTTTAATGGTCACTGAATGAATGGTCATAAGTCAAGGACTACCTGTACAAAAAAATTTCACCACTCCTTTCATGTGGGATGTTTCTTCATCTATACCCTAATTCAGGGGTGTCAAACTGCCAGCCCACGGGCAGGATGCATCATGCCGAAACCGCGCCCACCCCATTGCCGGCAATGGAAAAGAAGTCACAATACGTCACAACATGTCACATAACATTTCAAGTTTGACACCCCTGCCCTAATTTATACTCTTGAGATTTCCTCCAGATCTCTCATCTGAATAACAACCAAACCTGGAGAACCACATATTTTTTGAGTTGTTTTCCAGGCACTTTTGTCATTTTTAACAGACTTTAATTCTAATGTTACCTCACATAAACAATTCAGTTCTGTGTGGACAGTTAATTAATTAATTCAGTTAATCTGATAGAGAAAATGATTTTAAGAAAGCATTTTCCCAGTATCAGTATATCCATATACACTTTCCATGGTCCTTGCTATCAAGGTTTTCTTGCCGGACCCCATCGATGCACTCTACCTGACTGGCTCCTTACTCTAAGTGGACTCTTCTTGCATTGCGAGATTCCCCCCTCTCGCAATTATGGCCCTCTGTTTTATCAAGGGCCCATCTCGAGGATGGACTTTGGAGTCCTGAGAGATGGCATGCATCAAATAAGGGGCTTTGGGGTTTTTTAAATCGGTATTTAATGAAAGTTTTAAGGGAGGGAAGAGGTGGGGAAGGGGTGTTTAGGGTGGGGGAAGGAATTGTTGGAGGGGAGCTAGAAGACAGGCCAGGCAACGGAAGGGGACGGAATCCTGCGGGTTCGGATGGGGAGCTGATTAAGGCAAATTTAGTTCCAATTAGTACCGTAAGCGGGAGGGGCAGATATGGCGGGAGCAGGGGGCCGTATTATAAGGGAGCGCGTACCCACTGTTTACGAGTGGTCATGCGCTCCGACCCCCAAGGCTCCACCTGTTCCCGGGGTTATTCAGAACCGCAGGGCCCTGGCTGTAGGCTAATGTTGTGCAATGCCAGGTCTGTGGTGAATAAGGCCCCCCTCATTCAAGATTTAATCTCAGAGGGGGGAGCAGACCTGGCAGGTATAACGGAGACCTGGTTGGGACCGGAGGGCAGTGTCCCTCTGGTGGAAATGTGCCCACCAGGTTTCCTTGCATTCCATCAGCCGAGAGCTCAGGGCAGGGGTGGGGGAGTGGCGGTCGTGATCAGGGAAGATTACAGGCCGAGGGAGGTCACTGTTCCTCAGGTGGCAGGCTGTGAATCCCTCCTGGTGAAGTGGGACCTTGGGGGTCCGAGGGCGGTGTTGATTACGTACCTGGCTCCCTGCCACATATCAACCTCCCTGCTCGAGCTCCTGGACGTTATCGCCACGGTGGTGGTTGAGGTCCCCAGGCTAATAGTTATGGGTGACTTCAACCTGCCGTCCGTGGGCGGGGCGTCCGGGGAGGCTCGAGAGTTCATGGCTTCCATGGCAGCCATGGACCTGGCCCAGGTAATTCAAGGCCCCCCACACACAGGGGGGAACACGCTTGACCTGGTTTTTGTCTCTGGACAGTGGCTGAGTGATCAGAATATAGGGGATATAGTTATTGAACCCGTCATGGTCTGATCACTCTCTCCTTCGCTTGGACTTTCTGACTGCTGCACCCCACCGCAGGGAGGCAGAACCAGTAAGATGGTACCACCCCAGGCGGCTGATGGAGCCCGAGTGGTTCCAGGCAGAGCTTGGGCCAATTCCTGAGGTTCTGATACACGACTCGGTTGAAGAGTTGGTGGCGGCCTGGGATAGGGCTGCTGCCGGTGCTTTAGATCGAGTTGTGCCTTTGCGGCCTCTGATTCGGTGTGGATCTCGATCGGCCCCTTGGTATAATGAGGGGTTGAGAGAGATGAAACGCTGGAAAAGACGCCTAGAGAGCAGTTGGAGATCGAGCTGTGCCGAATCTGACCGAACACTGGTAAGAGACCATATTAGGTCCTACCTAGCGGCGATAAGAGCAGAGAAGTGTTCTTACCTCACTGCTCTTATTGCGTCATCAGATAACCGCCCAGCCTCCTTGTTTAGGGTGACCCACTCCCTCCTCCATCAGGAGGTGAGAGGAGACCCCTTAGAGGGTAGAGCTGAGGATTTCGGAAAATATCTGTATGATAAAATCACTCAGATACGGGAAGGCTTTGACTTCAACTGGGTATGTCCAGTGGGAGAGGCGGAGTCTGGTCCTGAGATTGTTACCTGGGCTGAGTTTGACCCCGTGACTCCCGAGGACGTGGACAGGTTGCTGGGGGGACTTAGGGTGACCACATGTTCATTGGACCCGTGCCCCTCCTGGTTGGTGTTGGCATCCCAGGAGGTGGTACGAGGCTGATTCCAGGCAATTATCAACGCTTCTTTGAGTGAGGGTGTCTTTCCTGCCACCTTGAAAGAGGCGGTAGTGAGGCCCCTCCTCAAGAAGCCTGCCCTGGATCCAGCTGTTTTAACAAACTATCATCCTGTCTCCAACCTTCACTTTCTTGCGAAGGTTGTTGAGAGTGTGGTTGCCCGACAGTTCCCGCGGCACCTGGAGGAATCGTTATATCTGGATCCACACCAGTCGGGCTTCAGGCCTGGCTACAGCACGGAAACAGCATTGGTCGCATTGGTGGATGACCTCTGGCGGGCCCGGGACAGGGGTTGTTCCTCTGCTCTGGTGCTATTGGACCTCTCGGCGGCTTTTGATACCATCGATCATGGTATCATGCTGCAACGGTTGGAGGGGCTGGGTATAGGGGGCACTGTTTTGCAGTGGTTCTCCTCCTTCCTCTCCGGCCGGATGCAGTCTGTGTTGACAGGGGGTCAGAGGTTGACCCCGAGACCCCTCGTATGTGGGGTACCTCAGGGGTCGGTCCTCTCGCCTCTATTGTTCAACATTTATGTAAAACCGCTGGGTGAGATCATCCATGGTTTTGGTGTGGAGTATCATCAGTACGCTGATGATACTCAGCTGTACATTTCCACGCCGAACCACCCCAACGATGCTCTTGCCGTGCTGACCCAGTGCCTGGAGGCCGTGCGGGTCTGGATGGGGAAGAACGGACTCAAGCTCAACCCCTCCAAGACCGAGTGGCTGTGGCTACCGTCGTCCCGGTATAGCCAATTGATTCCATCGTTATCTGTTGGGGGTAAAACAGTGGCCCCCTCGGAAAGGGTTCGCAATTTCAGGGCTGTCCTTAGAGGACCATCTGATGGCCGTGGCCAGGAGGATGTTCTATCAGGTTCGCCTGGTGCGCCAGTTGCGTCCCTTCCTAGACCGGGACTCGGTACACACAGTCACTCATGCCTTCGTCACTTCCAGGCTGGACTACTGTAATGCTCTCTACATGGGGCTCCCCTTGAGGTGCGCCCGGAGGCTCCAGCTGGCCCAGAATGCGGCCGCGCGTGTAGTGATGGGAGCGTCATGGCGCTCCCATGTAACATCGCTCCTGCGCGAGCTGCACTGGTTGCCAGTGGCCTTCCAGGTACGTTTCAAGGTGTTAGTGACCACCTTTAAAGCGCTCCATGGCATCGGACCCGGATACTTACAGGACCGCCTACTGCTAGCAAATACCTCCCGCCGTCCAGTACGCTCCCACAGAGAAGGCCTCCTCAGGGTGCTGTCGGCCAGACAATGTCGGCTGGCGACCCCCAGGGGGAGAGCCTTCTCTGTGGGAGCTCCTACGCTTTGGAACAAGCTCCCCCCCGAACTCCGTACAATGACGGATTTACGTACCTTCCGTCGGGAATTGAAAACATTCCTTTTTCGACAGGCCGGCCTGGCATAGAACTCCGGTTCCAACAAGGTTAAAATTGTTTTAGGGGATTGAGTTATTTTTAAGATCTATAATGTACTGGGTTTTAAATAGGATTTATGGCCAAATTATTTAATTTATTTTTAATTATTTTAATTTGTATATTTATATGTTTTTAATTTCGGGCTGTACACCGCCCCGAGTCCTTCGGGAGAGGGGCGGTATAGAAATCGGAAAATAAATAAATAAAATAAAATGTCCCTGAGCTATCTGATGCTTCCCTTTTTAAAAATCTGTTAACTAAAAGGAATTCATTGGAATCCGGCAAGCTACATGGTAAAATACCAGCTTTCATTTTAGAAATGTATTTGTAGGCATTCTTAGGAGATTAAAAAGTAAGATGGGTAGTGATACTTTTCCTACTTGAATATATATATGTCCATTTTTTTGTAAATAAGAGGCAAATCAGTAGGGCTGGAAGAGAGCATTTAAGCAACTATACCAGTGTCCCTTTTAACAAATGTGCTTTAATGACTGTTTTGGAGGGTGCAGCCAGACACTTTGAGAAAAGGCAAATATTCTTGTTCAAATAACTATTACAAAAATCAGAAAATTATCCTGAAAAAACTATTATTTTAATCACTTCAACATATCTATTGCTTTCATTATAAAGAAAAAACTAAAATTGCTACTTATTCCCTATAATTGCTTTTAATATTTCAACCATTTTGGTCAGGTGATCAATGTTTCTTCATAATTATATTCACCAAATTTCAGACTTTTGCTATCTCATACATATATACTTAAATACCTACATATCTACATATCTACCGTACATATATAGGAATTTTCATTTCCTTATATAATTTGAAAAGTCAAAAACACATGATAACAAAAAGAAAAGGAAGAGAAACCTTTTAGTAGCAGTTCTCCGAAAACTACATCATAAATATTAACAATAATCAGTATAACTTAAGATATTGCCAAATGATTAAGAGGGATTAAAAAGAAGATTCTGGTTTAGAATCTTGTAAATTTCTTTCTGGGGCTGACAACATAGACTCAAAAGTGCAACAGAATCAGCCACAGGTCTGATAATAAAAGGATTTTTTAAACTTAAGCCTGAAGGCAAGATTAAGTTTGGATTTTTTTTCCTTGCATGACATATAGATTAGGATGACAATAATTTCCTCATCCGTAGTTTTCATTTGAAAGTATAATTTTCCATTTCCTAGTTTTCAGCAAGTACTGTACATCTTCTTTTTCATCTTTCCCAGACTATGAAATTAAAGTAGCTCTAATGTAATTATGTTTTTAGAAATTATATTTCCAGGATTTTTTTTTCTTATGGCGAAATTACTTTTCCTTCAGTTTTATTCTCAGATGCTTGAGAACTTCAGAAGATACAGAATCTGATTTTTTGTCATCTAACTTTAACATACTCTGTCCATCTTCTTCTGAAGATTTCTCAAATCTCACACTTGGTTTGATAAATATGCAGATTTCAGAGATCCTGCATGCACACAGATTTATCCCACACAATACTGTGACTCAAGGACATTAATTTAAGATAATGATTAAGATAATATTTTTTTCTAATATTTAATCTACTAGATATAATATCTAATATAGTTTAAGAAGTTCCATCCTCTTGTTTGGATGGATTACAGCAACACAAAATTCAAAACCCATGGTTTTATAAAAGGGGCTGCAGCAAAAGCTACTGTCGTCTGATTTCCAACCTACTATAAAATACAGTTGAAACCCGCCTAAACACATGTAGTTAGGAGCTAATCCCATGTATTCTGCAGGACTTATTTCTAAGTAGCCATCTACTGTATAGCATTGCACTTTTAAAATATCTTTTTTTAATAAAGTTTTATTGAGTTTTATAAGGTTGGGGAAAGAATGGGGTCAGTATGGGGATTAAGGTTCGGGGTGGGAGTCAGGATTGGGATTGGCTTTAGCAAACAGACTACTGTCCGGGTATGTTCAATAACACTATGTGTATGTTCAATAACACTAATTAATATAATAGTAAATAGCTATGATGAATATGATAAACAATAATCATAAACAGTATCAGTTAGTCAATACATATCATTCATCTTACGTACTAGTATATATTCACGATAACATATCACATTCATTTCTCACTAGTTCATTTTGCTAACCATTGGTAAAAATTATCCCATGTTTTGAAATAAACTGAATCTTCTTTCTCTTTAATTTCTAAACTTAATGTATCTATTTCTGCACATTCTAAAATTTTCTTAATTAAAATCTCTTCAGTTGGTAAATTTTCATTTTTCCAGTATTGGGCAAATGCTATTCTCACTGCTGTCAATATATGCAATATTAAATACTTATTCTCCTTCTCATACGTGGCTCCTAGTATTCCTAACAGAAACAATTCTGGTTTAAATTATATCTGTATTTTAGTCATCTTTTCCAACCATGTATGAATCTTAAGCCAGAATTTTTTCGCTCTAGGGCATACCCCCCAGATATGGTAATAAATACCTAGCTTTTGTTTACATTTCCAACAATTATTTGAAGTGTTTTTAAACATTTTCGCTAGTCTTACTGGTGTCATATGCCATCTATAAAACATTTTATACAAATTTTCTTTATATGAAGTTGCTTTACTCAATTTAATATTTTATCCCATAACTTTTGCCAATCTTCTAAGTCTATAGAATATCCAAAGATTTTTTTGCCCATGTTATCATTGTTTCTTTTACTTGTTCTTCTTTTATCTTCAGATTTAGAAGAAATCTGTAGAGTTTCTTAATCCCGGACTGGAGACTATATTATCAAGCAGCCATTTTACCATGGCTTAAAGAATGGATAACACTGAGAAATAAAAGACTACTGTACCTAAAGGGGCATGACCTACAAATTGGTTGGCATGCCTTTCTATGGTACCAAAACCACTCTGTAAGGAATGTACTTTTTTTAGAATGGGAAAGAATGAAACAAAAAAATTATATTAAACTACCTGAGTGGCTTTCAACAATGGAAGCTTTTGCTTACCCAAATTTAATTAATTATGACAAAATCGTCACTTAGAAAGATATCCTGGACAAGGAAGGAAAATTGAAAGATAGACAAGATTTACAACGACAAGTTATTGACTTAGCATGGTAGCCTTATTTGCAAATTCAAACAAGATACAAAAAAGATGCAAAGACAACGGGATTTTATAAAGAACTGAGATAGAATTTGATCAAATATTGTTAAAAACAGATGAAAACTTGATTAAGAAGCACTTTTAAAAATATCTTATTTCAACTCCATAAAAACACGAGAAAACTTCTAAAACCTTTGAAATGCACATTTGAAATATGTTAAATATGAAGAAAGGATACAAAAGCTCCAATTATGAAAATGGGGCTAAAAACATGTTTCTGGAAAGTAAACAAAGCTAATCCCATATAAGAAAATATGAAATTCTCAGCCAGGAAATGCAGAACTTCAAAGAGCTGAGGGGAAATGTGAAAAGATTAGTTTGCCAGTTGCATTCAATATAGCTGACACTTTATATAAATATGTATGTATTCCTGTCTTCCATAAAGGTCATGCAAAATAAAATAAAAATACATGTAATAATAGAAAATAATGGATTTAAAAGTTAAATATGTCATTTTGTAACCAGTTATTTTTATCATTTTATACTCTGCATCTGAAATTATATACCTGAGATAGTATAATGTTAAGAAGGTAATTCCCAAATTCATATCTGTTCTCCTATTCCTAATAAATACTGAATTTGAATGATCTTCCAGTATAGCAAAGATAGTTATCATAAAACAAGAATTCCTTCCTGATCTTACTGGATTACAACTCTCATCATCAGCTGTGCTGCTGGGATTACTGTAGATGTTCTTCAGCAACATGTGAAGCACCTAAGATTCCTGTTCAGAGTTGTAAAACTAAACCCCCTAAAAACTAAACCACTAAAGCCAACTACAAATCAGAAGTCTTATATGTATCATCTCATATACTACAATGAGTAGCATAAGAGGTGCCTTATATTCCATGTCTAGCTGAATGTTGAACAGTGTATCATCATATCTATAGACACCAGTGTTTGGATCTTGCCTCACAATCATTTAGGAAGAACAGATCATGTTGTCACTGCTATCATCATTTTGATCTTTAAATGTTCTAGCACAGCTGAAACCGCAGGGGAAAAAAAAGGTCCCAATTCTGCCATAATTCATAGAAGGTATCCTAGCACAGGGCTTTTCAACCTTTTCACCCATTGTATCACTTTTAGGATATGGCAATATCCGAGTATCACCAGTCGCTTAGCAAGGTGTCAAAAACTTGATGACCCCCCCAAAAAAGGAAAAAAGTGATAAAGTACAGATAGTCCTCGACTTACAACAGTTAGTGAATGTTCGAAGTTACAACAGCACTGAAAAGAGTGACTTATGGCCATTTTTCACACTTATGACTGTTGCAGCATCCTCACGGTTTTGTGATTTACATTTAGATGCTTGGCAACTGATTGATATTTATGATAGTCACAGTGTCCCAGGGTCACGTGATGCCCTTGTGCGATCTTCTGACAAGTGAAGTCCATGGGGGAAGCCAGATTCACTTAACAACCATGTTGCTAATTTAACAACTGCAGTGATTCACTTAACAAATGTGGCAAGAAAAGTCATAAAATGGGACAAAACTCATTTAACAAATTTCTCACTTAGCAACATAAATTTTGGGCTCAATTGTGGTTGTAGGTTGAGGACTATCTGTACACCCACTTACCACACTTTTAATGGAAAACTTGTGCCTGTTTCTCTGACATTAATATTTGCACTGTTCTATCCCCTTTTCTCCTTCTGGTTGCTTCAAAGAAGCTGATAGGTGATTGCAGGGGCTTTGGAGGGGTGTGTGCGGCTTCTGCACTTGAAGTGGGGGCATGGGGGCATGTTGGGGTGCTAGTCGGCTATACCTCAAAGATTCCCTAACTTTAAAACAGCTCTTGGGTGGTAACAGTTACCCAGCACAAGGGGCTCAAGAGAAAGAGATGCCAGCAATGCTAACTCCCAAAAATGAGGGGCTCAGAGGCAGCTACAAGCAGAGGAGCGGGGGGGGGAGAAAGGAAATCAAACCTGATTGACAGGGAGCATAGTAACCCTGCCCCTACTCTCCAGAGGGCAGATCCCCATCATCCCCGGCCTGGCACGGGTCTTCCTGCCCCACCATTGCAGACAAAGAGAGGCTCCAATGAGAAGGAGGAGGAAGAGGGTTTAAGCAAGCTTAGTAACCGGAGTGGGGATCCCCCCCCCAAAATGTGCTTCATGGGTAACCTCAAAGCACAACAGAAGAGACCAAAACCTACTGCAATTACACAGCAGACGGCGGGGGGGGGGATAAAAACCAAACAGCCCCACCCTGCCAATTCTCAACAGAAATGCTCACGACAATGATAACCTCTGACAGGGGGAAGAAGGCAAGAAGGCAGGTGTCTTGCTCGGCTGGTGGCTTGGGGGAGGGAAGGGGCCAGCTTCACCCCCCCAAAATACAGCCCCCTCACGAAAGCAGGATGAAAATTCTGAAAAATGACCAGGAAAAAGAGTTTAAACAGAAGAGTGTCTCTTCTGAACAAGAAAAAAAAATGATCACATCCGCATCCAGCTCTTGGGGATGGGGATTTTTATTTTTTACCTCATTTTGCTCTTTTAAAAAGACCTCCCCCGAACACCAGAAACCATGTGCCATCACCTGCTGCGCCCCCCACAGATCCAAATTCCTTCTTTCCCTTCCTTTGAAACAAACAACCCCCTCTCCGAATCCTCCCATTCCTCCCTTCTGAATTACAATGAAAGAAAGCCAAGTCTTATTCTTTTGTGGTCTTACATATTTAAATTGCTAGAAGGAAGTGTGGAAGCAAACCATCATGAGACACTCTTCTGTTTTAACCTTTTTCCCTTGTCATTTTTTTGAGTTTTCATCCTGCTTTCGTGAGAAGTGTTTGGGGGGGTGAAGCTGTCCCCTTCGTCCCTCAAGCCACAGCCGAGCAAGACACCAGCCTGTCCGCCTGGCCGCGTGCTTCCTCCTGTCCAAGATTTTTGTTGTGAGCATTTCTGTTGAGGATTGGCAGCATGTGTGTGTGTGTGTTTGGTTTTTATTTCCCCACCCCCGTCTGCTGGGTGGATGCAGCAGGTTTTGGTCACTTCTGTCATTCTGGGAGGTTACCCACGAAGCACATTTGTTTTGGGGGAGATCCCCACTCTGGTTGCTAAGCTTCTTAAATCCTCTTCCTCCTCCTCCTCACCAGAGTCCCCCCTTTGTCTGCAACGGTGCAGCAGGAAGACCCCTGCCATGCTGGAGATGATGGGGATCTGCCCTCTGCGGAGTAGGGGCAGGGCTCTAGCTGATTGGCGTTTCTTCTGGGCTCAGCGGAAGCACCAGGATCAGCGCCGATCAGCTGGAAAGTAGCGCTGATCCTGGTGCTTCTGCTGAGCCCTGACAGCCCCAAAGAAGCGCTGATCAACTGGAAAGCGGCACTGATCCTGATGCTTCTGCTGAGCCCTGAAGAAGCGCCAATCAACTGAAAGCGGTACTGATCCTGGCGCTTCTGCTGAGCCCTGACAGCCCTGCAGCTCCAGCTGTCTCTCGCTCAGGCTTGTGCGGTACTGCCGCCAGTTTAGTTCATTCCCCTCCCCTGCTACCACTTCTCTAGGATGGTCGCGTACCACCTACCAGGTGCCAATGAACCACCAGTTGAAAAGCCCTGTCCTAGCAGAATCATGTGGCAAAAATGGGAATACTTCAGTCACACTGGCACAGGGAAAAGTATAGTAGAAGAATAGCCAAGAATATTTGCCCCAGCTCTGTAGTTCTGTGGGACTAAGAATGTTTGGGGGGACATGACAGAGGTACATTTCAAAATACAGTTCTGCATCCCTGGTAATAATCCAAAGAAGACTGAACTTGATTGTTTTCCCAATCACATATTTCAGTTCATTCATTTTTATTAACTACAAAAAGTGTTTTTGTTCTTATCCAGTAAGAACAACTTGACACAATAAGTGCATGTATACAATACAAATTATGTTTATTTATACAGCAAAACCAAGATTTTTTTTCTCACCTGCTTGGTTCGGCTTCTTGATTCAACAGACAGATTATTGTATGTGTAATGAGCTTGTGTTATTCCACAGAAAAGAACAGATACAACCCCTGTCGAGAAAATAGCATTAAAAAGCAACATTAAATAACTGTAGATTGTCTTTTTTCTATGCTTATTAAGATTTTAAATATGTTTTTTCATTCCTAAAGTATTGAAGATCTGGGTTGCCTATGAGGACCTGGTAAGTTAACCTTTTCTAAAGCATGTATCACATGAAAAGCTACAGAGCTTAATCTTATTTGAAGATATTACTCTGTGTCCTGGACACCTAGTTCTGTATTCCCAGGAGTACAAAGAAAACTGTTGTACCTGTTAAGTAGGACCTGCCATACAGCATCTTCTCAGATGCCCACCTATCATATATATTCCATATTTGTAGAGAGAACCTTCACAGCTCCTGATTCTTCAAACCATTGGTGAGATTGAAATAAAATACTAGCTTCATTCTGGCATTGAGAAATCAATCTATATTTTGTAGAATACAAGCATTTTATGCACAACCATCTAGATACAAAGGACAAAATTACAGCTAGACTCTTTGTATCAGCAATTCAGTGATATTTGAAATATAGCGCTTAGATGTACTACATTTCAGTTCATACGTTTCAACATTTTTAAAGATTTATTTCCTGTTGATAAAGAAAATTGTAAATAGCCTACTAGAACCATAACAAATACAACATAGATCATATTTTATCTAGAATTGTTCAATATAAATAATTCTGTATTTATATAAAAATCAGTCTATTAAAAATGTTAACAATCTTATTTAAATAAAAAAAATACAAAGGAATCAGCTTCAGCTTCTCTGGCTCTGACTGGAACTTTTGAGCTTGCTTTTCAAAAAATTATAGTCTCTATAATAATGTTTAAAAATATATTCCTAATGTCAATTCTATAGAATAGAAAATCTCAATATTATAAATAAAAACTCTTCAACTACCTGGATTTCCAATAATGGTCATGCTGGCTTAGAATTCTGGGAGTTGAAGTCTGCATATCTGATTAGCAAAAGCTGCCTTATGGTAGCCAATTCAAAATATACAAGGATGTTCCTGTTTTGGTACAATTCAAACTGATTTTGAATTTTGTAACACCACTAAAGGACAGAAACTAAGGCAGCTTAGTCCAGGAAAATATATATCATAAAAACGTGCAAAAGTCATTCTCAATTGTATACATTGTTGTTTTTAGCATTTATTTTGATGCAGGAATAAGGCCAAGGAACTAAGTTATAGATTGCATAGCTTTTCACATTCAATATCCTAACTATGCTTCCAAGAAAATCAGTGTGAATCAACATCTTAAAGCAGTTCTTGGAAAAGATGCCACCGCTTTTAGATACTGAGAGCAAGTGCTATGGTTTTGTTCTTGCACATGATTCAAAACCCAGACTGAATTCAAAATGTTGCAGAAGTCTATTCAATTATGTACTCCATGCATTGTTGCTAAAAATAAATTAATTTACTTATCTCAAAAATAAATACACACATCTGATGACAGGAACAATTATAGTGTTCCAATAATAGGAATTGTTATGTCAGCATGACATTACTTAGATTCTTCTTTTCTATAAAAGCGCCTTACCTGTAAAACCACAAGCTTCAGCCAACAGGAATGTACTCCAAGACATCAGGAAAAAAAGGGCTGTCTCCAGCAAGGGAAAGCAATGTAGTTTGGTAAACTTTGTCACGTGAACATTTTGTCAAGGCCATACAAAGACTAGATGTGATTTAAGAATTACTGATACCTGTCTTAAGGGTATTAGTGATGAAGCTGAATTATAGAGCAGCCATACAGTTAATTGTTGGTTCTTATGACATCCTAATATAGACTAAAAATAGTTTTAGATTAGCCTTAAATCTTTGCTTGGACAATGGCCAGATTCTGAACTCCTTTATCAACTGGTCTGTCATCTTCTTGCATCCCTCATCTTCCTATCTGCCTTCTCCTTAAATTTACTTGCATATAATCTTTCCATTTTAGCCTAATCTGAATGAAATGTTTGACTTAGGCTTGATCCACAATAGATCCTGTCTCTAAACCAAGTTTCCTTTTCCCTCATCCAGAGAAGCTTTGGAAGATTATATGCTATCCATCACAATTCTCCAGAGATAAGAGCTGCAAAGAAGAGAAAAACAAATTGCCTGTGCCAAAAAGGGAAACTAGGACTTGGTTTGCACATACAAACAGCTGGAAGGCATTTTAGCAGAAGGATATAAGAGCTGTCACAACTCCAGTTGCTACTCCCATCATGAAAGAACCACTGAAGATTCCAAGAAAGACACCAACAGATTTAAAAAAGGCTGCTGCATCAAAAGCATGGGCATTTTCCCCAGTGGGTTGATATGCTACAATAGAACTGTAAAAAGAGAAGGGAGAGAGAAATAGCAATTAGCCAAAAATCTATCCTACATCATTCATTAACAACCAACAAACCATTGTTTTAGACATAGGAAATTCTCACCTATTCATCCATTCCCAAATATCTCCAGGTAAATACAAGAACAATATCCCCACAATGACATTACAAAACACAGGAAAACATCTGAGCATTTTACTTACGAAGATAGTACAATAGCAACAGCATCATTCAGAACACTTTCTCCAAACAGTAGTGCATATAAATCAACATCAGCATGAAGTTCATTAAAAATTGCCAGTACAGTGACTAAAATAAGGAAACAAAAAAGTGTAAAAGGCTTAACACTGAATTGTATATAATTCTTTATAGAAAAGATTTTCTCTACATTTCCTATACAGGGAAAGGTTTTCATGTTGCAATACAAACATGTAGTCAAAGATGTTAACAGGCTTAAGTGTTAGTGAAATGACTTACAAGCATTTTTGCAATTTCTATATTTACTTTACATGGATTATGCTGATCTATGACTGTAATAAATATTTAATTTGATTTGTATGTATTAAATTTATTACAAGGTAACTCTACCTTACTAGTTATACAAAACCATACAGACACAAAGTTTGATTCACACATCATGTTAAGCCAAATGCATTTTTTCTTGTTTGTTTTGCTTAGCATATTTGAGAAATCACTGCATATGTAAAGTATGCTTTATGCCTTACACACTGCATGAACTGAGCCAATTATAATGTAGGTGAATCATGCATTAAAATACACTACAATCATG
This sequence comes from Bothrops alternatus, assembly GCA_034064705.1. Classification (NCBI taxonomy): domain Eukaryota; kingdom Metazoa; phylum Chordata; class Lepidosauria; order Squamata; family Viperidae; genus Bothrops; species Bothrops alternatus. The sequence continues at coordinate 26,976,867 of JARGCV010000112.1, forward strand.
TATAAACCTAATTTTGAGGACAGAAGTTTGTACCTGGATCAGTAGCAGATATTATGGCTCCAAATAAAAGGCAATCAGTGTAGTAGAATTTATCAGAAAGCTGTCCTATCAGCTTCATTAGTTTTACCACACCATACATGAGATTCCTGCAGAATAAGAAGATGCAAGGAAACATTACTTTTTTCAGTGTTTTTATTTATTTCTCTGACCTTATTTAAATACTTTTCAGTCCTACACAGAATTGAAAATACATGAAATTCAGTCAAACATAATAAACACATAAAATGCCATGTAGAGTAATATCAGTGAATGAAATTGTTACAAAGTACATTATTTTAGATTTAGTCTATTATGTGTTTTTTAAATGTATGACTATTTTTATTTTCCAAGTAATTCTAGAATGGATAAATATAGAACTTAATTTATATATGATTACTTGAATGAAATGGATGGCCCTGAGATTACATTCATAACCTCTCTATTTTCATTGAATACAAATAAATAAAAAGGGGACATTACCCTTGATACTTCTCATACACATCACACAGAGAAGGGAGGGGAACTATTTTAAAGCTATTTTTAAAAGGTAACCAAACTGCAGGAATGAAAACAAAAAAAAAAATAAAGAGAAATTTTACTGATTATTAGTTTTGCCAAATATCTTCTCTTGCATCTTCTCTGTTTTACTGAATCAGCTGAAGAACAGTGGCAAAAATTATCTCCCACAAGGCCTAAAAAATATTGCAATACTCAACTCACCCAATAATGAAACAAGAGACTGCAGTTCCCAAGAAAGCGTAAGTTAAAATTGATCCAAGATTTCTGAAAAAGTGTCTCTGTAGGGAGGGAAAAAAGTGAATTAGTTGCAAAAAGGAGTTCTTCAAAAATTTTCCCAAACTCAAAAACAAAGAAAAGAAAAAGTACCACATTTGGTAATGTGAGTGTGGAAATGTCGGCCAGAAAACAGATGTTTATTAGAACATCAATCATCTCTGAATCATTTTATAGGGCTAGCTCACGGGTCAGCAACCCACGGCTCTGGAACCACATGTGGCTCTTTGAGCCTTCTCCTGTGGCTCCTAGCCTCCTCCGCCATTTGCAGAGAGAGACAGAGAGAGACAGAGAGAGGCACTTGTGCTTCCCCTCTCTCTCTCTCTCTCTCTCTCTCTCTCTCTCTCTCTCCCTCCCTCTCTCTCTCTCTCTCTCTCTCTCTCTCTCTCTCTCTCTCTCTCTCTCTCTGAGTGCGATCGCAAGCTCACTACCTGCCCTACCTCTTAGGCCCCCTTCTGGGACACTGTCCCCAGGAGTTCTCTTCCCGGCCTGGCCGGGGGCTACCCAAAAAGACCGAAGTAGTGGCATCGGGGTCAGCAGGCATGGCGCCAGCAGGAGACAAGTCAGGTGGGTGTCGCATCACCTCGGCTCTCACCAGCAGCTGGTTTGGAAAGAGAATTTGGGGAGGGGGAGATGCTGTTTTCCTCCTCGGAAGGCAGAAGGGGGGAAACAGGCAAAAGGGGGGAGTTGTGAAAATAAACTACAGGACTTTCAGTGTAAGACACAGCCCTGCATCATGGAGGCTATATGGGAAATTCTATATAAGTTATATAGTTTGAAAACCTCCCAAGAGCAGCTTATTCCCATACAACCCAATCAATCTTCTAAAACTTGGAAGATCTTGGTTGACAACCTAAAAAACTCTATGTGAGATTACAATAAACCGTGAAGTCTGCACATCAACCAATGAGAGTTAAGGGAGTGCCCAGGTAGTTAGGTGATAAGTGTAACTATAATTTATAGTAGGAATGTGAACAATTTACACATTAAAGAACAGAATATTCCTGTGAACTTCAGAATGCTCAATTTCTCCTTCAGAACATGCCATCCTAGCAGTTCAGTAGTTTCCAAAAGTAAACCCTTTAAACTGGTATGGGTAGTCCTCAACTTATGATTATAATGGAGCCCAAACTTTATGTTGTTAAGTGAGACATTTGTTAAGGGAGTTTTGCCCCATTTTACAACTTTTCTTGTCACAGTTAAGTGAATCACTGCAGTCGATAAGTTAGTAACCTATCACAGCTGAATCTACTATTGACTTTGCTTGTAGAAGTTCATAAAAGGGAATCACATGACCTTGGGACACAGCAATGGTCATAAATATGAACCAGTTGCCCAAGTATCTGAATTTTGATAACACGATCAAGGGGATGCTGCAAAGGTTGTAACTGTGGAAAATGGTCATAAGTCACATTTTTCAGTGCTGTTGTAACTTTGAATGGTCACTAAACAAAGTTGAGGACTGCCTGTACTTTATATTACATTAAGTTGAGGACTGCCTGTACTTTATATTACAGTAAATCACTCAACTTAAAGGATACCAAATGTTATGCCAAGCTTCTGCAAATTTGAAAGAAAGGGAGAAAGAACCATGAATTTAAACTCCTAAAAGTATAAGTCATATCCATCTTGTCACTAGCAATAAGCAATTAACAGTCTTATATGGATCCATTCTTGTCTGCAATAAAAATTCTAATTTATCTGAGCCACATTTGCAACCTTTGCCAATTCCAGCTAGGAAGTCAAGCTAAGCTGTGAAATATCAAGAGATCTGCAATTGATCAGGAAGCATGAATACTAAATTTGTACAGCTAGTCCTCAACTTACAATCATAATGAAGTGTGCCCCAGTCGTAAAGTGGGTCATTTTACAGTCTTTTTTATAGTGGTTGTTAAGGAAACCCATTGTTTGCTATGGGGCATTTTTTTTTGCCAAAAACTAGAAATAAATGACAGGTTTTGGCAAAAAACATCATAATCTGCAACCATCTGTCCATGGGAAAATTCAAATGGCCATAAATGCAGAACACCTGAAGTTTATTTATTTTATTTTTTATTTATTTATTTATTCGATTTCTATGCCGCCCTATTCCGGAGAACTCAGGGCGGCAGTCAAGTGACTATGGAAAGAGGGAGCAGCCATCAGAACTTCAAAACTGAGCCGTAAATATCTTTGGGTGTGTGTGTGTCTGTTGTAGCTTCAAAAAGTTGCTAAACAACTGGTCATAAATTGAGAACTACCTGTACTAGCACTTCCTAGGCCATACTAACTTGGGCCTAGGAAATCTGATAAAAAGGGAAACTGGTGCCATTTATTTAAAAGCTTAGTCCTGGGGAAAGGGAATTTCCTATTCTGCTCCAGCCAGATTCAAGGTAAAAGTGCAGGGACATATAATTACTTACCCAGTTAAGACATTTTCTCTCAAGAAATAGTCACATCATACCCAGACATCTAAAAGTTTTAACACTGTACACTGCCTGACGTCATTGTGTATGTTGAGCAGATAAAATAAAATAGTGGTTGTGGGGGGTAGAGATTGCAAGAAATAATTTGCCAGGCTTGTGAGTGGGTTGGTGACAGACACCACACATAACCTCCTTGCTATGGAAATAGAGATCATTTCTTCTTCATCTGATGCTTCACTGGATCCAAGGCATTATTTATAAACATTTGCACTATAGATATGGTTGAGACAAGAAAACTGTAGCCATAAACATATTTAAATAAAATAAACTTAGCTTCACTGACAAGAGCATATGGATTCTGTAATGTCAAAGTAGAAAATGGCAATATACCAAATAATTTATAATAACAAAATTAAACTGCCCTGTTATTTTAAAAATTGAAAATAAAGACAAAACTGGTAACTATCCAGAAAAATATGTAAGTATTTAAGAAGGGAACATAATATAAGAAAAAATCAGTTTTATGTGAACACAAGATGAAAATTCATATTCTGAAAAATAAGAGTATTTGAGGCTTACTTTCTTTAAACTGTAGCCAGCATGGAAAATAATGGGAGGCAAAAGGATGTTGAAAAATACTTCTGGGTCAAAAGTTACCTTAAAAGAAAAAGAGAGAGAACATGTTATTAAATAAAATGCCTATGTGGCTATATTTTTGATAATTTCTCATGATATATTTTTCAAATTATTTTTCTGAAATTATTACTTTGATATCTGCCTCAGAAAACAGATTTTATTGCAAGAAGTTCCTACATCACTCTAATTCACAAGTGTATGTTCCACTTTGCAAGAAGATTCAGGCAACCATTTATCTTTCTCAACAAAAGTTTCACTTAACCTACATTCTGAACATGGCAAAATGGTGGTTTTCCTTCAAATACTAAGATCACAGTAATAAAATCAGCAGTTGAACAAAAGAAGTTTAGATTCATATCCTTATTAGGAATATCAATGAGAAAGAGGCTTTGGATAATCTACCCTTACATTTAGTTCCTGATCTGTAAAAAAATAACAGAAGAAGCAAGCCACATCATGACTTGTGAGAAAGAATAAGAAATGAGTATTTAATAGTATATGTTGCACACACCCTGAGGTTTTGAGATTATTAGAACAAAGTACCCAGTTGGTGGGAGGAGGGAAGGTAAACTACCAAACTGCTATGGAAAGATCAATACAGTAATCATGTCTGAGGACCACAGAATGCAAAAGAAATGAGATGTTACTGTATTTGAAAATCACTACAAACTGCAGCCTACTAGTAGGAAACATCACATGGCATTGCACATTTTCAGCTTTGAAAAAATCTTGTGTAAAATGGTACAGTTCAGTAAGAAAAGAACCTTAGTTAACAAAAGTCAGCTCACTTTTCGCAGTATATCATTCTGTTCCACATTGTGTATTTTTCCAGGGCTTATTTCTCCTTTTAAAGTATATTCAAAGAACTTCCCACTGATGTTGACCAACAGAGTGGAATAAGCCCTGTCTTCCTGAGAACAGCTGAAAGGCTTGTCATGACCACTAGCAGGAGGTATGCCATATCTCAAGATTACTCCAACAATCAGCCCTGAAAGACAAATAGAACTATGAGTTACATCCTACTGGGGCTATATAAGCTTTTACATGTTTTATTTCTATGTTCATTTTTATGTTCTACATAAGGAGGATAGGTATACAGATATTTTTCTCATCATTATAAGCATAACTATAATCACATTATGCAAAGCAAGCTTAATAGGTTCAGTGGGGCATCATTTTAGAACTGTCACACTGCCATAAGTTGACATTTTATTTATTTTTTCTTCCCAATTTTTTTATTAATTTTCCAATATTACATTTATATATTTGAAAAGTAACATGGCGGCTGAGCACAGTAATTCCATTACATTTGAATATCATCAGTACAAATCTCAAAGTATTACAACAACTAATTCTCTCTCTTTCTCCCATAATATCTACTGTCTCATATTCAGACCAATACATTTCTTATTCTATCAATCAAACAAAAAAACCTTTCTAGTATTCATCAATAATCTTCAGTCTATACATATCTTAATTGATTTGACATTCCATCTTTTAGACAATAACCTAGTAAGTTTTTCTTAACTTTAATTTCCCATTGATATTTAAATTTAACATTTAATCTTTATCATTTCCAAATTTTAAATGACCCCAATTTCTAGGTCTCCTATCTCATATTTGGGGCTAATAACTTTTTTCTTTTCTTCCTTCTACTTCCTTTCCAAAAAAAAAAGAAACAAAACAAAACAAAAACAAACAAACAAACAAACAAAATAAACAGTCAGCATTTGTACCACAAACCAATATACAAATTTAATTATTAGTATTTATACTTCTACGTTTTACTTAATCTTTGTCTCAATTCATAATATCTTAAATTCAAATCTTAGCTATTTTTAAACATTCAAACTTTTAGCCAATCAGTGACCTGATAGTTAATTTTCCCTTAATATTTTAATGTTTAATATTTTTTTCCAAATTTTTAATTAAGCACAATTCCTTTATCACAATTCCTCATACAATCTAATATTTAAAATACACACCTTATATATAAATTCTACCACCTATTTTAACAAACTAATAAAACAATATAATATTCTTATTTCAATATTTATATTTCTAGATTTTATATAACCAAAATTTTCTTTATCTCAAATTGTTACAATATACAAATTTAATTATTAGTATTTATACTTCTACGTTTTACTTAATCTTTGTCTCAATTCATAATATCTTAAATTCAAATCTTAGCTATTTTTAAACATTCAAACTTTTAGCCAATCAGTGACCTGATAGTTAATTTTCCCTTAATATTTTAATGTTTAATATTTTTTTCCAAATTTTTAATTAAGCACAATTCCTTTATCACAATTCCTCATACAATCTAATATTTAAAATACACACCTTATATATAAATTCTACCACCTATTTTAACAAACTAATAAAACAATATAATATTCTTATTTCAATATTTATATTTCTAGATTTTATATAACCAAAATTTTCTTTATCTCAAATTGTTACAATATCTTGTGTTCAGAATACATATTCTATCCATTTGGATATATTCTATTTTAGATCTCATGTATAAATCAAAACCCCAATCCTTTTCAGTCTTATTTTAGCTTTTTTTCTTTGCCAAGCCATCTTTCGTATCCTTGCTTTTAAATCATCAAAAAGATCTCCTTGTATTGTTGTGGCTATTGTTTGATGTTGATAAAAGCGTCCAGTTGATGTGTTCTTCAGAGGACTAGCTGATTTAGCAGATCATCTCTTTGTTTTTCCAATTCGATGCCGTTGTCCTGAAGTATTTATCTTCTCTTTTATCTGTTTTTCTTTTTTATCTTCAAATTCCTTCTGGTTTATAAGAAAAGTCCTTTCCTTGTTCTCTATTATCAGTTTCTTTTTTGTGTTTTCCATTGTCTGTATTTGTTGAGTATCTAAGTCTTCTGTAATAGCATTTGGTTGTTTCACTTTCTCTATAGAATTCTGTATAGATAATTCTTTGGTTGAAGTCATAGTTTGAGTTTGCATATCCAGACTTATACGGAGAGTTTGGATAATCGCTTTTAATATACAAAGAATCTGTTCCTGTTCTTCCTCTGTTGGAGAAATCCATTCCTGTTCTTCTTCCATTGTAGTATATTAAACTAAAAAAAACTTACAGTCAGAAAGTCCACCAAGTAAGGAGCTGAGCTGAGTTTCTTGCAGCTGGTGCTTCAAGATTGCTTTATATCTTATCTATTTTCAAAGCTGTCAACAAGTCTCTCTTAAAGAATAGCAGGTTACAGTCTCAAATTTAGCCACCAGATGTCATTTCAGAATTAGTTGGATCTTTTCAGTTCCTCCCTCTCTATTTTAAGGGAACCCCCCCCAAATCTTCAATAATAGTTAGAGTAAAAATCAGAGAAAAAAAAATAGAGAATAGAAAGTTACAAGTCTTATAATCCACCAATTTTAGGAAATAGAATTCCAATTAGGATCCCAGTATTTTTCCAATATTTTAAACTCCCGAGTGGTTGATTGCTGCTGTTTCTGGAGAGAAGGCTAAAATCCCCCTTCCCTCACCACAGGGGGAAAGTACTTTAGCAGCTTATGCAGGTAATTAAGTAATTAGGATGTAAGAGAGGTAGATCTCACCCAGTCTCTTCCATGCTGCTTTAAAGTCTCCCACAATCCAGCAAAAGCCCCTCCTTGCTGGTTGCCTCTTCAGGGCTGCTTTCAGCCCTTTTCAGGGGCCCCCAGCGATGCAAAATTGAACAGGGGAGAGAGAGCAAATCTCCCAGCCATCCACATGACAAACCAGAAGCCGATATTTTAATTCTTACTTGGAAAATGAGGAAGTTCTATTTATAAATAATCTAATATGCATAAATATACTAGATTATTTTTAAAAAATATGGGGATTCATATCCCCTTCTTAGATTCAGTATACCACAATTTCTGATGATCCCCAAACCATTCAGAACTTTAAAAAAAAACATAAAATGCAAGCACTTGATCCTTAAAATGTCCTAACTTTATCTGATTTATGCTTGAGCAATTCACTGGCCAAAGCCCAAAATACACTGAGCAAGTAAACACCAATTTGGAAACTGAAATGAATACATTTTGTTTAGCACCTTGGGTTCTGCAGTGATTCCAGTAACCAGCAGGTTGATTTAGCAAGTTTCCAGCCTCAAAATGAATTTATATCTAAGTGTCTCAAAAGTTAGAGCTGATCTGTTTTTATTGCATTTGCTATTTGTATATTTAATTTCACTCTGTATTGTAAATAGCCTAGAGAATTTTTTTTTGTTCTGAAGTAGCCTATAAACAGTATTCCAAAGAGAGAAGCATAAATTTGTTATTCCCAAAAAGGGGAAAATACAAGCATGCTAATTATGGCACAAACTTTTATTGATAAATTGTTGACATGAGTTCTTGGAAAACAGCTGTACCATATATCAGATTTGGAGAGAATGAAAAGCTAAGATTTGTAAAAAAAAACAAAACAAAAAAAACCTCCCAGAATTCTCAGCACTTTAATCACACTACAAATTTGCATGATCATTTAAGCAAAATAGTTCAATAGTAATAGATAAATCATGTATCAGATATATCTTAAAATTATTACCTTTGGATATCTAGTGGGATACCACCAATAGAGAAAAGAAATGAAGTTCCAAAGGGAATGAAAAAATTAGCATTATGAAAAATTAGCATTAACCAATATAGAACAACACAATATGGATTATATGTTCCATGAACCATGGTTGATAAAGAAACATAATATTCTAACAATGTAGGATACTAGCCTGACCAAAGAGAGTATAAGCTTGGATCACAAGCCTATTTATTCTAGTGCCTTTTTGAGATCACAAGAATAAACTAGAGAGCAATCTCATGTATGCTTTTCAAAAGAATACCTGTTACCCGTTCAATAATTTGACATGAGCTTTGGTTTACCTTTATAAAACTCTAAACATACATCTTAGAAATTTATATTTGTACAAAAGACTAATTCAAACAGTCAAGTGAATTTAAAAATGGATAATCTAAATGGATTCAAAAAATGTCAGTGGACAGCTTGCATTTTCCTTGTATCCTACATTTTCTAAAAAGGTAATAAAATCTCAACAATCCAATGTGCAGACAACCCTTTTAAATGCATTGTGATCTTGCTCTACTTTCTTGCTAAACTGCTCACACGAATTAGCAGCAAATATAAATCCAGAAAAGCTCTGCCTCTAAAAATAAAACCTAGGTAGAATAATCTGTGCATCTAATGAGTAGATAATAGCTTTTAAACTATAAGCTGGAGAGCAAGAAAAGAAATATTTGCATTTTTTTTAGCAAAAGTACTTAATTCTGAAAGATAAACTGAGCTACAGATGGATATTTTGAACCTGGAATTTTTCTGTCACTATAGTTGGCATGCTGAAGCTAAGAATTTGAGCAGTATGAGAAAAATGGTGCTAATCCTTAAATCCAAGGTTATGAATGACTGAACTCTGGGAGGATGAAAGTTCGAATCTGCACAGTTCACTTCTGATCTTCTCTAGGGACTCACTGATAAACATATAAAGCCCTGTGGAATAATGGAACTCTATCTAGTTTGACCCTGTTTCATTGTATTGGTAAGCATTCTTATGGCAATCAACTGCATTTGTAAAAGACCACTTTATTTGCACACTTCCAACATGTGGGCTAGGTTTATTGGTTAGTTAAATTTTAAAGGCCTGCCTTCATAGGTGTTTTAGCAGAAGTATTATTACATAATAAAGAACAAAGGAGTCTCAGCCAATCAAGCTCCCACTGGGAAATCCTATATAGAGTGAGGGCAACCTTTATTCTGCTCAAATAGCCGCCCCCTGGTGTCACAGGGGGTTTTATCAAGACGATAGAATTAGCCCAGCATGTCTCGGCAGACCCAATTCACATTCAGAAATGAACAATCAAAGAGAAGGAATATCCTTTTGTAATCTTTGCTTCCAAGCCCATCTAGCAGCACCTGAGTACCCTTGACCAAGGGGTGCGTGTCTCCTCCCACTTGTGTACAGGGGCCTGAGGCATTTCAGGCCGTGATTGTTGGCACACTTGGCACCCGTGCACCTGAGCCTCGATAGCTTTATCAAGCCCAGGCCACCAAAGATGGCTGCGTGCAAGCACTTTCATCCTGACTATCCCAGGATGTCCCTCATGCAGAGAGATCAAGACTCTAGACCTCAATGAGGCTGGGATGACTACCCTGCTACCCCATAAAAGGCACCCATTAAAGGTAGACAGTGCGTGTCTCCTTTGCCAAAAGCTTTGAAATGTCGCATCTGGATACGTGTCAGGCCATCCTGACAACACCCATGTCAGCACGCATGTAAGCGTGTGATCAGTGGCAGTTTCAGCAGCCACATCCCTAGCATTGAGGGGAGATTCAGGCAACTCCTGAATGGAAAGAATATTTATGGCAGGAGCAGAGTCTGCTTCTACCTGAGTTAAAGGCGATCTGCTTAGGCCATCTGCATGGCCCATTTCTTTTCCAGGTTTGTGAGTGTAGTCATATGCTGACATGAAAATGGACCATCTCAGCATACGAGGAGAAATGACATGTGGTGTCTGTTAGTGGTAAACAAACCCAACAGAGGCTTATGGTCTGTATAGACCGTGAAGTGGCGGACATATAGGAAATCATGAAATTTCTTTATGCCAGCCACTATGGCCGAGGCTTCTCTGTCAATCTGAGCGTAATTCCGCTCTGCAGATGACAGTGTCCTTGAATAATAGGCCACAGGGACTTGCGTCCCATCAGCCTTCAAATGGCTAAGTACTGCTCCCACCCCATAAGGAGATGCATCGCATGCAATGCAAACGGAGTTGCTCATTGAAATGTGCTAAAACAGCATTAGAAGTGAGTAAGGCCTTAACTTCATTGCAGCTCTTGTCATGGACTTGCCAAGGAGCCTGCTTGTCTAAGAGCCTATGTAACGGCTCTGCCACTGCAGCTTTGTTTGGGAGAAATGCATGGTAAAAGTTTAAAAGCCCCAAGAAGGCTTGCAGCTCACTCTTGGACTTAGGGCTTGGGGCCTGTTGAATAGCTTACAATTTAGTTTCAGCAGGGTGAATGCCTTGGGCATCGATCCTGAAACCTAAGAAGTCAGTGGAAGTGACTCTTATCTTGCATTTATCCTTTTTTAGTTTAAGGCCTGCTTTTCAAAAACGAAGCAAGATAGTCCTTAATCTTTCTACTAAATTTTGAGTTGACTCCCCAGCAATGAAGACGTCATCGAAGTAGGGACAGACCCCAGGAATACCTCGAAGTGTGCTCTCCATGACACTTTGGAATATGCCAGGGGCTACATTCACCCCAAATTGCAGTCTCTTGACCTTGAAGGCCCCCCTGTGGGTTACAATAGTCTGGGCCTCTGCTGCTGCCTCATTAACAGATAGCTGTTGATAAGCCTGTGCCAGGTCAAGTTTTGCAAAAATGTGCCCCCCCCTTGAGGGAGGCCAGAATGTGGCTTACCACAGGCACTGGATAAGCATGCTGTTTTTTTTTTGATAAGTTGGACCCAGTGTCCAACTCCAACAGTAATGGAACACTTTGCAACCTTACGTTAATGGAAAGTTTCTTCTTAAGGGGATTGTGTGTCCCTGTTCTCAGAATGCTCCTGCGCGATGCGCATAAACCCACCTGTGTTGGCTGGGGACCCTGGTACCTTTCTAAAGCAATTCTTCCTGAGGTTGAAACTTCTGGCAACCCAAACAGACGGATGCAATGTGGCCTTGCCTGCCACACACCCGGCAAATGGCAGAGCGGAACCGGCAATCAGTTCGCTTGTGGCGTCCTCCGCACCCGAAGCATTGAAGAGATGCTGGGGCCTTGACCGGACGTCCCTTCTGCCTCCTATTAGCTGGCTGGTGAAGTCTGTCGATCTCCTCTTCAGGATCCACTTCTGATCCTTCTCGAGCATCCTCTTGATGGACGGAAACTGTGTCTGGAGGATTCCTGGCGAGGCGCAAGGCCTTCACAGCCCCGCCTGCTGCTTCCTCAGCTGCCACCTCTCTCAAGGCATCTTGGAAGGAAACATCTTCTTTTGCAAAAATCTTTTGTTGTAAGTCTCTGCTCCTTAAGCCACAGACAAAGCGATCTCGCAGCCTCTCTTCCAGATCCTTGAACTCACAAGGTCTGGCTGCTTGCCTTAAGGCCGCAATAAAGTCCGCAGCAGATTCACCCGGCCTCTGGTCTCTCTGCTCGAATGCATGCCTCCAAGCAATGACGGATAACTTCGGCTGGAAGTGTTCCTTCAACATTTTCTTCAAGTCAGCATATGTTACTGACTCTAGAGGTGCAGGGGCCACCAGATTTTCTGCGATGTCAAAAGCTTCTTGTCCACAGGCACATGAAAGAGTTGCTGCCTTCAGGCCGTCTTCTCTAATCTGATTTACTCTGAAGTAGTTCTCCATCCGTGCTACATAGGAATTCCATCTCTCTGGGTGTGAGACATCGAAATCAGTCAAGCGGCCAATCTTCGACATCGTAAGTTTACGATCTTCACCACTCGCTTCCTCTGCAAGCTGCTGTTTGGGGAAAGGATCCTTTAGCCGAGCTTACCCTCCAGCAACGCTATACTGGCAGGCTGGGACGCTGATTCAGACACCGTCTTCCCCTCTTCAGGACTTCCAGGGTAAGTCCTTAAATCTTTTGTTTCAGCTTGCAAAGGATCCCACCTTCATCACCAGTGTTAAATCCTTCGTTCGCGTGCGAATGATGAAGACACATGGTGACAACTAACAATGCTTTATTCTCTTACTCCAACTCCAAGCAAAAAGCAAAAGGCATGCAGGCCTTTTTATAGGGCTTGAAACCCGGACAGAGTGAACCAATAAGAGTTCTTCTTTCTTTGCGCCTTGCGCATGCGCACAAGGCTGGCACCGCTCTGTCTGGTCCCAGGCAGCTTTTAGAATGCCCGGGACCATTTGCAACAATTCTGGGCCTGCTGAGTTTCCTCATCAGGCCCAGGACACAACAGTGGGAATGAGTTATCCTAAAGAACCTGACATTATATTACATGTAATCCTCAATTTATGATCATAATGGAGCCTGACAACTATCATCATAAGTCATACTGGTCATTAAACAAGGTACCAATGTGATTGTCTCACTTAATGATCTCAATCACTGGTCTCCCTACTGTGATTTTTAAGTCATTGTGTGGGTTGTTAAGTAGAGCATTGGGTGCCTCGGGAAGGGGAGGCCCTGGGAAGCCTAGCACAGCCCCAGGCTTGCACTGCAGCATCTTCCCTACCTGTTCTAAGGTATGCGGTTTTTAATATTGTCACTATTTTTTGTAGCCAGTTGCACTGTATAACAGTTCATTTTTGTTTCCCCCCCCCCTCGAAGTACAATTTGACAAATGGTGATCTTTTCCTTGAAAGGAAAATGACTATTGAATACCCCATTTAACAAATGAATGCACTACATATTTTTGAAGAAGTTACTTATGCCATCTTATCTGTTCACTTGCAAGGAACTTGGATTTTTTTAATTGTTGCTACATATAACATTGTGTACACTAAGCTGCCCACTCTGCTTACACATTCTCCAAATATCCCTTCCAAGTGGGAAATTTATCATTGGGCCAATACATAGAAAACTGAGAGAATATCTGTTCTACAGCTAGAGGTCTTATAAAAATAATATTATCTACTTCCACTTCGCTGCTTAAGAAAGAGACTGAAGGAGGAAAATACCTAAAATTTATTTCCCCGATGCTAGCAAAAAAAGTTAATGATGCATTTACTATTCTCTTTTGTTCTCTTCCAGTTTCTTTATCTGCTGAAAGGCCTAACTGCTCTATCACCATGTTAGTACATTGATGATTTACATACAGTAAGTTTATATAGGTCGTTATATATTATTAGTCACTGTCAAAGTTGACACCAGCCAGATCATATAAAAACGTAAAGAAGTAATACAAGATCAGAAGATGTGGTGAGATCTGGCCAAACGTCAGACACAACTGAATAGATATCATCATGATCATGATCATCATCATCATCATCATCATCATATTATTATTATTATTATTATTATTAGTAGTAGTAGTAGTAGTAGTAGTAGTAGTCGTCGTCGTCGTCGTCGTAGTATGTACAGTTACAAGGACACCAGGCAAACTCTATTATTATTTAGATTTGCCAACGACGGGTAGGGGAACAAATACTGCATTTCAAAAACTCTTTTTTTTCTCAACAAGATGCTCTAAATGCAATCAACTATTTTCAGTTTATCAAATTGTCCAAATATATTAAACTTAATTCTTACTGCATATGCAAGATATTGTCAACTAAACATACAAACAACAAGACAATTCATCTTTTCATGAATTGCCATTCTCTATCACTCCTACTCTTACTTCATCTTTTGCAGATGCTGTTCTCATCAATGGCTGCTTTCTTCTTCCAAATGATCAAACAGTGCCAAGTGTAATTCCCAAAGGAACCCTACACTTGGGGAAACGCTGAGGTGTTTGGGTTGGTGAAATTCCACTCTCGGGGCAAATGGCCCTGAAGCCAGCGCACCAGCACAAACCAGATTCCAAAACACTCTGTTCTTCCTCAACTATCAATTCCCCCCCTCCTAATTTCCCATAGTAAAGGTATACAGCTTTATTGTCCATTTGTTCCCCCCTCCCTTCCCCAATTGATGGCAGAATGCTGGCAAGACGCCAAGTCGAAGCTGGTGGATCTACAACAGGGGTGTCAAACTCAATTTCATTGAGGGCCGCATCAGCATTGCAGTTGCCCTCGGGGGGCTGGGTGGATGTGGCCTACTGGGTGGGCATGGGTGGAGTGGGTGTGGCCTACTCAGTGGGCGTGGCCAGTTCTACATCATTCGCATCAAGGGGGCCTGGGCAGGAGTGGGACAGATCTGAGGGTCTCTGGCAGAAAGGGGTGGGACCATCAAGCCGGATATGTGAAGTAGGCGAGGGCCATTTGCTGGCCACTTCCAGGTGATGGTGCATTTCTTTTTTTTTTTTTAATTTTTTATTGGTTTTTTAATTTTTAACAGAAAAAGAAAAAAGCTCAAATCAAATCATAATGTTAAAATAAACAATAAACATAATCACAACATAAATATATATTTCAAAATCATCCATAAACAAAACATAAGTACTTATTTCAATACATCTAATAATAATAACTCAACTGAAAATAGTCATAGACCATATTTACCAAACAATTAACATTACTGCTCGGTACCCCCACCACCACATCCCCCTAACCCTAACCTTCCCCCCTCACTTACCAACTAACTACCTACTCTCCTCCCTCCTTCTCTATCTCCCTCCTTCTACTCCACCCAACTATCCCTACTCTTCCCCTTTCTTATCAACTTTCTACTTACATAAGCCTTCACTCCTCCTTCCTCTTTCCATCAGATGTGGTGCCCAGAGGCCACCCGAGCAACCCCTTAATAACAATAATTACATATCCTTGCATCAACCCCATTGCAGTTGAGAAAACATAGTATATAAAATTATAAACCCTCCCTACCCCCCCCCTGACTTCCCAGAGTGAGTACAGGGTAAAACAAAAGAAAACCCCCTACTTCAAACAAAATTATTATATAATCCTAACAAGAATTTTAAACTATATACTAAATACAATCTCTACTTAACATTTATTCAACCTTATCAATTCTAATACATATCTAATCCTTCAATCAGTCCATCTAATATCAAACCTTAAATCATTTCAATCCACTAAACAAAACAGACAAATCATCTTGTTAAGAGTATTAATTTTCATTTACATGACTTCCGGTGGCATGACTTCCGGTGGCTCCGCCGACGTCGCTAGAGTCTCCTCTGTGAGGCTCCGTTCCCTGGGTATGTAAAGCCGCAAAAAATAGCGAACATCAGCTGTTTTTTGCGGTGAAAAATCCCCTCTTCGGGCGAAGAAGAGGTGCAGAGCATCGGGAGTAGGGTTGAGCTCCTCTAATATCCCTGAAAAAAGCTTTCAGGGATTAAGAGTGCGAGCTCCCCATAACTCCTGAAGACGCTCCTGCCCAGAGACGCTTCTGTCATCAGACAGAAAAAGACGCCGCAACCGCCTCTGCTTTTTAAAAATAGAACACAAGAGAGACTGTTTGCAGACTGAGTGAATACAGGAGTCTTTATTGGATTGCAAGTATTTTTTATTGTTTTCCTGGCTATGTATTTCTAACTGTTACATTTAACATAATGCATTCAAGATGGCGTATAGCTTTCACTACTTTCACTGCTAAAGGAAAGTGCTTGAAAGTGAAAGTGAATTCTCCATTTTTTTCCTTTGTTCTCGTAAGCGAAGCTAGAGAGACGGTTGTAGAAATTGGATTAAAGCCAGAGCGATTGTTTTAAAATTTAAAATGGAGTGGAATTTACGTTTTAATGTCAAACCTATTTTGGATCGCATTGATGAATTTAAAGAAGAAAGTATTGCAATATTGAAAGAGACTAAAACAGAAATATTAAAATTAATTAGATCCTTTTTTCTAAATGAAATTGATTTGCAATCGATTGCTGAACATTTTATACAACAACCCAAACAAGAAGTAGACAGTATTGAGAATAAAGAGAATAATGGGAAATGGATCTTGCTTGATAAACAGTTCATTTACGGAGTGGAGGAAGAGGATTTGTTTCAGGACAGGAGGGGATGGCTATTCCTCTCAGACAAGCAGCAAGAAGATGATTTAACTGAGAAAAAAGAGAAATTGATCCAGTTTAAGAAGCAATCTATTTATGGTGCCGAGGACCAGGAAAAGCAAAGACAGAGATTTGAAATCTTACCTCAACGAAAGTCTATGGTTAAGAGAAATAGAGGACAAATGCAAAGGTTAAGAGGCTTTATATGGACTCAAATGATATTGCAAGTAAAAAAGAGAGACTTATTACCTGGAAGGGAGGCCTCGATATGGAGATTTACCTGGCGAAAGAAAAAACCAAGAGTATGACTGAAGAAGTGAAATTTAAAATTGTATGCAAGGAATTATGGATAATTTAAAACTATGGACTGACTCAAGGACTAAGATTATGAGTAAGATGTAAGAGAAGATGATTAACGGAAGATATAGTATTAAGATTATGATTAAGATGTAAAAGAGGATGATTAATGGAAGATATAATTAAATTGAAGAAGAATGTACTTGCTTTGAAATGATCTAGGTTTGACATAAGATTGACTGATTGATGGGATAGATAAGCATTATATGATTTGATAAGGTTGAAGGAATCTAAGTTAGAAATAGATTAAATAGATTGTATTTGTTATTTAGGTTTATTAGACATATGAGAAAGCCCAGAAGTCGATTGAAGAAGTGAAAATTTAAAATTAAGTGTAAGGAATTAAGGCCAATCTAAGATTATGGGCTGAATCAAGGACCAAGTTTATGAGTAAGATGTAAGAGAGGTTGTTTAATGGAAGATATACTAAATTGATTAAGAATATATGCATATATGATGGATTGATCGTTAGATTGATGGTTTAGATATGTGATGGTGCATTTCTTCATTCCTCATAAAGGGTGACACCTCCCCAGCATCCACCCAGGGGGTGGGGCCGACACGGAAGGGGCTGGTTCCTCGCTGTTTCAAGACGGCCTTGTGGAGCTAAGATTGAATGCATTTCAGCATAGATGGCCACCACAAAATTGTACATTGGCTCCCGGCCGGCCTGGGCCAGGGCAAAGGCAGCGGGGACCGTTCCCTCACTGTTTCCAGGATGGCTTCACGGGCCACATGAAACCACTTCGTGGGCCGCATCTGGCCCCTGGGCCTTGTGTTTGACATGTCTGATCTACAACATCACTTAGCGATGGCAATCTCTGAAGTCCCAGTTGCCATTGTTAACTGAATCCCACAGTAATTATGTGAGGCAACATCCTTGAGATTTCCCACAACCAAAACCAGGAAACTGGCAGGAAGTTGCAAATCCCAGGTCTGTGGGCAGGTAAGTAGCTGCCACTAGGTGGGGGAGAGAGTAAGAAGGTGCATGAGGATAATGCAGGGGAGTGTTGGGGAGGGTGCATGAGGGAGAGAGGGATGTATGAGAAGTAGGAGTCAGGTGTGGAAGTATGTGCAAGAGGCTCTACATGGATTGGGGAGGGTGTGTGTGAGTGGTCAACCAGTACAAGCACAGAAGGATTTGGGGGGTAGTATGTGGGTGGGGGAGAGCTATCCCAGTCACTTGCCGCCTTCTCTGCTGGCTTTAATGATTTTCTGGGGAAGCTAGAAGGGAAGATTGCAAATGGTTATCACATGATTGTGGAATTCTTGGCAACCAGTAGTAAGCGCAAATGGATTGCCATGCTTATGTGACCATTGAGGATGCTAGAACAGCCATAGTTCCAAGTAACCACCATTTGTTTAGTATCATCATAACTTGGAATGGTTATTGGCCCAATGGTTGTAGGTTGAGGACTACCTGTAACAATCATTTTTAGTTAGGGTACATAAATTAAATGATGAGAAATACTATTCATGTGAAAAAACATATACTATATGCTGAAAATTGAACCATTCCTTGTCAGACGTTTTTTCATTAAAAGTCAGAGTTTACTTTGTACAACCAACATGATTTTGGACCACCTACAGAGTATAAAGTTAGATTTTTGTATAGCAGATCACTGCATCATGTCCCCAGCTGTACTGAAATTCTGCCAATCTTCAAAAGCAAACAAAAAAACCTTGTAGCTGATATGAAATTTCCCCCAGAATCAGCCCCAGAAAAGCCAAACAGGAGCAGGACAAAGGTGTTTACAGCACAGAAACAGTACAAGTAACCCTCCACTTACAACCATTGGTTTAGTGATTGTTTGAAGTTACAAAAGTACTGAAAAAATTATGGCCAGTTTTCACACTTACGACTGTTGCAGCGTCCCCATGGTCACGAGATCAAAATTTGGGTACTTGGCAATTGGCATGTATGACAGTTGCACTGTCCTAGGGTCATGTGATCACCATTTGTAACCTTCCCAGATGGCTTCTGACAAGCAAAGTCAATGGAGGAAGCCAGATACGCTTGACAACTGCATGATTCACTTAACAACTACAGTGATTTCCTGAACAATTGCAGCAAAAAGTCATAAAATGAGGCAAAACTCATTTAATTCCCTTGTTTAGCAATAGAAATTTTGGGCTCAATTGCAGTCAAGTTGAGGATTACCTGTAAAAAGAAGGACGATACTTAACTTTTCCATTCAAACCCTCTCCTTACCAACTACTTCACTGAAAAATTTACTTTTGAAAACAGAACGATCAATAAGGCAGATAAGATAGCCAGAGGGGGAAAAGTTGGGGAAAGAAAGAGGTTGCAAAGAAGAGATCAAAGGAGAGTGAGTGATTAAATACCTCCCTTCTTGGCCACATCAAACAAAAAACACAGGTTAATAAACAAATGCGAAATTATACAAGAATAACTACGAGGTTCTGTGGAATAAGATACAAGCAGACCTGGAAAGGTGGAAATCGCTACGTCTGTCCCTGCTCGGCAGGATAGCGACAGTAAAGATGAATGTACTACCCAGATTTCTATTTCTCTTTCAAATGCTACCCATACTCAAGAAAGATGCAGACTTAGACAATTGGCAGAAAGGCATCAACAGATTTATTTGGGACGACAAGAGACCGAGGGTGAAACTAAAAATCATCCAAGACGCAAGAAAAAAAAAAAATAAATTTATTTTCCCAAGATCTTGGCACTTGTTTATTTGCTTCAGAGTTTACAGCTAGTACATGTGCTGTCCCGCTCATTCACACACACATGTAACGGTACTTTAATAGGTTTATTAATGTTCCCTGACAATTCCCGTCACCAAAATCCCAGAACTGTCCCAATTAAGTCCAGCCAAAAGCAGACTGATGCTAGTCCATAGAGCAATGGCCAATGAGTCCACAAGGCACTTGAAAGTTTCCCAAACAAGACAATATTAAATCCACAACGCAAGAGGATTCATGAGGCAAGAAAAGTCCAGAGTTCACAACGCATGGTCCAAAGTCAAGGCATAGTGTCAATCCAAAGCAAGCAGGAATCACAGCGACCAGGAAAAATGCAGCTAGGAAATAAACATATTGTCCTCACCATCATCTCCATCTGTCTCCTGTGCTAAATAGCCAGGTTCCAGTGCAGCCCATCAAGAGGGATGCAGCTGCCTCCTTATGAGTAATCAGGTTCACCTTAGCTGCTCCTGCCTTTTGTCTGCCCTATGTGTTCTTGGATCAGGTGCAGAAGGCAGCTCCTCTTCCTCACCACTGACCAGCTGCAGCTGAATGCTTTTCCCACCTGAAGCCTCAGGGCTGTCCTGCTGCAGCTGTGTTTTGGCCAAATCTCTCTCAGACAGCTGATCAGAGCCATTGACCAACTCTCATTCTGATATGCCTAGGACTTGTTCATCCTCCAAACTGACATCTGGAGAGGTATCTGGGGATGTGTCCAAGGGACTCATTGCACTACACACTAGAATTAGTGGTCTTCAATATGGTGCAATGGAAAGGCTTAAGACTAAAGGATGAAGTGGCATTTTATGATAGCAACTTACCTTTGTCTTCTCCCTCCCCAAAATGTAATGTTCTCAAAAATATCCACAAAACAGATCTCAACATAATCTCCAGGTACTCAGTGACTGGCCAGACCAGTCCACCCCAGGATGCACTCTGCTGGCGACATCACACCCCTCAACAATAACCAATGGAAGGCCTGATCGTAGCAATAAATGAAACTTCTGTGTTGCTGTTCAATATGGCATGTTTTCCTTTAAAAATATTCTTATTTTATGGACAAGCTATGAAATAAGAATATTAAGAGAAGTGAAAAAATACAATATTGGTGTAAAGATTCACACTTACCTAACCCCTATATGAAGCGTGCAAGTATCTGCATTGGTATATTGTGAGTGTGATATCGCCAGCAAAGTGCATACTGAGGACCTGCAAGGAAGAGAAAAATGGAATCAGTTGTTGTGGCTTTGAACCATATTTTCCCTTGGAACTGCAATGCATTTAACCATTAATGTGTGCAATGCTCACATGCTAAACCCAAGATATATTCATTAGGGTATTATGTAAGCTCAAAAACAAATAAAAAACCAATTTTCTTCTATAATGTAACAGCAGCCCTATCTCATATTCACCATACTGCAAGGCATAATCACTACATGACCCTAAAAAGAAAAAAAATATAAAACTGAATACTTTTAATACCTTAATTTGAAAAAAAAAGTCTTTAACAAGTAAGAATAGAACCTGATTTACACATGGCGCTAATTAATAACATGGTACTTGGCTTTAGTTTAATATAATGGGTGAGCCCATCCCCACCAAAAACAATGGCTTAGGAGCCACAAAGGATGGATGTGTATATCACATCAAGATAAAACAAGCCAGAAGAGATTAACAAGGCACTTTTAACAAGGTCAAACTGCCAAATAAACAAGAAAACAAGGAATTATTTTAATATCTCATAGCAGTTTTTTTTAAATATAAAAGCTGCTCAGGCCTTGTGTAACTACATTTATTCAAAAGCAAAGAATTTTTGTCCAAATAAATAAATGAACGGCCTTTGATTCTGTGATTTCTGCTGTTCCCTTATAATGGAAAAGCAATTTTAAAATGCAGGGACAAGCCACAGCAAATTTAAGAAATGTATTCTATGCAACACCTAATCAGCTGACTGATCTGGAAAGCTGAGTATAATTCTACCAGGATGATAAAGCATCTGTAAAGTCGAAGGCTACAAGCTAAACTGCTTTTGAAACATGACAAAGAACAGAATGACCACCTATTTTTGTATGTTGCAAGCAAGCTGTTCAGCAATGTCCATGAAGTTACAGAAGTCAAGCTTAGTTTCTCTATTTAAATTATATATAGGATTACAACACAAGAAACATATGAAATTCTGGTTGCCAATTAAAAAAAAAAACCTTTTAAGGCCTCAAAACCAAGAGTTCTTTGTTATTGTCACACTCAAGATACAGCCCAGAATATAACATTTTTCAAATCACCAAAATACCCTGGCTATAAACATTAGTGCAGGTGAATATAACCTATGGCCTTTTAGACATTGCCCAACTTCACTGACAGTAGCTCCAAGAAGCATGTCATTGTAGAAATGGTAGGACTTTTAATGCTGCAACAGTTTGAGGACAAAAGATTTCCCTACACCGAAATGGAATTAGAGCTTGCCTTAGTCACCAAAAGAGAAATGACTGAGGAAAGAAATAATTGAACTCTTCAGATATCTTAAATGGTTGTCCTATAAGGCAGGGTTTCTCAGCCTTGACAACTTTAAGCTGTATGGATTCCCAGAATTCCTCAGGCAGCATCTTTAAATTGCTAAGGTTGAGCAACACCAATATATACAGTTAGTCCTTGACCTATGACCACAATTGAGTCCAAAATTTCAATAATAATAATAATAATAATAAAGTTGGAAGGGACCTTGGAGGTCATCTAGTCCAACCCCCTGCTCAGGCAGGAAACCCTATACCATTTCTGACAAATAGCTGTCCAGTTTCTTCTTAAAAACTTCCAATATTGGAGCATTCACCGCTTCTGGAGGCAGGTTGTTCCACTGGTTAATTGTTCTAACTGTCAGGAAGTTTCTCCTTAGTTCTAGGTTGCTTTTCTCTTTGGTTAGTTTCCACCCGTTGCTTCTTGTCCTGCCTTCAGGCGCTTTGGAAAATAGCTTGACTCCCTCTTCTTTGTGGCAGCCCCTGAGATATTGGAACACTGCTATCATGTCCCCCCCTAGTCCTTCTCTTCGTTAAACTAGACATACCCAATTCCAGCAGCCTTTCCTTATATGTTTTAGTCTCCAGTCCCCTAATCATCTTTGTTGCTCTTCTCTGTACTCTTTCTAGAGTTTCAACATCTTTTTTATATCGTGGTGACCAAAACTGGATGCAGTATTCCAAGTGTGGCCTTACCAAGGCATTGTAAAGTGGTATTAATACTTCACATGATCTTGATTCTATCCTTCTGTTAATGCAGCCTAGCACTGTGTTGGCCTTTTTGGCAGCTGCAGCACATTGCTGGCTCTTATTTAAATGATTGTCCACTAGGACTCCGAGATCCCTCTCACAGTTACTACTATTGAGCAAGGTGCCCCCTATACTATACCTGTACATTTGGTTTTTCTTGCCTAAATGTAGAACCTTACTTTTTTCAGCATTAAATTTCATTTTGTTAGATAGCGCCCAGTGTTCAAGTCTGTCCAGATCCTCCTGTATCCTAAGCCTGTCTTCTGGAGCGCTGGCTGTTCCTGCCAGCTTGGTGTCGTCTGCAAATTTGATGAGTTCGCCATCTATCCCTTTGTCCAGATCGTTGATGAAGATGTTGAAGAGCACTGGGCCCAGAACAGAGCCCTGGGGCACCCCACTACACACTTTCCTCCATGTAGATCAGTGTTCTCAACCTTCCTAATGCAGCGACCCTTTAATACAGTTCCTCATGTTGTGGTGACCCCCAACCATAAATTTATTTTCGTTGCTACTTCATAACTGTAATTTTGCTACTGTTATGAATCGTAATGTAAATATCTGATATGCAGGGTGTATTTTCATTGTTACGAATTGAACATAATTAAAGCATAGTGATTAATCACAAAAACAATATAGCAATGCTCGATGGAGAAGCTCACTCTTCCTTGATCAAAAATGTTGGGAGGGAGGGAAGGGGAAGGAAGGAAGATTGAAGGGGAAAGGAAGAAGATGGAGAAGAAAGGAGATTGAAGGGGGAAGGAAAGAAGGAAGGAAGGAGAGAGAGATTGAAGGGGAAGGGGAAGAGATGGAGATGGAGAAGGAAGGAAGGAAGGAAGGAAGGAAGGAAGGAAGGAAGGAAGGAAGGAAGGAAGGAAGGAAGGAAGGAAGGAAGGAAGGAAGATTGAAGGGGAAAGGAAGGAGATGGAGAAGGAAGGAGATTGAAGAGAGAAGGAAAGAAGGAAGGAAGGAGAAAGAAATTGAAGGGGAAGGGTTGGCGATGGAAGGAAGGAAGATTGAAGGGGAAAGGAAGGAGATGGAGAAGGAAGGAGACTGAAGGGGGAAGGAAGGAAGGAAGGAAGGAAGGAAGGAAGGAAGGAAGGAAGGAAGGAAGGAGAGAGAGAGAGAGAGATTGAAGGGGAAGGGGAAGGGATGGAGATGGAGATGGAGATGGAGATGGAGATGGAAGGAAGGAAGGAAGGAAGGAAGGAAGGAAGGAAGGAAGGAAGATTGAAGGGGAAAGGAAGGAGATGGAGAAGGAAGGAGATTGAAGGTAGAAGGAAGGAAGGAAGGAAGGAGAAAGAAATTGAAGGGGAAGGGATGGTGATGGAAGGAAGGAAGATTGAAGGGGAAAGGAGATGGAGAAGGAAGGAGATTGAAGGGGGAAGGAAGGAAGGAAGGAAGGAAGGAAGGAAGGAAGGAAGGAAGGAAGGAAGGAAGGAAGGAGAGATTGAAGGAGAAGGGATGGAGATGGAAGGGAGATTGAAGGGGAAAGGAAGGAGATGGAGAAGGAGAGAGAGATTGAAGGGGGGAGGCGCTGCCAAGGACGCACAAGCAGCTCCGCACAATTGCCCGGGGAGGGGGGGAGGCTCTGACGGACAGCCTGGTGGAGAGCCAAGCGGCGGCACCTCCGGAGTCTCGGAAGTTGCATGGAGGATCCACGCACCTCGGAGCCACTGGCCGCCCTCTCACACCTGCCAACCTGGAGCCTCCCATCCTCATTCCAGCACCTCTTGCCCTCTCCCAGCTACCCCCCTGGGACCTGCCCGCCCCTCCAGCCATCGCAGCGGTGGGGTCGCAGGAGCCCCTTTCCACGCCGCACAGCCCATCGCATGTGAGAGGGGTGTGGCCGGAGCAGCAGCTCCTGCTCGGAAGGCGCTGCTTCTCCCCTCCCGGTCCACCTGGCTGGCCTCCGATGCATATGCGGACAATTTTTCTTGCCATAGTTGTAAGTGAATCACTAAAGTTGTTAAGTTAGTAATACGATTAAGTGAATCTGGCTTCCCCACTGACTTTGCTTGTCACAAGGTCACAAAAGGTGATCACATGAACCTCTGGACACTGCAACCATCATAAATACATGCCAGTTACCAAGTGACCAAATTCTGATCATGTGACCATGGGGATGCTGCAATGATGTGAAAAATGGTCATAAATCATTTTTTTCAGTTCCGCTGTAACTTTGTATGATCAATAAATGAATAATTGTAAGCTGAGGACTATCTATACAGGTTCCTTAATAACTGGTTGCTTAGTGACTGAAGTTATGACAGACCCCCCAGGTTGTACTTACAACCTGGTTGTGGAGTTCCGACAGTGACATGTGTGCACACGAACACACACAGTGACATGACTTCATTTTGAATGTTTGGCAACTAGCTCAATTTTACAGCTAGTTGCAGTGTTCCATGATCATGTGACCATGATTAACAATCTTCTTTGCCAAATTTCAGTCATTTTGGCTGGTTTCTAGTAAAGAAAAAACAACCATAGGAATGAACTTATATAGACACCACATTTGCTTTTGGACCAGTGTTCACTCTATGACTGTTGCAAAAAAGGTCATAAAAATGGGTTGGTTACATGGGTGCTTCAACTTATGACCATTATGATGTATCATGGAAATCCTGGGCTCCATTTACAGTTGTAAGTCAATAATTATATGTAGAAGAAGAGTTGACCTGTTTTCTATTGCCCTACATGGCAGGACAAATGGGATGAAATTAAAAGGAAAGTACATCTGGGTTAGATATTTGGTGGAATTTTCTTACATTAGGAGCTATCAACTAGTGGAATAAGTTGCTTTTTGGAATGATATGTTCCTGTCACTGGAGATCTTCAAATAGACTCTAGATAACCTTCAGTCCAAAATGCTCTAGCAAATCCTGTACCGAACAGGGAGATTAGAGTAGCTGAACTCTACAGTCTTTTCCTATTTTATTCCTATTATAATTATATGAAAAAGCATGCACAAAGTTAGTTTAATTAAGTGAATGAGTCAATTTGAAGCTAAGTCTTAAGTCTGTGATTCATCATAAATGGTAGATTATCATGCACATAAATACAACTTTCCAGTGACCATCCAGTACCCAAGAAAGGCACCCCCCAATCTTAAGATCCTTTATCTGTCACAAACAGTGGGAAGAGAGCACTAACTACATTTGAAGCTAGTACTGGTATATCACATAACTGTTAAGGGCTAAAAAATTAAGTCCAACTGACCTAGATATCATTTTACAGGGACCGTCTACTGCCTCATGAAACCCAGCGACTGGTTAGGGCCCATAGAGTCGGCCTTCTCCAGGTCCCGTCAGCCAGACAGTGTCGCCTGGCGGGGCCTAGGGGAAGAGCCTTCTCTGTTGCGGCCCCGGCCCTCTGGAATCAATTCCCCCCGGAGATCCATGTCGCCCCCACCCTCTCCGCCTTTCGTAAACTGCTCAAGACACATCTTTGCCGACAGGCCTGGGGCAGTTAACATCTTGCCCCTAGCCAGTGTATGTTTGTGTGCATGTTTGTTGGATGATTGGTTTTTTAATTCAGGGGTTCTTTTTTATATGTATTTTAATGTTGATTTCTATTATGCTGTGAGCCGCCCTGAGTTCCCGGAATAGGGCGGCATAGAAATCCAATTAATAATAATAATAATAATAATAATAATAATGATAATGATAATAATAATAATAATAATAATAATAATAATAATAATAATAATAATAATAATAATAAAGGCTGAATCAATTCCTTGTTCTACAATGGACACAAAACTTAAGTTTGTATAACTGCACCTGCTCACTTGCTTTCCTGATTTTAATGTCAATTTAGGTTGAAGCATCTCAGGGCAAAACATGTTTTTGTTTATATAATTTAAAAGTACAATATACTCTGAAAGCATTACCTAAACAAAGTGAATATTATTCTAGTTTGCAACCCTTCCCTTATGAAAATATAAAGACCCTGCCAATTTTCTTGATTTTATAGCGATAAAAACTTAACAAACAAAAAAGATGTTAGAAAAAACAGAATAGTAAGATAATGTGTTATAATTGTAAAGAAAATTCCAAAAAATAAAAAATTCAGTGTAGATATAGACCAGTGGTGGCGAACCTATGGCACGGGTGCCAGAGGCGGCACTCAGAGCCCTCTCTGTGGGCACGCGTGCCGTGCTGCAGTCCTAGGCCTTCAGCTGGGTTTTATAAAACCTTTTCGCTTTAGGCCTCCGCCACCATGTGCAAAAAAAAAAAGGTTCAGTCAGTCAATTTCAACGTCTCGTGGGGGAAAAAAAGATCTTGCAAAGTTGGAATTGATTGAACTTTTTAGTCCCACCCAGTCTGCATTACCACCATGGCCATGCCCACCCAATTGGCCACACCCAGTCAATGGGCTACAACCACCCGGCACTCGACGATGCGTAAGTGGGTTTTGGGTTCGCCATCACTGATATAGACTCATACCCACAAAGGTCAAATTATATATAGCCTATTAATAGCTATACGTGCATTCTATAAATATTCATTTCAAAATATCTTGTATAGAATAAAGCCTATATATTGCCTTCTAAACTAGGCCTGCATAACATTGAGCCCTCCAAGAAGACTTGTGAAGCCTACCCGTGTTTTTTAAAAACTCAATTTGCTGCCACTAAATATTACTGCTGCCAAGCAGAATCTGCTGCTGCTTCAAAAGACACACTGCCATCCAATGCTTCCAGGACTTAACAGTACTGCTAGCTCCAGTGCTGCCATTATTGTGCTAGCCACCAAAACAGCTGATCGGTGTGACAGATATTCCTTTGCAGCCCATTGTTATTTTTAAAATGTCAAAGTGGCCCTTTCTCCTTTACTAGCTGTGCAGCTGTATTGCAGATTATTCTAAATCAGATCCTAGAAGAGCAGCTTCTCTAAAAAATGGACAACAATTCAATTCTAAGAAGGTCCACATGTCTTCATGGAAGAGCAAAGTAGTTTATTATTGTGATTGTTCATTATAGAAAATCCATGTAATGAAGCAATCATCTTGAGGACTAGGATCAAGTTCACCCTCAGCCCTAAAATCTCAGTCGGGGACACTGGACCAGTTATACTCAACCCAGCCACACAGTGATTCATCTGGACATCATGATGGAAAAGGGATTCCTACATATGTACCCTGACCTGCGGAAAAATGGGATATAAATCCAGTGCATAATTTTTGAAGCAGTTTTCTACGAAGTTGTAAATATGAAGCCAGAAAAACAGGAGATGAAAATAATTATAATAAAAGGGAAAGTATTGCTGAGTTCATGGTGCTTATTTCTGAAACAGCTAGACAGGATTATAGTGCATAGCAGGTTCTGGTCTGTCTTTCAAGATCTGCAGGAATCTGGGGCATTTTTTAAAAAAAAGACAGCAGCTACAGTATCACACAGCAATGCAGCAAGGAACAAGTGACTAAGGAGACAGTCAAAACTGGGAACCTTCAGAAGAGGAAAAATCCATAACTTTTCAAGCAGTTAACTTTTAAGGCGGCACTGGAGAAGAAACATGCTTTTTTGCTCTAGGTCACAGGTTGGCAACCTGCGGCTCCGGAGCCACATGCGGCTCTTTGAGCTTTCCCCTGCAACTCCCAGCCTCCTCTGCCATTTGCAGAGAGAGACAGAGACAGAGACAGAGAGAGGCACTTGCACTTCCCTGCTTCTCTCTCTCTCTCTCTCTCTCTCTCTCTCTCTCTCTCTCTCTCTCTCTCTCTCTCTCTCCCCTCTCTCTCTCTCTCTCTCTCTCTCCTCTCTCTCTCTCTCTCTCTCTCTCTCTCTCTCTCTCTCTCTCTCTCTCTCTCTCAAAAAGAGTAAACTCATGGTATTCTCCGAAAAGCTGAAAATCTTTTTGGGCGAGGCTCCTCCCTTTGCTGCATCTCTGCAGGAAGCAGGAAACAGGAAGCAGGAGAGAGCTAGCTAGCCCAGCTATGCTGACCCAGGAATTCTGGGAGTTGAAGTCCATGAGCCATAAAAGAGCTGAGGCTGCCTACCCCTGAGCTTGTTGGAGAACAGCTTGAAGCCAGCTTGCCAGGTGAACAGAAAATCAGAGAGAGGTGGGGAGAGAGAAAGAGAGAGAAAGAGAGTGGGGGAAGAGGACTGGCAGACAAAGGGCAGAAAGAGAGGGAGAGGGAGAGAGAGAGGGAGGGAGGGAGAGAGAGAAGGAGGGAGGGAGAGAGAGAGACCCTTTTGATATCTAAAATGAAGATAACACTGCACATGTCCTTTTTTACCTTTATGAGTAAAAAACATGATCCTAGATTGGAGCGAAATACAGAACAGACTTATTTATATTTGGTATAGGTATATATATATATACCTATAATAAAGGTAAAAAAGGATATATGCAGTGTTCTCTTCATTTTAGATATCAAAAGGGTTTTGCGGCTCCGTGTTTTGTTCTCGGTGGGAAACGGGTCCAAGTGGCTCTTTGAGTGTTTTGGGTTGCCTACCCCTGCTCTAGGTAAACATCCATTGGTGGATCTTTACCAGAATATGCATCTTTATCAAATAAAGTTAAAGAGAGACAGTTGCCAATTCTTAGATCTTTTTTTCCTATGCCAGCTACCAACATTAAACACAAAACGTAAAAGGTGATCCAAATACTGCAAACAGGGCTTGAAAAACAAATCATCACTGTCACTATAGATTCACATACAATCCTCTGCACCATTCATTAAAGAAATCTGGAGGGAAGAAGCCTGTGCTACTTCAGATAGCAGGAACAAATCCCTGGTCTCATTTTTACTTTATCATGCATTCCAAAGCCCCTTGAAGGGTACAATGTTCATTTGGTTTCCTAGTCACTCACAATGGATTTATGATACAATGTATAATCTTACCTAGTCTCTAGTTCCAGTACAATCAGAGAGAAAAAAAGCACTAAAAGCTAAAGATTAACACATAAACACACAGAGCTAATTGAACTGGAAAAAAGGCATCCCCATTTAAAGGTTTTGTTTCACCTACAAATTTCAAGATATCAATAACAAAAAAAGTTCTATGTGTATGGTGCAGAAATAATGTACATGGTAGTCAAAAGTAGCATGTCACAAGCCACAATTCAAAATATTAACTATAGGGCACTGACCACAACTTCCACCTCACATCTTTATTTGTTCCATCAATGAACAACCTTCAACGTAGGACTTGAAAATATATACTTTTAGAATACTATAACACATCTCTAGGAAGATTAACTAATAACAGCATCCAAAAAGGTACATTTCATATTACTTTTATTATGTAAAAGGAAAGAATAATGATCCTTTGATATAATGTAAAACAAGTGAGTGTCATAAGAAAGAAATAATAGAATATGCATTGAGAAAGCTCCCTTACAACCTTTCACATATATATATTGGAAGAGGGGGGGAAAACGACATCCAATAATGACAGCAAAAATCATGCCACTGAGTTCTCTCGAGCAAAAGAAAATCTGGAAATACCCAAATTTTAGGACATTCTACCCTCTTCTCAAACATGTAAGAGGGCCAATTATTGAACAGGAATAGGATAATACCGCGACTGATGGAGCAACTGAATTAAATAAATTGTAGCAGAAAGGTGTGGAGGGAAGAGTATAATCTCTAAGTAAAGATGGAGAGAAAAATCAGGTGACCATGAGAAATATTTATCCTTCCTGTAGAATATTTATCTCAATCTTCCTAATACAGATAAAATATCTGAGCACATAACAAAGAGAGGTTCTGTTGTCCTATTCCCTTATTAGAGATCATATTGCCAGTTCCTATGTAAGGGCCAAGGCAAGGTGAACACAGCAGGCAGAACTGTAAAATATTCATCTTGAAATTAATACTGATGTGTTAAAAAGTCATCAGTGAAGAATGAAGCCACATCAAGTGTTTGGGGAAGGAGGGAGGAACAGGAGTGACCGTGAACCGGCATTTCACAGGTACAAAAAAACCCGGTTTGTCATTTGTCCCCTGCGACCTGTCAAATAAGCCAAGGGGAAAAACGGAACTAAAGAAAGGGTTTCTAGAGACACAGAGAGACCTGCGCACATGTAACTAGGTGCACGCCCAGCATTTATTACTTTTAAACAGAAAACTGGTACCAGGTTTTAGCGGCGGTCCTGAAGAACCGGGCTGCAGCGCGAATGCCCAGATGCCCTGCCGCGTTTCTCAAAGAGCCTGTGACTCACCGTAGATCATGGCCAGGCCGGTCTCATGGAGGAAGCGGACCCGGCGATGTTTGAAAAGCCAGATGGTGAGAATAGTGAGGGTGAGGAGGAGAATGAACGTCAGGAGGCTCACGCTGTCTTGCCGGTGGCTCTCCTCAGCTTCTTTCTCCGTGGCGATCTCCTCAATGGCGCTGCTGCTCCGTTCCCCCAGGCACAGCCCAGGGACTGGGGAGAGGACAAGAAGCAGGAGCCGCAGACGCGCCATGGTCGGCTCCCCTGGAGCACCGCTCGTGCCCGTCTGCGTCCTCTCAGCGCGCCGAGCTTCCTGCCAGCAGCCACTGCAGCAGCCGGGCAGCCTTCTGTTCGGGCGACGGTTCTGAACGCTCAGGCAATTCCCCGCTTCTGGCCAGACAGGCAGAAGCGACTTCGGCAGGCAGAATCACCGAACTCCACCCCTCGGTGTCGTAGCTCCGGCATTAAGTTTACCGAAAGGCGCTCTCGCACCTCGTTTCTAAAGGCTGGCCACGCTTAGGACAGCGCGCCGCCTCCCCTTCCCGCTGCACCGGGGCGGAGTCTACGCTTGCAGCAGAAAGAGTAGACTGGGCTGCACCATTGCAGGCTGAGGGAGGGGTGGTTAGCTCTTTTGGATGCTCTCCTTTATCAAAGCAATATAATTACTTGGAGATCTAGCACAGGGCGAGTTTGAGAAAGGACTCTTCAATCGTTGC
Source organism: Bothrops alternatus (assembly GCA_034064705.1). NCBI lineage: Eukaryota > Metazoa > Chordata > Lepidosauria > Squamata > Viperidae > Bothrops > Bothrops alternatus. Next base: position 27,008,548 of record JARGCV010000112.1, read on the forward strand.
ACAGTTTGCTTGAATTATATAAATAATTATAGTCAGATTTCAAAATAAAATCCCCCAACCAAACCTTCAAATTACGAGCTGTTCGATCCCGCTTTTATTCAGCTGATGGAACTCTGTTAGTTCGGAATAAACTAACTGCGAATGAGGTTCCTCTTTACCTGCTACTTCGGAGGGCATTCTGTTTTTGTCGCTTTTGCCCTCTTTCCCCAATTACAAGCGAAAAGTAAAAGACACGGATGAACTAGGAAATTACAACAGGTCAATTTGGGACTGTTAATAACCTAACCTCAAACCCTAAAATGCCAGAGAAATTTAAAAAACTATTAGAAGAGGAAATAACAATGATGGAATTAATAGAAGCAATCAATAGACAAAAAAATGGTAAAGCACCAGGACCGGATGGACTACCAGCAGAGTTATATAAGACGTTGCAGGAAGTACTAGGTAATGTAATATTGGAACTTTATAATGAACTTCTTTCTGAAGCTAAGATATGAGATTCATGGTCCGAAGTTCTTATTACTCTCATACCGAAGGAAAAAACGGAAACACAGAAAATAAAGAACTACAGGCCAATTTCCCTACTGAATGTGGACTATAAAATATTTGTATCAATAATGGTGGAAAGACTTTAAAAGTTTTTAAATGAATTTATACAATCGGATCAAAATGCCTTCTTACCCAAAAGACAGATTAGAGACAATATGCGAATTATATTGAACACACTAGAATATTATGGAACACACCGGAAGAAACAGATGGCATTGGTGTTCCTGGATGCACAGAAGGCATTCGACAATGTGAACTAGCAATTCATGATAAGTCAATTACAGACTATGGATTGTGGGGAGAAATTTATAAATGTAATCAGAACAATTTATAATAAGCAATCATCCAAAGTAATGATGAATGGAGATATGACTGAGAAGATCAACATTATGAAGGGAACAAGACAGGGCTGTCCCCTATCCCCACTGTTGTTTGTTCTGACATTAGAAGTATTAAATAGACGTATAAGATAGAATAATGACATAAAAGGGATGAAAATTAAGAGGGAAGAATATAAGCTACAAACATTCGCAGACGATTTAGTATTTATTTTGGAGGAACCATTAGAGACAGGACCTGTATTAATAGAACAAATAGAAAAATATGGTGAGGTAGCTGGGTTGAAAATTAATAAAGATAAAACCAAAATGTTAGTGAAAAATATTACTGAAAAACAAAAAAAAGAACTGGTTGGAAAATTAGATATACAGATTGTAAAGAAGGTAAAATATTTAGGGATCCACCTGACAGCAAGATGCACAACAATTAAAGAGGATAATTATCATAAATTGAAAAGACAAATTGAAGTAGATTTGGATAAATGGAAAAATGTAAAACTATCATTAATGGGAAGGATTGCGATAATCAAAATGAATATATTACCACGATTATTGTTTTGGTTTTCAACAATACCAATAAGATTAGATAAGAAATATTTTGAGGGGCTTAATAAAATAATCTTGAAATATATTTGGCAGGGGAAAAAAGGCAAGGATTAATCTAAAAATGTCACAAGATACAAGATTGAGAGGTGGGTTTGGTCTACCTAATTGGGAATTGTACTATCAGGCTGCAGTATTATCATGGATGAGAGAATGGATCTTACTGAGGAATACAAGATGATTAACATTAGAGGGACATGATTTACAGTTGGGATGGCATGCTTTCATATGGTATGGAAAAAACAGAATACATAGCTATTTCCAGAGACACCATATAAGGAATTCTTTACTTGTGGTCTGGGAGAAAGTAAAGAGAAAGCATTATTTGAAGATTCCAAATTGGCTTTCAACTATGGAGGCGCTAATACACCCCAATATGTTTAACATGGGAAACATTATAAGATATAAAGACTTACTAACAGATATGGGGGAGTTGAAAACCAAACAACAATTAGAGGAACAAGGAATAAAGATGGATTGGTACATGAGAATGCAAATACAATCTAGATATGAAAAAGATGTTAAATTAGATGGTGTTAATTTGGGGACAACAGAATTAGATGAAATACTCACAGGAACGGAAGAAAAATGGATTAAAAAGTTATCTACTACATATGGAGTTAGAGGAGGAACAAGTGAAAGAGACAATGATAAAATGGACAAGGAATTTTGGATACACAATTGAATTAGATAGATGGCAGCAACTATGGGAAAAAAACTATAAATTGACAATGGTGACTGCGTATAAAGAAAATATGTACAAAATGTTTTACAGATGGCGCATGTCTCCAGAAAGATTAGCTAAAATGTTTAAGGACAGGTCTATGAAATGTTGGAAATGTCATCAGATACCAGGTTCCTTCTACCATATGTGGTGGACGTGTGTAGAAGCTAAAACTTATTGGAATAAAATTAGAACATGGATAGAAAAGATGATACAACAACATATAGAATTAAGACCAGAAATATTCCTGTTGGGTATTCTACCAGGGAAATACAATAAAGAGAAAACATATTTAATTATTCATATAATCACGGCAGCTAGGATGGTGTTTGCACAAAATTGGAAAGCACTGAAAGCCCCCCCCCAGAGGGAGAGGTGATTGGGAAAATACTGGAATGTGCAGAAATGAATAGACTAACAATGACAATTAAAGATAAGACAGAGTCAGATTACTATGAAATCTGGGGAACTTTTTATGATTGGCTGAAAAGAGAATATGGTTAAAAGATAGTTAACATCAATTTAGATGGAAGAAGAAGGAGCAGATAAGGAGGGAGACCCAGGCGACAGTATTGAACAACTGGAGGTTGTATAAATATTTATAGACGTATATACCGAGAAGGTTAGATAAATAGAAGTATTAATGTAAGAGAAAATTAATCTTATTGTATATAATACAGATAGGGAAATTTGAAGAGAGGAGTTGCTTGGACATTACCCCTGAATTGTATCTGAAGAAGGATGAGAGGGAAGAAAGGAGAGGAGAGAGAAGAGTAAAGGAGGGGAGAAGGAAGTAGGAAGGTTGGAGGAGAAGAGGAGAAGTGGGGAGAAAGGGGAGGAGAGTGGTGAAGGAAAGAGAAGAGAAGAGGGAAGTAGGGAAGAGATGAAAGGGAGAAAGAAGGTAGAGAAGAAGGAGTGTGGATACAGTGAAAGGGGAAATGGGCGAGCAACACCAAAAGTCATGTGTATATATTTATTTCATTTTATTAAAAGTATCTTATATATGAATGTAAAAAGAATGTATGTTAACATCTCATAAATATCACGGTATATGTATCGGGGAGAGTTTGGAAAAATAAAAAATTAATATTAAAAAAAACCCCTAACCTCAAACCGAAGTCTTAAAACTCAGCTGATCATCTCCAGTTCTTCTGGACTACAACTCCCATCGTGGCTGAGTTTGCATGACCTAGTTACAAGTTAGCCTACCAAGCTTTAGCTTATTTCATTATGTGTTGATCCAGTCTATGTACTCAATTATGACTTGGAATGTCATTCAAATTCAATATTGTGAAAACAATGGTTTATTCTGGGGCAAGATTGTGTGAATACAATTAGGATTATGTTAATGGCTGCGACTGATAGGAATCACCACTGGGCACAAGATTGCCCCTTCTGCAAGCACATTTACTTGGAAGTAGGCACTACTTAAGACTTATATAAAGGGGATTTTGCTGCATAGATTTGTATACTGTAGTCCTTAAAGAGGGTCTCTGCTTCGCTCTCTTTAAAGTAGTGGGAAATTTTCTAATTTGTTTTTCAGGTGCAGTGCTTTCACATGGTGGCTTATAAAAATATATTTAAAACAAACTACCAAAAGAAAGCTCAGAACTGTATTGGTTGGAAACATGCGGAAGAGGCCTTCATCCTGCAGTGAATAGAAATAGAATAGAACCTTGGAGGACTTTTAGTCCAGCCCCCTGCTCAAGCAGGAGAAACTTACTATACCATCTCAGACAAGTGACTGTCCAGTCTCTTCTTAAAAACCTCCAATGATGGAGTGTCCACAATTTCTGAAGGTAAGCTGTTCCACTGGTTAATTGTCCTCGCTGTTAGGAAGTTTCTCCTTAATTCCAGGTTGCTTCTCTCTTTGATCAGTTTCCAACCATTGTTTCTTGTCTTGCCCTCTGGTGTGGGGAAAAATGCACGCGCAGCAAACTGCCATGCTTTCCCCCCCCCCACAAACCTCATAACCTTTTGATACCCTTTGTCCCAAGGAAGCAACCAGAAGGTCATCCCCTTTTGACTTAATACTTCACCTACCTAAACAAATAATATGCTTAGTTCCTTCTCCTATCTTTTCTTGCCTTTGTTAGTTCCTTCCCCTGTTTGCTTTTTACCTGGCCTTTGAACAGGTAATATGTTACTAGAAATAGTTGCTTATATGAAGGAATTTTCCAATGAAGAAACTTTATGTCAGCATTTAATGGTTAAACTTATGAATATAAAATGTCAGCATTTAATGTAAAGCCTATGTATGTAACAAGTATATAAGAAACAATAAACTCAGAGTTTGTCAAGCTGTGTCCTGCAGCTTCAAACCTCTGCTCAAGAAATGTCTGCATCTTTCTCTTAGCATCATTACACCTGGCGCCTGTGAACAAGGACATCTCCTCCCGAGGGAAAGCAGCAACCAACATATTTACAGTTGTCTGAAACAGACCCCTTGGCGCCCCTTCTCGTCTTCTCGTCCTGCGAGATTTCTCAAACTGTAAGTATGGGCTGCGATATATCTCACCATCAGCAAAAGCATGTAAGAGAGTTAAAGTTTCTCTTACACAAATCAGGCATGGCAATGCCTGAAAAGGAGCTTAGAAAGCTAGTGAGTGAGATAGGGAAAAACTGTCCTTGGTATCCTGAAAGGGGGACACTCCAACTTAAGGATTGGGAAAGATGGGAGTTGTAGTCCAGAAGAACTGGAGATGATCAGCTGAGTTTTAAGACTTCGGTTTGAGGTTAGGGGTTTTTTTAATATTAATTTTTTATTTTTCCAAACTCTCCCCGATACATATACCGTGGCCTTAGTGGATATTTTGCATTCTTGGCATCAATGTCGCCATGCAGTGGAAAAATATGGGGCTGATGCAGTACAATTAAATTCTACTCCCTCTCCAGGTTTTAATCATGAAAAGGTTTCAGTTCCATCAGCTCCTATATCTTCCACGATGGATGTGACACCTTCAGAGCAAAAGAATTCTAGATCTTATGTTTCCATTCGCCATGTATTAGAAAATCAAATTTATTATTTATTTATTTATTTTATTTGGGTTTGTATGCCGCTCCTCTCCAGGGGACTCGGAGCGGCTAACAACATATATATAACAGTGAAGTACCATAAAAAACCCAAACAAATATATCTTTAAAAAATCAATTAAAAAAAACACACATTCAATTCAACAATCAACCACAGTCATCCCCAGGCCTGCCGGCAAAGATGAGTTTTTAGATTTTTCCGGAAGGCCGGGAGAGTCGGAGAAACGCGGACTTCAGGGGGCAGTTGGTTCCAGAGGGCGGGCGCCACAACAGAGAAGGCCCTCCCCCTACGGCCCGCCAAACGACATTGTTTCGCTGACGGGACCCGGAGGAGGCCAACCCTGTGCGCTCTCACCGGTCGTAGAGAAGTATGTGGCAGAAGGCGGTCCCGTAAGTATCCTGGTCCCATGCCATGAAGGGCTTTATAGGTGATAACCAACACCTTGAATTGGGCTCGGACACCAATAGGCAACCAATGCAGCATGCAGAGTGTTGGTGAAATGTGGGCACAACGCGGAAGGCCCACAACTGCTCGCGCAGCTGCATTTTGCACTAATTGTAGTCTCCGAACACTCTTCAAGGGTAGCCCCATGTAGAGAGCGTTGCAGTAGTCGATCCTCGAGGTGACAAGGGCATGTGTGACTGTGAGGAGAGACTCCCGATCCAAGTAAGGACGCAACTGGTGCACCACACGAACCTGGGCAAATGCCCCCCTCGCCACAGCCGACAAATGATGATCCAATGTCAGCTGTGGATCGAGGAGGACTCCCAAGTTGTGGACCTTCTCTGAGGGGTTTATAGATTCACCCCCCAGGGTAATGGAAGGACAGATAGAAGTGTCCTTGGGAGGCATCACCCACAGCCACTCTGTCTTGTCAAGGTTGAGCCTCAATCTGTTAGCGCCCATCCAGACCCTCACAGCCTCCAGACACCGGCACATCACCTCAACCGCTTCACTGATTTGGGCAGGAGTGGAAATGTACAGCTGAGTATTGTCAGCATACTGATGGTATCTCACTCCATGCCGATGGATGATCTCTCCCAGCGGTTTCATGTAGATGTTAAAAAGTAGGGGGGAGAGAACTGACCCCTGAGGCACCCCACAAGGGAGTGACCTAGAGGTGGACCTCTGACCCCCCACTAACACCGACTGCGACCGACCAGAGAGATAGGGGGAGAACCACCGTAACACGATGCCCCCCACTCCTATTCCCCCCAGCCGTCGCAGAAGGATACCATGGTCGATGGTATCAAATGCCGCTGAGAGGTCAAGAAGCACCAGGACAGAGGACTGGTCTCCATCCCGAGCCCGCCAGAGATCATCCATCAGAGCGACCAAAGCAGTTTCATGCTGTAGCCGGGCCTGAACCCGGACTGCAGAGGCCCCAGATAATCGGCTTCCTCCAGAGACCGCTGGAGTTGAAGTGCCACCACCTTCTCAATAACCTTCCCCACAAAGGGGAGGTTAGAGACTGGACGATAGTTAGTGGGAATTGCTGGGTCCAGGGAAGGCTTCTTCAGGAGGGGGCATACGAGTGCCTCCTTCAAAGGAGCCGGGAAGGACCCATCCCTCAAAGAAGCATTGACAATCTCTCGGATCCAGGTACGTGTCACCTCCCTGCTAGCAGAAACTAGCCAGGAGGGACACGGGTCCAACAAACAGGTGGCGGAACTCACCGCTCCAATGGCCCTGTCCATTTCATCAGGAGTAACAGTCTCAAACTCGCCCCAGATGACCGGACAAGAGCATGCCCCTGACCCCTCGACTGAATCATTATCAGTCGACTCTGCTATACAATTGGAGTCTAGGTCAGCCCGGATCTGAGCTACTTTGTCTGCGAAACAGTTGTTAAAGTCCTTGGCGCTACCCTGCAAGGGAGGCCCCGGACCCCTCGGGTTAAGGAGGGACCGGGTCACCCTAAACAGGGCGGCCGGGCGAGATTCCGCAGACGCGATCAAAGCGGAAAGATACAAAGATCTTGCTGCCTTAATCGCCTTCAAATAGGGTCTAATAAATGAGCTCAATCTGGTTCGATCAGATCCGGACCTACTTCGTCTCCATCGCTTCTCTAGAATGGCAAAAGGGGAGGGAGATATGCAGGAAATAGCAGATATGCTCTCAGTTTGTCCTGTACATTTGACTGGGCAGGTAGATGCAAATGGAGCCCCAGTGGTTGAATATCGACCACTTTCTTTTTTTTTTTTTAAAAATATATAAAATTCTTTTATTAAAACAATCAACATTGAACATAAAAACATATTGTGCAGCAATCATCATGGCGCCTGATATACAATACTAAGTATTAGTCATTGAAAACGTCTGAATTAGTAAGCCTTTTTCCACCCCACGCGTCTAGCCTCAACTATACTCCTGTTACACTTTGTTTGATTGGTGTTTCTCTTATCTGGTTCCATATTAATGTGATCAACATTAAACCAAGGATCCTATTGCTAAACAATCATCCTAGAACTTAGCGTACAACATTAGGTATTAATCTTTGTAAACATCTGTTTTAGTAAACGTTCTTCCCTCCTCCCTTCCCTCTTCAAGTATACTCCGAGTACCTTTTGTTTGGTTGGTGTTTCTCTTATATATGGTCTATCTGCTGTATCTAGTCTGTTGCATATTGTTCGTTTGCGCTTCTGAATTGACTTCATCCCCTTACTAGTGCAATCTTTTATGGTCCCTAACCAGAGATCCTGAGGTAAAAATTTCATATCCTGAGGTAGAGATTCAGTCCGCTTTAACAGTATTAAAGCAAACAACATTAGTCCTAAGATTATGTTAAGAGGCATTAGTTATAGAACATATACATTCAACATTGGGTGTTAGTTTATGTAAACATTTAATTTGTTAACCCTTCTTCCCTCCCCCCATCGAGCCTCAGCTAAACGCCAGCTGCATTCTGTTTGATTGGTGTCTCTCTTGGATATAGTCTATCCACTGTTTCCAGTCCGTCACAAATTGTTCATTGGAGCGGTTTTTCAAGTATGCTGATATTTTTGCCATTTCCGCCAAATTTGTTACTTTCACAGTCCATTCTTCAATAGGTGGTATTTCCGGATTCTTCCAGTACTGTCCCACCAACAATCTTGCTGCTGTAATTAAGTTCAAAAATAAATTTGTCTCTGAGGTAGTGATATCCTTTGTGATCCCTAACAGAAAAGCCTGAGGTAGAAATTCTATACGCTTGTTGAAAATAGTTTGGAGTGTCCACCATATATTCCTCCAGAATGCTTTGATTTTTCTGCATGTCCACCATATGTGAAAGTAGGTAGCCTCCCCGTCCCCGCACCTCCAGCATTTGGGCTGGGAGTCCGGGTAGATGAGTGATATTTTTTTCGGGTCTAGGTGCCATCTATAGAACATCTTGTAGAAGTTTTCCCTTAGGTGTTGCGATTTCGTGAATTCTACATTCCTCACCCAGATTTTCTCCCATGTGTCCATGGTGATAGGGTGTCCGAAGTCTTGTGCCCACTTTATCATACAGTTCTTGACTAGCTCGGTTTCAGAGTCCATTTCTATCAGAATGCTGTACACTCGTTTGATGTGCATAATCCCCTGTTCTCTAATCTGTTTAATTAGATTCTCGTCGGTCTGGGAGAAGCCCTTCTTCTTGTCTTTACGCCACCTTGATTGTAGTTGTATATATGATAGCCAGTTACTTCCTATTCCTCTGTTTGCTAGCGTTGCTTGAGATTTCAAGAGGAACCCGTTTTCTTCTCCCAGTACAAGTTCACTGTAGGGCACCAATTCTTGCCCTTGGGATATGTTCATATCCCCTGTTGCATGTCCAGGGATCGTCCAGATGGGAATCTTGTCGTGTAGGAGGTGCTTATATTTCTTCCAGACCCATAACATTGGGATTCGTAGTGGGTTTTCCTTGAAGTTCCTATCTGCCTTTTTGTCGTATACTAGGTATGCGTGCCAGCCGAATCGTAGACCATGCCCCTCAACATTCAGAATTCTATCATTTGTCATGTTGATCCAGTCACTAACCGCCACCAACGTTGCTGCATAGTAATATAGCTTTAGATTAGGCAATTTGAGTCCCCCTCTTTCCCTTGCGTCTTGGATGATTTTTAGTTTCACCCTCGGTCTCTTGTCGTCCCAAATAAATCTGTTGATGCCCTTCTGCCAATTGTCTAAGTCCGCATCCTTCTTGAGTATGGGTAGCATTTGAAAGAGAAATAAAAATCTGGGTAATACATTCATCTTTACTGTCGCTATCCTGCCGAGCAGGGACAGACGTAGTGATTTCCACCTTTCCAGGTCTGCTTGTATCTTATTCCACAGGACCTCGTAGTTATTCTTGTATAATTTCGCATTTGTTGATTCTATCTCCACTCCTAAGTATTTGACTTTCTTGACTATTTCACAACCCGTTATTCTTTCCAAGTTCCGTCTTGCTTTGTTGTCTAGGTTTTTGACTAACATCTTTGTTTTTGGTATATTTACTTTGAAGCCTGACACCCTACCATAGTCCTCCATTATCTCCATCAATTTCCTTGCTGACTGTGCTGGTTGCGACATTGTCACCAGTAGGTCATCCGCAAAGGCACATAGTTTGTAGTCTTGCTGTTTAATCTGTATGCCTTGTACATCCTCTGCCGCTCTTATTCTGTTCAGTAAAATTTCTAGTGTTAGGACAAATAGCAGGGGGGACAGCGGGCAGCCCTGTCTCGTGCCTCTCTCTATATTAAATGAATCCGTTCAGTCTCCATTGACAATGATCTGACCTGTTTGTTTCTGGTAAATTGCCGTTATGGAGTTAAGAAACTGTACTCCCATTTTCATCTTCCGGACCAAGTTCGTCAGGAACGGCCAGTGCAGTCTGTCAAAAGCTTTTTCTGCGTCCACAAACATAAGAGCGGCGGGTATCTGGTTGTGCTTTTGCAGGTATTCTATTATGTTCAGCAGCTGTCTCACGTTGGTTTTCATCTGGCGTCCTTGTATAAATCCCCTTTGGTCCGGGTGTATTATTTTTTGTAGTACAGTCATTAGTCTATTGGCCAAAATTTTTGTGAAGATTTTGTAGTCTGTGTTTAGTAGTGAGATGGGCCTGTAGTTTGCGGGCTGTGTGTTGTCTTTCCCCTCCTTTGGGATTAATGAGATGTAGGCTGTTTTCCAGGATGGTGGGACCTGGCCTCCTTCTTGAATGTTGGCAAACAGTTTTCTGAGGGGTTCTAGCATCTCCTCTTGGAGGTGTTTGTAGTAGGTCGCTGTTATCCCATCCGTCCCGGGCGATTTTCCTGCTTTCAGTTGTGTGATCGCTGAGTGTATTTCCTCTTTTGTGATTAAGGCATTCAGGGCTTCTCTTTGTGTGTCGGTAATCGCCTGTATCTTTTCGTTTTGTAGGAACTCATCTATCTCTTTGTCTTGTATCTTATCCTCGGTATATAGTTTCGAGTAGAACTCTGTGAAGGCTTTCTTGATGGTTTTTTTGTCGGAATTCTTCCTTGCCTTTGTATTCTATCTTTTCAATTATGCGGGATTTCTGTTTCTTTCTTATAGTGTAGGCTAGCCAGCGGCCCGGTTTGTTGGCCTTGCAGAATGTCTTATGTTTTGCATATTGTATATTCCTTGCAACTTGGTCAGCCATCAACATGTCAAATTGCTTTCTTAAGATCTTGAGTCCTTCTTTGGCCTTTTTATTAGTAGCCGCTCCCTTTTACTTATCTCATTTTCTAACTCTTTTCTTTTTTGTTCTTGTTTGCGACGGTGCCTGCTATTCATGGCTATGAGGATCCCGCACATGTACACCTTGCTGCCTTCCCAGATCGTTTCTATCGGTGTTTCGTTGTTCATATTTGTGTCGAAGAATTCCTTCATAGCTTTTTTGCATTCCGCCACATTGTTTTCGTGTCTAAACAAGCTTTCATTGATTCTCCAGGACCTCCTCTGTTTCGGGCCGTGTCTTAATTCCATCCTCACAGGGTTGTGGTCTGTCAGTATCTTGGGTAAGATTTTCACCGCGTTTAGACAAGTTAGCAAGTCACTAGAAGTTAATATAAAGTCGATTCTGGAGAATGATTGATGTCTGCCAGAGAAAAAGGTGAATTCTTGTTCTTTGCCGTGCCTTTTCCTCCATACGTCTGTCAGTTCGAGGTCCTCCTTCATGTCGAAGAAGGATTTAGGCAACTTGGAGTGTTTTTGCGGGTTCGGTGCAGTTCTTTTTTTGTCTAGAGCAGTCTCTATGACCCCGTTCCAGTCGCCCATGATGATGTAAGATCTGTAGTTAAGTTGTGTTATTTTCTTGTGTAGCTTTTTGTAGAATTTGCCTTGTTGCTGATGTGGTGCATATACGCCCATTACTAGAATCTTCTTGTCTTCTTGTGTTATTTCAATTGCCAGGTATCTACCTTGGGGGTCGGACTCTATTAGCTTAGCCATTACATGTTTCTTTACGTATATAACAATCCCATTCTTTTTTTCTTGGCGCCGCTGCCACAAAGTGCGCGCCTAGTTTGTAGTTGATCAGATATTTCTGGTCTGCTGCTCTGATGTGTGTTTCTTGTAGGCAGATTATATCGCTTTTACCTTGGTTTAGGTAGTGGAGAATTTTTCTTCTTTTCTGGGGGGAGTTTAGTCTGTTCACATTCCAAGTCAAATAATTAGTTGCCATCATCTGTTGCAGGATATTCTTGCGAGACCATTTCTGTTATTTCTCCTGTTGTCTCCTTTGGTCTCGTTCCCACGATATCCGGATTGCTGCTCATATTGGTTTGTGAGGTCTTGCCTTGCTGGTCTGTGCGTTTGGTAGTGAAGCCTGGTAGCCTGCCCTCTGTAGACTGTCCTGCCTCCTTGTTTTTGTTGCTCTCTGCTCTCTGCGCCCTCGCCCCTAGAGGTAGTCCATTCATTTCCTCTGCCACTGCCCCGATCTGTGCTTCTGCGCGGCTTGCTCGTTGGCCTCGGTCCCTCCCGCTTTCCAGTGGTCTATCTGCTTCTTCTCCCGCGGTGGGTTGAGGGCCTCCCGACTTCAGTTCCTTTTCGAGGAAGTCTTTGGCTTTCTGGACCGAGGTCAAGTAATGTCTCTTGTTTTTATAAGAAAGTGACACTCCTGTTGGGGTTTCCCACCGGTATTGCAGTGCACGCGATCTCAGTTCTGTGGTCAGGAATTTGTAGTTCTTTCTGTCTCTCAGCATCGCCTGGGGGATCTCTTTCAGAACCTTCACCTCCTGCTCCTCTATGTAGAATGCCTTGTTATAGGAAGTGGCAGAGATGTGGTTCCGGAACCTCTGTGTGGTGAAGTGGATGACCACATCCCTTGGTTGGTGCTTGTTCACTTCCCTCCAGTCGCCCACTCTGTAGATTTTTTCGACATGCCACTCAATCTCATTGGCGCTCGTGCATCGACCACTTTCTTATGCAATCTTAACAGAATTGAGTAAGGGTATAAGAGATACTGGGTTAGGAAGTTCTTATGTGCAAGGTATGTTAGAAGCAACAATGAGGAATCATGTTTTGGTACCAGAAGATTGGAAAACAACAATTCGTATGTTATTAACACCAGCTCAGTATGTGGTATGGGATAGTGAGTTTAGACATCAATGTGCATTAAGAGCTGCAACTTCTGGAGGTGCTTACCTCCCAGAGCAGTTATATGGCTCTGGTGATTACACTCCAGTGGATGCACAAATTGTTTTGCCTATAGCTACTCTTCAAATATCCTCTGAATGTGCTTACAAAGCTTTTGGAAAAGTTCCTATAACTGAGAAACCATCTCAAGCATTTTCAAATATTTGTCAAAAGGCAAATGAACCATATGCAGAATTTATTAACCGTCTGCAAGATGCCTTGAAACGACAAATTGATAATCCTGATGCCCAAGCTGAATTGCTTATGAAATTAGCTAAAGAAAATGCCACTGCTGAATGTAAACGGGCCATCATTGGATTGGGAGCTCAGCCAGATTTAGCAGAAATAGGAACTGTTTCTTTTCAAACTAATCTCTTAGCTGCAGCTCTTACAAAACCTCAGGGGAAATGTTATAATTGTGGTAAAATTGGACACTTTAAACAGGATTGCAGAAATCCAGGGGGAGGAAGGTATGCCTCCCGACCATTTAAAAATATTGCTAGGAGGCGTCCAAAAACAAAATGCCCTAAGTGTAATAAGGGATTTCATTGGGCTGATGAATGTCGGCCGGGAAACTTCAAAGCAGGCCAGTCTCTGGCCCCGGTCCAAACAGAGACCCTTCAGTAATTCCATCAACAATTAACAATAGCCCTGCTGCCACTAGAGGGAGTGCCGGGATAGAATTAACTATCCAACAAGAAGTGTGTTTCAAATTTCCAGGAGAAGTACAAATAGTTCCTTCACAACTTTCTGGACCTCTCCCTTCTGGATATGTTGGATTAATTTTGCCTCGATCTAGCATGGGGAAAAAAGGGAATTTTTGTAATACCTGGAGTAATTGATTCTGACTGTACAGGTGTCATCTTTATTCAGTTATGGACTAACATGCCACAGACTTTGCCAAGCAATACTAGTCCTGCACAATTACTCCATTTGCCCTATTTTGTCCCTGCAAGGGGTCGTGATAGGGATCGAGGGGACAGCGGGTTTGGTTCCACGGATCCCGTTGTAATTGCATTAACCACCCCAATCACCACCCAGCGACCCCGTCAGACAGTCTTTTTTCAGGGTAAGCCTTTTGACCGCATAATTGATACAGGGGCTGATGTTTCAGTAATTTCAGCTAAAGATTGGCCTGCATCTTGGCCCACTGACCCATGCCCTAGTGTTTGGGGTGTAGGAGGGTGACAAGGTGCACGACAAAGTACTCAATTTCTTTCTGCAAGTCTTCCCAATTCTACTGTAACTGTTCAACTTCGTCCTTTCATTCTTGACATTAATGTCAACCTATGGGGAGGAGACTTGCTTAGTAAATGGGAAGCTACTGTCACCTTCGATGAATAAAATGTTTGCCTTACCCTTAACTTGGTTAACTACTACACCTTTTTGGGTGGAACAATGGCATCTTCCTCTGTACAAATTACAAGCCTTAAAAATTCTTGTTCAAGAACAATTACAGGCCAAACACATTGCCCCTTCCACTAGACCATGGAACACTCCAGTTTTTCTTATCAAAAAGAAAATGCATGTGAAGGAGAGAAAACTATTTTTTAGTGGTGAGAAGTTTGTAACAAAAAAAATTTCCTGTCTTTTTTGTTTTTCAACTGGCTGTGTTCCTTTAAGAGCAAGAGAGACAGAAAGAAGGGGGGGAACTGTTCATTTTAAACTTTATTTCCTCTCTGCTTAGAATTCCAGTTTGCGAATGGAGATGAAATTTAATACCTACTCTTGCAGTTTCAACTGGAAAAAGTTTTACTTAAAGAGGAGACAGTAATTATTGGACAATTTTTTTGGGGGAAAAATTGTTCAGTTTAAATTGTTTAGTTAGACCTATATATCTATCAGCCAAAAGAAATAACTCTGAATTGTTTTGCTTAAGATTTGTAAATGTTTAACATACTTAATAGAAGTTTGTTTCCATCTGAATGGTATTTGATTAACTTGGAATTTAACTTATTGACCAAAGGGAAACAATCTGGAGATCTCATTTTTAGTTCTACTTGCAGCATTTACCACAGTTGGGCAATTAAGTACTTGAGTACTCAATTTGTGGACAGAATTCCACATAAGAATTGTCACTTAACACTTTTGATATTTCTTACTAGTAAGCTACTTAAAGGAGTATTATCTGTGTTAGAAGCGCAAAAAGTATATTGTATTGAATGGCTTTACTTATCCCATCCCAAAATGTTTTATCTTTTATCCAGGTTGTTGCTGAAATAATAACCTTAGGACACAAACAAGCTTGTCCTTGAAATGGGACTGAATTAATTAATATTGTTCTTCTTATCCCAAAATTTGATTTTCATTTTTATTTTCAGAATAACTTATCTCTTCTGCTATTTTAGCTTTCCACACCTTTTCTCAACAGACTTTTAACTTAATCTCTGACTCTCATTATGTGTGCCAACTTATTTTTAATTTTCCAGGTGCTTACATCACGCCCAGGATCAACCCCAATCTTATGGCTTTGTTTTTAACTTTACAGCAGCTATCCTTTGTTTCTCACATATGTATCGGTCCTTTAAGGACTGCCTTCACAAATAAAAAAGGAGGGATCAAGGGTACCTAATTTGGCATGGATAACTCATCAAGTCAATAAAGTCTTAATAACTTTAAATCAGCTAAATATTTCTTTTCAAAACACTACTGCCTACCAGCGTCACTTTCAGCAGAAAGCTGTGCTCCCTAATCTATTGGTATATTATCGGCAATTGCCTGATAAAACCTGGCTAAGTCCAGTTCCCTTATTACCTTGGGGACAAGGCTATGCTGCTGTGCTTGCTCTGGATTCTAGCCCGGTGTGTGCTACCAGCCAAAGATATTGTGGCATCAAGTCCAGAACCCAATACTGGAAATGAAGCAGGTGACTCTTTAGACAGCACAACGTCCCTTTCGCTCTTGCCATCGCAGTCGGCCAACGACCTGGGGCGATGTGAAGAACCTAACATCCAAAGCGCAGGAGGTTCTGAGGCAACAGGGAAAAGAACCTACACCAGAGAATTTATGTGCTGCTATATTTGCAGTTTTGACTGCAAATTCCTTAGTCATTCTTTGCCTCTCTTTCCGTCTTAATTGCTGTGTGGGGGCTCAAGCCCTCCCAAGTCATCCTTTAGAATCATGGATGAAATATAATATTTGGGTGCAATTAGCTAATGTAACACAAGTGACAGACTTTTGTATTTCTGAATCATATGACATGGAAAATCTACTCTCTACCTGTCTTATACATGTGTGTGTCCCAGTTTCAGTTTAAAAATTGATACCTTAGGAAATTGGTGGAGTGCTCTATGGTCATGGCTTCCCATTGGCCTTCTCGGAAAGATTGTTCAATATCTCATTATAGTAGTTGCTATCCTTATCAATGTCTTTTCTCTTTACTTAATAAGATTCTTGCAATCTTCCATACTAAACTAAGACCCACTAACTCAGTGGTTCTCAACCTTTTTCAGGTTGAGACCCCACTTGCGCCGCCCATGCACGCTGTGACCCCGACCCGGGCACGCGCGTGTGTGTGCGACGGGCCGATCTGCGCGTGCGCGGCACGCGCGCGACGAAAAAACAAACAAACAAAAAAATCAAAAACAAAAAACAAAATGGTGGCGGCGACGGCCCGATCCGCGCATGCGCAGCGCGCAACGGCCCGATCCGGGCATGCGCGGCGCGCGACGGCCCGAACCGTGCATGCGCGGCGTGCACACGACAAAAAAAAACAAAAAACAAAATGGCGGACCGCGGTGTCCGGCGACCCCCGCGAAACGGTCGTTCGACCCCAAATGGGGTCGCGACCCATAGGTTGAGAACCGCTGCACTAACTACTCCAGCTTAGAATAATTTCTTCACTAATAAAATAAAGAAGAGTGAGATGTGGGGAAAAATGCATGCGCAGCAAACTGCCATGCTTTTCCCCCCACAAACCTCATAACCTTTTGATACCCTTTGTCCCAAGGAAGCAACCAGAAGGTCATCCCCTTTTGACTTAATACTTCACCTACATAAACAAATAATATGCTTAGTTCCTTCTCCTATCTTTTCCTGCCTTTGTTAGTTCCTTCTCCTGTTTGCTTTTTACCTGGTCTTTGAACAGGTAATATGTTACTAGAAATAGTTGCTTATATGAAGGAATTTTCCAATGAAGAAACTTTATGTCAGCATTTAATGGTTAAACTTATGAATGTAAAATGTCAGCATTTAATGTAAAGCCTATGTATGTAACAAGTATATAAGAAACAATAAACTCAGAGTTTGTCAAGCTGTCCTGCAGCTTCAAACCTCTGCTCAAGAAATGTCTGCATCTTTCTCTTAGCATCATTACACTCTGGTGCTTTGGATAATAGTTTGATGCCCTCTTCTTTGTGGCAGCCCTTCAAATACTGGAATACTGCTATCATGTCACCCCTATTTCTTCTTTTCTTTAGACTAGCCAAACCCAAGTCCTGCAGCTGTTCTTCATATGTTTTAGTCTCCAGGCCTTTGATCATCTTAATTGCCCTTCTCTCTGCTTTTTCCAAAGTCTCAACATCTTTTTTGTACTATGGTGACCAAAATTGGTTGCAGTATTCCAGGTGTGGTCTCCTAGGGCAGAGCTTTTCAACCTTTTCACCCATTGTACCACTTTTAGGATATGGCAACATCCGAGTACCACCAGTCGCCTAGCAAGGTGTCAAAAACTTGATGACCAAAAAAAAAAGGAAAAAAGTGATAAAGTACAGGTAGTCCTTGTTGTGTAGTGGAAGAGGAGGAAAGAGGGGGACCAACCTGTTCAGTTTCCCCCTGAGGAGACCATGCCCTAGGGGCATCATGAGAAGGCGCGAATTGAGGCTCAAATGGGGAGTGGTCCAGTGAAATGGGGGGAACCACTTCTGCTTCACTGGACATGAGCCTTTGAGCTCTGGAGAACTCCCTCTCCAGCGCCTGATGTCTCCTCGAGGCCTCTCGCTCAGTTGCTTTGGAGGGCTCTTTTGAGGATGGGGCCTTTGTCTTGGTTTTTTTTCTTCCCCCCCGCGTCCAAATCAGATGATCTGTGCTTTCTTTGTGTGGGGGGAACATCAGAGCCCTGCGTTGTCTGAGGAGTTGCACTATCTGCCATTGCACCCTGGATATTCTGGGTAGGAGATGCCCAGGAATGGGGGGAAGCCAACACACAGATCTGGTTGTCAGAGAGGGAAAATTCCCACGCTCTGAACAACAGCAATGGCAAACAGCCAGACAGTCCACTAGAACTGTCTGTCTAGGCCAGCGGTTCTCGACCTGTGGGTCGCGGCCCCATTTGGGGTCGAACGACCATTTCATGGGGGTCGCCAAACAACGCAGTCCGCCATTTTTTCCCCTTTTCCTTAGCTGTGCTACGCCATTTTCCCCCCTTTCCTTAGCTGTGCTACTCCCTCTTATTCTATTGGCTTTTGAAAGCCAATCGAATAGACTCTCTTGAATAGAGTCTAATTCTATTGGCTTTCAAAAGCCAATAGGAATTGTCCAGGCTGTCTCTGCCCTGCTGAGCCCGCCAAAAGTCCAAGTCTGCAAATGGGGCTGCAAGTTGTCTGTAGCGAAGGCGAGCGGTCCGGAACTTTCCACCCCTCCCTGCTGAGCAACTACTAAAAATATAAGTAAAAGAGGGCCAGGGGTTGGAAGTGGGAGGCCGGTGGGCGCAGGGAGGACAGCTGGCACGCGTGGGGCCTGGCAGGTGCCTTACCTCCCTTGGGCTGGGCCAGCTGGTGGCCCAGCCAGTGGTCGCCCTGCACTGTCGCTGCTGCTTGCCGCGGCCTCCCAGGAGCGCCTGGGCCTGCCTGCCGCCGACCCGAACAAGCGGCAGTGAAGGTAAGGCTAGCGGGGCAGCGGCAGGTACAGGGAGAGTTTTTGGCGCGCGTGGGGCCCGGCGGGTGGCTTACCTCCCTTGGGCTGGGCCAGCTGGTGGCCCAGCCCGTGGTCGCCCTGCGCCATCGCGGCCGCGGCCGCCCAGGAACACCTGGGCCTGCCTGCAGCCGCCCTGAATAGGTAGCGGCCTACGCCTCAGCCGGTGCAGGGGGCAGCACCACGCATGAGCGGCGCAGGATGTAGCACCGCGCATGCGCGGCGCTTGACAGATCGGGGTCGTGACCTAAAAAAGTTGAGAACCGCTGGTCTAGGCCCTGCAACACAGCGCCACAAACTAATTGGAACAGGTGGATTAAAAATTAACCTAGCCTAAACTGAGGAGCCAAACTAAATTGCGTCCTATTGAGCTGAGACTAAGTCAAAAACTGGCAAGGCACAGCCCAAGGGAGGCATGGCTAAAGTTCTGACTTAGTCTCAACTGAGCAGGAAGGCTGAGATTACCCACCGGTGGATTCTACATTCATCATGCTGGAGAACTACAGACCAATCAGTCTAACATCAATACCTGGGAAGATCCTGGAAAAGATGAATAAAAAAACAAATCTGTGATATGACAAATCAATATGTTAAAAGAAACTTTTTTTTATTATCCTTCATTTCTGTTGCAAGTCTTTGTTAATTCTGAGCCTTTGCTTCCCTGACTTCATCTTTGCATGTTCTGGCTGTCTGCTGATAATCAATCTTAGTTATCTTTCCCTCTTTCCATTTTTTGTACTTGTCCTTTTTGTCTTTCAGTTTGTCTGAGAGATATTTATACAGCCTTGGTGGTTTCTTCCTGACATTGTTTTTCTTTTTCAGTGGTATTGTGCAAGCACCACTATGTGCGCGCACACCAAAATGATCCCGTGTGTGCGCACCAATGGGCCATATGCAAGTGCATGCACACAGGCAAACAGCCACACGCAATCGCATGCAAACACACAAACGGGGCTGCAGAGGCACGAATGCTGCACTCGGGCCGGTGCTAGCGCTGGCAGGGATGCTATGGGCAGAACTAGTGCCGGTGGGACCTCTGGGGTGGGACAGCGTAAGCGGTAACGGGATGTTCGGGGCAGCGCTAGTACCAGTGGGTCACTCAGGCGCATGGCGGTGCTATTGCCAGCAGGAAGCTTGGGGGTGGGGCGGCGCTAGCGAGAGTGGGGGGATGAGTGCATGCACGTGTGCACGTACACTGTCCATCCTTTCATGCGGCCCAATGGCCAAGCAGCTGCAGCCTGGTAGTGGGGCCATGGCACACAGGTTGGGAACCACTGCACTAGGAGTGCAAGGTCCCTTTCACAGTTAATGTTTTTAAGCCAGGTCTTGCCCAATCTGTATTTGTACCTTTGGTTTTTCCTGCCTAAATGTAAGACTTTGCTTTACTCCACATTGAAACTCATTTTGTTGGATAGGGCCCATTGTTCAAGTTTGTCAAGATCTTTTTGAATCCTGAGTTTGTCTTCTGGGATGTTGGCTACTCCTGTCAATTTGGTGTCATCTGCAAATCTGATGAGTTCCCCTTCAATTCCCTCATCTAAGTCATTTATGAAGATATTGAAGAGTAGTGGGCCTAAGGCAGAACTTTGTAGTGCCCCACTGCTTACTTCTCTCCATGTAGATGTAATGTCATTGAGGTCTACTTGTTAAGTATGGTTTGTCACCCAGCTACAGATCATCTGGGGGTGATGTTGTCTATTCCACCTTTTCCTAGCTTACCAAGGAGTAGGTTGTGGTCTACTTTGTCAAATGCCTTACTGAAATCTAAGTATACTACGTCCACTGCGTTTCCCTGGTCTACTAGTTTAGTCACTTTATCGAAGAATGTAATAAGATTGGTTTGGCATGATCTGTTTTTAACAAACCTGTGCTGGCTACTAGTTATGACTTCGTGAGATCTTTTTTTTTTTTTTGTGAAAAGTTGGAAGGCCTGACTGAACTTTTTTTAATCTCACGAACTCCGTTTTCCTGCAGCAAGAGAGAAGTGCACCAGAGTTGGAAAGCAGGTTAGTGAATTTTTTTGCTTTCAGGAAGAGGGAGGAGCTGGGCGATGGTGTGCCAAGCTCTATACCATAGCAGCACCAGGAGGAGAAGCAGCAGGAAATGGGGCTGCTATTTTGAGAACGGAGAAGGAAGATGCAGGGCGATGCAAGCAGGTGCTCTTTTCTGCTCTGTATCGCTGCGCAGAGCCGTTCACCTTGTTCTCTCCAGTGGCGGCAACAGAGGGCTGGTGGAGAGAGGTGGCACTCATGGCGCAAGCCACGGGAGAGTTGGTGGAGAAGGAGGTACTGACTGCTGCCAGGCAGGTGATCTGTGGGGTGGAGCATGAAGAAAGCCCCTCCAGCGGTACGCAGCAGCACCAGAGCCTTTCACCATCACTCCCCCTTGGCTCCGAAATGGTGGAGGGGGACCAGGTCTACTCAGCCCATTCTCCATACGGTGGCATGGCAGTCTGACTCGGGAGGGGAGTGCAAGAGAGCAAGGAATGGCCTGGCTGGGGAGGGCTGAAGGAAGTGGGTGTGGGGCGCATGGGACAATTCCACCCCTCCTTCACCTGCCTGTCCTTTTTTTGGTAAATATTTTATTAGTTTTATAATTATAAACAAAGAATCAAATTAAATACAACTCAGCTTAATACAATCTTTTTCAACTTTCTCCCACACAAAACAAAACATATATTCTTATAAAAACTTACGTAAAATAAAATAACTATGGGTGTTGCTCGGCAGCACCCCCTCCACCACATCCCCCTCTTCCTTCCTCCCTATCTCGTACTTCCCTCCCCCTCCCCTCTCTCCCTCCCTCACTCTCCACCCTCCTCTCCTACAACCTTCCTACTTCCCTCCACTCCTTCACTCCTCACTCACCCCCTCCAGATGTGGTCCAGAGGTACTGCCCGAGCAACTCCTCTTATATCAATAAATGTATCATTCTTATATAATGCAAGTATTGCAGTTGAGTACATTATTTCACCCCCCCAGCCCACCCCCACCCCCGACTTCCCAAAGTGAATACAGGGTAAAACAAAAGAAAACCCACTAGATTAAACAAAATTATTATATAAATCCTAATAAAAATTTAACTATATGCTAAATACAATTTCTTGGATTGATATTTCCCTTGAATATAGTCTATCCATTTTTTCCAGTCCAGCATATATTTTTCATTTGAAAAATATGATAGTTTTTTCAGATCCAAATGCCATCTATAAAACATTTTATAAAAATTTTCTCTTAAATGTTGCGCTTGTGTGAATTTTACATTTTTCACCCAGATCCTCTCCCAAGTTTCCATCATGATTGGTTGTCCAAAATTTTGTCCCCACTTTATCATACAGTCCTTAACTAATTCAGTTTCGGAATCAATCTCTATCAATACATTATACAATCTTTTAATATGCATTGACCTTTGGTCTCTAATTTGTTTAATTAAGTTTTCATCTATTTGAGATAAACCCATCTTCAAATCTTTTTTCCATCTAGTCTGCAATTGTAAATATTGAAACCAAGTAAGGACTATTCCTTCATCTCTTAAAATGTTCAAAGACTTCAATAATAAAAGATTCCCTTCTTTAATTAGGAGTTTCTCGTAAAGCACCACATCTTGTAATTGTACTCTATTTATGTTCTCTATTGCGTGTCTGGGAACTGTCCAAAGAGGAATCTTATCATTTAATTTATACTGGTACTTTTTCCAAACACGCAGCAGAGCATTTCTCAATAGGTGCTCTTTGAAACTCCTATCCACCTTTTTATCATAGACTAGATATGCATGCCAACCATATAATAAACCATACCCTTCAATATTCAATATTCTATCATTAGTTAAGTTAACCCAATCACTTATCGCTACTAAAACAGCAGCGTGATAATATAACTTAAAATTAGGCATTTTCAACCCACCTCTTTCCCTTGTATCCTGAATGATTTTTAATTTGACCCTCGGTTTCTTACCATTCCAAATAAATCTATTAATACCCTTCTGCCACTCCTCCAAATTCGTGTCCTTTTTGAGTATAGGTAACATTTGAAAAAGAAACAAAAATTTTGGCAATACGTTCATTTTAACTGCTGCTATCCTACCCAACATAGATAATTGTAGTTTCTTCCAATTCTCCAATTCTATTTGTGTCTTGTTCCACAAAACTTCATAATTATTTTTATATAACTTCCCGTTAGAGGCTTCAATATCAATTCCTAAATATTTAATTTTCTTAACTATCTCACATCCCGTTATTCTTTCCAGTTCCTGTTTTGAATTACTATTTAGATTTTTAACTAACATCTTTGTCTTAGATATATTTAATTTAAACCCTGATACACTACCATAATTTTTAATTATCTCCATCAATCTATTAGCTGACTGTATTGGTTGAGTCAGTGTCACAACCAAATCATCAGCAAAAGCACTTAGTCTATAATCTTGTTGTCTAATCTGTATACCTTTTAAATCATCCGCTGATCTTATCCTATTCAATAAAACCTCTAAAGTTAAAACAAACAACAAAGGGGATAATGGACATCCCTGTCTGGTACCTTTCTCTATATTAAATGAATCTGTTAGGTCCCCATTGACAATAATCTGTCCTGTTTGTTTCTGATAAATTGCCAATATAGAATTAATAAACTGATCCCCCATTTCCATCCTAACAATCAATTTTTTCAAAAACAACCAATTCAGTCTATCAAATGCTTTTTCCGCGTCCAAAAACATAAGAACTGCGGGCACCTGAATATGCTTTTCCAAATATTCTAATATATTAATAAGTTGTCTAACATTAGTTTTCATCTGCCTCCCTTGTAAAAAGCCGGTTTGGTTAATATGAATTGTTTGTTGTAAAACTGTCATTAATCTATTAGCCATAACTTTTGCAAAAATCTTATAATCTGTATTCAACAATGAAAAAGGTTTAAAATATTCTGGTTGAGCATTATCTCTTCCCTCTTTGGGAATTAAAGAAACAAAGGCTGTTTTCCATGACGGTGGAACCTGACCCCCCTTTTGTATGTTAACAAACAAGTCTCTAAGAGGTTCCACCATTTCCATTTGAAGATGCTTATAATAAATTGCCGTTAACCCATCAGTCCCCGGAGATTTTCCCATTTTCAATTGTTTAATCACTGAAATTATTTCTTCTGATGTAATTAATCAATGTGTTTAATCTATCTCTTTGTTCATTGTTAAGTACTATTACATTTTCCTTTTGCAAAAAAATATCTATCTCATTCTCTTGTATCTTCTGTTCAGCATATAACCTAGAATAAAATTCTAAAAAAGCTTTCTTAATAATTTCTTGTTGAAAGACCTCTTTCCCTTTATACTCTACTTTTTCAATTATTCGGGATTTTTGTTTTTTCCTTAATGTATAGGCCAACCATCTGCCAGGCTTATTAGAATTAAAAAACGTATTGTGTTTTGCATATTGTATATTCCTAGCAACTTGGTCAGCCATCAACAAATCAAATTGTTTCCATAGGACCTTTATCCCCTCTTTAATATTTTTATCGTCTGGTCTCTTTATTAATAACTGTTCCTTCTTTCTTATTTCCTCTTCTAGCTCTTTCTGTTTTTTCTCTTGTTTAGTTCTATGCCTTTTATTCAAATCAATTAGAATCCCACGCATATAAGCTTTACTAGCATCCCAAACCATTTCTATAGATGTACCCTTATTCATATTTAACAAAAAAAATTCCTTCATTACATTTTTACATTCATTAACATTTATATCATAGTTAAGCAAATTTTCGTTTAATCTCCAAGATCTTTTAAATCTATGACCTGCCGTTAATTCCATCCAAACCAGATTGTGATCTGTTAAGACTTTAGGTAGGATCTTCACCTTCTTTAAACTAAAAAGAAAATCACTTGAGTTTAATATAAAATCAATTCTAGAAAATGACTGATGCCTATCAGAAAAGAAAGTAAATTCTTGCTCTTTACCATTTCTTTCCCTCCATATGTCTATTAAATCAAAATCATCCTTTATGTCAAAAAAAGATTTAGGCAACTTAGAACGTGTTTGAGGAATTGGTAATATCTTCTTTTTGGGGTCGAATGACCGTTTTGCGGGGGTCGCCGGACACCGCGGTCCGCCATCTTGGGTTTTTTTTTGCTCGTCGCGTGCGCACCGCGCATGCGCGATTCGGGCTGTCGTGCGCGTGCTGCGCATGCGCGGATCGGCCCGTTGTGCCACGCATGCGTGGTTCGGGCTGTCGCGTGTGGATGCGTGGTTCGGGCCATCGCACGCGCATGTGCGGTTCGGGCCGTCGCGCGCATGCCGCGCATGCGCGGATCGGTCCATCGCGCGCGCATGCGTAGATCGGCCCATCGTGCACTCATGTGCGGATTGGACCATCACACGTGCGCCGCGCATGCGTGGATCAGCCCATCGCGTGCGCGTGCACACGTGCGTGGGTCAGGGTTGCGCCGCGCATGGGTGGGGCAAGTGGGGTCTCAACCTGAAAAAGGTTGAGAACCACTGATCTAAACCAATATCTATCACACCATTCCAATCTCCCATTATAATACATGACCTGTAATCAAATTGTATTAACTTTTTATGTATTAACTTATAAAATTTTCCTTGTTGTTGGTTTGGTGCATATATACCCATCAAAAGTACTTTCTTCCCATCTTTTAAAATTTCAATTGCTAAATATCTACCTTGTATATCTGATTCTATTAATTTAGCTCTTATGTGATTTTTAACATAGATAACAATTCCATTCTTCTTCTCAGCAGCTGCTGCAACAAAATGTGTTCCTAATTTATTGTTTATCAAATATTTCTGGTCAGTAATTCTAATATGTGTTTCTTGTAAGCAAGTTACACCTGCCTGTCCTTGTTGCAATATGCCATGCGGCCTCCTGCCATGAGTGGCCACAGAAATGGGGCAGCAGCCATGTGGGCTTTTGCTGGATGGGGTTGTTGGTGTCGCCACTGCAAGGCGAGGCAGGTATCACAGAAAATATAAGACACTGCCCGAAAGTAAGATCTAATCTAATGCCTCTTTTGGAGGCAAAAATAATATAAGACCAGGTCTTTCAGGGAAACATGGTATGAACATAAAAGCCCAGTCCAACACAATACCACTGAAAAACAAGAAATTCAAGAAGAAACCAGCATGCACAAAGATCTCTCTGACAAACTGAAAGCCAAAAAGGACAAATACAAATAATGGAAAGAGGGGCACATAACTAAGGTCGATTATCAGCAGACAGCCAGAACATGTAAAGATGAAGTCAGGAAAGCAAAGGCTCAGAATGAACAAAGACTTGCAAAAGAAATCATGGATAATAAAAAAAGTTTTTTCCAACATATTAACAAGAAAAAAGTGAAGGAAACTGTAGGTCCACTAAAGAGAGAAGATGGCAAGGAAATAACAGGCAACAGGGAGAAAACAGAGTTGCTTAACTCTTACTTTACATCAGTCTTCACACAAAAAGAAAACTATAACCCAACATACCAAAAACATAACTGAAAAGGACAACTAGAAATAAAAGTTAAAATAAAGAAAAAATGGTAAGAGAGCACCTGTCTGATGTTGATGAAGATAAATCACTGGGACCTGACGAGTTGAGGCACCGCATGCTGTGCCTCAACCCGTGGAGGGTCGATCACGATAGCCGAATACAGGAACATATGCGGGCACTCAAATTTTCCTTGGGGTGAGTCGACCCAGACAAAAGGCTGCCTCCCCCTTTTATTACTTTCCCTTGTGGGTGGTTACACAAAGCATCGAATACACAAGTAGCCAATAGCATAGTTACACTTGTAGCCAGTAGTTTCAAACCGTGCCACAACTTTCCTCCACCTATCAACCCCTCCTTCTCCCTCTTATCTTGTCACCTCCCCTTTTCCTCGAAACTCCATTATCCTTTGTTTCACAAGACTGGTTCCTCTGACTCCTCATGGCAGTTTCCCTTTTCCACCTACGCTCCGTTCAGCTCGCACACGATCCTAGGGCGTAAGCCATCATATCAACATCTCCTCCTTTTTTCTTTTAAAAGGAGTACAAGTCTCTGTCATCTGAGAAAGCAGGACATGGTTTTGTCTTCTGCCATTGTATTTGCTGTTCAGTCATCAGAGGCTGTAGTTGTTGCTTATCCAGGAGGTGGACAGAAGCGGGAGACTTACACATACTCAATAGGTGGGGAATACATTGTACGCAGCAACAGATTGTTACACAAAATATTACAAGCACTATTATAGCAATAACCAATTTTTAAAGCCACCCAGCATTAGGTAGCCAGGAAAACAAGCTGTCCCAATCAATCAGGGCACCAGTTCCTTGTGAAAAGGGATTGTTTTGTACCATACTTTCCATATGAGCGACAGTGGCAGAAATATTGGGTGAGTTGTCAGAAATATACATACAGCAATGACTTTGAATAAGAGCACACACGCCTCCTTTTGCAGCAAGAAGAACATCCAATGCATAACGATTCTGTAGGGTAACTTCTCTTATTTGCTGCTGCTCCTTATTTAACAATTTTATTGAGCGAATAGTATCATTAAACATTGCAACAGTCCAATTATTTAATATATGCAAATCCCTATAATTCATGGCAACACCCATTGCAGGAATTAACGCTCTAGCAGTTTGAACAGACCAACTGCCCCCCAAAGTAAGCTCATTGGAAGCTTCAACAGCGCGTCTATTGCGCAAGTGGAAAGAGGGTAGTTTATCAAGTTTATAGAAAACAGGAATAACAGCTCCATACGTACATATACTAGACCAATTCTGGGGTATTGACCGATATGCATTTTTCCCACAGAAGATCCAATCATTATCAGGCATGACTATTTTGTGTTTAGAAAAGTTATACAAGGTCTCAAAAATCTCACCAAAATCAAACAAAGGAACACAACCAGCACATGCTCTCCTGATGCCATTTTTTGTCTCATTATAATATTTAGTTTTATAGTCTAGCTGCCAGGGAATAGTTATATTACAAAATTGCCAAATACCTAAAAAGGTATTATTACTGTCTGACGAAGCTGTGCGATTAATGCACACTTGAACAGGGTAGCGCAAAGCAAGAGAGACCCGTAAGGAAGGATTCAAAGTGAAAGAGAGAGAGATATTGTTCATCCATGGGAACGTATTAAGGGGAGAATTGCGAGGCAAGGCAGACACATAAGGCACTCCATGAGGGGGAAAAGCACGCTTGCTCTGTGCTGACATGTGCATACAAATCCAACAATTCGATGCATTCAGCAACCGAGCATAATGAGAAACATCTTTCATTTATGCATTATTATCCCAATAGTCTGGTCCCAAGTCACCCGTACGGGTAACCAGGGATCGACGAATTCTTGGTGAACCTGAAAAAGAGCAAGTAAAATACAGAACAGCAAAAATTGTCATAAAAATGGTCAAGAAGGCTAAAAAACATAGATAAAAAACATCCAGGAACAAGGCACAGAAAGTGCTGGGGATTGAGGCTTTAGGGCCGCGGAACAGAGAACGGGAGGAGGGGGAAAGGGGGGCAAAAACACCGAGGCATATGCAGGTGGAGGTTCAATTTCCGTCATCTTTTTGTTTGTCTTCAGCCGGTAATGGAACTAGATAAGGCTCACGTGGCGACCAGGAACCCACAAAACCTTATCGTTCAATTGAATTGCGGCGTATCCACGACCCCACGTAAGTAAAGATGCAGGGCCTTGCCAAGTCAAATCCAGCAACCGGCAATAATACACCTGCGGTTTTGGAGCAGAAGAGGGGGGAAAAGAAAAATGGCGCTCTGCAGCAGACATTTCAGGGGAGCCTGTCAAGTTAAGAAAGTTAACAGTGAACAGGGCTTTATTAAGACAGTTTTGAATCGATGGGAGGCCAGGAGGTATTTTCTCCTTTTCCAATTTTTGTAAAGCATGTTTTAATGTTTGATTAGCCCTTTCCACTATAGCTTGGCCTTAGAATTATAAGGAATGCCAAATTTATGCAAAATGGACCATGTATTACAAAATTCAGCAAAGGATGTGCTAGTATATGCTGGCCCGTTATCAGTTTTCAATTCGAGCGGATGTCCCATCGAAGCAAAGGTATGAATGCAATGGTTAATGACATGCTTTATAGTTTCACCCCGTTGAGGGGAGGCCATAATAAATCCAGAATACGTATCTACGGTAACATGCAGAAATTTCCATGTGGCAAATGGGGTATAATGGGTAACATCCATTTGCCAAACAGAAGCCCGTGCCAATCCTCTGGGATTAACACCCATGGGGAGAGATGAGCCCTGCTTACTACAAGTAGGGCATTGTTGAATAATAGCGGAAGCTTCAGTGGAAGAAAGTGAAAATTGCTTCCTCAAGGCTTTTGCATTTTGATGAAAATAAGAATGACTGTCCCAAGGAGTAAGAGGAGAGAGGGCTAACACACTTTTACTAGCATCATCAGCTAAGGCATTGCCTTCCGATATGGGTCCCGGAAAAGGCTGATGACTTCGAATATGGGCAATAAAATAAGGATGCATACGATGTTCCACACAATGCTGCACGGAAGAAAACAGTGACAGCAAGTGCGGCTCCACTGCAGGAGAAAGATAGGAGTCAAAAATATTCGTGACAATTTGAGTAACATAGAGAGAGTCAGAAATGAGATTAAAAGGGACATCCTGTAATTTGGTGAATGCTAAGATGACAGCAGCAAGTTCAGAACGTTGTGCAGAGGTTTGAGAAGTGTGATAAACAACCCATTCTCCATTAATTTGATAAGCACAAGAACCATGATTTTTGGAGCCATCAGTAAAAACTGTAGTGGCGCCCTGTAGAGGATGAGTAGATTGCATTTGATTCCAACGGACCGGGATGGTTTGTAATAAAACAAATCGATAGTCAGGAGGACAATGACAAGAAATAGCACCAGGCCAATCAATCAAAGCCATCTGCAAGTTATGGGATAGTTGGAACAAATTTTCCCAAACTTGCAAGGGCACAGGGACATACAATATGGATGGTTCTGCGCCCATCAACGACTTTGCAAGTTTGCGACCTTTATGAATTAAAAGAGACCACAAAAAATATCTACTACTAAGAGTTGCACGAGGGGTATGTGGTAAATGAAGCCATTCAACAATTAGTAATTTATTATCTGTTGTCTGCGCTAATGCAGCAGTAGGAAGAGAAGGAGTATTTAAAAGAATCATCAAAAGGGGAAGATCAGACATGCATCTATCGACCCAGGTGAGAGATAACGCATGATTCCCAAGAGAAAGAACTGATTGGTGCTTGGGTGTCAAAAAAATAGGATCCGAAGGGGTTTTTCCTCCTGCAAGGGCAGAAAAAAGTTGTTGGGTGGTTAAACCCATATAAGGGCGTGCCCAATTAATCGTTCCAAGATATTGTTGAAGCTGCACAAGAGTGGTTTTAGCTGGGAGAACTAATTGTGGCAATATCGGAACAGCCCTAGCGGCCATAATTTTAAAACCCAAATATGAATAGGGTAGCACCTTTTGGATTTTTTCCGGAGCCACAGATAGTCCATATGAAGCCAAATGAGCAATAAGACAGTCTAAAACTCGTTGTACGTGAGAATGAGGTAGAGAAGAAGAAAGTAAAATATCATCCATATAATGTAAACAAAGAAAAGCGGGATATTGAATGCAAAAAGGAGTCAAGACACAATGAATATAATACTGACACATAGTTGGACTATTCAACATCCCCTGAGGGAGAACTGTCCATTGATAACGAGAAGCAGGAGAGTGAGAATTCAAAACAGGGATAGTAAACACAAACAATTTACGATCCTTTTGTACTAAAGGAATGGAAAAAAAGGCATCTTGCAAATCTATAACAAATAAGGTGTGATCTCTTGGAATAAGATTTGGGTTAGGTAGACCACATTGCAAAGGACCCATTGGTTCAATAATAGCATTCACAGCCCTCAAATCTGGTAATAATCTCCATTTACCAGATTTTTTCTTAATCACAAACACAGGGGTATTATACGCACTGTTAGAAGATTCTATGCAGCCTTTGAGGAGTAAATCCTGCACTAATTGTTGTAAAGCAACAAGCTTTTCATTTGAAAGAGGCCATTGATCTATCCAAACAGGGGTAGAATTTGTGAGAGAAAGCGAAAGCATGGGAATAGACATAACTAAAAGGATAGAACAGCCTGAAGTTGAGATAACAAATCACGGCCCCACAAATTAGTATGAAGAAGAAGGACAACTGGACGTATACGTGCCGTAACAGATGACTCAGAAGTGGAGGCAAGCAACCATGCAGAACTTCGTTTAGCACATTGAATGCCACCAACTCCCCTAACGGCTGGAGAGGAGGAAAGTGGCCATTGTGATAACCGAAATGTCTGCTCCCGTATCTAAAAGACCAGAAAAAGAGACACCATCAAGGAAAATAGTAAGCATAGGTTTAGACGAAGAAACATGAGTAGTGAAAAACATGTCAGGAGAGGCAGAAACACAATCTGAAGAAAAATTGTGAGAAACAGTGAAAAGAGAAGCCACGTCCTCTCCCACTTTTATTGTTAAGCTATGGTCCGGAACACAAACCAGAGCAAGAGAAGAGAGGTCTTGTGATGCAACAAGAGAAGGAGAAGCAAGTACGCCTCGAGAAATAAGATCCCGATGAGGAAATAAAAGTAACGGAAGAGTAGAAGAAACTGAACAAGAGAAATCAAGGGGTAAAAAATAAGTGAGACCAGGAATCTCTAAGAAAACATCCTGAGCAGCTCGCACCGCAGTAACAGCAGAAAAGGGAGTTGATGGTGAAAGGGGTGTGACCTTACAAAAGGGACTGGTCACTTGCCCCCCCCATTAGTATCCCGAAGGGGTGATAGGGGCTGGTTTAGGGGGCACAGGATTAGATCGACACTCACGTGCCCAATGGAATCTTTTCCCACATCGCGGACAGACCGTTTTTGGACGAGTTGGGGCTGGATTACTGATCCTTGTATGGGAACGAGGAGCACGACATTGAGTGCAAAAGTGGCCAGGCTTACCACAATTAAAACAATTGCCATTACGAGGAGTCTGGGATGCCACCAGAGTGGTGGCTAATTGCTGCATTTGAAAGGTAGTAGTTCCAACAGTGCGACAAGCCTGCAAGTAATCCGCCAAATCTGCCTCGGGGTGAGTACGCACAGAGGCTAAAGCCTGCTTGCAATCCATATTAGCGTTTTCAAAGGCTAACTTCAACAAAACCTCTTTTCGTGCAACTAGATTAGTAATTTCCTTAAACAAGGCAGATTGCAGCTTTTCAATGAAAGAATCATAGGATTCTGAAGGGCCTTAATGAATAGCCACAAAAGAAGAGCGAGAAGAAGTGGAAGGGTCATCCAATTTTGTGAAGGCAGACAACACACATTCACTGGATGCTGTTAACACAGGAAGTGGGAGGGCAATTTGCGCTGTTGCTGTAGAAAGGTTTCCCTGGCCAATTAAGTGATCTAAGGTGGCAGCCAAGGCAGCCGGCAAAAGAGGCAATTTAAGAACAGCTGCTCGACGAAATTCAGCCTCCCAAACAACAAATTGAGTAGTACTCAATACGATCTTAGCAATCGTATTCCAATCACAAGGAATCATAGTATAAGTAGTGGAAAGGGAGGCAAGAAGTTCCTGGACATATGGACTACTAAGACCATAAGTAGAAACGGCAGACTTAAGATTTTTTAACAAATTAAAAGGTAAAGGAGTAAAGACAGGGTTAGCAACAGTAAGGTCAAGCTGATAGGCAGAGGCAGTTATTAAGTCTTCAGCAGAAGTAAGAGCTCCCTGTATACGAGCCTGAAGAATTCCCTGATGTACAGGAGACAGGGCAGAAGGAACAGAAGAAGAGTCCTGATAATAAACAACTCGAGTATCAGAGGGGACATCGGAAGAACAAGAATTGCAGGGAGCAGAAGAAACCATAGGAGTTGCATAGGGAGGAGGTAGCGTCAGAAGAGAATGACTATGTTCCGAACCAATAGCTAGAGAAGAAGAAGAAGGCAAATCTTGAAAATGGACCCGCAAACAAGCGAGAACTGTCTTCCACGTAAGGAGAATTTGGGAAGGGGCACAAGGCTCCTCATGAAGATATGAGCCAATTTTTATCCAATGAGCAATTTTTAATGACCCCTTTAAGGGGTAAGAAGTACAATGAGCCCAAATAAATATTAACAATTTTTTTAACTCCTTATGTGAAGGCAATTTATGAGTCTTGTTTAATTGTTTAATTGAGGCCTTGACAATTACTCCAAGTTCCTGCAGATGTGCTATCTGCTCTTTGGAGAATTCAGCCCCCATACTCACAGGAAGACGATCCTAGGAAAAGGAGTCGTGATGCGCGAGATGAATATGGGGGTGTCAGGGATGTCATAGTCATACGACACCGACCCAAATCATGTCGGGGTCACCACTTGAGGCACCGCGTGCTGTGCCTCAACCCGTGGAGGGTCGATCACGATAGCCGAATACAGGAACATATGTGGGCACGCAAATTTCCCTTGGGGTGAGTCGACCCAGACAAAAGGCTGCCTCCCCCTTTTATTACTTTCCCTTGTGGGTGGTTACACAAAGCATCGAATACACAAGTAGCCAATAGCATAGTTACACTTGTAGCTAGTAGTTTCAAACCGTGCCACAACTTTCCTCCACCTATCAACCCCTCCTTCTCCCTCTTATCTTGTCACCTCTCCTTTTCCTCGAAACTCCATTATCCTTTGTTTCACAAGACTGGTTCCTCTGACTCTTCATGGCAGTTTCCCTTTTCCACCTATGCTCCGTTCAGCTCGCACACGATCCTAGGGCGTAAGCCATCATATCAACAATGAGTTACATCCCAGAGTTATGAAAGAGCTGGCAGATGTCATCTCAGAACAACTGTACTATATCTTTCAAAAATCCTGGAGCACCGGGGAAAAGAGCTGAGGTGATTCCCAACTTTAAAAAAGAGGAAAAAACAGACCCCAGGAAACTATAGACCAATCAGCCTAACATCAATATCTGGGAAGATACTGGAAAAGATAATAAAAAAACAGATCTGCGAACATCTGGAAACAAACAAAGTTATAACTAGAAGCCAGCATGGGTTTGTTAAAAACAAATCGTGCCAAACCAATCTTATTTCATTATTTGATCAAGTAACTAAATTAGTAGACCAGCGAAATGCTGTGAACATAACTTCAGCAAGGCATTTGACAAAGTAGACCACAACCTACTTCTTGGAAAGCTAAAGAAAGTGGGATGGATAGCATCACCATCAGATGGATTTTTAACTGACTGACAAACTGTACTCAACAAGTTGTCCTTAGTGGTACTATGTCTACATGGAGGGAAGTAAGTAGTGGGTACCACAAGGTTCTGTCCTAGGCCCAGTACTCTTCAACTTCTTCATAAACGACTTAGATGAGGGAATAGAAGGGCAACTTATCAAATTTGCAGATGATACTAAGCTGGCAGGAATAGTCAACACCCTAGATTATAGGTCAAGATCCAGATGGATCTTGATGGACTTGAACACTGGGCCCTATCTAACAAAATTAAATTTAATGTAGAGACAAGTAAAGTGTTACACTTAGGCAAGAAAAACCAAAAGTACACATATAGATTGGGTGAAACCAAGCTTAATAGCGGTAACTGTGAGAGGGATCTTGAAGTCTTAGTGGACAATCAGTTAAATATGAACCAATGGTGTGCTGCAGCAGCCAAAAAAGCCAATGCAATCCTAAATTGCATTAACAGAGGGATTCAATCAAGATCATGGGAGTTACTAATACCACTCTATAAAGCCTTAGTAAGATCATACCTAGAATACTACAACCAATTTTGGTCTATAAAAAAGATGTGAAGACTCTAGAAAAAATGCAGAGAAGAGCAACAAAGATAATTAGGGGACTGGAGGCTAAAACATGAAGAACAGCTATAGGAACTGGGCATGGCTAGTCTAGTGAAGAAAAGGACCAGGGGAAACATTATAGCAGTGTTTCAATATTTGAGGGGCTGTCACAGATAGGAGAGGATCAGCCTATTTTCCAAAGCACCTGAAGGCCAGACAAGGAATAACGGATGGAAACTGGTCAAGGAGAGATTCAACCTAGAGATAAGAAGAAATTTTCTGACAGTGAGAACAATCAACCATGGAACAGTTTGCCTTCAGATGTTGTGGGAGTTTTGTCACTGGAAGTTTTCAAGAAGAGACTGGACTGCCATCTGTCAGAAATGGTGTAGGGTCTCCTGTTTGGGCCAGGGGTTGGACTAGATCAGAGGTAGGCAACCTTGGCTCTTTTATGACTTGTGGATTTCAACTCCCAGAATTCCTGAGAGCCAGCCATGCTGGCTCAGGAATTCTGGGACTTGAAGTCCACAAGTCATAAAAGAGCCAAGGTTGCCTACCCCTGGACTAGATAATCTACTAGGTTCCTCCAACTCTGTTATTCTGATTCTAATATAAACCGCAGCAAGTCCTATGCAAATTTATTGAATATATGTTCAATTAAATCCAGTAGCATTTACTTATTAAACATGTATAAATTAGGTTTACATGTCCTTTCGAATAATTTTTTTTTATTTGCCTAACTACACAAGGATTTATGCATTATTTTCTCAGAAGCTAAAATACTTGATCACATGTTTGGCAACATAATATATATAATACAAAAGCGGACCATAAAGTATTTATTACTAAGGCTACATTTTCAATACAATCTGACTCCGAGTTCACCAGCTGCATTGGAATTCTAATTTCAAGAACTGAAAGATCACAAATGATTAAGAGATAATTTCCTTCTATTAACTGAAAATCAACTAGCCATTTTTGGATTATCTTGAAATTAATTCACAGAAAAAGATAATAATCAGCAAATGTTTAGTTATATCTTTCAATATGTTGATTAGATGAAGGGTCCCCAACCCCCAGCCCCCAGCCTGCCAGGAATCAGTCAGCGCAAGCAAGCAAAGCCCCATCCATGCACATGCAGAACCATGAAACCACGCCCCCACCTGGTCCACAGAAAAATTGTTCTCCATGGAACCAGTCCACAGCACCAAAAGGTTGGGGGGCACTGAATTAGACTGGGATCTGGGATTGTAATACTGTGAGATTTCTGTTTTCTTCCTTGGCTTTGGAAGTCAAACCATCTCCTTTGTATTTATTTAAAGTGCTGCTTTACAAAAGATAACCCATTATACCATAGAGAAGGGGTGTCTTGACGTAAATCAGTTTTCTAATATTGCTCTTAAGAGCTGTTACAATTTTATTCTCCTTGATTTTAATCAGACTAAATTATAAATTGTATGCTATTCATATAGTATGCAGTAATTTATTCTGTAGCAAAAGCATTAGAAACAATATTTTTAAAGTTGATGCATTAATATGATTCAAATGTTTTTCATGTCAGTCTTCTCAACATGCAAAAAAATAGGTGGCAAATTACCTCAGCAGATATGAATTATATTTCAATTATTTATTTTAATACATATACACACATATACATCTTAAATTCAGATGTACTTATTGTGGTTAGTAACTTTTTTGGATCTGAAAGTGAGCCATCCCTGCTTGGTACTTGAATGGTAGACCACCAGGAAATGCTAGAGACATATATTAGAGAGGGAACAAAATCTTCTCTGGGAGAAGAAATAGCAAGACAACTGTGTGGATATATTTAGATTGTGATAAGCAGCTGAGATTTAGCTTAAGCCCTTTACTTTTGTTTACTTCTGGTTAAGTATACACAGGACTATTTTTTTTAACTCTTCACACATTTTTAACAGGGACTTCATATTTCAAAATCATTGGGAGCTAGCCAGAATACAAATTTAATAAATAAAATACTGTCTAATCATTTCATCTGCCTAGCAAAATGCTGACAGATGCTATTGACTGAAGTGTGCACAAGGGATTTTAGTTCTGTAGATTTACTAAAGTAGCAAGAAACAGTGAGTTCTAGTCCAGCCTTCAGCACAAAGCCAATTGTGAAATTTTGTACCAGTCACTCTGTGAATCATGGGAAGAAGACAAGGGCAAATCACTTCTGAAAATCTTGCCAAGAAACCTTGAGGGACTTGTTCAGCCAGTTGCCAGCATCAAGACTGACTTGAAGATACAAAACAAATGAAAACCTATGCGGGTATTGAGTGATTATGTGCCATGAAGACACTGTCAGCTCTTAGTAACCATAAATGTTTCTCCATGATCTGTCCCAAACTTGATCTTTCCAGTCGTCCAATCTTCCATCCATCACCACTGTAACAAAGTCCATCAAGCTTACTGCTGGTCATCCTCTTCTCCTTGCTTCCATTTTTTTCTAGCACAGAGCCTTGTTCAGAGAGCTGGGTCTTCACATAATGTGTCCATTATGATAATTTTATCCTTGTCATTTGTGCCTCAAGTGAGAACTCTGGGTGGAATACTAATGTTTATCTTAATAATCTATATAGAGCAACCTTTTATATTTCCTTAGAAGTCCCATCATATTTGGCAGAAGCTTCTTCCCAAGTAAGAAGACATAAAGAAAGCTTTTTGCTGACAGTATTTGACTTTTTAAGTCAATACTTTAAAAAAAGTTCGTCTTAAAGAGTAAAATATTATACCTTAAGAGCCAGAATAGAATATCCGTCTTGGTAACAGACAACTTGCTGGTACTTTCTAGACAAGAGATTAAATCTTTACTGGTTACGCTATATACATATAATAAAATAGCCGACCATTCTCTTGTGGAAAACGAAAGGAACTTTTACGAATTCCAAAGGGTGCAGAGAGGTTTATTTGTGCACAGGTTCAGAAGCAGTAAAATAGGCAATTCTGAACCCCGAGGGGGGATTCAAACTACAGTTTTATAGCTTTCCTTTCTCAGGAACAAAGAAGCACCCATGAAAATCTACATTGTATTTCATCGGGTTAGTTCTCATGGACATACAATGAAGGGAGTTATACTTGATACATTGTTTCTGAACGCAATGTGCTTTTGGGTTAGTCATGTATTTGCTAACACAGCTTTATTCCAGTAATTATGCAGACACATCTATTTTGCTTTAGTGATCTTTAGTGATTTTTCATTATCATTATTATTATCTTACTTTCTCCTACTTCATTATTCCCCCCTTTGGAAGTTTTCCAGCTTAAACTTCCATTATTCTACGTCGGATTCAGGTTCTTGAGTGGGCACCATCTTATATTCCCATAAGGCTAACATTGTTTCATGTTTTGCTGTTAATTGGGCTGTACTTTCTGAGATCCTTCGAATCATTGCTATCAGACAGGGGATTAAACAAGGAATCAAAATACATCCTAGAATTAACAAGACTGCTATAACTATGTTGGTTTGTAGGCCTGGTAACTTTGGCCACCATCCTGAAAATACATCTTCTAAATTAAATCCTTTCCAGGTTTGCACCGGAACATGTGCTAATTTGATCATTTTGTCAGTTATGCTTTTCAATACTTTTCCCATTTCTTTTGTTCCAGGAACCAACTGCCATTCTTGACTGTGAGAGTCACTAAATTACAGTTATCTGTTCCACAGGAATCTGCTTTTGTTTCATTCTTTTCAAACAA
The DNA here is from genome assembly GCA_034064705.1 of Bothrops alternatus. Classification (NCBI taxonomy): domain Eukaryota; kingdom Metazoa; phylum Chordata; class Lepidosauria; order Squamata; family Viperidae; genus Bothrops; species Bothrops alternatus. Next base: position 27,046,730 of record JARGCV010000112.1, read on the forward strand.
GATGTGGTCCATCTCTTTTGGGTCTTGGGTATGCCACTTAATACATGACCACCACTTACATTTGACCGCAGAGACTTCACATCCATCTGGTGGGCACAAGTACTTATGATTTGGGATATAGCTGTGGATATTACTGATCCCTCCACAACCATATGTTGCAGCCCAATAATCAACTGCTTTGCAAACATCAAAGGTGACGCTAAAACTGGAGTCTGGGTTGGATTTCCATTGGGAGATCCCTAATAGTGCCTGGTCCTTATAGCTACTTCTTGTTCTATGTGTTTTTATTTGTAAGGCCCAACGATCTGGATCAGACTTGGGATTATAACACTGATCTTGGACCCCTTTTCTACAAACTTTATATGTGGTTCTGTTGTATGTACAAGAGCTAGGGGAGCTATCTTGGCACCCTTCTGGTTTTATTGTATGATAAATCAAAGTCTTGGTTATCTGGTTTCCTTGTTTGGTAGTCTTAATGCAGTTTTGACAACCTTGGTTTCCCTGTGTATTTGTTATTTCTTTGTGTGTGGTACTCAATATTTTATTAGAGGGTTTTTGCATCATGACCTCTCGTGTAGCCTTTGCAATGATTTGTATAGGAATGTGTGTGTATATTCCCCATATTAAATAACTAACAGGTATTGTGAGCTGTAGAATCCTCATATCTTCCACCGTGCGTAGAGAGACAGCGTCCGGAGTGTCTCAGCAGGGTTTTTCTTCACACCGTGGGTTGAGAACCCGTTGCCGGTAGGGTTCGACAGGGTGTATTTCTTGTAAACTTCAATACCAAAGGTTTGTCAGTCTTATCCACCTTGTAAGTTACTGGATCTGCAGGTGCAGCTGCTTTCAATCTAATCCAGTGGATCCAGGACTTTCCCTCCAAGGTTTTCACTGCCAAAGGAGAACACATAACAACAGTATACGATCCTTTCCATCTTGGGCTCAAGGGATCTGATTTCCAGTGCTTCACCCACACTGTCTCCTGGTTTGAACCCATGCGTTGCTGTAACTACTGGAGGGGGTTGTTGTTCCATCATATAATGGTGCAAGTTTGAAACAGCCAAATTATGAAGCTGTAACTGATGTAACAATTTCTGTTGGTCTATTCCCCCCTTATGAGCCAAGTCCGGCCAACCCTGACTGTCAGGTTTAAATAGACAAGGGGAACGGCCAAACATGAGCTCATAAGGACTAAGTTGTAACTTAGTGCGGGGGGCCAGTCTGATTGCATATAAAACCATAGGCAAAACATCTGGCCAATGAAGATGAGTTTCCAAACAAAATTTGGTAATTCCTAATGCTTGGGCTAAAGACTTATTGATTTGGTGTACAAATTCAGGGCCATTATCTGATGAAATCCTAGAAGGGCAACCAAACCTAGGAATAATTTCTTTCAGAAATATTCTGGCAACCTGTATAGCTTTCTTATTTACAGTTGGAAAGGCTTCAATCCACCCTGAATAGGTATCAATTATAACTAACAGGGCTATATATTTCTTACTTCTGGGCATGCATATCAGTAAAATCAACAACGACATAGTCCATTGGAAAATAAGCGATTGGTTGTTGACCAGGTGGTCCTTGGCGTGCATTGGTTTGGGCACAAGTGGAACACTGAGAACATACTTGTGCTGTTAGCGAAGAAGCAAAAGGAAGATAAAAAAAACGTTCAAGCTGTTGTAATAATGCAGTTTTTCCTAAATGATGTTGCTTATGGGCTTGAAAAATAAGGGGGCGGGCAAGTGCAAGAGGAACAGCGATGCGTCCATTGGGAAGTGTGTACCAGCCTTTAACTAGTTCAGCTTGTACATCCTGTTTCAATTTTTGGGTTTCCTCCTGTGTATATGTAGGATCAAGTTGTTCTAAGTAGGTGTCTAAATACATGAACCTAGTGACATCTGAGTTGAGAGGGGGGCCTTCCCACGCAGCTCTTTTAGCTTCTTTGTCTGCTTTCCTGTTGCCCTGGGTAATAAGGCTTAAGTCTTTTTTTTTTCAGGTAGTCACTGCATTTTATTGGAAAACATTGATATAATTTTTATTTTCACAGCTTGAACTGAACAAACGCCACCTGCTTTCAAAGACATTCTTGCTCAACCTTACCCACTCTCTCCGCGGACCCGTCGGTGGAGCGCCGGAGGCAAGCAACCCGAGGGAGCCAGGGTCAGGCCTGCCGTGCGCACAGCACAAAAAACCCGCTCCCCATCCAGATTCAGGAGAAGTCTGCTTCTCGTTTCAATGGCCTCGCCCCCACCCCCAAAAAAGAGAAGAAACACCCCAAACATCTTTTTTTTCCCTCCAAATTTGATTAAAAAAAAAACCAAACCGAAATGAAAGAGAGAGAAGCAAAACTTGCAGCTCATGCCGTTTGCTGCAAGGAGAGGAGGGGGGGGGACAGGAAGAGCTGGGTGGGGAGGGGGGCCGAAAGGGGAAAAGGTGAAGGAAGAAAGCCACAGCTAAGAGCACAGACACCGAAGCCCAGGTGCGTCAAGAGGCGGTAAGTCGCAAGCCACTACGGAAGAAGAAATTAAAAAAGCACTGCAGAGGAGGGAAGAGGGAAAAAGGGGTGCCCGGGCGCAGTTGGCATTCACTCAAGCGGACGCCTCCTTCTTTTATTGCGGTGTTGCCCCCAGAGCGCCCTCCCTTCCCCAGCTGCCAACCGCCGTCGCCACCCGTGGGGCGCAACCCATTCTAGGGGGGGCATTGCCTCAGGTATATATATAGCAGCTCTGATGTCGGACACCACGTGAAGGAAACTGTTAAGGACATTTACAATTTTTACAGGGTTGAGAACAAGAGACGGGAAATGGACGTGTCGGGCAGGTGGATATTTTGGGAAAGCGCCAATTTGGACAGTGCCGGGACCCTCGTCGTCCCCCCTTCTCGCTTCGACCCACCTCTCCTCCAGGCTGTGCCGATGGGATTCATTTTCAACCATGGACATCCGGGCGGTGGGATCTGCCCCCGCCACCCAAACAAAACGAAGGAGGAACACAAAAATAAACCCCTCCCCATTTCTTGCTTGTACCCCCCCGGTGTTCCTTGGGGCAAGACCCTTGGTGGTGACTGCCATGTCAACGCGCACAACTGGAGCGCCGGGACACGTGGAACAGGACTGAAAAAGACTGTTGCACTCTCTCTACCCCTTCGTGGTGGTGGTAGTGGTGATGGGGGGGATGTTCTCAAAAAAAAAAAAAAGAGAGAGAGAAAGAATCTGCACCCAGAGATATGGGGCCAGCTCTGACTACAGAACAGAATACCCGATGGAAACAAAGACATCCACGGAAGGAAGGAAGGAAGGAAGGAAGGAAGGAAGGAAGGAAGGAAGGAAGGAAGGAAGGAAGGAAGGAAGGAAGGAAAAAAAGAGGAAGGAGAGATGAGTGCAATCATGCAGTTTGGGAAGGTTTTTCTTTTTTTTCCTTTTTTTCACTTTTTAATTGCTTGGTCAGATTTATTCCACAGCGGATTTGTTTGCGTAGAGAACCAGGTTACTTAAGTAGAGAGAGTGTGTGGGAGAAAAGTTATCGAAGGAGAAACGGGCCTTGCCAGCCACTCGGTCTGCGGGCTTCATTTTGCCGTCATCATCTGCACAAACTCTTCGTAGTTGACCTGCCCATCTCCGTCAATGTCAGCTTCCTGTATCATTTCGTCCACTTCTTCGTCCGTCAGCTTCTCGCCGAGGTTCGTCATCACGTGGCGCAACTCGGTGGTGCTGATGTAGCCGTTCCCATCCTTGTCAAACACTCTGAAGGCCTCCCTGATCTCCTCCTCGCTGTCTGTGTCCTTCATCTTCCTCGCCATCATGGTGAGGAACTTGGGAAAGTCAATGGTGCCGTTCCCGTCCGCATCCACCTCGTTAATCATGTCCTGCAGTTCGGCCTCAGTGGGGTTCTGCCCCAGGGACCTCATCACGGTGCCCAGCTCCTTGGTGGTGATGGTCCCATCCCCGTCCTTGTCGAAGAGGGAGAAGGCCTCCTTGAACTCTGCAATCTGCTCTTCAGTCAGCTGGTCAGCCATTGTCCGGTCCGGGTCGGCCAGGCGGCAGCGGCGGGGGAGTCCGGAGGTTTCGAGGGCAGCAATGGCGTCGCGAGGGAGGCAGAGCCGCACCAGCTGGGACGCACCGAGGGCCTCAGGCTTAAGTCTTTTTGATGTCCAGGACAATGGATGATTGCAACTTTAGATGGCAACTGTGCTGCCTTGATAAGTCTTTTAATCAAAGTTGCATATTGGATAATCTTGCCTGTGGAGTCCAAATATCCTTTCTTTGTATATTTCTGCATGAGCGTGTACTGTCAAGAATGCGTATTTACTATCTGTATATACATTTAAAGTCATTCCTGCAGCTATTGCTAATGCTCTGGTTAAGGCATATAATTCTGCAAATTGTGCACTTGCTTGGCTAGGTAACTGTGCTGACTCCACAATCGTAGTTTGAGAGACAACTGCGTAGCCAGAGTATCTAATTCCTTGATCCATAAAGCTGGATCCATCAGTGAACCACTGAAAGTCTGGATTATGCAAGGGTTGATTTGTAAGGTCAGGCCTGCAAGAATATTGTAGCTCTATTGTTTGTATGCAGTTATGCACAGACCTAGTTGAATCTGTTATTGGCATTAAAGTGGCTGGATTTAAAGTTGAACTTTGTTGCAATGTGACTTGTGGATTTTCTAATAAAAGGGCCTGTATCTTATGCATCCTTTGATTGCTGATCCATTGCTGTCAATAATTGTCTGCAGGGCATGGCTAGTATAAACAACTACTGGAGCTGAAAAGGTTAACTTGTTTGCCTCCTGCAGTAACAACATAACTGCTGCTAGAATTTTTAAACATTGTGGCCAACCTTGCGAGGCCATATCTAGCTGTTTTGACAGATAAGCGACTGGTCGGTTCCAATTTCCTTGCTTTTGGGTCCGTCTGGCTTACGAACAGGTAGAATTGCAGTATTCCAAGGTGACTGAATTTTTCTAATGATTTTTGCTATTAGTATTTTTGGATTAATTCTTGAATGGCAATTGTAGCCTCTGGAGTACAATATCGTTGAGGCACCCTAACAGGATATACCTGAGGCTTTAGCTCTACCATAACTGGCGTGGCATATTTTGCAAACCCAGGGGGGTTGTCCTCTGCCCACAGGAGAGGGACATTAAATTGTTGCCAATTAGAATTTCCTGATTCTCTCTCTGTTATTATCATCAAGCGCCATATTTCTTCCACTGGCTGGCGCACTTGCATTAATTGTTTGCCAGGGTCAAAGGATATTGTAGCTTTTAACTTTGTAAGCAAATCTCTGCCTAGTAATGAAAGTGGGCATTCTGGAACGTATAAAAAATTGTGCTTAATGATTCCTTGTCCCACTTGGCATGTTAGGGGTTCCAGGAGTGGTCGGATTTGAGTTTCTCCAGATACTCCCTGAATTTAAATGGTCTGGTTTGATGGCTTGCCAATAGATTTATTTAGGACAAATCTGGTGGCTCCCGTGTCAACTAACATTGGGACAGTCTGTCCTCCCACCTGTATTTTAACAATGGGCTCTGGAGGTGGGGCCCTAGAACCCTGTCCTCTTCAGTCTTCCCATTCCATGTCAGCTAAGCCGATCATGTTTCCTTCTCTTTCTTCTGCCTGACTGGGATAGGCTGGATGCCCTCTTCCTCGGAAGGTTTTTCTGTGGAAGCTTCTCTGGAAAGTCCTTCTAAATTCTCTTCCTCTTCCTCTTCCATACTGGTGGGATTGTCCCCTAGGCTGGCCATTCCTCTGGGGGCACTCCCTTTGCCAGTGTCCTTCCTGTTTACAGATGGCACATTGGTTGGGTCCAATACGCATCCCTCCCAATGCTACTGCTAACATTTCAGCTTTCTTTTTCTCTTTCTGATCTGATTTACGTTCCACCTCCTTGTCACGGTTACAGAACGTTTTAAGTGCGATTTCCATAATCTCTGCTACGTTCTTTCCTAAGGCCCCTTCTGTACGCTGTAACTTTCTCTTTATGTCTGGGGCACTCTGGGTAATAAATCTTTCAATTAGGAGTGGGTGATTTTGTGCCAACTCCATATCAAGACCTGTGTTTACTTTATACGCTTCTATCAGTCGGCTGAGGAATGCAGTGGGGGTTTCATCCTTCTCTTGCCAAACATGAGTTATTGCAGCATAATTAACTGGATGAATTGCTGCTTCCCTCAAAGCTTCTAAACACAAAAGTCTGTATCTTTGTAATAAAGTTTGGTGTTGGGGGTCATTGGCGTTCCAGTCTGGTCTTTGTTCGACAGCGTCAGAACTTCTGTTCTCCTGACAATTAACTCCTCCGTCTGGGTGTCGACGGGCAAGTACTTTCAATTTTCCTAATCTATATTTTTCTCTCCCTTCCATATCCAGTAAAGTAGAAATAAGCTGTTGCATATCATCCCACGTGGGGTTGTGTGTCTGTGTGATGTTTTCAAATAAATCGATGATCTCTTGAGGTTTTTCTGAAAATGGGCCAAATTGTTGTTTCCAATTAAGGAGATCAGTGGTTGTAAAAGGAACATACTGGAGCATGGAAATATTGGTGTTGTCTGGTCCAGGGACCAAAACTTCTCTTAAAGGAGCTAAGTTCTCTTTTGTTTTCACCTTAATTCTAGTGCGGCTAGAAACTGGGGTCTCCTTTTCATTGTTATCCAAGTCCTCCCCTTTCTTTTGAATGGTTTCATCTGTTTTTATTTTTCTTTCCTCTTCTGGTTGAAATTGGACTTCATTTCTTTCAACCGGAGGGGGTGGAATTTGCTGATTTATTCCCCCTTCTTCTCTTCTAAGAACATAGGGAGGGGGTCTGGCAAGTTCCTCTCTTTCTTCCTGTTTGAAAATCTTAGCTTTTGTCTGAGGCTTGGCTTTTTGGCTTGCCAAATATATCTTAGCACATTCTAACTGGCACCTTGCTAACCATCGAGGCTTTTCTGCAATATTGATCTGCCATTGGTCTATATAGGGATATTGGTCCCAATGACCATTTCCAGTCACATTTTGATGAACCCGTGCCACGAGTTCAGGGATTCGCCGATCCCTCCTTGGGCCACCCTACGCCAAAGGTGGTCCAGTCAGATTCATAGAATCTTTTTAACATGGCTGGATTTGGTTTTGGGTCTCCATAATCCCTAGAAAAACCCTTTTTGAAATTTTCTAACATGCACTGAAGTGGCGTCTGACCAACACCCTTTTTTGTCTGTTTACCTCCCATCTCTCCTAACACACTACCATTGACCTGAGGCGCTGGACGTTCCAACAGTCACTCTGCAGGAAATGCAATGGTTTAACCACCCACACAGTCCTACCTATTGAAGACTTAAGGACGCCGCCTTGTCTTCTAGGGGGTAATTACTCCCCTCTTCTGATCCAAATGGGATCAGGTATTCCCTTTTTACAATACTTGCCTGCAGGCGTTCCAGACCCTTTTGTTGATTAACGACCCGTCTGCCACCCCCGCGGATCCTTGACTGGAGTGCTTCGCTGATGGGTTAATTCCCCTCCCTTCCCGTCGAGGTCTCCCCGCAGACAAAGGCCACGGAGCCGGCTTTTGGAGATGCCGTCGTAAAAAGAGGGTTTTTTTCCACCAGGGCAATCCGTCTAGAAGGTCAATGGCCTCTTCCTAAAAGTCCCAGCGGAGAAGTCGCCATAAATCTTGTGGAAAACGAAAGGAACTTTTACGAATTCCAAAGGGTGCAGAGAGGTTTATTTGTGCACAAGTTCAGAAGCAGTAAAATAGGCAATTCTGAACCCCGAGGGGGGGTTCAAACTACAGTTTTATAGCTTTCCTTTCTCAGGAACAAAGAAGCACACATGAAAATCTACGTTGTATTTCATCAGGTTAGTTCTCATGGACATACAATGAAGGGAGTTATACTTGAAACATTGTTTCTGAACGCAATGTGCTTTTGGGTTAGTCATGTATTTGCTAACACAGCTTTATTCCAGTAATTATGCAGACACATCTATTTTGCTTTAGTGATCTTTAGTGATTTTTCATTATCATTATTATTATCTTACTTTCTCCTACTTCATTAATTCCAGTTAATAGCATAATCCACGATACTTTACTACTCCCAGGAAAGCAGGATTCGTAGGTTCCCGTGCAGATGATCTTTAAGGTTGGTAGCACTATTCCTTGTGCCTTTGTGCATCAGTAGAATGCTTTTTTTCCGCACCGAGCAATCTGTGTGCACACCCTAGTCGAGGCTTCAGCAACGACATATAGTTCAATCCACACATTGTAGCCTATTACTAAAAACATCCTTCCCTTGCCCCTCCCATCCCTGCCAGAAAAAGCAATACATCTCGAAGCGCGCGCAGCACGGCGACAACGCCTTGCTCTTTTTACGGACAATTCTTTTCCCGGCTTTCAGCCACGGGACTCACCGCGAGCAGCAGGTCCGACGTCGTGCTTCGTTATTAGTCAGCGAGCCAGATTGACGGAAAGCTTTCATACGATGCTGATTGGGAGAAATGCCTGAAAGGGAGGAGCCGCAGTCGCCATGGGAGACGGGTCAGGGAGAAGCCGGAAGCAGGAGCTTTAAGTAGAGGGTGGGGCGTATTCAGTTATATTTCCTTCGCGGGAGGCGTTGGGGCTATTTGGATTGGAGGGAGGCGCAGTGAAGAGAAGGTGCGCGCGTGTGTGTTCTAAGGTGAAGGAACAGATTATGGGCTGTTTCTTCTCCAAGAGGCGGAAGCAGGCTAAAGAAGCGAAAGCGGGCGCGGAGACCGGAGACCGGAATGGCTCACTGTCCGCGGAGGCCGACAAACAGCCACAGTATAGTTGGGACCAGCGAGCCAAGGTAACCGCTATTTCCTCCTTTGAAAGCGGCTGTCCTTGGGGGGGGGGCATAGGGCTGAGCGCACAGGGCTACTTCCTCTTCTTTGCTGGCTGTGTTTGTACAACATATTGGGATAAATGGGGTTTGGCTCGTGGTGTGTCGCGCGAGCCGCGCCAGTTTGACTAGTTCACGAATCAGTGTATCGTGCGAATCCAATCAATTCAGTTAATTCCGTTTACTGCGAAATAGTATAACTGGAGAAACACGAACAGTTCCTCTCTAGTTTCCAGGAGAACTTTCTAACTTCGGTTTTCCTCAAACGGATATCATTCTAGCTTTGTTGGCAGCAGAACTCTCAAAATATCCGCTGTGGATTATGATGAATGAGAATTCTGGGTGTTGTGCCGGGTTGGGGAACTTGCTTTAGCCCATCTAACACTCTACCGCCACCTTTCCCAGTGTTTTTGCTTGCTTGTTTGGGCTTGTCAGATTACTTCTGTAAACGCCAGATGTTGCTTGTGTGGCAAATAGATATTATCTGAAGCTTCTTCAGTATTTGAAAGGTTATTCCTGTCATCCCAAAAGATGTGTGATTAGATACGCTTTACCAGCCGTTAGCCATCCTGGTGAATCTGAAGAAATGTGGTGAGAGCTTCCTTTCTCCTCTCTATGATATGAAATTTTTCAGCCTTCGGAAGCAGTGATTTGGGTTTGGGCAGATAAATGGAATTTAAATTAGATTATTACAATGTATTAGTGCAGGGATGTCATAGATCAATATAGCTGCAAAGTTATTGATATTATACTTTAAGATACTGAAATACATTTTAAAAAATTCAGGGAGCCTTTGAAGAAAACAGGTGTTAGTTAGCTCATATTTTTGAAGTGTACCATAGACAAGTTGATGAAACGATCACAAACTAATTTAACACTGCCACAACCTTTCTTGTTGACTTCTGTTTTATCAATTATAATTTAGTCTGTGTTGCATTTGATAAATACCTAAACCTGATAGTGATAGTTAGGAACACATCAATGTATTCTTGTGTACATAATCTAAGATATAATGATCTTCCCTTGTTTTCTATCTAGATATCTCTTGTGTATAAAGAATGAGACTGCAGGTAGTGACACAAGCTTTTAATATTCCCAGAGGGTTTTTTTTTAAATAAGTGAAGCTGTATGGAAGCCTCCTTTTCAAGATATATAACACTAACCAAGGAGTTTATTCTCCTTTATTTAAGAACATTTAGATGGCCACCTTCAACTGTCTTTTACATTTGGTGCCTAAGGAATTTTGAAATATTATTTGACTCATTTCCTTGAGTTATGAAAATAAGTGAAATATGATGCGATTTCCACCCTGAAAAATACAGTATTTCCTGATTTTCTAACAAATATCCTTTTAAATTAGCTTCCCCTTATATTCCTATTCTATACTGTACATGTTACCGGTAACTGATTATAGATGTAATATGAATATTTTGATTTATAAATGAATTTTGAATTAAAAACAAATTGCAGAAATTTATTGTATCCTACTTTTAAATAGTTTATAACTTTCAATTTTTATATTTCAAATGCCATTTTGTATCAGCTGGTGCTTTAGAGTGGATTATGCCAAATAATTGTCCTAATATTAGGAAGAATTGAAATTAAGCTAGATAAGCTTAATTTATAATAAAACATTTTAATGGGGACTATAAATATTAATGGATAATATAACTGATTGTTGATATCCATTTAAAGGAGGCTTAGCTTTTTTTCTCTTTAAATTCTGGGGAACATTTTGATATTTGAGGAAGCTAAGCTAAATTGAAATGTTGCTTTAAAAGATGATAGCATGTGGAATTATACTGTTCTGTCATTATTTGCACAATCCTGCCAATTTTAGCAGAACAACTTTGTCTGTTCAGATTAGTTGTGACACAGCTTCTCAAATCCATTTGGCTTAATTTTAATTGGCATCTGCTGTTTTCCTGTTTTATATCTTAGATGTGTAATGAAGTGTAAAACTGTATAAATTTTATTTATCTGGCTAAATATTCCATTTTTCAGTATTCTCTGTGAATGGAATATGTGATATGATCCCTCAAAATGTGATACTTGAATTATATGAACAGGGGTTCCCAACCGGGGCTGCAAGAAAATATTCCAAGGGGTGCGAAAACTTGGCTTTTCAAAATTATAGTGTATATGCATAATTCGTTGCCATTATTTTGAACTTTTGTAAGGGATGCGAGAATATATGAGAAGCATTCTAGGATGCAGGGTATAGAAAAGGTTGGGAGCCATTGGTCTAGAACCTATATAATATGTAACTATGGCTTACTAATTAAATCAAATAACATTTACATTTTAAGACAAATTGTTATGCTTTTGTGAAAAAATCCATATTTTTAAATGGAAATGTTTAATGCTACCCTTCAATATTATTATAGAAGTGCAATTCTATTACCATCTTGCAAGAAATCCTTGATATATCAGTAAACTTAAACCACTAAAAATGACAAGTGCAAAAGACCAAATCCACACATGAAGGTACAGTTAAGATGATTTATTTCTAAAAACCTATGCACATGAATATTCTCAACTAACAGTCAGCAGCTGGTTGGACTTAGTTTGCTTATGGCTACATAGGGTTTCTAAGCTGATCCCCCTTTTCACTGTGCTCCAAATTCTGCCATTCCTTCTCCTAAAAGATACTTGATTTTCTTTTTATGCTGTGCTGTGATTTTTTTAATTGAATAGTATTTTACCAATCAATAGCATATTTGAACTATCGTACAGAATACCCTTCTGTATTGATTAATAGTTTGTAAGCTCTTAATAGAAATTCTCTGACTAAAAAAACCTTTCCTTCAGTCTCTTCAACAATGGAATAGAAATGGTGACTATCTTAAGAGAGGAAATAAAATAATGTTGATACTAGATATTTTGCATATTATAGTAAATATTGATTCTATTTTTTCCAGACTTAAAGAGTTCATGCCTTTTAAGAATATACTTTGATTATAAAATATTGATTTTGTTCTAGATTGATCCTAAAGATTACATGTTTTCTGGACTCAAGAATGAAACAGTTGGACGTTTACCTGGGAAAGTTGCAGGGCAACAGTTTGTCATTCAGGACTGTGAGAATTGCAATATTTATATATTTGATCATTCTGCTACAATCACTGTTGATGACTGTACAAACTGCCAAATTTTTCTAGGACCTGTAAAAGGCAGTGTATTTTTGCGTGACTGCAAAGACTGTAAATGTGTTGTGGCATGCCAACAGTTTCGTACTCGTGACTGCAGAAAGATAGAAGTGTTTCTGTGTTGTACCACCCAGCCCATTATTGAATCTTCCACAGGTATGAAATTTGGATGTTTCCAATACTATTATCCAGAGCTGGCTTTGCAGTTGAAAGATGCTGGGCTAAGCATCTTTAACAATACATGGAGCAATATCCATGACTTCACACCAGTTTCAGGAGAAAATAATTGGGGTCTTCTACCTGAGGATGCTTTAGTTCAAGACTATGTACCATTGCCAACTACTGAAGAATTAAAAGCCGTGAGGATTTCAACTGATGTCAATAAGAGCATAATTCCAGTAACCTTGGGAGGACGGCAAAAAAAAAGTGAGGAATCTTGCTTAGTAGTGTTCTTTGCTGGAGACTATACAACTGCCAATGCAAGGAAGTTAATTGATGAGGTAAGAAGCAATTTGCTATACTTTATACTTTGGGTTTAAAACTAAAGCTATTTTGCCTTTTTAGAAATTAAAGTACTACAGATCTGTAGCTTTTAAATGGCTTTTAGAAGGCATAACCAAATCCTGACATGATGCAGATTTGAAATGTGTTCCTTTACATGACTGACAACCTATGCCAGGGGAAGGCAACCTTGACTCTTTTATAACTCGTGGACTTCAGAATTCCTGACCTATGCTTAGCAGTTTGAAAATATAACCTGTAGGATGCAACAGGAGAATAATCCAGAGTAAAATTTGAGGATACACATGAAGGTTGAAGAGGGAGAAGAATCCCACTTCATAATTTGAAGTCTGCTGGTACAACATTAAAGAGAATCTTGTAAAAAGGTGTTTGTAATATCCTCATAGTAAATGTTTTTCTGTATCTCATTTTTAATTCAGAAAAGATCAGAGCCTCTGCAAAAAATGTCAAACCAAATTTTTTGATCTACGGTTAGGATAGGAATCTTGTTTTACTCTAAGTGTGTTTCCCTAGGGCAGAAGTGTAAAAAAAAAAAGAATCCAGGAGCCACATGCAAATTTTTTTAACAACCAGAGTGTGGGGTGCCATATGTTGGATTTTCACTGCCTAATAAAGAGTCTTAAAGTACAAAATAGATACCTTAAGCCTTTGCAAATGCTTAAATCTCTTTCCCAAAAGAGCTTTGATGCTGCTTGTTACATTACATTATATTTTACACAAAGCTGATATGGACCTCAGACCAGCAGGAGTTGTGCATCCTTGTTTCAAGGTGTAAAAGGAATTGGAAATTTCCAGAATTTAGGAGAGCTCCTTTTTGCTTCTGAAATAATAGTAAATTATCAGGAAACAGCTAATGGTAAGAAATTTGTACTTGTAAAAGTTAAGATCTGACTAACAGTTCTTTAGAATCAGAATTAGAAGGAGTCATATAGATCATTGAGTTCATCCTCCTGCTTATAATTCAAATTAAATCATCTGGGCATTTAAATTTGAATTATTAAATATTACCATAAATAAACAATTCTCCATTGGACTTAATCTTTCTCAGTGATTGATGGTTCATTTTCTTGACTTAGGTCCCATTCAAGCTATTTCTGAATCATATGATGATACAGAGCTCTTTATATGATTCAATGTTACATGTTTCCCCCCCCCCCATTTATTGTGATTTAGAGCAGGGCTTTTCAACCTTTTCATCAATTGTACCACTTTTAGGATAAGGCAATATCCGAGTACCACCAGTCACCTAGCAAGATGTCAAAAACTTGACCAAAAAAAAAGGGAAAAAAATGATAAAGTACAGGTAGTCCTCGACTTATAACAATTCGCTTAGTGACTGTTTGAAGTTACAACGGCCTTGCAAAAAAGAGACTTATGACCATTTTTCACACTTATGACTGTTGCAGCATCCCCAGAGTCACGTGATTTACATTCGGATGCTTGGCAACTGATTCATACTTATGACGGTCACAGTGTCCCAAGGTTATGTGATCACATTTTGCAACTTTTTGACAAGCAAAGTCAATGGCCAGGGGGGCGTGGCCAGCTCATCACTCAGATTGCGGGGTGCCTGTGGGGGGTGTGGGCGGGGATGTTGGGGATCCGTGGGTCTCTCCCTCTTTGTCCCTTCCCTCCTTCCCTCCCATTGTCCCTTCCTTCTTTCCTTCCCTCCCTCTTTGTCCTTTCCTCCTTCCCTCCCTCCCTTCCATTGTTCCTCCCTCCCTCTCATCTTCCTTCCTTCCTTCCTTCCTTCCTTCCTTCCTTCCTTCCTTCCTTCCTTCCTTCCTTGTCCCTTCCTTCTCTTCCCCCCTCCATGCCCAGGAAGGGACAAGGGGAGGGGGACAGGTTGCCAGCGCGGCTGGTGGACAAGAGCCGCACAGCGTTAAGAGCAGAGTGGCGGGAAGATATTTATTTATTTATTTATTTAAATTAGATTTTTATGCCGCTCCTCTCCAAGGACTCGGAGATAGGGAGAAAAACAGGCATCTGCACATGCACTGGCAGGTTTGGCATGTCGCAGTTCGCTTCGCCCAGCTGCTCCGCACAGTGAGGAAAATGAACCGCTGCCTGCTGAAACCAGGCTGGGGTCTGGGTGGTATAGCACAGGTAACGTGGACTCTCATGCCGCTTGCAGTGGAGTCCATGGGTGTGTGAAGAGGGTGGGGACCATTTGCTGGTCTCCTTCAGGGGATGCCTGTTTTTCTCCCTCCCTCATTACAAATATCTTCCTGCCACTCTGCTCTTAAAGCAGCAATTTACAGTGGCCTTTCAAGCCATGGCCACCGGAAGCACAGCCACCAGCCACGCTGACAGCCTGTCCCCCTCCCCTTGTCCCTTCCTGGGCATGGAGGGGGGGAGGGAAGGAAGGGACAAAGAGGGAAGGAAGGAAGGAAGGGACAATGAGAGGGAGGGGGAAGGAAGGACTCTCATGCCGCAACCCTTCCCCAGCTGCGTTTCTTACCTGTTTGTCGCTGCCACCCGTGTGTACACCTGGCCTATTTTTTGTTCTCGCCCCTCCTCCTCCTCCTCCTTTTACTTTCGGTGCAGCTCCAGCTGATTCTTCCTCCTCTCCCAAGGCTGCATCTTTTTTTCTCTCCCTCTCCTGCCCAAGCTGCCTTCTTTTATAGCCTCTCCTGTCTCCGCCCCCTCCTCTCCTTTCTCTTCTGGGTGTGCCAGAAGTGCTGATCCTGGGGCCTTTGCCTCAGCCAAGCAGCCCTGCAGCTCCCAAGGACTCTCTCAAGGCAAGTCCTGCACTGCGCTGCTTTGGCTCGTCCCTCCCCCGCTACCCTGGGCTGGGCTGGACTGGGCCACATACCACCTGCCATGTGCCAATGTACCACAGATGGTACGTGTACCACCAGTTGAAAAGCCCTGATTTAGAGGATATAGATCGCTTTAAATAATGGGGAAATTACTGTGCGGGAAGAAACATTTGAATAAAAGTAAATATTTTGGTTTTTTTAAGGATTATTTCTATATGTTATGTTACACATTTCATATATATTCTAATTCTTACTGAAATCCAATAGATGACTGGCAAAGGCTTTTGGCTGCTACAGACAAAAGAAGTTTCAATGAAAGCTGATGATGCTCAACGAGTGTTCCAGCAAAGAGCATCTGAATTCATTCCTTTACTTGACAAAGGTAAAATTAAAACTAAAACCTTGAAAAATTAATTTTTTTACTTAAATCTGAATGTAATTCCTAAGGTAGAGGGCAATGGAAATTATACTCTACATAAAAACACCTTGTCACCAAGTGGCACATTTCACTTATTGGTGAAGCTCATACCAATTTTTTTTATTACAGGTAAAGATTATTTGTAAAAGCTGTACTATCAACATTCTTGAAGGGAATACAGGAATATGCTGGTCTCTTTGCTAAACTGAATTTTGATAAAGTTTCTGGAATTTTTGGACTTGATTTTGATCAGCAGCAATAATACATTTTTAGCTACAGTATATAATTTATCAGAGCTATAGCAACTCTGCATCATATGTAATTCAAAATATAAAAGAATAAGCAAGAGCAAATTTTGGTTCCCAATAAGAAGCATGCATTGTTCCAATGTCACAGAACCGTATTTAGTCCTAGATACAGTAGGTGTTGTTGTATCAAAGTAACAATTCCAGTAGCTTTGTATTCTACAAATTTAAAAGAGTAATGAATTCTCCCATGTTATAAGGTTTAGACTTGGCTTTGAAGATACCTTATTTGTCCAAAACAAAATTTGGTTCTGAGTTTTAAGAAAATCCCTTGCCAACTCAAAAAAGTAGGTAGGGAGTAGGTATAAACTGACAATATCTAGTATGATGTTCACTTTCTGTACTTTGTCAAGCTAGACTAGTCAACTGTAGCTAAAATCATTTCTGGAGACTTCTCCCAACAAATGTGTGCACAGACATATGTATACATGTGTTTCCAGCTACATACTTGCTAGAACAGCGGTTCTCAACCTGTGGGTCGCGACCCCATTTGGGGTCGAACGACCATTTCACAGGGGTCGCCAAACGCTGCCGTCCGCCAATTTTTTTTCATTTTTTTCAATTTTTTTTCATTTTTTTCAAATTGTTTCATTTTTTTTCAGCCGACGCATGCGCAGTTCGGCCCGTCGCGTGCACGCGACAGGCCGAACCGCGCATGTGTGGCACGCACGATGACCCGATCCGCGCATGCGCAGCAAAACGGGCAGTACTGCGCATGCACAGCGCAACCGGGCCGCTCGCCTCCCACCGCTGCCTCAGAGACTCCGGCAGGCACACCGAGGAGCGGTCCGGAGCAGGCGGGCGCAAAGCTGCCTCCTTCCCGCTCCGCTCCGCCACGTCCCAGGCCCGGCCTTCAACTTGCCCTCCGGCAGCCGGCCAAGCGGTCGGGGCAGGCGGACCTCGAGGCGGGCCCGCACTTCACCGAGACCGGCTCGGCTGTGGCGAGAGGCGCCTGACGGCCGCCTCCTGCCCCCAAGTCCGCGCTCCTCTCCTCGCCCTCCTCCCCGGCCAGCCGTCGCCAGCGCTGCCCCCTTTTCTCCGCGGCGGCCAATGGGGGCGGCGGGGCTCCCGGGGGCTGCCTGGCTCTGGCTTGGTCCTGCTCCCTCCCTCCCTCGCTCGCTCGGCAGCGGCGGCGGCCGAAGCAGGCGATAAGGCACCCAGCCAGCGGATCGGCAAGAAGATGAACTACCCTGGTGAGTCCCTGCTGGGCGTGGGGGGAGGCCGAGCCGGGGAGGGAGCCAGGTATGGGGGGGAGGCCGAGCCAGGGAGGGAGCCGGGCGTGGGGGGAGGCCGAGCCGGGGAGGGAGCCGGGGAGCCTGGCCAGACGCCGAGAGTGAACTGGCACCGAGAGCGAGCTGGCCCGGGCGGGCTCCCCAGTCCTGCTGCCCGCCTACCTACCTGCGGCTGCTGCCGGCCCTGCGGAAGGTGCAGGAGTCCCGGACGAGCCTGGCAGGCGGAGCGCTGCGACCTGGACACCGGCCGGGGAGGAGGGCGAAGAGAGGAGCGTGGACTTGGGGGCCGGAGGCGGCTGTCGGGCGCCTCTCGTCACAGCCGAGCCGGTCTCGGTGAAGTGCGGGCCCGCCTCGAGGTCCGCCTGCCCCGACCGCTTGGCCGGCTGCCGGAGGGCAAGTTGGAGGCTGGGCCTGGGACGTGGCAGAGCAGAGCGGGAAGGAGGCAGCTTTGCGCCCGCCTGCTCCGGACTGCTCCTCGGTGTGCCTGCCGGAGTCTCTGAGGCAGCGGTGGGAGGCGAGGCCGGCCTGGTCTGGAGCCAGCAGGCCAGCCGGTTCTGCGCACGCGCAGATCGGCCGTCGCACGCGCACGCGCAGATCAGGCCGTCGCACGAGCATGCGCAGATCGGGCCGTCGCTGTGCGCCATTTTTTTTTGTTTTTTATTTTTTTATTATTATTTTTTTTGCGCGCACGCGCGCGCGCACCCAGGTCAGGGTCGCAGCGCGCATGGACGGCGCAAGTGGGGTCTCAACCTGAAAAAGGTTGAGAACCACTGTGCTAGAAGTTACATTCCAAGAAAATCCAAGTCAAGAAAACAATGTATCACTATTTATATTTGTCTGTAGAATAAGGTTCATTATGGAATAGATTCATCCAACTATACAATCATATTGTCAAATGGAATATTCTCATATGCAGACACGTTCTCTTTCCAGCATAAAACAGGGGAAAAAGCTGCATGGAGATAGAAAGAGAGAGTGGATGGAAACAAAATTGGATAGAGATGATATGGAAAAGGATAGCAAAGGGAAAAAAGGTGCCATGTTTCAGCATTACAAGAAAAATTAAATCCACTATACAAGCAGCCCCTTCCAAATTGGTGGCTGTTCTTAAAAGACTGATCTTGATGTCTACAGCCACTTGACCCTCTACCCATTTGCTCAGTTTCAGCTATAGCTTATTCTCAGTGACTGTAAAATCAACTTATAGGTAATATTTGAGGGAAGGGAAATATTTTCTACTAATAAATATACTTTTTATATTTAGTCCCTTTTTTCTATCATAAACATGAGGGATGTACAATGTTTTTAATTTATTCTTATCCTGTTCTATATACAGGATCTTTGAGCAATTTACAGGATATAAACTATTCAATAACAACTATACAATAAAATAGATTATATATGTTTGCCCTCAGTTTGCCCTCAGCACAGGTTTGGAGGGGGTGGAGCTTTCTGCTGCAGCCCCCCTGCTGGCTAATCCCTGGTAGCTGGGAGCAAGCAGCTCACTCTTCCTTGTGGGGCAGAAAGGCAAGCTGCTTTTGCTTTTGCTTGGGCAGAGCTCTTTCAAATAAGAAATTAAAACAGGAAATAAAAGGGGACTAGGGAACTTGGCAGGAACCTTGGGAAGAATTACCTGCTGAGCCCTGGTAAGTTTGTGGGGTTTCTTGTTTAATTACAAATTCACCTTTTTTTTTAGCAGCCATCGCGCCCCTGACGGCGCGCGATAAAATCCTAAAACAAGTAAGAAAAAAAATCCAAAAAGTAAACTGAGACCAAAACAAAAAATTTGAACAACCCAAAAAAGCTGTGTTTTTTTTTTAAAATAATAACTAGTATAATAATAACAGCAAACATATAATAACAAGAAATGGAGATAGATAGCCAGCAGACGGAGGGGAGCTTCCCAGTGTTTTGTATTGAGTGTCACATGTATGACTATCTGTCTGCTGGACAGAAGTCTTGGGTGTGTGATCGGTGCAATGAGCTCCTGGCTCTCAGGGAACAGGTTCTTTCCCTTGAAGCCAAGGTAGCAGACCTGGAGAAGCAGAGAGAGATAGCGAGGCAGGTGAAGATCTTCAGGGATGCAGCAGGAGCATCCCACTCCATGCTGAGCAGCTCTCCAGCTGCTTTGGAGAATGGAGATCTTGGGCAGGGAGGACATCAATCTGTGGAAGAGGGACAGGCTCCCTTAGTTGAGACCCCTTCCCTGGAGGATGTGCCCATATCCTCTTGCACCGAGGATACTTCTCCGCGGGTGGTGGGAGGGGGGCTTCTTGTAGTGGGTGATTCAATTGTTAGAAATATAGAGAGACGGGTTTGTGATGGAAGCGTTGACCGCATGGTAAACTGCCTGCCGGGTGCAAAGGTTGCGGACATCACGAGGCATCTAGACAGGCTGATAGACAGTGCTGGGGTGGAGCCAACTGTTGTGGTACATGTCGGTACCAATGACATTGGAAAAGCTAAGCGGAAGGTCCTGGAAGCCAAATTTAGGTTGCTAGGTAGAAGATTAAAGTCCAGGACCCCCAAGGTTGCATTCTCAGAAATGCTACCTGTTCCACGTGCAGGGCCAGCTAGACAGGCAGAGCTCAGGAGCTTCAATGCGTGGATGAGGCAGTGGTGCCGGGAGGAAGGGTTTAGATTCATTAGGAACTGGGAAACATTTTGGGACAAGCCACACCTGTACAGAAGGGACGGGTTACATTTGAACCATAATGGAACCAGACTGTTGGCGATTAATATTAAAAATGTTTCAGAGCAGCTTTTAAACTGATTCATAGGGGCAAGTCGACAGGAGCTGGGCAGCTTCCGGTTCGAGAAGGCGCACTGCCTAATATGGAGTGTGGAAGTTATGCACACATTGGTGAGTCAACAGGAAAACTAAATTGTAATAGTCAAGCAGAAGGACATGGTAGACCATCTACAAATTCTACAACCAAATTCTACAGTCAAAATCCACAGTCAAAGTTGAAAGTGCACCAGAAAATTACATATAAAGGTCTATACACAAATGCTAGAAGCATTCGAGCAAAAATAGGGGAATTGGAATGCTTGGTGAAGGAAAATAATATTGATATTATCGGCATAACAGAAACCTGGTGGACAGATGAAAACCAATGGGACACAAGGATTCCAGGTTACAAATTGTATAGGATGGACAGGAGAGGGAGAAATGGTGGTGGCGTGGCCTTGTACATAAATGAGGAGTTAGAATCTCATGAACTCGAAATTCAAGAAAATTCAAACTCACCCACAGAAACATTGTGGATAAAAATCCCAGGACAGGAAACTAATCTGACGTTAGGGATCTGCTATCGCCCTCCCAACCAAACTCCAGAGGCAGATTGCTATTTGGAAAATGAATTTAAGGAGGCCTCAAAAAGAAATAGGGTAGTCATAATGGGGGACTTCAACTATCCCCAAATAGATTGGGTAAATTCTTGTTCTACACATGATAGAGAGACAAGGTTCCTCGACATGTTAGCTGATTATTCCCTTGAGCAGATGGTCATGGAACCTACCAGGGGAAAGAGGATCCTGGACTTGGTTCTAACTAACACACAGGATTTGGTTCATGATGTCCTTGTAACCGAGCCCATAGGAACCAGCGATCACAACACAATAACCTTCAACTTAACCATGGATAGCAAATTGTCAGTGAAAACTAACACAGAGACCTTAAACTTTCACAGAGGGAATTTTGACAAAATGAGGAAAATAGTAAAGAAGAAACTAAAAGGAACAGTAAAAAAAGTCAAATCCCTCCAAAATGCTTGGAAACTGTTTAAAAATACGTTACAGCAGGCTCAAATAAAATGCATTCCTAAAAGAAGAAAGAGGATTGGAAAGTCCAAGAGGATACCAGTATGGCTTACGAATGAGGTAAAGGAGGTTATTGGACAGAAGAAAAACTCATTTAAGAAATGGAAGGCTCTTCCTACCGAGGAGAACAGGAGGGATCACAAACTCTGGCAGACCAAATGCAAGGCGATAGTCATGAAAGCCAAGAGAGACTTTGAGGAGCATATAGCCAAGAATATTAAAAATAATAACAAAACCTTTTTTAAGTACATCAAAAGCAGGAACCCAACCAGAAAATCAGTTGGGCCACTTGATAACAATGGTCAGAAGGGGATAATCAGAGAAGACAAGGAGATTGCTGAGAGGCTAAATGACTTCTTTGCTTCCGTTTTCACCGAGGAGGATAGAGAACATTTGCCTGCCACTGAATTAGTTTTCCCAGGGAGGGAAATAGAAGAATTAAACCTGATAGAGATAAACAAGGAAGATGTTCTTGCATGCCTTTCTAAACTAAACGTCAACAAATCGCCGGGTCCAGATGGCATCCACCCTAGAATTCTCAAGGAACTCAAGTGTGAAATTGCTGAACTTCTAGCTAAAATATACAATCTTTCTCTAAGATCAGGCACTGTACCGGAGGATTGGAGGGAAGCAAATATAACCCCGATCTTCAAGAAAGGATCCAGAGGTGATCCAGGAAACTATAGACCAGTCAGTCTAACCTCAGTTCCAGGCAAACTGATGGAAACCATTATTAAAGATAAAATTACAGGGCACATAGAAAAACAGGCATTGCTGAAAGAAAATCAACATGGTTTCTGCAAAGGCAAATCATGTCTTACTAACTTGTTAGAATTCTTTGAGGGTGTAAATAAATACATAGATAAAGGGGCCCCAGTTGATATTGTATATCTTGACTTTCAAAAGGCTTTTGACAAAGTCCCTCACCAAAGGCTCATAAAAAAGCTCTCCAGCCACGGAATTAGAGGACAGGTCTTGTCCTGGATTGGTAACTGGCTAAATTGTAGGAAGCAAAGGGTGGCAATAAATGGACAATTCTCCGGATGGAAAGAAGTGAGAAGTGGTGTACCCCAAGGTTCAGTTTTGGGGCCTTTACTTTTTAATTTATTCATCAATGATCTGGATGTAGAAGTTAATAGTGAGGTAGCCAAGTTTGCTGATGACACTAAATTGTTCCGGGTTGTGAAAAGTGAAACTGATTGTCGGGAGCTCCAGAAGGATCTCTCGAAATTGTGTGAGTGGGCAACAAAGTGGCAAATGCATTTTAACCTAAACAAGTGCAAAGTTATGCACATCGGGGCAAAGAACCCCAATTATACTTACCAACTGATGGGGACCAAACTTTCTGAGACAACCCAAGAAAGGGATCTTGGGGTTTTGGTGGACAGCTCGATGAAGATGTCAACCCAATGCGCAGCAGCAGTAAAAAAAGCAAATTCCATGCTTGGCATGATTAGGAAGGGAATCGAAAATAAGTCAGCAAGTGTTGTATTGCCTCTGTACAAATCGATGGTGAGACCACACTTGGAGTACTGTGTACAGTTCTGGTCACCGCACCTCAAGAAGGATAAAATGGAACTGGAAAAGGTGCAAAAAAGGGCAACAAGAATGATCAAGGAAATGGAGCGCCTCCCTTATGAAACCAGATTGCAACGCCTTGGTCTCTTCAGCCTTGAAAGACGGCGTTTAAGGGGTGACTTGATCGAAGTGTATAAAATCATGCATGGGATAGAAAAGGTGGATAGAGAAAAATTATTTTCTCTATCACACAATACCAGGACAAGGGGGCACTCCCTAAAGCTCATAGCTAAGAAAGTGAGGACAAATAAAGGGAAATATTTCTTCACCCAGAGAGTCGTTGATTTATGGAATTCACTTCCTGAAGGGGTCGTGACAGCTGTCAGCCTTGACAGCTTCAAGGCAGGGCTAGATAGATTCATGGATGCAAAGTGTATCGGTGGTTATTAAAACGGATGTCCATGTGCCGCCTCTATGTTCGTTGAGGCAGGCAGGATTCCCTTGAGTACCATTTGTTTGGGGGTCAAGGGAAAGGGAGGGTTTTGCCTTCTCTTTCTGCTCAAGATCCCCATGTACATTTGGTGGGCCACTGTGTGACACAGAATGCTGGACTCGATGGGCTTTGGCCTGATTCAGCATGGCTCTTCTTATGTTCTTATGTTCTATGTAAAAGTGACAGGGGAGTTGAAAACATAAGTGGAAACAAAACCCCCATACACACTTATCCCAACAAATAGAAAAGGTCTTTGTGAAGAGAGATGTCTTCAACAAATGCCTTAATACTGTAAAACAAGCGCCTCATAAACTTCCCGGGATAATCATTCTATAGTGGAGGCGTAACCACATAGAAAGCCCATCTGAGAGAATGCAAAATGACATTGTGTGCATTTGGCAGACATAGCAGAACCTCCCCCACAAACTCAGCATTTGATCAGATGTTACACTAAAGGTGGCCCATTAGGATTCTGGTCCAAACATACATTTTAAGCAAAACCCTGAACTTGGTTCAGATTCTAACTGAAAGCTGGTACAGACGTTACAGGATGATATACCTTACTGAGTAATCTGATTACTGCAATCTACATCACTGCCACTTCTAGATCAAATTGAAGGAAAACCTCACATAGAGTACATTGTAGTGATATAAGCATAAATTTGCATATGGAAGTTGTCCCTAAGTAATAACTTGCAAGTCTGGCAGTCATATAAATAATTTAAAATAAAGTAATATTAATGAGGTGTGGTTCCAAAGCTCCTGAAGATTATTCTCATTTAAATGTTAAATAGTATTAGGGATCAAGTTAGTGTTCTATGACAGTGGTTCTTAACCTTTTTGAATGAATTGCCCCCTTGAGCCAATGAGGAAGTTGTCATCGCCCTCCTCCCCCTACATAACCTCTCAATGACAACATAGGAAATAATTCTTCAATTTATGCAAACACTTTTTTTTTGTTTTCTTTAAAATTGTCATCAGGACATATCGATGCAAATAGTTTATTTCCAGTCTTTTTCCCATATCTCAACTGTGTGAAAAAATTTATCACTTTATTCCCAAACTTTGTGATACATGTATTTCATTATCTTATTTATTCAAGACACTTAAATGTAATGACCACTGAAAACAAAATTCAATTGCAAGAAAGTGAAATGCCCGAAAAGAAAAACAGTAACATTTAATGATTGAATAACAAGTGAAATTTAAGATGCAAAAAGAAATATAAAAAGGGCATAAGAACAAACAGCAATGCAGGAACTAAGAATTTCAAGAAGAAAACTCTGAAACTAAATTAAGATTTGAGGAAAGTATATATAGTCATGCACACTGTAAAAAGGATTAAAAAGACACAAAGAAAATATAATATCAAACCGGAGTGCACGCTAAAAAAGTACAATACAAGAGACACAGAGCACAACAAATGTTTTACAGAGCACAACAAAAATTCAAAAACAAAGCTGAAAACTCAAACTGTGACATCAACATTATAGCTGACGTCACAGGGGACAGCCACTCAACATGCGATGTTTTGAAAGAAGTGCTCCCCCCTCCATCACTGCCCATTCTGGCCAATGGCACGCCACTGTATGGGTAGAGGCTGCTGCGCAACGTGCACGAAGATAAGCGATGCATATTCGCATATGTACAGCGTTCTGTACTGAAGCTAGCTGGAGGAACATTTGAAAACAATTCAATCCACTAATAGTGAGGGATTTGATGTTTTTGTACGACAGATATACAGCGATTCACTGTACGAAAAAGTCTCAAAAGTGTCCCCAAAACTTCTCGCTCCATCGCCCCCATATTGCCCCCTTTTCGTTCCATCGCCCCCCTGAAAAATGAAATTGCCCCCTGGGAGGGAAAAATTGCCCAGGTTAAGAACCACTGCTCTATGACATTCTACAACAGATGTGTCAGAAATACAGCCATTTAATGTTGTTTATGCAAGTAGGAGTCAAATATAGTTAATACAGTATCTTCAATTTACACAATTCAAAAAGGTGCAATAGTTGACAATATCAAAAATTAATGGGAGATGCATCAGAAAAATACAGAGTTGTACCTGGTATCTTTTCCCAATATTCCAGAGCAGATTTGGGAGAGGTCTGCAATGTAGAAAGGATTGTTTTGTACAGTTTCTAGTGCTCTTAGGCATATAGAGATGAATACAACTTAACGTCAACATATTAATTCTTAATTATTCCTTTTCTAGGTCCTGTTGTCGCTTTAGAGTTGAATGGAGATGGTTCTTTAGCAGCCTGTCAAGACATTGTCGTTAATGTCTTTAGTGGAGCTAAGGTGAGTAGTGGTGCAGATTCTCCCTGAAAGTATTTTCGTGAAATGATAGCATGTTTTTCCAGGGTATTACTTTCTCCACTGAATTTTATTTTTTAAAATTGAAATTAATTCTGTCCTTTCTCTTAGAAAATTAGTTTTCCTAACTATATTGTCAAAGATATATCCATTCTGCTTCTATAAGGTCAGATCTGTTTTCCTAACTATATTATCAATATTGTCATTGCTTAGTGACTGGGGCGATGAAAAATGTTGTTTTAAATTTTTACAGTATTAATATGTTTTGTATTTTTTTATGAATTTAGAATTTAGATATAAATACTTTTAATAAATACATGGTGATTCTTCTAGCATTATTCAATTAACTTTGGGCCCATAATTACTGGGCCAATGTTAATTGAATACTTACTATGTATAATTAGATCTTGAGGTGAATTATCTATTAGAAGATACCAAGTCTGTATCGTTTAAGGGGTCAGATAATATAATTTCAAAAATATTTTGAAAATGAGAATATATTTCTATTATGTTTGTGTCATTTAATTTGCAGTTTTAGATTAGCATTCTAATCTAAACCAGTTGACTAGCTTATTTAAAGAAACAAATTAAAAGTCTGGAGTAAAACACTTGTGTTCTAAATCATAATTGTTCTTTATTTTTTATCCTAAAATACAGGTTTTTGTATCTGAAGACAAGTTATCTGCTTCAAGAGAAATAGACAGTTTCTATAATTTTGCCGATATGCAGATGGGAATGTGAAAGAAACAAAAGCACCTTACTGAAAAATGTCTACCTTGATAATTGAGTTGAACATTAGGTTTGTACAGCACTCTGAATTAAGTAAAATGTTTTACCTTTTTTGCCTTTTCCTTATAATACTCTAATCCCTCTTAACAGTAATGTGATTCTTTCTTTTTTGCATATTATATTTTAATATTATAAGATTTTCAGCTATAATGGTACACTAGATGGAAGTATAGATGTTAGAAAGCTGGTGCATATTGAAGATTTTTTTATGTATATATCTTTGAGCATAAACTCAATTTTGACAACGATATGCGTTATAACATTGAACAATCATTACTATTAGTATGTCCTGAAATTTCCAAACACTTCACATGAAATCAATATCATTCAAAAGATTTTAATTCTGGCTTGTTTGTCTCATTAGTGTAAAATTAGCAACAATGAACAAAAACAGTTATTTTAAATTTTGCTGTCAATCCATCAGTGACTTTCAATGTTTGATTAATCTTGAAGGACATAACAGTCCAAGAAATGGTATTTGTGGAAACCAAGGTTTTGCTATGGCTTCTGACGAGAATCTCCAAATAGGGGATTTCATTGCTCTTGTTGCTGAATTTCTGTGAGAGTCCTGGTTCAGATTTT
Organism: Bothrops alternatus; assembly: GCA_034064705.1. Classification (NCBI taxonomy): domain Eukaryota; kingdom Metazoa; phylum Chordata; class Lepidosauria; order Squamata; family Viperidae; genus Bothrops; species Bothrops alternatus. Next base: position 27,073,466 of record JARGCV010000112.1, read on the forward strand.
TGTATATATTTTTTCCAAATATATTTAATTTGTAAATGCTGATCTTAGAGAAATGAATGTGACCTGTAGGTCTGATTTCCATTTTACTTAATATTCAGTATTAAAGGTTGCAAACCTGCTGTTAGTTTAGAGAATGTATGATTCATTTCTGTTTATGTGTAATCTATAAATCTCAATTTTCAATCTTACTGGTTTGATTCTACATGTTAAGCCAGGATTTTTAAAATGTAATTGCCTAAATCCTTATACACAAAAGAGGTTTATTTCTCCAGCAAGCTCTGTTTTAGTTTTCAAATTCTGTGCTGTTAAATTATGATTCTTCCTATCTTACTTTGCATCCTATCGAAGTCTTTTTCTGATCCACAGAGATGCAAGAACAGCTTCTCTTCCCAGGCTGAACTTTTATCTTATTTTCTCAAATAATTTCTTCCTTTTTTACAAGCCGAGCGAGTTCCTCTCCAAATAACAGCGGAGCAGTGTGGAGGTCATAACTGCTTTTGACTGCAAGAAACTCAGAATAACATTAAGCAAATTGTGAATCTCAGAAGATATGTAAGGCAGAACAGAGGTCACAGAGGAACTCTAATATCAACATTCATTTATTAACAAATAAAAAGAAACCCAAATGTAGGCATATCTCACAAACCTGTTCCGCCCCAAACCCATACACATTATTAAATAACATGATCCTTTCAACTCATAGGCCACTACAACATTTCCTCAAAAATTTACTATGTTTAATAATAAATAATGGTTAAAATGAAGCATCTACTCAAATCCATTCTCAGTATTTGAGATATATTACTGTACCACTGAAGTGATTTAGATGGTAAAATACAGATTATGAGAATTAAAGTATAATAATACAACCAGTTTATCAGTTGTTCAGAGTATAGCAAAATGGCTTTTAGCCATGTTGTAGCTGCTCTGGAGCTTCCTTTAAATCAGTGGTTCTCAACCTTTTTAATGCCGCGACACCCAACCGGTTGTAAGTCGAGGACTTCCCAACCGGTCGTAAGTCGAGGACTTCCCAACCAGTCATAAGTCGAGGACTTTCCCTGCCCGGCAGCGCCGCGCATGTGTGGTGCTGCCCCCTGCGCCGGCCGAGGCGTAGCTGGCAAGGGCCAGCGACGGCGCAGGGTGACCACCGGCTGGGCCACCAGCTGGCCCAGCCCAAGGGAGGTAAGGCACCCATCAGGCCCCACGCGCACCAGCAACCCTCCCTTTGCCTGCCGCTGCCCTGCTAGCCTTACCGAACAGGCGGCGGCAGGCAGGCCCAGGCGCTCCCGGGCGGCCGCGGCAAGCAGCAGTGATGGCGCAGGGTGGCCACCGGCTTGGCCACCAGCTGGCCCAGCCCAAGGGAGGTAAGACATCCGCCGGGCCCCACGCACGCCAGCTGCCCTCCCTGCGCCCGCCAGCCTCCCACCTCCCACCCCTGGCCCTCTTTTACTTACATTTTTAGTAGCTGCTCAGGGAGGGGTGGAAAGTTCCGGATAGCTTGCCTTCGCTGCAGACAACTTGCAGCACCGTTTGCAGACTGGGACTTTTGGCGGGCTCAGCAGGGCAGAAACAGCATGAACAAGAGAGTCTATTCTATTGGCTTTCAAAAGCCAATAGAATAAGAGGGGGTAGCACGGCTAAGGAAAAGGGGGAAAAATGGTGGACTGCATTGTTTGGCGACCCCCGTGAAATGGTCGTTCGACCCCAAATGGGGTCGCGACCCACAGGTTGAGAACCGCTGCTTTAAATAGAGTAAATGTTGCAGCTTAAGGATTATACTGCAAATTTACTGGTGTCTGAAAGTTTGATATTTTACACAACTGCAAAATTATTATTTTTTTGTTTAGTTAATGTTTTATATGTAAATACTGGTTTCTTTCCTATATTAGCACTTTATGTTGTATAAAGACTGTGTATAGAATTTTTAACTGTACATTTTAACAGAAAACATTGTAAGAGGAAAAAAGAAAGTTTCTGATTAGCAGTTTAATCAATGGAAGCATAATAGACATTTACTTGTTTTTATATTATCAAAATGGAAGGACTCATGACTTAATTTCTGAATTGTTATGTATTTGACATTGTTTATTAATTGAATTTATATGGTATGTTACAGATTTTATATACAACTTGTCTAGCATTTGTGAAATGTGTTTTATAATAAATACTTAAATAAAAGCTTCCCTTTATTTACAATGTAAAATGGTATATTGCATTATTATTTTTTTAAAAAAAGACCCTGGTCAGTATTGCACATATAATAAATTCTTAAATCTTTAAGCTTATATAGGCTCAGTTTATGACTACAACAAAGTCCAGAATTTCAGTTTTAAGTCATTGCAGTTGCAAATCAAGGAACCATATGACTGGGCTCAATTTTATGATTGTTTTTACAATGATGGTAAAGTTAGTAATCATGGTTGTTATTGTAAGTGCACCACATGAGCTACTAAGTGAATCCAGCATATCAAGGGGCATTTTTTTGCTATTTTTCTGCTAGAAAATAGTAAAAGTAGCAAATTATAGTCATGTGATTGTGAGACACTGCATCTGGTCATAAATGAGTTGGTTGCCAACTGCTCAAAATGTGAGACATGATGGGGGGGAAGGTGTTATAACTTCAAAGATGGCTCATAAGTAGCTTTTTTGAAGTCTTACCTGGTTGTTAAACAAAGACTACCTGTAATTTTATTGTCTTTAAGATTTTGTTGGATCTGATGCTGATAATCACACTGTACAAAAATCTAATGGGAAGATGAATAGGTGGCAGAGGTTTAAAGCTTCTTAGAAACTGGGAAAATGGCTACAGGTAGTCCTTGACTTACAACCACAATTGAGGCCAAAGCTTCCATTGCTAAGCAAGATAGTGAGTTTTGCACCAGTTTACAACCTTTCTTGTCACAGTTGGTAAGTGAATCACTGCAGTTAAGTTAGTAACACGGTTGTTAAGTGAATCTGACTTCCCCATTGACTTTGCTTGTCAGGTCACAAATGGTGAACACATAATCTTGGGACATTGTGACCATTATAAATACATGCCAATCGGCAAGCGTGGACATGGAGATTCTGCAAAGGTCTAAGTATGAAACATGGTCATAAGCCACTTTTTTGTGCTGTTGTAACTTTGAACAGTCACTACATTAATATAAGTCAAGGCCTATCTGTAGTTCAATAATCTAATCATAAAGTCCTCAGACCATAGGAGCCAGTAAAGAATTCTAGCCTGTGATTTAATTTTCCCAATCTAAACATGAAGAAGCAATAAATTTACTAGGTAGGCAACAAGGTTTTTAAGCTCAGGTCACTGTTTATTTTGAATATCTCTGTACAATCAGGGAAAAGCAGCAGAGTGGTACTACAGCATTAGTTAATAAAATAACAATGTGAACATAGTACACAGAATCCTTTAATGATTTTGTCTCAGCTTGGTACATAACTAATGAGTTTTATGCAGGGGAGAGAATAAAACCTTTTATTGTAGATCTGGATGTGCTGAGTATTCTAAACTTCAAACAAAACAAGACAATCAGCTTGTTATGTTTTACATGTGCCTAACTGGAGACCAAATTATATTTTTTAATAGATTGGTTAGATTTATGAAGTCACACTGGTGATATATTATCCTATAAGTAATTCACTACCAGCAAATATGATTGGGAGATTACTGTCACATGTCGCCTGGCGAGGCCTAGGGGAAGAGCCTTCTCTGTTGCGGCCCCGGCCCTCTGGAATCAACTCCCCCCCGGAGATCCGTATTGCCCCCACCCTCTCCGCCTTTTGCAAATTATTGAAGACACATCCTTGCCGATAGGCCTGGGGCAGTTAACACCTTGCCCTAGCCAGTGTATGTTTGTTTTGTATGTCTGTCTTGGATGATTGGTTTTTAATTAAGGGGTTTTATAACGTATTTTAATGCCAGATTTCTTCTTGTGAGTATCCATGTTGTAAGCCGCCCTGAGTTCTTGGAATAGGGCGGCATAGAAATCTAATTAAATAAATAAATAAATAATAAATAAATGTATGTCCTGTTTAAGGATGTATTACTGGTTCCTAGATTAGTGTAGCCAAAGCTGTAGCAGGTAGACTTTTGCTTTGATCCAGCAGTTTGCTTTTGGTATTTAAACGTTCATTCACATTTAGTTTAATAAAATGTTTGATCACAGAGCAATCTTAAACATGATATATTTGCTCTAAATAACACTGTGTTATGATGAATAGAGCTGTGTTTATCAGGAACACTAGTTGTATGCTATAGGCTACAAATACTATTATATGAAGGTATATAAATTACCATATGGGGAAGTACTTAAAACAGCTTCAGCTATTCCTTATCAATCATCACTCAGGATGGCTGAGAATCATGAGAATTTTGCTAGCTTGAAAATGGTTTTTCCATATTAAGTCCTACAACTTTTGTATATTGAATACAAAAACAATATTGCAATAAGCTTCCATATGGCTTTGAGAATGTGTCTTCAAGTTAGTCTTTCTCCTGGTAAAGTATTCTTGATGTTTTTGAAAGTGATTTGCCAATGTCTTCTGGCTTCATGTATCTAGCCAAAGCAGCACAAACTGGATAATTTTTTTTTTGCATCGTTTAAAAACTCTTCCATCACTAACAGAATTTCATTTCATTTCAGAATTCTATAGTGTTACTCCAGTTTAATTGCCCACACATCAAACAGGATTAATGTTATTTACAGTTTCCAAATTAGGTTGATAAGTTTGTTGTAGTTTTATAATTCAGCTACTGTATGATTTGCGTGTGCATAAATTAAATGACTTCATATATAGGAGTCTCCTTTTCTACAAAGCATTGAACATGAATCAGCACCTTTTCCATGTAGCAAGTTTTGGTCAAAATGGGGATTATGAAATTGGCACCATGCTGCAAGCTGTTCTAGCATATCACATAGATTATGGGACAAAAGTGGGATGTCATAGTGCTTCCCTAAATGTGCTAAGCTTTTTCTTAACAGAAAAAGTGCAAGTATTGATCATCATAGACTGTTTAATGTATTTCTTATCAGTATTAGGATAATGCATCCCAGCTACAGTATTAAATGGTTTGTTTACTCAATCATATAGACCACGGGTGTCAAACTTGCCATGTCATGTGATGCGACATACTGCAACTTTTTGCATTGCCAGCAATGGGGTGGGCGCGGCTTTGGTATGAAACTGGCCCGTGGGCCGGCAGTTTGACACCCGTGATGTAGACTATGGATTTGTTGATATAAGATATATTTTCTCACAAACCTCACTAAACATATGCTAGATCTGAACTGGTAATGGAGTTAAAAGTATGTGGACTTATAACTGAAAGCATCTTGTTGGAAACGTGATTAAAATACCAATAAAATTGGATTGGTAAGAAAAGGAGTTTATTCTGCAGAAAATAGAAAAGCGGTTTGCAAAGCACAGTGGATCCTGGTGAGAGACTTCAACAGGAAGTTCTAAACCCAGAGACCACACCAAAAATATTCAAACACATAACATTATATACACTCCTATCGTGACGCCCCCATCCCCTCCCCTTAGGTCCCATTTGAGAGGACTTCCAGGGGCACAATCTGTCCGATCCACCTAGCCAGAATACATCGTCCCCCCCCCCTTGGTTACATTGTTTAGAACTTCCCTCTGCCATCCTTTTGTCTTGTTGAGTGTGTCTTCTACCCAAACCTCCTGGAACCTAGTGCCTACCTGCAGGGCTTGGCTAATCTTTCTATTGTTAATCAATTGTGACCATTTTATTTTTAAACTTCTTCCTTTCTCACAAATCCACCCTTTCCATTTTTTTATACTAGTTTAAATTTTTTCCCCCCTCAAATGATTTTAAAGTTTCCTGGATCTCCTCTGCATTCTGGAAGTGAAGTAGTGCAGTATGTCCAGTCACCTTAAGATCAGCATTTGTTCGTCACTCTTATTGGTTGCATTTACCATTCCCTCCATTGTGTTTTGTACAATACTTCTTATTATAGGGATCAAATACGATAAGCACATTAACACGAAAAATACAACTGCTAACATGAATAAAGCTTGTTTCTAGTTTCTAAAAATTCCTCCAAAGAACCCCTCATCAAGTATTCCAGTCCAGATTTGGACCAGTACACGGGCTATTTTCCTCATCCTGTTTTTTTTTTCTCAATGGCTTTCCCTTCATTGTCTATTTGCAGACAACAGTTGGTTAAATTAAATTTTCCACAGACCCCTCCTTCTTCTGCCAATAAATAATCCAAGGCTAGCCTATTTTGATAAATTGCAGTCCTCATTTGGGTATTTTGTTAGCCAACTTATTTAATGCTAGTGCTGTCTCGTTAGTGATAATCTCCAGAACAGCTTGTAACCTAATAATGCAATTCAGCATATAAATTGGAGTCCTATATCCCCATGATCCATCTTCAGCCCAAGTGGCAGGTCTATACACCTGTATTACGTGTTCAGCTGGCCATTCATTATCCTTCCAATTTCCAATGATCGTTTTCTCCTAGCTCTTCCCCTCATATAATGCTATTCCAAGTTTTTCCCCTTGAGGAATAGGAAGTAGGAAAAAGCTAGGCTTTATATTTCCCAATATGCATGAACCACACCAATTGCTAGGTAGGCTGGTATATGCAAATTTCCCACATATCCAATAAAATCCGTGCGGGGCAAACCATTCTTGGGATGCATTGTCCCAAAGCCCCTGTAAAACTGTGTTATTAAAAGGATTCTGTTCAATACTGTGCACAGTTCCCCAATTCTGAGTACTTGAGTCCCCGTAAGATCTCTGGCCCTCACATACCATGGTTCCTACTTCCTCCTGGTTTTTGGTGCAATTTCTCTGAAAGCAGAAGTGACCTATAATGGAGGTAGTTAAAGCCCATTTTTGACTTTTCTTTGTTAATTTAGTAGTCCAAGTGGATGCAATGTTAGTCTCTTGGATATCAATTTCTTTAGCTTCCCAAGGCCATTGTTCCCCCATATTTGTTCCACCACATACATAACAATTCTTTACTCCCAGGGTGGTGGCTATCCTTTCTGCCAGATCTATAAATAGATTTTTGGTGAGAAAAGTGAGTCCCCAGGTATCAGGCTGATTGGCCTTTTCAAGCTCCTCATAAAAGGACGGAATAATTTTCTTTCTATTGGGATCAGATTTTTCCTTGTTACCTTAACGGTGATGCGGGTGCTCGGGTCCTTTCCTGGACTCTCAATTCCCAATCAGTATTCCTGTGATCCTTCATCAGGATCCATAAAATGCAAGCATGTGGGGGTACAATGGTCTTCTAAACAATCAGATTGTCACCCCCTTGGTTAAATTAAACCAACTGCTCTTCTCTGTCCATACCCTAGGTGGCCCCCTACCATCAGAGTACCAATATGTCTGGGAAGCCACGTAGGAGCTTCCTGTCTGTTGTTGGTCGTAAACGTATATCCTTTGTGTAAGGTAACTCCGCTGCCAACTCAGGCCCCCACAGATGGTCCAGGGACTAAACTTCATGGCACAGCAGGCATCAAAGCAGATTCTACTCTTGTGATTAGCAGAGGTACTGGTGTTCTGTCCTAATAATAATAAAGTAAATATCTGAATGATTTTGTTGATATTTCATACTAGAGGGGTCAACGCATGTAACCCTTCCTGTTTCATTACACAGGGAAAATTGAGTGGTATTATGAACACATGTTCCCACCACCTTCTTGCAGTCCATCTGAGTATGTCAGAGTTTTGGTTATCTTATTACCCATGTTGGTGGTCCTAATGCAATCATTACAGTTATCAGAGGTATTTATACTTTGACCTTTGCATATGTTTCCGGGCCCTACTACTCCCACTATAATCCATATCTTAATTACTCCTGTAACCAAGGTCATATTGAGGTCTAACATTGTCCCAATTCTGTCCACCCCTGGAAAAGTACTTCTTCCCTTTCATTTTTGACACCACTGCCTATAACAGGCTGAGATTGGTACTCAGGACACCAGTCTTCGATGGTCACTATATCACACTCTTCTCCGCAGTCTCTGTGTATCGGTGCACAGTCTGGGCAACAACAATTACACCAACATTTACAGTCACAAAACCAACACATTTAACCCCCCCTTTTTTTCTAATGTCTCTATATTTTGCTTTTTCTTATTATCAACTTCAAAGGGTCAGGTTGAGGCACACTTTCCCACTTGGTTGGAGCGTCCACTGGTCCTTTCACACGGGTGTAGTGGGTCCAGCCTTTCCCTGCTGTTCATACTGCTGTTTCGGATTTCAGCAGCACTTGGAAAGAGCCTTCCCACTTCGGAACTAGCTTCTCCTCCTTCCAACTCCGGATCAGCACCCAATCTCCGATCTGGAATCTGTGGAGTGGAAACTCCAAGGGAGGTGTTTGTGCCAGCAATCCTTGGTTCCTGAGAAAATCAAAATATCTGGACAGTTTATGCACATATTACTTCCAATAGTATTCTAGAAACCATACTAGTTGTTGCATTACTACACGGGTACTACATGGGTAGTAAAATCTATCTGAATGCACTGAAATGGCCTAAGGGCTGGAGGCTTCCTTCCCCCTTTTTGTTTCCTGATTGCTTGCCTATTTACCTTTTTACATATCAAGCATTTATCCACTATTTGTCTTGCTGGTGTATAAATTCCAATACATCCATAATGCTTCAGGAGCTCATCCACCAATGCCTGAACTCCCCCAGTGGCTTCCTTCATGTAACTTCTCCAATAATCCTCATGCTATGGGTTTATTGATTACCTGACTCCCATCTGGGAGAAACCATTTACCCTTCTCTCCTTGTTGCCCACCTATCTGCATTATTTCTTTTCTTCTGTTTCTGAACACAGGGATCTCTTCTAGTGTTTCTACAATGGGTATTAAGACATTTATGCTTTCTTCATTTGCTGCCCTCTTGGCTTCCTCATCCACAATCCTATTTCCCACTTTCAAAAGAATTGCCCCTCTGATGTGCATTCACATAGGTTATGGCAATTCTTTTGGTCATTCCTTTCCTTTCCTGTTAATCATTCCCCTTTCCACCCAAAATTTCCAAAGGTATGGCCCATCCACCCCAAAGGCGTACTTTGAATCCGTATAATCAGTTCCAGCTTTGTTTTCTAACAATTTTAGGGCCTGATTTAATGCATACCGTAGTTCGCAAGTTTGGGCTGACCAGTTCTTTGGCAGGCTACTGGATTCTACTAACTCTTTGGTGTGTCCATTTATGATTGCATACCCGTTTTTCTTTAACCCATTCTCTACCCGGGAGGAGCCATCTATAAATAATGCCTCCCTGCCTTCTACTTCCCATTTCATTCATTCATCTCTTTTCTCCCACTTCTGGGTAAACCCCCCTTCTCCTAGCAATTGCTTTGTCTGTATTTGCAAACAAATTGGTTAATAAAGAACAAACAAAGGAGTGCTTTACCAAAAACTCTGCTTGAGTTTGTTTGCACATTAATCTTTATTCAAAACAACATAATCCCAAAAAATTTCTCAACTCCTTTGTTTTAAACAAGTGTTGAATTCCAATTCCTTCTTAGGTATTTTTTTTTATCAGTGTGTCCTGCACACAGATATAAAAACATAAAAAAAAACCAACAAAAAAAAACCCAACTCCACACACACACACAAATCTGAGTTACTGAAATAGTTTTCTATCAAACTCTAGTATCAACTCTTTGCTTTTAATATAAATTTAGTCAAATTCTAATTTAATCAGATTCCATTCAGATGGAAACAAATTTCCATTAAGTAGGTTAAAACATTCCCATCCACCCCTCCTTCCTCAAACCAGAATTCTAAACAAAAAAAATAGTTAAAAAGATCAAACCCCCACTTTTCTTTCCATCTCTCTTTCTCTCGCTCTTAAAGCAACACAGCCAGAAAAAGCAGGTTTTTTTGTACCTGCAGATAGAAGTTAAAAAGGCATCCTGCCTGAGCAAGGGGTTGTATTAGATGACCTCCAAGGTTCCTTCCAACTTTATTATTCCTGCTAACTATATGCTAACTATATATCCTAGAAGCAGAAGCCAAAAGCACCAGCCTGAAGATGATGAATGAGATTTCATCGAAACGTTGCCAAGACACTTCAAATTCTACGCGGGAGAAAACCCGAAGAACCAAAGACCTACATACAAACACCCGCGAAAACCTCAGAAAACAAATATATATATATATATATATATATATATATATTTAAATTTTCTTTTTTTGACAAAAGAGATTGTAAAAAGTTTAACTGCAGCACAGCAGTTAAAAATGTCAAGGTGTATCCAATTAGACTTATCTGTCTGAAAAACTTTCTGTATATATATATATATATATATATATATATATATATATATATATATATATATATATATATATATATATATATATATATATATATATATATATATATATATATATATATATATATATATATATATATATATATATATATATATATATATAACCAATCTAATGAGACCACGGTTAACTTCACCAAGCCTCTTTCTCCTTTTACTCAGGAGTTCCCTCACTCCGCCTTACCAGTCCAAATGCTCGGGACATCTACAGCTTGTGTATGTCTTGCCAGTCCTGTGGACCCTCAGGGCGTCTTACACACACCTCTCATAGATCTCAAACTCAAACTGTGCTACCCAACCACCCCCGACAGCCTAGGTTTTATTCCTTGGTTTACCCCAAGTTTTACTCACCTAGGTTCGTGCACGAAGTTGCCCAGTCCTTGTCCTGGTAATTCTCTGGTCCCCTCTCCTCAGTTCCTACCAATCACTATTTGGTCCGTGAGCCTGGCTCCGTTCTGCTTCCTCGACCCGCGACTGCAACTTTAGACCATTGAAATCAATGGGGCATGCTTTCCTCAGTTGACCTCGCCTCCCGAAGATGCAGGAACAGATGTCCAAGGCCCCATGTTGGGCGCCAATTTCTTGGAAACGTGATTAAAATACCAACAAAATTGGATTGGTAAGAAGTTTATTCTGCAGAAAATAGAAAAGCGGTTTGCAAGGCACAGTGGATCCTGGTGAGAGACTTCAACAGGAACTTCTAAACCCAGAGACCACACCAAAAATATTCAAACACGTAACATTATATACACTCCTATTGTGACGCCCCCGTCCCCTCCCCTTAGGTCCCATTTGAGAGGACTTCCAGGGGCACAATCTGTCCGATCCGCCTAGCCAGAATACATCGTCCCCCCCCCGCTTGGTTACATTGTTTAGAACTTCCCTCTGCCATCCTTTTGTCTTGTTGAGTGTGTCTTCTACCCAAGCCTCCTGGAATCTAGTGCCTACCTGCAGGGCTTGGCTAATCTTTCTATTGTTAATCAATTGTGACCATTTTATTTTTAAACTTCTTCCTTTCTCACAATCTGAACATTTTTATATAAAAATGATGGCTTGTACATCTTGTAATTGTAGAAATGTGATTGTCATAGGGAAAATTGTATTGTTTTTGTGCTGAAATAACACTTCCTCCCCTTATTTTCATTGCAGATGACCTAGGGTAGCTGACACATGTAAATTTTTGCTCTATCCCAACTTATCCTGATCCTTATCAGCAAAACATAAATGCAATTAATCAGCTTAGCTGCTTCCATGTGTACCCAACACATTAAGTGGTTTGTTTTGCACTATATTACCAGTTGTAACACGTACATGGGTATGATAAAATTTATCTAATGGAACAAAGCATTTTATTTTCAACCTACACAGTGAAGGAATGAACGTGCTAAGAAAAAAAAATGCTACCTAAACAGAGTGTACTGAAGACAGTGGTCATATACCGATTTTTCTAATAATTTGAGGTTTAAAAAAATAATGGAGTTTAATAACAAAGATTAACCAAGCTTTGGAAAGCTGCAGCAGATAATGGACCTCCGAAAGGTTTCTTTGCGCTGCTGGGGATCGCTACGAAATCCGGGGGCAGAGGAGCGAATTTTTTTTTTTTTTTTTTTGCCAAACAGGTGCCAGGCAGCCCGACCGGGCTCGACCGCGATACAAGAGCTGAACCGCCGCCACTGCCGGCAGGGTGGGAGAGAAGGGAAGGGGAAGAGGCGGAGCCTGAGCGGCGGCGGTGGTAGCACTAGTGTCAATAATACAATAGGGCTCTTGTACCGCCGCCTGGCCTGCCAAGAGGGAGAGTACAAGGGCAAGGGCCCGCTTCCCCCAGAGCACGAGAGGAAAGAGAGGGGAAGCAGGCGGCATGTTGCAGGGCCCTAGTCAGGACAGGCAGGCCCGGGGGCAACGTCGCTGCCACTGAAAAACGGGGCACCGATGAGCAACGCGAGATAGCAGCAGCCTGAGCAAGAACCGAGCTCCAGGCCTGGTTGAGCGCAAACCGTGGTCACCGGCAGCTCCAGAGCCACAAGGTGAGAGCCGCGGAAGAGAGGGCCCTCGGCGGCGCCGAGGGCAGGGCTGGGGGTGGCAAAAGTCCGCCGGAAACAGCTTCAGGCGCCCGGAGAGACGGGACGAGAGGCAGCTCCCGGCCCTCGCCGGCTCGGCCGGTTATGTGGGACCGCGATTAAGGGGCCGAGTCTGTTCTAGGCCGAACTCGGGGTGGCGCTTTACCCACATCGCCGATCCCGCCGCTGCGCCGAGTCACTAACCCTCTCCCGCGCACAGGCGGCGCTTGGCGCCAAGGCCTGGCCGATGGAGTCACGCTGGCGGGGCGGGAAGGGGCCGAGCCTCCATGAGGTGAGCGGGGAAGGGGAGGAGCCGCCGTGGTAAGCGCCGCCTCAGGGATCGGTGCCCGTGTTTGTGAGGGAGCACGTGTTTGGGCGGGTGGTCGTTTGCTGTTCCCGGCCCGAAGGGGGGGAGGGATAGTTTTCTCATCTTGCTTCCTCGCCCCCTCCTCGGCGGGGCTGGGGGGGGCGATGTTACAGCAGCGTCTCAGGTCTTCAATTTATTTGAGTTTCTGAATCGGTATGCCCAAAAGCGAGGTAGAACATCCTCCCTTTAGTTACTTTTTTTTATTGCAGTGCTTTATTTCCTGCCATTAGGTCTAACTCTGGTTTGGGCGATTTACACATCTGTCGTGGTTTACTAAGTTGATACCGTTCATCTAAATTCATGAATGTGTACAATAAATGAGTTAAATCGATTCGTTAGGTTGTGGTTTTTTTGGGCAATCTCTTCCGTAGCCTATATGACTTTGTAGCACCCACTTCACGGTTGCTTTTTTGAGATTTCTAATAAGCATTTTCAGCTTTTCTGAATCTGCAACGGCCCAGGAGCATGGGATTTCCATTCCGATAGTAGTTTGAATCGAGAGTTGAAATCCGCTGTTATTGTATACAGTTGTTAGTCGTTTCCAACTTTTTGTGAGCCTATGGACATATTTTCATTACTATTCAGTAACTTGTTTTGAGTTAAAACAAGCCAACATGTTTTCAGTTACAGTATCTTCTTTCACAAAAGAAGAAAAACAATCCTTATTTTAGAAAAGGAAAAAAATAAAATGTAAACATTAATTTAAGCTTTAAATGTTTAAATGCAAATATGTGTTGGGTAAAGATACATTTCAGAACTGCCTAGATCACAAGATACTGATTAAAAAGAAATATTCAAAAGAAAATACAGTACTCTTGAGTAGATCACAAGAAGTATTGGTCTGCTAAAAATAAAAAGTTCTCAGTATATTACAAATAATAAGGCAACTTCAAAGAAAAAAATGAAGTTAAAAAATTATGAATGCCTGTGAAGTAAGAATCAAAACAATTCTGTAACGCTGGTACAGAAAAATGACAAATAAATACATGAGACAATGAGACTGAAGTACCACAGAGAAAACATTCATTAAAGTTCTAATATAAATTTTTGGATATTTGTATTGTTGGAATATTCCTGAGCAGGAAGTTACATATGGTAACTCAGTCAATGTGAAGAAAGTGCTACTGAGTCTGTACAAAAGGTATTGAGTTAGAAGCTGAATTTTCAGTCTCAGGTTTGTCTCTGTATTTCTCTGTAAGAAGTCTTCATTGAGCTATGTTGCTGTAAAGAAGAATGTGTGGTATTGTAAATATTTTGATATAAATATGAAGAAATTTATTTGAATCAGCTAAATGCAGTCAACTGTGAGAGCTTCTGATTTATTTTTCACCAATAGAGAAATTAAAATTCTCTAACAGATTATGGGCCCAGAACTTACTAAGGACTGCATTGTAATTTAAAGCTGGAAGAAATTGCCTGTGTTTAGAAAGTATAAGAACAAGGCAGAATTAGCAGAATGGCTGCAATGGAATTTAAGGAAAGCTCTGTGCCTCGTTTGGGCCAGAAGAATTACATTGTGTGGGCTGCTAAAATGGAATGTTTGCTCAAGGCTAAAGAGCTGTGGTATATTGTAGAAAATCCACCACAAGTGTTTGCAGCTGCTGATCAGAAAAGTCATGATCGAGCAATGGCTTATCTCATCTTGAATTTAGATGATGAACAATTTCTAAATGTTGCAAATTTAAAGATTGCAAAGGAGATTTGGTTGAAGTTGAGAGCTGTGTACGTGAATGTTTCTGCATGCAATATAGTGCAATTGTCAAGAAAACTTTACAGGGCCTGTTTGCAACCAGGTGAATCTGTGGAACAGCATTTAAATAAAATGCAAAGTTTATTTTTGGACTTAGAATAATGTGGGATTAAATTCCCTGAGTCCCAGAAGGTTTTATTCGTGTTGAACAGTTTAGATAAAACCTGGGACACATTTTCGGCGATATTTGAGTGTAAAGAAGAGCAAGACTTAAATTTTGAGGCTTTACAGGCATGTTTGCTTAATGAAGAAGAAAAGCAACATTTTAGGAACAGCCACGAGGAGGTGAAATTCCTGAGGAGGGGGTCCAGACTGCAAGTCTCCAGAGAAGAAACAAGCAGATGGGACCAAGTTGCATCAAAAGAGAGATTTTGCAAGCAGAGGGCTCAGCAAGAAAAGAATTGCTACATTTGTGGAGCAAACACATATCTGAAAAGGAACTGTTTGCAGAGAAACAATTTGCAGCGAAGGACATTTGTGCAAGCAAAAAAGACTGATTTGCAAAAGGAACATTTTGGTGTTACAAAAGTTTGCTATAGCAACAACAGAGACAAGTGGTTAATAGATAGTAGGGCAAGTCAAACAATTGTTAATGACTCTGAATTATTTTGCAGGTTTGTTCCAGTAGCACAAGAAGCTGTGGCTTTGGCAAATGGCCAGAAAGCAAAAGTCATCGGAAGAGGCAATGTAAAAATTCCATATTTGGAATCAAAGTTTACCAATGTGCTTTGTGTACCTGAGATGGAACATAATTTGTTAAGTGTGTCTAATTTAGACAAACAAGGTTTTGAGATCATTTTTGTAAATGGGAAGTGTCTCATCAAAAGGAATGGGAATATTTGTGCAGAAGGCATAAAGGAAGATAATTTATATGTATTGCAGGGACAAAATATTCAGTGTTCCCATATATTTAAGAATGTTGCAGAGCATGATTCGTGAGTTCATCTTCTACATAGAAGACTTGGCCATGCAAGCTTTAACGTTTTGCAGCAAATGCAAGAATTTGCAGAAGGGCTAAATTTGAAGGAATGGAAAACATATTTGGACTGTGCAGCATGCAAAGCATCGAAGTCAAAGGCATTCCCAGTTAGTAAATATAGCACAAGACAAACAAAAAGAGCTCTAGAGCTGGTCCATGCAGATCTGGTGGGACCTATGCAACCCAGTTTGGGAGGAGCAAAATATGCACTGGTAATTGATGATTATAGCAGGTATTCATTTTGCTACTTGCTTAGAGGTAAGACAGAGGTGCTAAAACAATTCAAACAGTGGGTAAGTTTTGTAGAGAGAAAGTACAGACAACAAGTGTGTCAGTTGCAAACTGACAGAGGTACTGAATTTATGTCAACTAAATTCCAACAATGGTTGGGGCAGTTGGGGATAAGACACAGACATACAAATCCTTACACAGCAGTAGAGAACAGTGTAGCTGAAAGAAGGAATGGTGTTTTGCAAACAATGAAAGATTCATTATTAGAGGATTCTGGTATGAGCAGGTCATATTGGGGAGAAGCCATATTGACTACCAATTATATAGTTAACAGGCTGTGGAGTTCATTAATAATACTCCATATGCCATTCTATATGGGAGAAAGCCATCACTGGCACATTTGAGAATTTTTGGAAGTACTGCATGGGTACATATTCCGAAAGCAATCAGAAGAAAGGGACAGCAAAAGGCAAGAAAGCTCAAGTTTGTGTGCTATGAGCCAGGGTCAAAAGGATATCTCTTTAGCGATGGAAGTAAAAGAATTGTAATTTCAAGGTCTGCTAATTTTGCAGAACAAAATTGGGACAGAATTAATGCAAATTCTGGGTATGTCTCACTTAATGATGGTGATCTATTTAATGACAATAACTGATATAATGATGGAAAAATAATTATTGAAGATGTCAATGTTCGGGGAGGAGAGGCTGAACAAGGCATGAAGCCAGATAGACTTGAGACACAGGAGCAGTTAATACCACGTAGGTCAGAGCGATGTAATAAAGGAATTCCACCTGACAGGTATTCTGCCAGCAAGGTAAAGGTTTGCAATGTGTGGTATGAGCCAAGAAGTTATAAAGAGGTGTTGGCATTACCAAAAGCTGAACAAGAAAGATGGAAGGAGGCCATGGATAAAGAGATGAAATCCATGGGAGACCATGAAGTATTTAAATCAGTGATTTGCCACAGGGAACCAAAGCTGTGGGTTGTAAGTGGGTATATAAGAAAAAGGTATTGCCAAATAATGATGTACAGTATATGGCCAGGTTAGTGGCACAAGGTTTTTCACAATTAAAGAATGTGCACTACGATAAAGTTTTTGCGCTAACTGTGAAAAGTGAGAGTATAAGATTAGCACTGGCATTGGCAGCGGCATATAAGCATAAAATCTGGCACTTTGATATCATAACTGCATTCCTCAATGCTGAGTTAGAGGAAGATCCAAGCACCAGGATATGAAATTGCAAAACCTAACGTGTATAAATTAAATAAGGCTATTTATGGGCTGAAGCAGTCAGCCAGAAACTGGAATATCTGTTTAGATACTGCTTTAAAGGGTCTTGGATTTAAAAGTTGCAAAGCTGATAATTGTATATATACTGGACAGTTACAAGGAGGGAATTGTCTACTGTTATCATTTGTGGATGATCTTTGCTTCATCGCAAAGGATGCATCACAAGTCAAGGAATTTGCTGATAAATTAGGAAAGAAATTCGAATTAAAGAATTTAGGAGAAATAAAAAAATTATCTCGGTGTAGAGATACAGAAAAATGAAAAAGGTGGTTATATTCTCAGTCAAAGGAGAAAAATTGAGCAATTATTGGAAAAATATAATATGAAAGATTGCAATACTGCTCCCAACCCATGAGTACGGATTTTTATAATAGTTTAAGTGCGGACAAAGGTGAAACCTGTGATCAAGAGATATATCACTCAGCAATAGGGAGTTTGTTATATCTATCACAGTGGTCCAGACCAGACATAGCTTGCGCAGTAAGCATTTTGAGTCGTTTTACTGCTGCACCTACAAAGTTACATTGGATGGGTGTAAAAAGGGTTCTCAGATATTTAAAGGGAACTATAAATTTGGGTCTTCAAATACAGATTACTGAGGAATTGAAATTAAAGTGTTATGTCAATAGTGACTATGCAAATGACATAAACACAAGGAAATCAAATTCTGGGATTATAATATTGTTTGGAGGGACTCTGATTGGATGGAAGTCCAGAAAACAAACAACTGTTGCTATTTCAACAGCGGAAGCAGAGTTTATTGCTTTATCTGAATTGTATTCTGAAGTAACATGGTATGTACAGTTGTTGCAAGATTTAAATATTAATGTAAAAGAATCTGTAAAGGTATTTGAAGACAATGCTGCCTGTATAAAAATGGCAACTGGTGACAGGGTGAAGAACAGAAGTAAACATGTAGACATTAAGTATTGTAATGTCAGGGAAGCTGTAAAAGGAAAATTGTTTAGTTTACATCATTGTTCTTCTGAGGATAATTTGGCAGACATGATGACTAAACCATTGGGTGGTGTTCACTATGGAGAGTGTATTAAGTCAATAGGTCTGATGTCTCTTCCTGTCATGAAGGGAGGAGTGTTGGAATATTCATGAGCAGGAAGAGTCATGTGGTAACTCAGTCAGCCAATGTGAAGAAAGTCCTACTGAGTCTGTGCAAAAGGGTATTGAGTTAGGAGCTGGATTTCCAGTCTCAGGTTTGTCTCTATTTCTCTGTAAGAAGTCTTCATTGAGCTATGTTGCTGTAAAGAAGAATGTGTGGTATTGTAAATATTTTGATATGAATATAAATAAATTTATTTGAATCAGCTAAATGCAGTCAACTGTGAGAGCTTCTGATTTATTTTTCACCAATAGAGAAATTAAAATTCTCTAACTTGTGTTATCTACGTCTATAAAATCGAAGTATTCTAAAACAGGCACTCAATCTTTTGGCTACCAGGGACTGGTTCCATGGAGAGAGGTTTTTCTGCGGACTGGAGGAGGTGTGGTTTTGTGTGCTAACTGCATCCTGGGGATGGGGCTTCACTTGTTTGTGCAGCCCAGTTTCTAACATGCCACAGACCGGGGTTGGGAACCCATGTTCAAAAAGAGTGGCTCGGCTTTGTTCATTTGGACTTCACCACTAGGAAAGTTCTCACCATTTATCAGAAACTACTTGGAGTAATGAAGTTCCATCTCTTCCCTGTCTTGGTACATGTTTCAGTGGAGTTGCTCTCCAAATTTGCTCCTTGTTTTAAAAAAACCAAATCTCTTTTGCTCTAGCAGAAGAAGGAACTGGAGTATATCACTTTCTAATTCACCAGCATAATCTCTGCTTCAGAATACATTATAGAACATCTGACATTAGGACTGATCTTCCTTGTAGGAATGTGAATTGATAGTCTGGATGAGGACAGGCTATGACTTGTGCTACAGTCATAGCACAAATCTTTTAAAAAATAGTAATAGTAATAATTTTTTAAAAGTTGATATTCTGTCAGTAAAATATGCACTTTACCATGCAAAACCACTTTACTGTTACAGACAAAAATGCTATTGTTGTTGTTGTTAGTTGCGAAGTCGTGTCCGACCCATCACGATTCCATGGACAATGTTCCTCCAGCCCTTCCTGTCCTCTACCATCTTCTGGAGTCCATTTAAGCTCACGCCTACTGCTTCAGTGACTCCATCCAGCCACCTCATTTTCTGTTGTCTCCTTCTTCTATTGCCCTCAATCTTTCCCAGCATTAGGCTCTTCTCCAATGAGTCCTTCCTTCTCATTAGGTGGCCAAAGTACTTGAATTTCAACTTCAGGATCTGGCCTTGTAAAGAGCAGTCAGGGTTGATCTCTAGGACTGACTGGTTTGATTGCCTTGCAGTCCAGGGGACTCGCAGGAGTCTTCTCCAGCACCATAGTTGAAAGGCCTCAATTCTTTTGCGCTCAGCCTTTCTTATGGTCCAACTTTCACAGCCATACATTGCAACCGGGAAAACCATGGCCTTGACTATACGTACTTTTGTTGGCAGGGTGATGTCTCTGCTTTTTAGTATGCTGTCTAGATTTGCCATAGCTTTCCTCCCCAGGAGCAAGTGTCTTTTAATTTCTTGGCTGCAGTCCCCATCTGTGGTGATCTTGGATAAAAGATAAAATATGTCACTACTTCCATTTCTTCCCCATCTATTTGCTAGAAACTGAGAGGGCCGGATGCCATGATCTTGGTTTTCTTAATGTTGAATTTCAAGCCAACTTTTGCACTCTCTTTCTTCCCCCGCATCAAGAGGCTTTTTAGTTCCTCTTCACTTTCTGCCATTAGAGTGGTATCATCTGCATATCTTAGGTTGTTGATATTTCTCCCAGCAATCTTAATTCCAACTTTTGATTAATCTAGCCCTGCCTTTCTCATGATGTGCTCTGCATATAAGTTAAATAGGCAGGGCAACAGAATACAGCCTTGCCGGACTTCTTTCCCAATTTTGAACCAATCAGTAGTTCCGTGTCCAGTTCTCACTGTTGCTTCTTGACTGCATATAGGTTTCTCAAGAGACAAATAAAATGGTCTGGTATTCCCATCTCTTTAAGAACTTGCCACAATTTGTTGTGATCCACACAATCAAAGGCTTTAGCATAGTCAATGAAGCAGAAGTAGATGTTTTTCTGGAACTCCCTAGCTTTCCTTCACAAAAGTTCTTTAATGGAAATGTTTCACTTTTGTTGATAACAAATCTGCTTAATATTCCGAGTAATGTAAACAACTTAATCTTCATATTTTGCATAGCATCAAATTGATTTCTGTATCTCCTTTTTGAGACAAAATAAAAAAAAATCTGGATTCATATTATATGAAACAAAAAGTACCATTCAGATGTTTCACCACATTTGAATACTCTTGAATTAAACTGTTTGAAAAATAATTCAGTGGAAGTTTATTAAATTTTTATTCTACCTGAGGTTAGACCTAAGCAAACAGTACTTTCTGTATCTAATCTACATTGAGAAGAGAAAGTACTTTCTCATCTCACAGCAAATAAATGGAAATTTTCAGCCTGTTAAAGCAAGAAAACACTTTGGAGGTTAAAAGCATATAATACCCATCTTCTTTAGTCAGTCATCCACTCAGAATTTTCAGTTGCCAGGAAACCAGGCAATCAGTTATTTGAGTTCCCTATAGAAACATTCCTGGAGAACACTAGTGTTCCCAAAACTAGTTTGGGAAATGCTGAACTAAAACATAGTTCAAATATATGCCCTGAAAGTTACTGTTAAAATATACCCTGCAGAAAAAAGAAAAAAATTCTAGACTAGTTAAGAAGAAAATTCCTGAAGTTTTATAAGGCAAAATATATTTACATAGCAAGTTGTTTTCCTTTTTAAAAAGAAATTGAGTGGTCTTATTTATGACAAGAAACTTTTATGTAAAAAAGTGGTGTGTCCTCTTCATTTTCATTATTTTTTCTTTTTAAAATCTATGAAGATCTTATTAAATATAGCAGGTAAAATATTAATGATTTGATTAAGAAATTGAAATAAATATTTGTGGGAGGAATAAATATTTGTAATAAATATATTGTTAGAGCACACAAAAAAGAATTAAAGGGCAGGCTAGGAGATGGTTATATGACGGTTATTGCATTTCTTCAGAAACTTTCAGAGAACAAAATGCAACTAAAGATAAAGGAATATAGTTAGCTGATTTTTATTTAGTTTTCAGAAAACATCTCTATGGCAGAAAACAGATAAGACGGTAATAAGAGGATAGTGGATTTTATGCATTTGAGGCATTTCTAAAACAGTTTTTTTCTTACTTTCCTTTAAAAATTCTACTTTAGCTAAAGTTCATATTGTAAAAAATTTTTAATTAAATTTTGATAAAGCGAAAAGTTTAGATGATTATTTTAAGCACTGTCTGAACTTCTCATATGTATCCCATAAATATAACCTATATTACAGATTAAATGTTGAATGTGGGGAAATAATTTCTGTCCATGGTGCTCATAAATTGCAATTTGTGGTCAGTGGGATTTGTATAAGGGGTGCAAGGCACTTTTTAAGTGAAAGGTGTCTGTTTCCAAAATCTATATCTCAATTTTTCCTTTTTGTCATAGGTATATATGCCTTTATATTTTAGAATTATTTTCTCAAGTCCTCATGGGAATTCTCTATTTGGCTTCATAGTGCTCTCAGAATGTTTCTGGACTGAATAAAATTTTCTTATCAATTCTTGAATGTCTGGGATTATAGAATACTTTATATAGTTATTGACAGAAAAGGAATTCATGGACAGAGTGAAAATTGTGCCTGACCTTGCAGACTGCAGTCAAAACAGAGAAGGATCAGGAATAATCATTTTGCTTCTGTTAGCTATTCCCCACAGCTTTCCCACCAGCTAGACACAGGGTACCTATTCATTGAAAAGATGTCTGCTCAAATGCAGCATAGGAGTAAAAAAAGAACAGTGTTACTTGCTTTGGTCCGGAAGGATATGAATACAGAAGTCCTTCTTTCTAGCATGTAACTGAATAGAAGGGATAATGAAAAGAGAGTTCTTCCAAAGGCAAATGTAAATATTGTCAAGTATTTAAACAACAGAGTCGAAACAATGTGTGGCTATCTAAACAAAATGTAAATGTGAACTACTAATTTGATTTCTTTTAGCTGCAGCTGTCTTCCAAATGCAAATGGCATTGGGAATATTTTACAAATTTAAATTTATTTGGTAAATTCTTGTGTTGGACACTTCGGTTCTAAAATATAGCAAGGTGTCAGAACAAAATGATAATCTAGATTTGCACAAAACAACAGCAATAATAAACAAAATATGTTGTTTCATCCAAATCACAGCTTATTAAGATAGAGTAATATATGTATTATCTCACATTTAACAATTATTTAACAAAACAGCTATTTAATAACTATTTAATAAAAAAGTAAAAATACAATAGTATGTTTCAATTTTTTTCTGTCAAAGCACAATTGTAGGTGTTCTGAAGTTATTTATAAAAAGCAGCTGGAATTGCTTTCTTTATAAAATTGAAAACTTCAATGGGATAGTTAAATTATGCAGTAGTTTAAGCCTTTTTGTGGAATATATTGCTGTACTGCCATTTCTATGATTCTCGTACTACCTTGTACTTTACCAGACAATGTATTTTAAAAGAAATGAATT
Source organism: Bothrops alternatus (assembly GCA_034064705.1). Classification (NCBI taxonomy): domain Eukaryota; kingdom Metazoa; phylum Chordata; class Lepidosauria; order Squamata; family Viperidae; genus Bothrops; species Bothrops alternatus. The sequence continues at coordinate 27,096,128 of JARGCV010000112.1, forward strand.
TCTTTCATTTAAATGTTTTTGGCTATTACCTGTTTCTTTTGTTTACTTTTTAAGTGTGACTTAGAAATAAAATGGGCCCAAATCAAGTATGTAGAAATCTCTACAATTTATTTCTGCAAAAAGCAACATAGAATTTCTGTCAAATCTTAAAATAAACCAATGTTGTAACCATAATTTATTCATCACATCCCTATTCAGATGAACTCAGAATAGAATTTGTAAGAATATGCCACTTTATTTCTTCAACAAGCTGGATTTTGGAATTGTATATTTTAAAATGATTTTAAGTTTTATGTGTATTCTTGTAGTTCTTTTCTTAGTCATTTTGAGCTTTCTACAAATACAGGTAGTCCACAACTTATGACCACAATTGAGCCCAAAATTTATGTTGTTAAGTGAGAAATTTGTTAAAGTGAGTTTTTGACTTTTCTTGCCACAGTTGTTAAGTGAATCTGGCTTTCTCCAGCATGAGAAGATGTAGAATCCACCGGTGGGTAATCTCAGCCAACCTGCTCAGCAGACTAGGTCAGAACTTTAGCCACGCCTCCTTCAGGGAGTGCCTTCTGGTTCCAGTTTTTGACCTAGTCTCAGCTCAGCAGCATCCTATTTTGGTAGCTCCTCAGTTTTAGGCTAGTTCATGTGGTTTTTTTGTTGGAAAATCTTTTTAATTCAGAATTCTAATTGAATATTTTAAATTTATATTCCAAATTGCTAAAAGTTGTTTGGTAGGAAGGTAGGCTGCAGTGGAGTAGGCTTGGAGTTTCCAAGTCTCGATCGAGGCTCGGGCCGCGGGGGCTTCAGGGGGTGACTTCCCTGGCTCCTTGTCGCTGCCCGGCTTATTCTCGTCCACGCTCCCCCTCCAGAGCGTTTTTTTCTGGCGTTCTCCCCACCGGCTTCCCAGGAACGAAGCGGCCTCCCCGGATAGCGATTTTACGATCCTGCTTCAAACCGCAAGTTTCGGGTTGGGGAGACGAGCGCTGGGTTGCCGCTAGGGTGGGGGTGATCCGGTGTGGGTGCCTTTAATTTTGGTTGCCGTTTGCAGGCGTGTGAGTGATTGTGGCCGTTTTGGAAGCCGCGTGGCTGCAAGGGCGCCCTTTTTGGCGCGGTCGCCATTTTTGGAGGCAGCCGGATCACATTAGTTTGTGCGGCGGCCATTTTGAGAGGGGCGGCCTGGTCCCTTCTTTGCAAGGTGCGGCCGCCATTTTGGGTGTGGTCTGGGCATTCCTATTAAGGTTCGGCAGCCATTTTGGAGAGTGCAGCCTAGGCTTTCTTCACAAGGCGCAGTCGCCTTTGTTGGCTCAGTGTGTGGCAAGGCCTACAGGCCGGTGAAGACCTTATTAGAATTGGTTCCTGATTGTTGCCGTCGTTGTGCCTGCTGTACTCAGGCCTCACTAGGGGAAGTAACGAGATCACCCGGCTTGCATCCGGAGTGCCGAAATTTATTGTTGAGTGTTGATTGTTACTGATTCTTAGAACTTTAGCAGGTGTGTGTTAGGGCTTTGTCCTCAGGAGATTTATTCCACCTGTTCCTTCATAGTTGTGACCTTTAGTCACCCGGCCTTGCAGACGTGATTTAGTAATTCGTCTGACTGTGACTGCCGTTCCATCTGTGCAGAAATAGGGCTTATCCCTTCCCTGCCTGTGATCTACGTCCTTGGAACTTTTCCCCCCGTTTGTTTGGATACCTCTATTGGACCTTCCAGACAGCAATGGCAGACAGTGCTTCATCTCAGGCATACCAAGGCTCAGGCACCCCCCCCACTTCGCAAAAACGCAGATCTACTGATTTTGAACCGGGGGGGGGCAAGAAGAAGGCTAAAACAAAGCATTTGGTTAAGGAGCCGACGAAGGCAGCCGAGCGAGAGGCCACGAGGCATCAGGCGTTAGAAAGAGAATTTTCAAAGGCCCAGAGGCTCAGAGCCAGTGGGGCTGAAGTGGTTTCCCCCGCCCCATTGGACACTCCTATTCCCTTTGAGCCTCCATTGGAAGCTGGGCCGCGACCTAGGCAATGGTCTCCTCTGGGGGAAACTGAACAGATTGGTTCTCCTCAATCCAATTCATCTTCGCCTGAACACCTTCCTTCTGCAGCCATCCAGGTTGAGGCGGGGCCCAGTGCCAGGGATCAGCACAGTCAGTGGTCTGATCAATTTCACTCATTTATGAGGCAGGCATTTGAGCAATACATGTCTTCCTCCAGGGATCCTTCTCTCCCTCAAGGTGCATTGCCTTTATCTGCGCTCCCTTCCCATTCGGGGCGGGCAGCTACCCAGGCCTCTGGGGTATCTGAGACTTCTTCACAGGTGGCAGAGGAGGGATCTGTGGACCTGGAGATGACTGGCTACCCGATGTCAGAGGATGAGGACGTTGCTCCGGAGCAGGCATCGACCTCAGGTTTATTTGACCCCGCTTCCTATCGCTCTCTCCTTCTCAAAGCTTGTGCTACTCTAAACCTATTTGCTAAGGCTAAAGTGGTCAAGTCTGCCTCCTCTGAGGAGGAGGATGACTCTAACCCTCTCATTCTTCCTCCAGTGTCGGAGGAGGTGCAGATGCCATGTCCCAAAGTTTTTCGCACTACGGTGCAGTCTTAGTGGGCGTCCTTGGCAACTGTTCCTTCTCCAAACAATTTGGAGAAGAAGTTGTTCAATGTTTCCTCTACCTTTGCCTCTCTCTTGGAGGTTCTGTCTGTGGATGAGCCTCTGATTTCTCTTTTCTCCACCTCTGCTATTCCAGGGGACATGGCTGAAGCCATGAAGGCGGAGGACAAGAAATTTGAGTTCTCGCTTCGGCGGGCTCATCACGCCTCGGCCTGGTCAATCAGGGCGGCTTCCTCAGCCTCTTTTTTTGCTAGGGCTTCCATCATGTGGCTCCGGGAACTGCAATCGAGTGTCCCTCCTGACCAGGCATGTACTCACCAAACCTTAACCAAATTGCTTGCAGCAGCGGAGTTCATGGCAGATTTGGACTTGTTTGCAACTCGTTATTCGGCCAGATCGATTGGGGCAACAGTAGCCTCTCGGAGGCTTCTATGGCTCAAGCAGTGGAGGACAGATTTGAAGGCAAAGTGGCGGTTGTCCACCTCTAAGTATGCAGGTAACAAGTTGTTTGGGGCTATTCTGGAACCGTACATTATAGAGGACAAGAATAAGAGGAAAATATTGGCCCATCCTTCCAAAAGGTCGGATAATCGGCCTCAGAGAGAGTTCCGGCGACAGGGGTTTCGCCAGGGCGGTTCCTGGGAATGGAGGCAGCCCTTTGGGGGAGGCAGTCCTGGGATTGGCCCAGAAGCTCGCAATCCTTTTCCTCTAGGCAGGATCGTTACCAGGACCACCCTTCCTCCGGCAGGGGCCAGTTCTCATCAAGACGTCCTTTTAGAGGGTCGGGGGGTCGTCCCTACAGGCGGTCCAAGTGACGCCAGGGACAGTCCCATCGGTGGTTGCCTGGCCCTGTTCAGCGACGTGTGGCAGGAGACCACAACCGACTCTTGGGTCAGAGAAACCGTAACTCACGGCCTGGCCATAGAATTTTATTCTCCTCCACAAAGTCATTTCATAAGATGTCCTGTCTCGCGCAATCCGTCAAAAGCGCGTCTGCTAAATCTGGCCATAGACCATCTCATAGAAATAAAAGCCATAGAACCAGTTCCCCTAGGACAGGAAAAACAGGGGTTCTACTCCATCCTGTTTGTAGTGCCCAAGGCATTGGGGGGTTGGAGAGCAATCCTCGATCTCAAACGACTAAATTACTTTGTAGTATACAAAAGGTTCAAAATGCAGTCCCTCAAATCCATTCTGGCCAGCATCCGAAAGGGGGACCTGCTCTCATCCATAGATCTGACAGAGGCATATCTACATATTCCAATCAGGCAAGGGCATCGACAGTTTCTACGGTTTTGCCATGCAAATCGGCACTTTCAGTACAGGGCCCTCCCGTTCGGCCTGTCCTCGGCCCCTCGGGTGTTCACAAAGGTGTTAGCGGTGCTAGGGGTTCATCTTCGCACGTTACCAGTGCGCGTCCAGTTCTATCTGGACGACATATTGATACTCTCAAACACTCTTCAATCCGCCCAAGCAGATCTACAGGTAACATTACACACCCTTCAGGCTCATGGTTTTTCCGTCAACCACAAAAAAAGTCACCTGGTTCCCTCAACATGTCTGCTACACCTAGGGGCAGTCATAGATTCACACACGTGCATGGTTTATCTTTCCCAGGAATGGCGGGCGAGCATTCAAAAGCTCATGCGTCTCATTCGCAGACAAAGATTGGTCACTCTAGCGCAGCTATCCCAGCTCCTGGGAAAGATGGTCTTGTGCATGGGGATCGTTCCCTGGGCCAGGCTTCATTCCAGAAGCCTTCAATGGTTTCTCCTTCCCTTCCAAAGGCTCAACCAAAGTGCATCATCAAGAAAAGTCAGGGTGCCACAGCAGGTACTTTCGTCCCTCCAGTGGTGGACCTCGTCCGCCATGTCCAGGGGGACACTCTTCAGGGAACCAGCCAGGTTTACGGTGACTACCGATGCCAGACAATTCGGCTGGGGGGCTCACTTTCAGACGCATCTAGCCCAGGGCAGGTGGTCTCGACGGGACTTGTCCCACAATATAAATTGGCTCGAATTCAGGGCCATTCACCTAGCTCTTCTTCACTTCTCCTCCCTCCTGGCAGGGTGCCACATTCTTGTCCTGACAGACAACGTCACAGCAAAGGCACACGTGAACAAGCAGGGAGGGACCAGATCAGTGGTCCTCATGCAGGAGGCCAGAGCTCTGGGTCTGTGGGCGGAGTCGCATCTAGGATCTCTCGCGGCAGAACACATCTCGGGAGAGGCGAATCGCCAGGCGGATTCGCTCAGCAGAATCACGGTGGATCATTCGGAGTGGCATCTGGATCCGACTCTGTTCGAGGAGGTCTCGGACAGGTTCGGCCGTCCTCTCCTGGATCTCTTCGCGTCCCCGGTGAACACTGAGCTCCCCCGGTTTCTCACCAGGTTCCCTGCGAGAGGAGCGGAGGGAACGGACGCTCTCAGGTGCAGCTGGCCACTGGGACTACTGTATGCCTTCCCTCCACTTCCGTTGCTAAAAGCAACGATCTGCAAGCTGCTTCTGGAAGAGGCGGAGATGATCTTAATTGCTCCGTACTGGCCAAGGCGTCCATGGTTTGCAGACCTTGTGGACCTCTAGCTCTTGCCAGTATGGAGACTCCCTCCGCATCGGGTGTCTCTCAGTCAGGGGCACCTTCAACATCTGGACCCTCAGTGGTTGCAACTAGCCACTTGGCGCTTGAGCGGGAAGGGTTAATTAGGCAATCTTTTTCAGATGGCGTTATTGCAATTATCCAGGCTTCATGTCGCCCTTCCACTAATAGGATATACGATGCTACGTGGAAAAGTTTTTCCACGTGGTGCAGCAAGCACAAGTTAGATCCTCTTTCGGTCAACATTCCAAATATCCTGGAGTACCTCTTAGAGGGCATGAATAAGGGTCTGGCGCTTAATACTATTCGCAGGCAGGTGGCAGCTTTGCAGACCGTTCTCTCTTGCGATAACCTGGCTCCTTTGTCACAGCATCTGGCTGTTTGCGCCTTCTTAAAAGGGGCTGTTTCAGTATGGCCTCCTGTAGTCCACCGTTTCCCGTCCTGGGACCTTCCCAAGGTTCTGCAGGCTCTGACTTCCCCGCCCTTTGAACATCTTGGGTCCTGTTCGCTCCGCTACCTCTCGCTGAAGGTAGCCTTTCTGGTAGCTATTACTTCAGCGAGATGAATTTCGGAGCTGGCGGCTCTTTCGGTTCGCAAGGACCTGATCATTTTTGCTGACGATAGGGTTACTCTACGTTTAGATCCCTCCTTTGTACCAAAAGTTGATTCCCGGTTTCATAGGTCTCAGGACCTTGTGCTCCCTAATTTTTGTCCGCGTCCTTCCCACCGTCTGGAGAGACGTTGGCATACCTTGGACGTTCGCAGGGCCCTTCTTCATTATGTCAAGTGGACTTTGGCCTTCCGTAAATCTGAGGTGTTGTTTGTCTCCTTTCAGCCATCGTCCATGGGTCAGAAGGTTTCTTCTTCGACCATTGGCAGATGGATTAGGGCATGCATAGCCAAGGCTTATGTTTCCTTGTCACTTCCGGTCCCATCACATATTACTGCTCACTCCACGCGAAGTGCGGCTACTTCGGCGGCCTGGCTTACTCAGGCGTCTGTGGAGGAAATATGTAGGGTGGCGACCTGGTCTACTCCCTCTTCCTTTGTTAGGCACTATAAAATTGACAGGTTTGCTGCATCGGATGCTGCAGCAGGTTGTTTCTTCTTCGGAGTCACCAGCCTAGACTCCCACCTGTAGGGACATGGAGGGCTTTGGTATGTCCCACCGGTGTATTCTACATCTTCTCATGCTGGAGAAGGGGCGTTGTCTTACCTGAATGCCTTTTCTCAGCATGAAGATGTAGAATCCACGCCCTCCTCTAATTAGTCTAGGCAGGTGTTTTTTGGGGGTTTTTAATTGTTTGTTTGGAGTTTGGGTCAGACTTTCGTCATGGAAGCTTTGCCTTTGTCAAAAACTGGAACCAGAAGGCACTTCTAAAGTTCTGACCTAGTCTGCTGAGCAGGTTGGCTGAGATTACTCACCGGTGGATTCTACATCTTCATGCTGAGAAAAGGCGTTCAGGTAAGACAACACCCCTTCCCATTATCTTTGCTTGTCAGAAGGTTGCAAAAGGTGATCATGTGACCCTGGGACACTGCACTAGTTATACATATGAATCAGCTGTCAAGCATCCAAATGTAAATCACGTGACCATGGGGATGGTGCAATAGTCATAAGTGTGAAAAATGGTCATAAGTCACTTTTTTCAGTGTCATCGTAACTTCGAACAGTCACTAAATGAACTGTTGTAAGTCAAGGACTACCTGTAGAAAAATGGAAGATAACTTGAAAAACGAGTAGTTAATTTTTGTTTTGTAAATCTGTATGACTTACAACTAAGGAAGCTGCTGGGCAAGATTACCTGGTGGCATAGGGTTAGATATTTTCAGTAATATGCTGATGATAGTCAATTATTTATATCAAATTCTGCCAAAGTGATGCCATCAAAATTCTGTCTCTGTGTCTGGAGACTGTAGGAATATGAATAGGGAGAAATAATTCTGACTCAATCTTAGCAACACTGAATGACTGTTGATAGTTGGGCCACTGGTACTGAAAATCTTTCAGGTTAATATTGGATGGGATTGTATTTTCTCACAACGTAACTGGTATGCAATTTGGGAATCCTCTTAAACTCTCAAAGAGCTAATAGCTAGGATAGGTAGGAGTGGTTTTACACTTTTCTCCAGCACAGGAGAAGGAGAATCCACCAATGGGTTAGCTCTGTCTTCCTGTGCATTCAGACCAGGTCAGCCAAATTTGCCACGCCTGTCCTGGGCTAGGACAGTCTCCAGCCCTATAGGATGTGACAGATTTGGCTCCCAGCAGGTAGTACAGATCTACCGGTAATTTTTGGTGGATTCTCTTTACAATCCATGATCATTTTTGTCAGCGCTGTCCTAAATGACCGTTGGAAAGTAGAAAAACTTTCCCCTGGGCCCCTGATAGGAAATAATTTTTCTCCTGCCCTCCATCTAGCCTCCCTTGGATCCTGCAGTGCTGGGATCAGCGCTGCAGTTTAAAAACACCCCAAACCCCCGGGGGGGCTGCATTCCGGCACGGAGGCTTCAATCAGCCCCTTTTAACAACTTTCGGGCAAGCTGTTTTCGGCAGCAGATGCTGCGGAGCCCGGGGGTGGGGGGGTATTTCAACTGCAGAGACTCCGAGCGAGTGGCGGAGGTAACTGCGGGGGCTCCGAGTGAGCGGCGGAGGCCTCAATAGAGCCTCATCTAGCAGATCCGAGCAACCAGCCCTGTATTCTCGCAGGACACAGTGGTCACCATCTTGGGGATTGCGTGGGTCCCAATTGCCAGTTTTTTTGTCTTTGGGACAGCAGTCACCAATTTGGGGACCGTGTGGGTCCCGATAGCCATTTTTAGGTCTTTGTTTCGGACCATGTGGTTCCCAATTGTCACCTTGGTTGTCCGGTCAAGCTGCAGCAGACACAACAGCTGAGCGATCAGTTGTGGAGGCCTCATTTGAGCAATCGCGGTGAGGATCGAGCTAACAGTCATTGGAGCCCTCAGCCGGCACCTTTATTTACACTGGCGACCACCGCCGATTGTAACTGTACTGCTGGAACAAGCCACGGCAGACGAGCATGTCCCGGGGAAGGGAGGGAGGCCTAAGGTTCCCCCCTCACTCTCATCTTGGGTTTCGCACCTTTCTGGTGTCCGTTCTCTCTTCCCCAGTCACCTTCCTCCTTGGCCCACTGTCACAACCGTTAGGGGCCTAGGCTTCTAGGACCACACAGGCTGGCCTACCCTGCCATACTCATGAAGTGTCTTAGCTGAGCTGAGCTGCACCACTGGTTCTCACTGGTGCAAACTATTAATCTGGTGACCCCCTTAATGGGTTCTGATACAACCCACCAGACAAGTGGCCTGTCACCTTGTCATTATCAGGAGTTCTACGTGCCAGCAGGTTTGCCGCGGCCGTGGACACGACCGGACCCAAACAAAAGGGGACAAACTCCCTCCCTCACCATTCGGGTGGCCAGAGGAGCAGGGCAAAACAAACTATTGCCTTGGCAACCCCTGCTTCATCTGCTCAGCATATCCCGTCACCTGATCCCTTGGCAGAGTTTCCTCTCAGTACCACTGAGATAGCTCACCCAGGATGGAGGAGCCCACGGTGTCTAAACCCAAGAACGCCGCCTCCCCACCTACCAGTCATAAGAGGCAGAAATCCTCCAATCAGGAGGCGGCAGGCAGGATCAAAGCCAAGGCCAAAACCATCTCTGGAAAAAAGCCTTCTAAGGTGGCGGAGAAACAGGCTAACGGAAGGCATCAGGCATTGGAGAAGGAATTCTCCAAGGCGCCGAAGCAGGCGAGGGCAAAGGTGGAACAGATAGAGGACACGGATTTTGATTTCCCGTTGGGGCCCTCATCTTCCCAAGGGGTATGGTTTCTGGAGGGGAGTCCCACCGCAAACCTTCTCTCTCGGGGTGGACCAAGTTCAAATGGCTCCTCAACCATCATTGTCACCACGGGCTCCACATCTGGCCCCAGAGGCCACTTTTACTCCGACAGCGGCCGGACTCAGGATGGCCGAGTCCGAGGGCTCTCTGTCTGAGGACCGCCTTGAATCTTTGATCTCTTGGGTATTGGACTGGGCACTTGCTGCCAGGTCATACAGCATGCCTAGAGCGGAGTCTGTGAACTCCATGCCCCCTACATTATTCCAGTCGGGCGCACACGAGTATCAGGGCCCGACCTCACTGTCCCAACACTCCCATAGCAGGGCCTCATCTTCGGGGGGGTGACCATCCCGACATGTCATGGTGGGAGGAGGAGGACCCCCCTCCAGACCCTCCACCATTTGGAGGACTATTCAACCCAGCCCTCTTCTTGCCACTCCTTCGTAAGGCCAGTACAACGGCCAACATAGGACTGGACCAGGCCCCTCAGCCAGATCCACCGTCTAGCTTAGACTCGAACCCGGTGTTCTTCGAGCCCATTGTAACTCAACACCACATTCCCTACCTAACACTTTTCCATAACGTGGTCCAGAAACAATGGGTATCAACTGGCATCTTCCCCCCTGGGGGGAACGGACAGGAAACTGTTCAGTGCAGCGCTAAACTTGGCTAAGGATCTGGAGGTACCAACGATGGATGAGCCCTTTGGCCCTCTCTTGTCCCCGTCCACAGTTTCGGGGAGTATGACAGAGGTGCTAAAGGCTGAGATCAGGAGATGGGAAATGGCCTTCCGTAGGACCCACCAGGCGTCGGCATGGGCAGTAAGAGCTGCCACCTGTGCATCTTTCCTTGCCAGGACCTCACTCCTCTTGCTCCGTCAACTACAAGCCAGGATTTCCCCCGGAGGAGGCACATTCCCAACAGGAGCTGAGCAAGCTTGTTGCAGCATCAGAGTACGTCTCAGATGCAATACTACAGCAAGGTTCTCTTCCGGGTCCATAGCAGGTCCAATGTGGCAAGGTTCTCTTCCTGGTCCATAGCATCCAATGTCTCAGCACGAAGGATGCTATGGCTCAGTCATTGGGAGGCCGACCTGAAGTCGAAATGGCGCCTAGCCACAGCTCCTTATCAGGGCAGTCAGCTGTTCAGAGAGGCCTTGACTCCTTATTTGGTCAAAAATAAGGATAAGTGGAAGGTGTTGGTCCACCTCTCCAGACGGGCTGACAGGCGGGCTAGACCGTACGCTCGCAGACATTTCGGCCAGGGACGGGCTTGGGCTCCACTCAGCCTCCCTGCCCCTCTACGGCTAGACAGGATCGTCAGCCCGACAGAACCGGCCCCAGACCCAGACAACAATTCCAGAGCAAGCGGCCCTTTTGAGGGGGGGCACCCTTATAGAAGATTCAAATGACTCCCAAACTGCCCTTCCCATAGGGGGCACACTGGCGCTCTTTGCCCATCAGTGGGAAGCCACCACCACAGATTCCTGGGTCTGTCAGACCGTTTGATACGATCTGGCCCTGGAATTCGTGTCAATGTCCCCAGAGCGCTTTATCTCTTATCTTTATCAAGGGACCCCATCAAAAGCGGTCTCATGTGGGAGGCCATTCGACATCTCTTGGAGATAAGGGCCATAGAACCTGTGCCATCCGGTCAACAGGGACGAGGATTCTACTCCATCCTCTTCGTGGTTCCCAAAACCTCAGGAGGATGGAGGGCGATTCTAGACTTCAAAGGCCTGAATTATCATATTGCATACTGAAAATTCAAGATGCAAACGCTCCAGACCATCTTGGGCAGCATAAGAACTGGAGACTTCCTGACGTCCGTAGACCTCACGGAAGCATATCTCCACATCCCTATCCTCCCCGACCATGGGCAGTTCCTCAGGTTCTGCTACGCGGGCCATCACTACCAATACAGGGGCCTCCCTTTTGGCCTTTCATCAGCTCCAAGGGTGTTTACCAAAGTCCTGGTGGTGCTGGTGGCACAGCTTCGATTGGTACTGGTACGCGTCCAGTGCTATCTGGACAACATCCTCATCCAGTCGTCTTCCCTTCAAGCCGCCAGGTCGGACCTGACATTGTCAGTCAGGATCCTTCAGGGGCACGGGTTCTCGGTGAACTTTTGGAAAAACCAAACTGTCCCCTCCACCCGACTATTACACCTGGGTGCCGTCATAGACACAGTCAGTTGTCAGGTATTCCTGTCCCAGCAGCGCTGGGACAGCATCCGGGCCCTGGTCCTCAAGGTAAGCAGGGAACACGTAATGACACTGGCCCTTCTCTCCCAACTCTTGGGAAAGATGGTCTCGTGCATCGTGATAATTCCGTGGGCCAGGCTGCACTCCAGGAACCTCCAGTGGTTCCTTCTACCCTTCCAAAGGTTGGGCAGCAGTTCCTCCAACCAATAGGTAAGGGTCCCCTCTCAGATCCGGCGGTCCCTTCGGTGGTGGTTCTCACCAGCGTTAGCCAAAGGGTCCTCCTTCAAGGAACCCAACCGGCCCATGCTCATGAGAGACGCCAATCTGTTAGGCTGGGGAGCACACCCTAAGTCTCAGTGGGCCCAGGGACAATGGTCCCGAGCGGACCTGAAACACAACATCAATTGGTTAGAACTCAGAGCCATAGGTTTGGCTCTCCTCCATTTCCACAACAGAGTTGCGAGACAATACGTACTAGTCCTCACGGACAATGTGGCGGCAAAGGCCCATGTGAACCGGCAAGGGGGTACCCAGTCCAGGTCCCTCATGGCCGAAGCCCAGCTACTGGGATCCTGAGCAGAGACCAATCTAGCTTCTCTCAGAGCCGAGCACATCTCAGGGGAGGCAAACAGGCAAGCGGACTTTCTAAGCAGAGCGACCGTGAATTACTCAGTGGCGACTGGACCCGAGCCTCTTTGCGGAAATATTGCGCAGGTTCGGAACTCCAGTCGTAGACTTGTTCGCTTCACCGACGAATTCCTAACTCCCGAGATTCTTCTCCCGGTTCCCGTCCGCAGGAGCAGAGAGCGCTGACGCTCTCGGAAGTCCATGGCCGGAGTGTCTGCTTTACACATTTCCTCCTCTGCCCCTGATTCCAGTGGTCATTCGCAAGACACTACAGGAGCAGGCAGAGGCCCCTTACTCGTGGCCCCTTATTGGCCACGGAGACCATGGTTCGCCGACCTCGTGAATGTCTCCAATTCTCCCCCATGGAGGATTCCCCTGGACCGGGTGTCTCTCAGCCAGGGAGTTCTACAACATCCAGAACCCCAGTGGCTACAATTAGCCGCCTGGCACTTGAATGCTGGATCCTGACACAGGAACAATACTCGGCCGGCGTGATTTCCATGATTCAGGCCACGAGATGGCCAGCAACCAATTGCATCTATGACTCCATATGGAGGAACGTTTGCAATTGGTGCGAGAGGCGGCACCTAGGTAGCTCAGACATGACAATTCCGAGCATCCTAGAATACTTACTCGAAGGGCTCGATAAGGGTTTGGCGCCTAACACCATCCGTAGGCAGGTAGCGGCCCTGTCCACTTTACTAATCTGCACCAACTCGGTTCCCTTGGCCCAGCATCCCAGAATACATTGTTTTCTCAAGGGAGCCACAAACACAAAACCTCCCGTAGAACACAGGTACCCCTCCTGGGAATTACCACGAGTCCTATGGGCCCTCACCATACCGCCGTTTGAGCCTATCGGAACCTGTGCCCTGAGGTCCTTGTCCCTCAAGGTAGCCTTCCTGGTCGCCATCATGTTGGCCAGGCGCATCTCTGAGCTCACGACATTGTCAATCAGAGAGGACCTCTGTGCCTTTCACCAAAATTGGGTGGTCCTTCGTTTGGACCCCACCTTCATCCCGAAGGTCAACACCCCCTTTCACCAGGCACAGGAGATAGTCTTACCAGATTTTTGCCCTAATCTGGCTCATGACTCGGAACAGCAGTGGCACACACTGGACATTTGCAGGGCATTAGACACTATATCAGGAGAACACCGTCATTCCACAAGTTGAAGCCCTCTTCGTTTTCTTTCACCAAGCTTCCATTGGGCAGAGGGTGTCCACCTTGACCATAGGCAGGTGGATCAGGACTTGCATTGCAGAGACGTATCGATCACATTCCCTGCCAGCGCTACAGCATATCTTAGCACATTCTACTCACAGCACGGCGACCTCTGCGGCATGGGCCACACAGGCCTACATCAAGGAGGTTTGCAGGGCTGCGACATGGTCCTCGCCCTCTCCATTCGTGAGGCATTATAGGATAGACAGGTTTGCATCCGCGGATGCCTCCTTTGGAAGGAGGGTCCTTCAACAGGTGGTTTATGGGGATGGGGCTTTGGCCTTTTCTGGTTCCCACCCATTGGGACAGTGAGGCTTTGGTATGTCCCATTGGTGGATTCTCCATCTCCTGTGCTGGAGAAGGGACGTTGTCTTACCTGAACGCCTTTTCTCAGCACGGAGATGGAGAATCCACTCCCTCCCAGTAAGGTCACCAGGCCAGTGTTAGGGATCTGGGAGCCAACACGTTGGATTGTCATCAGCTGCTTTCGCCCTTGTTAAGACTGGGTGTGTCCTAGCCCAGGACAGGCGTGGCAAATTTGGCTGACCTGGTCTGAATGGGCAGGAAGACAGGGCTAACACATTGGTGGATTCTCCATCTCCGTGCTGAGAAAAGGCGTTCAGGTAAGACAACGCCCCATCTATCTTACATGTCAGTTATGTCCATACCTAGATTAGGAAGCACTATTCATAGTTACTCATTGTTTGGTTGCTTTTCATCTGGATTGCTGCAGAGGGCTTCACATGGAGTGTGCTTCTTGAAGATCAGAAGCTACAATGGATCCAGAGCATATCCAGGAACATCCATATAATCCCACTACTGCACAAGCCATAGTAGTTACCAGTGAGCTTGTGAGTGCAATTCAAAGTGCTGATCACCCATAAAACCATATATTGCACAGGGCCAAGAATATTTGCCTACCCAACAAGATTGGACATGCTGCAAGACTCATCTATCAAACAGTGCCATTCTATGTAACTGCCTTCTCAGTTATTCTATTACAGTCTCTGCCCTATGAAAATGTCACCCAAAATATGGATGGGTCCAGTAGTGAATAGAATAGAAAAACTTTATTGTCACTTTAAATGTGCACTAATCAGCATACATTAAAATGAAATTGCAATTGCTAACCTTTAGAAGGGTTTGGACCTGGTTCTTTTTAGCACTAGGCCAAGATGTTGCACGAACTGTTAATATGTGTTATGTGACTTATTCCTGTTGCTATACGGGACTTCACTGATTTTTATGCATTACGTTTTTAAAACTCTTCTTAGCACCCAGAATGATTTGGGAAGCATGCAGCCTCATCATTTGAACATAGAAAAACTTGTGTTCTTGAATTGTTGCTTTCTTTGTGCATTGCAATATTTTTTCTCTTTTTGTAATCTTCAAGTTTAATTGCAGATATAAGATAAGATAAGATAACCTTTATTGTCATTTTTTGTACTGTGGGCACAATGGCACACATCAAAAATGAAATTTAGTTGCCCACTCTCAAAGTGAAACACATACATGACACACACCTAAACATACTATGAATAACATAAGTATAGACCCACACCCCTACATATACGTAGCAAATAAATATTAAATATTGCCCATCATGAATATATAATGGAAGGAGGAAGCTTGAGAATTCACAAGGTTAATGCTGTATGGAATGAAACTATGGCTGAATCTGGATGTTCTGCTACGGATACCACGAAGCCTCCTCCCAGAAAGTAACAAGAAAAACAGGTCGTGAAGAGGATGTGTAGTGTCCCAGACAATCTTGCGGATCCTGCTCAAGCAATGCATCTGTGCTATGTCCTGGATGGGAGGGAAGGAACTGCCAATGATCTTTTCGGCCATTCTCACCACTCTCTGCACCGCCTTCCTGTTTGAAGCAGTGATGCTTCCGAACTAGACTGTGATGCTGTATGACAGGATGCTCTCGATTGTCCCCCTGTAGAAAGTGGTTAGGACAGGGGAAAGAAGATGTGCTTTTCTCGTACGACGCAGAAAATGCAGGCGTTGCTGTGCCCGCTTCGCCAATTTCTCACTGTTGAGCGACTAAGTCAGCCTACTTGTTAGCTGCACACCCAGGAATTTGATGCAGGTAACCATCTCCACAGGTGAATCATTAATGAACAGAGAAGTGTGGTTGTGCCTGCCTTTTCTGAAATCAACAGTGATCTCTTTGGTTTTACAGGTATTTAAAACTAGGCTGTTTTCCTTACACCAGTTCACCATCCCCTCAACCTCCTTGCGGTAAGCTTCCAGCTTGTCATCCTGAATAAGGCCCACTACTGTTGTATCATCTGCGAATTTCACAATATGGTTGGTGACAAACCTAGCACAACAGTCATGGGTCAACAGGGTGAACACAGCGGACTTAAGACGTAGCCCTGAGGAGAACCTGTGCTCAAGAAAAGGTTGTAGGAGAGGAGGGTGGAGAGTGAGGGAGGGAGAGAGGGGAGGGGGAGGGAAGTAGGAGATAGGGAGGAAGGAAGAGGGGGATGTGGTGGAGGGGGTGCTGCCAAGCAACACCCATAGTTATTCTATTTTACGTAAGTTTAAAAGAATGTATGTTTTGTTTTGTGTGGGAGAAAGTTGAAAAAGATTGTATTAAGTTGAGTTGTATTTAATTTGATTCTTTGTTTATAATTATAAAACTAATAAAATATTTACAAAAAAGAAGAAGAAGAAGAAAATGGTATTAGAGGTATTTGTTCCAACTCACACATATTGGGGCCTGTTGGTAAGAAAACCAAGACTCCAGTTGCACAAAGGAGTGTTTAATCCTAAAAGGCCAAGTTTGTCTACTCGATGCTGGGGAATGATTGTGTTAAACGCCAAACTGAAGTCAACAAACAACAAACGCACATGATTATTTCTTTCCTCAAAGTGTTTCAAGCTCAGATGGAGAACGGAGGAAATAGCATCCTCCGTAGAGCCATTTGGTCAGTATGCAAACTGAAGCGGGTCAAATGCTGGCGGGAAGCTAGATACAATAATATCCTTTATCAGCTTCTCAAAGCATTTCATGATGGTGAATGTCAGTGCAACTGGACAGTAATCATTGAGGCCTGTAATTGTGGACTTTTTTGGCACTGGCAAAATGATGGCCGTCTTAAAACAAATATCTGTGAGAACACAAGCCAGCTCCTCTACCAGCTCTGGTTTACCAGAAATTTTTAAAAATAGAGAAAGACTTACTGGAAAAGGGAAGGAATTAGTAGTGTTCCAAACTTGTTGAGATAGCACCAAATTACATATTGACACTGGATACAAATCTGCTGTTGACTGAAATAATTCACTTGTACAATTAGAAATGTTTGAGTTATTTTTTGTTTTAAAGCAACTTAAGAGAACATTCTAAAAACGCTATTGATAGTAATTTTTAAATTGTCATTCTGTGAGAACTCTTTTTTGTAGAAAAGTGAAATGGAAAATGATCAAAAAGGAAAGTCTGGGAGTTTCTTTATGGCAATCATTGGAAATGTTCACTTCATGTTTTTATTGCATTCTTTTGGAAGTGAAACCAGTTGCTGAATTTTGTTGCAAAAATGGTGTATCTTTTTTTAAAATCACTGTTAGAAATTCTGTTGTTTTTATATTTAGTTTATCTCTGATTCTGAAATATATTAAGCATAGGTTATTGGGACACTAATATAGAGAGCCAATTCCAGTATAATATTTTGGTTCCAGATAATTGTTAATAAATGTAGGTTGTATTCATTTAGATGAATACATTATATTGTATGTTTTATGTAATGATTGAAGAGAAGTTTAAAGTAATACTAATGGATCAGTTTCAATACATCTATACTTATTATTATTATTATTATTATTATTATTATTAATTAATTAAATTTTTGTGCCGCTCCTCTCCGAAGACTCGGAGCGGCTAACAGCATAAATAAAACAACATTTCAACATTTCAAAACTAAAACCAAAGCTAAAAAGCGTTTAAAAAGACCCCAAACACATTCATCATTCGCACACAATCACAGTCATCCCCAGGCCTGCCGGCATAAATAGGTTTTTAGATTCTTCCGGAAGGCCGGGAGAGTGGGTGAAACGCGGACTTCAGGGGGCAGTTGGTTCCAGAGGGTGGGCGCCGCAACAGAGAAGGCCTTCCCCCTAGGACCCGCCAGACGACATTGTTTCGCTGACGGGACGCGGAGGAGGCCGACCCTGTGAGCTCTCACCGGTCGAAGGGAAGTATGTGGCAGAAGACGGTCCCGTAAGTATCCTGGTCCAGTGCCATAAAGGGCTTTATAGGTAATAACCAACACTTTGAATTGTTCTCGGAGACCAATAGGCAACCAATGCAGCATGCGGAGAGTTGATGAAATGTGGGCACAACGTGGAAGGCCCACAATTGCTCGCGCAGCTGCATTTTGCACTAACTGTAGTCTCCGAACACTCTTCAAGGGTAGCCCCATGTAGAGAGCATTGCAGTAGTCGATCCTCGAGGTGACAAGGGCATGCGTGACTGTGAGTAGAGACTCCCGATCCAAATAAGGGCGCAACTGGTGAACCAAGCAAACCTGGGCAAATGCCCCACTCGCCACAGCCGACAAATGATGTTCCAATGTCAGCCGTGGATCGAGGAGGACTCCCAAGTTGCGCACCTTCTCCGAGGGGTTTATGACTTTACCCCCCAGGGTAATGGAAGGACAGATTGAAATGTCCGTGGGAGGCATCACCCACAGCCACTCTGTCTTGTCAGGGTTGAGCCTCAATCTGTTAACACCCATCCAGACCCTCACAGCCTCCAGACACCGGCACATCACCTCAACCACTTAACTGATTTGGCCAGGAGTGGAAATGTACAGCTGAGTATCATCAGCATACTGATGGTATCTCACTCCATGCCGATGAATGATCTCTCCCAGTGGCTTCATGTAGATGTTAAAAAGTAGGAGGGAGAGAACCGACCCCTGAGGCACCCCACAAGGGAGTGACCTAGAGGTGGACCTCTGACCCCCCACTAACACTGACTGCAACCAACCAGAAAGATAGGAGAACCACCGTAACACGGTGCCCCCCACTCCCACTCCCTCCAGCCGGCGCAGAAGGATACCATGGTCGATGGTATCGAACGCCGCTGAGAGGTCAAGAAGCACCAGGAAAGAGGACTGGCCTCCATCCCGGGCCCGCCAGAGATCATCCATCAGAGCGACCAAAGCAGTTTCGTGCTGTAGCCGGGTCTGAACCCGGACTGCAGAGGACCCAGATAATCGGCTTCCTCCAGAAACCGCTGGAGTTGAAATGCCACCACCTTCTCAATAACCTTCCCCACAAAGGGGAGGTTAGAGACCGGACGATAGTTGGTCAGAATTGCTGGATCCAGGGAAGGCTTCTTGAGGAGGGAGCGCACGAGTGCCTCCTTCAAAGGAGCCGGGAAGGACCCCTCCCTCAAAAAAGCGTTGACAATCTCCTGGATCCAGGTATGTGTCACCTCCCTACTAGCCAAAACCAGCCAGGAGGGACACGGGTCCAACAAACAGGTGGCGGAACTCACAGCTCCAATGGCCCTGTCCACTTCATCAGGAGTAACAGTCTCAAACTCGCCCCAGATGACCGGACAAGAGCATGCACCTGTCCCCTCGACTGAATCGTTATCAGTCGACTCTGCTTTACAATTAGAGTCTAGGTCAGCCCGGATCTGAGCTACTTTGTCTGCGAAACAGTTGTTAAAGTCCTTGGCACTACCCTGCAAGGGAAGCCCCGGACCCCTCGGGTTAAGGAGTGACCGGGTCACCCTAAACAGGGCGGCCGGGCGAGATTCCGCAGACGCGATCAAAGCGGAAAGATACAAAGATCTTGCCGCCTTAATTGCCTTCAAATAGGCTCTAATAAGTGAGCTCAATCTGGTTCGATCAGATCCGGACCTACTTCGTCTCCATCGCTTCTCTAGACGTCTCTTATGGCGCTTCATCCCCCTGAGCTCCTCGGTAAACCAAGGAGACCTGGGGCCAGCACCACGGAGAGGTCGCAAAGGCGCAATCCGGTCAATAGCCCCCTTCGCGGCCGAATTCCATGCCGCTACCAGGGACTCCGTCGAATTGTGAATGAACGAGCTCGGTAATTCCCCAAGCGCTGTCTGAAAACCAATTGGATCCATCAGGCGTCTGGGGCGGAACCACCTAATCGGTTCCGCCTCTCTGTGGGGAAGGATTGGGGCCGTAAAATTCAGTCATAGCAGAAAATGATCAGTCCATGACAAAGGCAAGGTATCTAAGCCTCTTAAAACCAGATCATTACCCAACTGTTCCGAAAGAAAAACCATATCTGGGCGTGCCCACCCTCATGCGTCGGACCCTGCACTACTTGGGTCAGGTCCATGGTTGTCATGGTGGCCATGAACTCCTGTGCCAACCCCGAGGACTCGCTAAGTGACGGCAGATTATGTTGATGAAAGTTGCAGTCCAATATATTTAGAAGGCTCGTAGCTAGAAAAGACTGTCCAATAACTTTTTTTTTCTGCTATAGACATTCCTCAATCTATAGAAATCATTCTGTGTCAAACTGATCTTAATTTTATGAACTGCATGGCTGCAATTAATATTAGCATTTCATTTCATTTTAATTGTTTATATTCTTTTTTTCCATTTTTTGGTAGACTTTGGTTTTATGCATATTATTTATGGTTTTTTGCATATTTAAAACATTTCAATCATGAAAACTATATTTAAAGTTCAAAATGAGCTTGGTTTACTTATTAATGTGTATCCCAATGTTGATCCAATTTTAATAGGAATATTCTGAGCTTGGAACAGCCTAAATATTGTGATAGTAAGGTTGAAATGGCATCGAACAAGTCATCATGTTGTAACTTCTAATACTTGTTGTTGTATTGGAATTTGGAGTTTGCCAGAAAATATTATAGAGGGAGACTTAACTAGGCACAAAATGGACAGAGGTTCTTGTGAGGATAGTGGTTCAGTATAATAGTATCTTTGTTACTATCATTTGATCATACATTTTTCAATACTAGTGTAAACAGCTGGAATATTTTGATTAAACTTTAAGTTTAATGAAATTATAAGCAATATTTCAAGATTTTCTTGTATCAATATCTTGCAGATAATAGGAGTAATGGAATCTTTATGTAAATTAGAATCTCTTCTTTTACTTGTGGATTGTTAACCCACAAGTTCAAGCAGTATAATAAACTGGTTCTTAGTGTGGGTTAATAATGTGTGAGTGAATGAAGCAAGAGAGAAGCTTTTGCGAGCAACGTGTGTGTGAATGAGCAAGAGAAGCTTTTGTGAGCAACGTATGGTAATGAGAGCAAGAGAGAAGCTTTTGCAAGCAACGTGTGTGAAGGGAAAAAGAAAAGGAAAAGGCATTGACTTCTGAGTTCCACTGTTGCAGTAGGAAGGAAGCATTAACATTGAACCTCAACTTTTTACTTTTCCATAATATTATAAATTAGCCACTTCTATAACAACAAATGAATCTAACCAGTAAAGCCCAAATCCCCCCCCTTTTTTTTAGTCATCAAGTTTTTGATACCTTACTAAGCACTGGTGGTACTCGAATATTGTCATGTCCTAAAAGTGGTACAATCTGTGAAAAGGTTGAAAAGCCTTAGATAACCTGGATTCATGTCATGAAGTGTTTTAAAGGTGATAACCAACACCTTGAATTGGATTCGGAAGCAAATTGACAACCAGTATAGCTTGTGAAACAATGGAGTAACACAGGCCACCCTAGGGGCTCCAAGAACTGTCTGCACTATTGCATTCTACGCCAACTTTAGCTTCTGAATACTCTTCAAGGGTAGCCCCATCTAGAACGTATTGCAGTAGTCTAAGCGTGTGATCACCAGGGCTTGAGCACAAGGACTCCTGATCCAGGAAGGGCCACAACTGGTGCACAACACAAGGTTGCACAAAGGTTGTTCTGGCCATGACTTCCACCTACTTGTTGACAGGAGTCATAAGTCCAGGAGAACTCCCAAGTTGCGCACCAGATCTATCTAGGGCAGTGCAATTCCATCCAGAACTAAAGATGTTAAAGTCCTGTGCACCCAAAGCCACTTGGAACCAGGTCCAGCCGAACGTCTGTACCTATCCAGATCCCCACAGCCTCCAAGCACTGTGAGAGGGCACTTGGGTCACCAAGATGGAGATGTAAAGTTGAGTATCATCAGCATACTGTATGCTAGACATGTCAAACACAAGGCCTGCAAGCCAGATCTGGCCTGGCCTGGGGACCTGCTCTGGAAACAGCGAAGGACTGGCCCATGGTGCCTTGGCCCAGCCCAGGCCAACCGGGCACTGATCTACAACCTGGTGCCAGTCATCAAAGCCAGAATGTGCTCAGCCGTAGTTCCACGGGGCAGCCCTGGAACTAGTGACAGGCACCCCCACCCCACCCCCTGGGCACGTGCGCAAGAGGCGGTGAGCCGGCAGAGTCCGGCATCCCTGCTGGCTGTCTTGCCCCGCAGGCTGACTTCACCCAGGATGCCAGGACTGGTTGTCTCCTGTGCACATAAAAAAATGGAAGAGCTCTGATCAACTGTCACAGCCACCATTTTTTATTTTTAATGTTTTTTGTTTGGATTTAGATTAAATTGTTTTATATATATGTTGTGAGCCGCTCTGAGTCTTCGGAGAGGAGCAGCATACAAATCCGAATAAAATAAATAAATAAAAATAAATGTTGACAGTTTTAAGAACATAAGAAGAGCCATGCTGAATCAGGCCAAAGCCCATCGAGTCCAGCATTCTGTGTCACACAGTGGCCCACCAATTGTACATGGGGATCTTGAGCAGAAAGAGAAGGCAAAACCCTCCCTTTCCCTTGACCCCCAACAAATGGTACGCAAGGGAATCCTGCCTGCCTCAACCAACATAGAGGCGGCACATGGACATCCGTTTTAATAACCACCGATACACTTTGCATCCATGAATCTATCTAGCCCTGCCTTGAAGCTGTCAAGGCTGACAGCTGTCACGACCCCTTCAGGAAGTGAATTCCATAAATCAACGACCCTCTGGGTGAAGAAATATTTCCCTTTATTTGTCCTCACTTTCTTAGCTATGAGCTTTAGGGAGTGCCCCCTTGTCCTGGTATTGTGTGATAGAGAAAAGAATTTTTCTCTATCCACCTTTTCTATCCCATGCATGATTTTATACACTTTGATCAAGTCACCCCTTAAACGCCGTCTTTCAAGGCTGAAGAGACCAAGGCGTTGCAATCTGGTTTCATAAGGGAGGCGCTCCATTTCCTTGATCATTCTTATTGCCCTTTTTTGCACCTTTTCCAGTTCCATTATATCCTTCTTGAGGTGCGGTGACCAGAACTGTACACAGTACTCCAAGTGTGGTCTCACCATCGATTTGTACAGAGGCAATACAACACTTGCTGACTTATTTTCGATTCCCTTCCTAATCATGCCAAGCATGGAATTTGCTTTTTTTACTGCTGCTGCGCATTGGGTTGACATCTTCATCGAGCTGTCCACCAAAACCCCAAGATCCCTTTCTTGGGTTGTCTCAGAAAGTTTGGTCCCCATCAGTTGGTAAGTATAATTGGGGTTCTTTGCCCCGATGTGCATAACTTTGCACTTGTTTAGGTTAAAATGCATTTGCCACTTTGTTGCCCACTCACACAATTTCGAGAGATCCTTTTGGAGCTCCCGACAATCAGTTTCACTTTTCACAACCCGGAACAATTTAGTGTCATCAGCAAACTTGGCTACCTCACTATTAACTTCTACATCCAGATCATTGATGAATAAATTAAAAAGTAAAGGTCCCAAAACTGAACCTTGGGGTACACCACTTCTCACTTCTTTCCATCCGGAGAATTGTCCATTTATTGCCACCCTTTGCTTCCTACAATTTAGCCAGTTACCAATCCAGGACAAGACCTGTCCTCTAATTCCGTGGCTGGAGAGCTTTTTTAGGAGCCTTTGGTGAGGGACTTTGTCAAAAGCCTTTTGAAAGTCAAGATATACAATATCAACTGGGGCCCCTTTATCTATGTATTTATTTACACCCTCAAAGAATTCTAACAAGTTAGTAAGACATGATTTGCCTTTGCAGAAACCATGTTGATTTTCTTTCAGCAATGCCTGTTTTTCTATGTGCCCTGTAATTTTATCTTTAATAATGGTTTCCATCAGTTTGCCTGGAACTGAGGTTACACTGACTGGTCTATAGTTTCCTGGATCACCTCTGGATCCTTTCTTGAAGATCGGGGTTATATTTGCTTCCCTCCAATCCTCCGGTACAGTGCCTGATCTTAGAGAAAGATTGTATATTTTAGCTAGAAGTTCAGCAATTTCACACTTGAGTTCCTTGAGAATTCTAGGGTGGATGCCATCTGGACCCGGCGATTTGTTGACGTTTAGTTTAGAAAGGCATGCAAGAACATCTTCCTTGTTTATCTCTATCAGGTTTAATTCTTCTATTTCCCTCCCTGGGAAAACTAATTCAGTGGCAGGCAAATGTTCTCTATCCTCCTCGGTGAAAACGGAGGCAAAGAAGTCATTTAGCCTCTCAGCAATCTCCTTGTCTTCTCTGATTATCCCCTTCTGACCATTGTTATCAAGTGGCCCAACTGATTTTCTGGTTGGGTTCCTGCTTCTGATGTACTTAAAAAAGGTTTTGTTATTATTTTTAATATTCTTGGCTATATGCTCCTCAAAGTCTCTCTTGGCTTTCATGACTATCGCCTTGCATTTGGTCTGCCAGAGTTTGTGATCCCTCCTGTTCTCCTCGGTAGGAAGAGCCTTCCATTTCTTAAATGAGTTTTTCTTCTTTCCAATAACCTCCTTTACCTCATTCGTAAGCCATACTGGTATCCTCTTGGACTTTCCAATCCTTTCTTCTTTTAGGAATGCATTTTATTTGAGCCTGCTGTAACGTATTTTTAAACAGTTTCCAAGCATTTTGGAGGGATTTGACTTTTTTTACTGTTCCTTTTAGTTTCTTCTTTACTATTTTCCTCATTTTGTCAAAATTCCCTCTGTGAAAGTTTAAGGTCTCTGTGTTAGTTTTCACTGACAATTTGCTATCCATGGTTAAGTTGAAGGTTATTGTGTTGTGATCGCTGGTTCCTATGGGCTCGGTTACAAGGACATCATGAACCAAATCCTGTGCGTTAGTTAGAACCAAGTCCAGGATCCCCTTTCCCCTGGTAGGTTCCATGACCATCTGCTCAAGGGAATAATCGGCTAACATGTCGAGGAACCTTGTCTCTCTTTCATGTGTAGAACAAGAATTTACCCAATCTATTTGGGGATAGTTGAAGTCCCCCATTATGACTACCCTATTTCTTTTTGAGGCCTCCTTAAATTCATTTTCCAAATAGCAATCTGCCTCTGGAGTTTGGTTGGGAGGGCGATAGCAGATCCCTAACGTCAGATTAGTTTCCTGTCCTGGGATTTTTATCCACAATGTTTCTGTGGGTGAGTTTGAATTTTCTTGAATTTCGAGTTCATGAGATTCTAACTCCTCATTTATGTACAAGGCCACGCCACCACCATTTCTCCCTCTCCTGTCCATCCTATACAATTTGTAACCTGGAATCCTTGTGTCCCATTGGTTTTCATCTGTCCACCAGGTTTCTGTTATGCCGATAATATCAATATTATTTTCCTTCACCAAGCATTCCAATTCCCCTATTTTTGCTCGAATGCTTCTAGCATTTGTGTACAGACCTTTATATGTAATTTTCTGGTGCACTTTCAACTTTGACTGTGGATTTTGACTGTAGAATTTGGTTGTAGAATTTGTAGATGGTCTACCATGTCCTTCTGCTTGACTATTACAATTTAGTTTTCCTGTTGACTCACCAATGTGTGCATAACTTCCTCCCTCCATATTAGGCAGTGCGCCTTCTCGAACCGGAAGCTGCCCAGCTCCTGTCGACTTTCCCCTATGAATCAGTTTAAAAGCTGCTCTGAAACCTTTTTAATATTAATCGCCAACAGTCTGGTTCCATTATGGTTCAAATGTAACCCGTCCCTTCTGTACAGGTGTGGCTTGTCCCAAAATGTTTCCCAGTTCCTAATGAATCTAAATCCTTCCTCCCGGCACCACTGCCTCATCCACGCATTGAAGCTCCTGAGCTCTGCCTGTCTAGCTGGCCCTGCACGTGGAACAGGTAGCATTTCTGAGAATGCAACCTTGGGGGTCCTGGACTTTAATCTTCTACCTAGCAACCTAAATTTGGCTTCCAGGACCTTCCGTTTAGCTTTTCCAATGTCATTGGTACCGACATGTACCACAACAGTTGGCTCCACCCCAGCACTGTCTATCAGCCTGTCTAGATGCCTCGTGATGTCCGCAAACTTTGCACCCGGCAGGCAGTTTACCATGCGGTCAACGCTTCCATCACAAACCCGTCTCTCTATATTTCTAACAATTGAATCACCCACTACAAGAAGCCCCCCTCCCACCACCCGCGGAGAAGTATCCTCGGTGCAAGAGGATAT
This sequence comes from Bothrops alternatus, assembly GCA_034064705.1. NCBI lineage: Eukaryota > Metazoa > Chordata > Lepidosauria > Squamata > Viperidae > Bothrops > Bothrops alternatus. The sequence goes on from JARGCV010000112.1 coordinate 27,121,680, forward strand.
GGGCACATCCTCCAGGGAAGGGGTCTCAACAGTTTTGCTGTACTGTTGTCTGTGGATGCCCCCACTGAATGCAAGCATTGGATAAATTAAGCTTGGTTTGCTCTCAATATTTTAAGTGGCCACAGACTACTAGCAAAATTGGTATTTGATCACAAGAAAAGGAGGCATCAAGAAATGTTTCCCCTTTTGCATTTGAACATCTAAGAAGGGACAGGAAAGGAGAAAGGGAAAGAGGAAAGACAAAAGGAAGGAAAGAGGGGATGGAAGAAGACGGAAAGGAGAATGAAGAGGGAAGGAAAAAGAAGAAAAGGGAAAGGAAGGAAGGAAAGAAGGAAGGAAGGAAGATTATAATGAGAGGGAGGAAGGGTCTGAGGGAAGTCCTGCCTTAGCACTTGGCCACGAGCAGCCCTGCTGCCCTTTTGCCATTCTCTTTTTTTTATTATTATTATAAAAATTCTTTTATTAAAACAATTAACATTGAACATAAAAACATATTATGCAGCAATCATCATGACACCTGGTATACAATACTAAGTATTAGTCTTTGAAAACGTCTGAGTTAGTAAGCCTTTTTCCCCACTCCTCGTGTCTAGCCTCAACTATACTCCTGTTACATTTTATTTTGATTGGTGTTTCCCCTATCCGTTTCAATATTAATGTGATCAACATTAAACATAAGATCCTATTGCTAAGCAATCATCCTAGAACATAGCATACAACATTAGGTATTAATCTTTGTAAACATCTGTTTTAGTAAACGTTCTTCCCTCCTCCCTTACATCTTCAAGTATACTCCGAATACATTTTGTTTGATTGGTGTTTCTCCTATATATGGTCTATCTACTGTATCTAGTCTATCGCATATTGTGCGTTTGCGCTTCTGAGTTGACTTCATCCCATTACTAGTGCAATCTTTTATGGTCCCCAACCCGAGATCCTGAGGTAAAAGTTTCATATCCTGAGGTAGAGATTCAGTCTACTTTAACAATATTAAAGCAAACAACGTTAGTCATAAGGTTATGTTAAGAGGCATTAGTTATAGAACATATACATTCAACGTTGGGTGTTAGTTTTTGTAAACATCTGATTTGTTAGCCCTTCATCCCTCCTCCCATCGATCCTTAGCTGAACACCAGCTGCATTCTGTTTGATTGGTGTCTCTCTTGGATATAGTCTATCCACTGTTTCCAGTCAGTCACAAATTGTTCATTGGAGCGGTTTTTCAAGTATGCTGATATTTTTGCCATTTCCGCCAAATTTGTTACTTTCACAGTCCATTCTTCAATAGGCGGTATTTCCGGATTCTTCCAGTACTGTCCCACCAACAATCTTGCTGCTGTAATTAAGTTCAAAAATAAATTTGTCTCTGAGGTAGTGATATCCTTTGTGATCCCTAACAGAAAAGCCTGAGGTAGAAATTCTATACGCTTTTTGAAAATAGTTTGGAGTGTCCACCATATCTTCCTCCAGAATGCTTTGATTTTTCTGCATGTCCACCATATATGAAAGTAAGTAGCCTCCCCGTCCCCGCACCTCCAGCATTTGGGCTGGGAGCCCGGGTAGATGAGTGATATTTTTTTCGGGTCTAGGTGCCATCTATAGAACATCTTGTAGAAGTTTTCCCTTAAGTGTTGCAATTTCGTGAATTCTACATTCCTCACCCAGATTTTCTCCCACGTGTCCATGGTGATAGGGTGTCTGAAGTCTTGTGCCCACTTTATCATACAGTTCTTGACTAGCTCGGTTTCAGAGTCCATTTCTATCAGAATGCTGTACACTCGTTTGATGTGCATAATCCCCTGTTCTCTAATCTGTTTAATTAGATTCTCGTCGGTCTGGGAGAAGCCCTTCTTCTTGTCTTTACGCCACCTTGATTGTAGTTGTATATATGATAGCCAGTTACTTCCTATTCCTCTGTTTGCTAGCGTTGCTTGAGATTTCAAGAGGAACCCGTTTTCTTCTCCCAGTACAAGTTCACTGTAGGGCACCACTTCTTGCCCTTGGGATGTGTTCATATCCCCTGTTGCGTGTCCAGGGATCGTCCAGATGGGAATCTTGTCGTGTAGGAGGTGCTTATATTTCTTCCAGACCCATAGCAATGGGATTCGTAATGGGTTCTCCTTGAAGTTCCTATCTGCCTTTTTGTCGTATACTAGGTATGCGTGCCAGCCGAATCGTAGACCATGCCCCTCAACATTCAGAATTCTATCATTTGTCATGTTGATCCAGTCACTAACCGCCACCAACGTTGCTGCATAGTAATATAGCTTTAGATTAGGCATTTTGAGTCCCCCTCTCTCCCTTGCGTCTTGGATGATTTTTAGTTTCACCCTCGGTCTCTTGTCGTCCCAAATAAATCTGTTGATGCCTTTCTGCCAATTGTCTAAGTCCGCTTCCTTCTTGAGTATGGGTAGCATTTGGAAGAGAAATAAAAATCTGGGTAATACATTCATCTTTACTGTCGCTATCCTGCCGAGCAGGGACAGACGTAGTGATTTCCACCTTTCCAGGTCTGCTTGTATCTTATTCCACAGGACCTCGTAGTTATTCTTGTATAATTTCGCATTTGTTGATTCTATCTCCACTCCTAAGTATCTGACTTTCTTGACTATTTCACAACCCGTTATTCTTTCCAGGTTCCGTTTTGCTTTGTTGTCTAGGTTTTTGACTAGCATCTTTGTTTTTGATATATTTACTTTGAAGCCTGACACCCTACCATAGTCCTCCATTATCTCCATCAATTTCCTTGCTGATTGTGCTGGTTGCGACATTGTCACCAGCAGGTCATCCGCAAAGGCACATAGTTTGTATTCTTGCTGTTTAATCTGTATGCCCTGTACATCCTCTGCCGCTCTTATTCTGTTCAGTAAGATTTCCAGTGTTAGGACAAATAGCAGGGGGGACAGCGGGCAGCCCTGTCTCGTGCCTCTCTCTATATTAAATGAGTCCGTTAAGTCTCCATTGACAATGATCTGACCTGTTTGTTTCTGGTAAATTGCCGTTATGGAGTTGAGAAACTGTACTCCCATTTTCATCTTCCGGACCAAGTTCGTCAGGAACGGCCAGTGCAGTCTGTCAAAAGCTTTTTCTGCATCCACAAACATAAGAGCGGCGGGTATCTGGTTGTGCTTTTGCAGGTATTCTATTATGTTCAGCAGCTGTCTCATGTTGGTTTTCATCTGGCGTCCTTGTATAAATCCCCTTTGGTCCGGGTGTATTGTTTTTTGTAGTACAGTCATTAGTCTATTGGCCAAAATTTTTGTGAAGATTTTGTAGTCTGTGTTTAGTAGAGAGATGGGCCTGTAGTTTGCGGGCTGTGTGTTGTCTTTCCCCTCCTTTGGGATTAATGAGATGTAGGCTGTTTTCCAGGATGGTGGGACCTGGCCTCCTTCTTGAATGTTGGCAAATAGTTTTCTGAGGGGTTCTAGCATCTCCTCTTGGAGGTGTTTGTAGTAGGTCGCTGTTATCCCATCCGTCCCGGGCGATTTTCCTGCTTTCAGTTGTGTGATCACTGAGTGTATTTCCTCTTTTGTGATTGAGGCATTCAGGGCTTCTCTTTGTGTGTCGGTAATCGCCTGTATCTTTTCGTTTTGTAGGAACTCATCTATCTCTTTGTCTTGTATCTTATCCTCGGTATATAGTTTCGAGTAGAACTCCGTGAAGGCTTTCTTGATGGTTTTTTGTCGGAATTCTTCCTTGCCTTTGTATTCTATCTTTTCAATTATGCGGGATTTCTGTTTCTTTCTTATAGTGTAGGCTAGCCAGCGGCCCGGTTTGTTGGCCTTGCAGAATGTCTTATGTTTTGCATATTGTATATTCCTTGCAACTTGGTCAGCCATCAACATGTCAAATTGCTTTCTTAAGATCTTGAGTCCTTCTTTGGTGACTTTGTCCTCTGGCCTTTTTATTAGTAGCCGCTCCCTTTTACTTATCTCATTTTCTAACTCTTTTCTTTTTTGTTCTTGTTTGTGACGGTGCCTGCTATTCATGGCTATGAGGATCCCGCACATGTACACCTTGCTGCCTTCCCAGATCGTTTCTATCGGTGTTTCGTTGTTCATATTTGTGTCGAAGAATTCCTTCATAGCTTTTTTGCATTCCGCCACATTGTTTTCATGTCTAAACAAGTTTTCATTGATTCTCCAGGACCTCCTCTGTTTCGGGCCATGTCTTAATTCCATCCTCACAGAGTTGTGGTCTGTCAGTGTCTTGGGTAGGATTTTCACCGCGTTTAGACAAGTTAGCAAGTCACTAGAAGTTAATATAAAGTCGATTCTGGAGAATGATTGATGTCTGCCAGAGAAGGTGAATTCTTGTTCTTTGCCGTGCCTTTTCCGCCATACGTCTGTCAGTTCGAGGTCCTCCTTCATGTCGAAGAAGGATTTAGGCAACTTGGAGTGTTTTTGCGGGTTCAGTGCAGTTCTCTTTTTGTCTAGAGCAGTCTCTATGACCCCGTTCCAGTCGCCCATGATGATGTAAGATCTGTAGTTAAGTTGTGTTATTTTCTTGTGTAGCTTTTTGTAGAATTTGCCTTGTTGCTGATGTGGTGCATATACGCCCATTACTAGAATCTTCTTGTCTTCTTGTGTTATTTCAATTGCCAGGTATCTACCTTGGGGGTCGGACTCTATTAGCTTAGCCATTACATGTTTCTTTACGTATATAACAATCCCATTCTTTTTTCCCTGGGGTTCGTATGTTGTCTCGTTCCACCCTCTGATCCTGATTGCAAATGCCATTTGCCAGAATTGTATCATGGTGGACTGGTCTTGAACCTCTCTTTTCACCTCTGCAATCTGTCCCTCTACGCAGTTTTCCATTTCCTTCATCATCTTTTCCGTATTTTCTCCCGTTTCTTGGAGGTTTTTGTAATGTGTTTGCAATGCCTCCTTCATCTGTTCCAAATCAGTGGCCGTCGCTTTGCGCTGTTCTTCCCACTTTTTCTCCAGTTCTCCACCTTGGTCCGCCAGCATCCTCTTCATGTCTTTGTATCTTTTCTCCATCTTCCGTTCTGTTTCTAGGCGTCCTTTCTCCGTCTTCGCGCCTATTTCTGCCAATTTTCTATCCATGCCATCCATCCATACCACCATCGTCGCTATCGTCTCATTTAGTGTCTCAATCGTCTCTTTTAGTTCTTGGATCATGCGTGCTGTTGCGGAGTCGTGGGTTGGCGTGTGGATCTGAGGGCATGCAGTTGGGTGGGAGTGTGTGTGGTTGGGTGGGGTGTTCCCTAGCAGATTGGAGGGCTGGGCCGGGGAGGGTGCAGCTCCCTTCAGGTCTCGCAGTTTGATTTGTTTTGTCCGTCTGGCAGCCATTTTGAGCTTCTCCTCCTGTTGGCCTGTCCACCCTTAAAGCCACCCCTTGATGCAAAGAATTGTGGGGGAGTTGTTCCTGTGCAAGATTGTCAAGTTGCTAGGATGGGTTGGATCAAATTTTTGTGTGACAAGTTAGCAAGTGTTCATGTCTCACAGTTAGTATTTTAACAGCAAAGTGGTAGATCACTAGGGGGTGTAGCTTGTTTTCAATTAACCTGCTTTTCTACCTAATTAAAAATTGTTAGTCATTAACAGGGATCTGGGCGAATTTACTTTATCTTAATGTTCATTTTAACTCAGAGGTCTCCAATCTTTTTGGTTTGGCAGCCCGGAAAGGGATGCAGGCACCGCTATGTGCATGTGCACAAATGGGCCATGTGCGACTGCATGTGCATACGCAAATGGCTGCATGTGAGCGCATGCACACATGCATACAGGGCTGCATGGGCACGAGTGCTGCAAATCGGGTGGCTCTAGTGCTGGCGGGATGCTGTGGGTGGCACTAGTACTGGTGGGATGCTCGGGACGGCACTAGTGCTGATGGGACACTCGGGGCGGTGCTAGTGCGACTGGGAGGGTGAGTGTGTGCGCACACACACTGACCATCCCTTCACATGGCCCGGTGGCTAAGTGGCAGCAGCCCGATAGTGGGACATGGCCCACAGGTTGGGGACCCCTGTTTTAACTGATGCAGTTTGTTTAAGTGGATGCTTTAAAACAGTTTGCCTGGACAGTGTCTGTAAACAATGTTATCTCTTGTGACCTAGAAAGCAAACTTCTCTGTTGTTGCACCTGAACTCTAGAACAAGCATCTTTGCCCCCCTCCCCCCGGCCTGATATCTGCATTACCACTATCCTGGTTTCATTCAAATAGAACCTTAAAACCTGAGTTTTCCTGAAGACATTGAGTAATTACTTTATAATTAAGCAGTTTTATACATGTGATAAACAAATAAGATGTCCTTGTATTTTATTGCACAGCAGAACTAATTCTGGGTGCAGAATTAAGGCATATAGCTGCTTATTTCCCTTGCAGGAAGAATTTTGCTAACTGTTTGTTTTCACTCTTTATAGGATGCGTCAGGATGAAACGCTACAGGCATCTAAGCAGCAGTGACAGTTCAGACAATGAAAGTAAATAAAGTGATCTAATCTTCCTTTGATCTGTATCTTCTGTGGTTTCTTTCTTTGGTTTGAGGGCAAACTGTTATATTTTTTCTTCAGCTATAAAAAGAGTTGCATTTCTTGTTTGATTTCATTTCCTCTTGTATACTGTGGTATTTAGTAATATCAAAGAAGATCAAAACAAAATTAGAAACGTTACAAAGAGAAGTTAAATGTAACTGTTAAATACAGTTTCTTCAAAGCCTTTGTTTAGAATGTAAAATACTGCATAATTCTAACAGGTTGCATGTATTCTAGTATGTAATCCTGAAGCTTCTATTTTCCAAATGATATTTGCTGGTTTACTCACTTCTATATGTGGAAATGCTTGGTTATATATAATTTGTAGAATTTTTTTTTCAAAATTTAAAATGACTATACATAAAAGTTAAATACCAGTTTAGATTCCAATTGGCACTTTATAGTGCTACTAGTTATTTATTTATTTATTTATTTATTTATTTATTTATTTATTTATTTATTTATTTATTTATTTATTTATTTATTTATTTGGATTTGTATGCCGCTCCTCTCCGAAGACTCGGAGCGGCTCACAACATATACATAAAACAATTTCAATGTAAATCCAAACAACATTAAAACATTTTAAAACATTAAAAATGAAACCCCATACATACTCATCAATCACGCCACAATCAACAATCATCCCCAGGCCTGCCAGCAGAGGTAGGTTTTTAAATTCTTTCGGAAGGCCAGGAGAGTGGGAGAAACGCGGACTTCAGGAGGCAGTTGGTTTCAGAGGGTGGGCGCCACAACAGAGAAGGCTCTCCCCCTAGGACCCGCCAGACAACATTGTTTCGCTGACGGGACCTGGAGAAGGCCGACCCTGTGTGCTCTCACCGGTCGTAGGGAGGTATGTGACAGAAGACGGTCCCGTAAGTATCCAGGTCCAATGCCATAAAGGGCTTTATAGGTAATGACCAACACTTTGAATTGCGCTCGGAGACCGATAGGCAACCAATGCAGCATGCGGAGGGTTGGTAAAATGTGGGCACGACGAGGAAGGCCCACAATTGCTCGCGCAGCTGCATTTTGCACTAACTGTAGTCTCCGAACACTCTTCAAGGGTAGCCCCATGTAGAGAGCATTGCAGTAGTCGATCCTCGAGGTGACAAGGGCATGTGTGACTGTGAGGAGAGACTCCCGATCCAAATAAGGGCGCAACTGGTGCACCAGGCGAACCTGAGCAAATGCCCCCCTCACCACAGCCGATAAATGATGTTCCAATGTCAGCTGTGGATCGAGGAGGACACCCAAGTTGCGGACCTTCTCCGAGGGGTTTATAAACTCACCCCCCAGAGTAATGGAAGGACAGATTGAAGTGTCCTTGGGAGGCATCACCCACAGCCACTCTGTCTTGTCAGGGTTGAGTCTTAATCTGTTAGCGCCCATCCAGACCCTCACAGCCTCCAGACACCAGCACATCACCTCAACCGCTTCACTGATTTGGCCAGGAGTGGAAATGTACAGCTGAGTATCATCAGCGTACTGATGGTATCTCACTCCGTGCCGGTGGATGATCTGACCCAGTGGCTTCATGTAGATGTTAAAAAGTAGGGGGGAGAGAACCGACCCCTGAGGCACCCCACACGGGAGTAACCTAGAGGTGGACCTCTGACCCCCCACAAACACCGACTGCGACCGACCAGAGAGATAGGAGGAGAACCACCGTAACACGGTGCCCCCCACTCCCAACCCCTCCAGCCGGCGCAGAAGGATACCGTGGTCAATGGTATCGAACGCCGCTGAGAGGTCAAGAAGCACCAGGAAAGAGGACTGGTCTCCATCCCGGGCCCGCCAGAGATCATCCATCAGAGCAACCAAAGCAGTTTCGGTGCTTTAGCCGGGCCTGAACCCAGACTGCAGAGGGCCCAGGTAATCGGCTTCCTCCAGGGACCGCTGGAGCTGAAGTGCCACCACCTTCTCAATAACCTTCCCCACAAAGGGGAAGTTAGAGACCGGACGATAGTTGATCAAAATTGCTGGATCCAGGAAAGGCTTCTTGAGGAGGGGGCGCACGAGTGCCTCCTTTAAAGGAGCCGGGAAGGCCCCCTCCCTCAAAGAAGCGTTGACAATCTCCTGAATCCAGGTACGTGTCACCTCCTTGCTAGCAGAAACCAGTATAAGTGTGTAAGCAATTGATCAGCTTCTCTTTTAAAGCAGAGAGAGTAGATCTTCTTCTCCTGCATGGGTGGATTCCGAATCCACCAATGGGTTAACACTGTCCTCTGCCCAATGGGAGACTAGGTCCGAACTTTAGCTCCGCCTCCGGCTTCCTTCTTCCCCAGTTTTTACCTAGTCTAAGCCCAAGGAACAGCTCTTTGCGTAGCTCCGCGAAAAGAGGAAATTTCTTTTCGGTTAGGACTGGTAGAAAGGTTTTTGTTGATTGTTTTGGAGTTAGTTTTAGTTCGAACTTTAGTTTGAATTGTTTTTTGACCTTAGAGATTTTTTTTCTGGCATTTTTCCTCGGGACCTTCGGTCGATCCTTCCCCCCCACGCTTTGGGAGCGCGGCTGCGAGCCCGCCCGGGCCTAGGGCCTGGGAACAGCGGAGGGAAAGGGGGAAATTTCCCTGGACTCCGCTATTCGCTTCGCAGCGCCCCAGGAAGCTCCGAGGGACCAGGCGTCGAGGGAAGCTTCGAGGAGATCGACGCTGATCGTCGCCCAAAAACCGCAAGTGGGGCAAGGGGGCGCGGGGAGGAGTCCAGCCAGTCAGCCGGGAGGCGGACAGAGGCCGGGACCGTCGGTACCGGAGGGGTAGGCCGAGGCCAGCTTCCCTTAAGGCACCGCGTGGCCGGGAGCACAGAGCTCCGAACGAAAATTCGGCGCGGCGGCCATTTTTAAAAAGGGGCGGTCTCGCCTACTGGCGCGAAGCGCCATTTTGGAAAGGGGGCGTATCAGAGCGCCTCAGACCTCTGATTGGGCCCTCGTTTTCTGGCGCGAAAGCCTTTAACCCCTGGCGTGAAAGTCTTTTGTTTCTGGCGCGAATCTCCTTTCTTCACCCGGTCGAGTTGCCTGCGGGGCCTGGGGGAAGGGAAGGGACTGCCGGTGAGGCGGAGGCCTAGCTCCGGCTGCCAGACCAAGGAAACGGAGACCGAGCGCCCAGGGGGGTCCAGTTGGAGGCGTGTGTGTGTGTGTGTTCTCGGTGTGTTTTGGCTCCTAGCAGATTCCCCAGCGGAGTCAAGGCGGTCTGGACGGGCATAGGGACAAAACTCCCTGGCTAGTTTTCCTCGTGACCGCAGGAGCTCTTTGACCAGGCACGTTAGGGGCATTCCCTGTAGCGCTGCCGACATCGGTCTGTGCCTACTAGATACCCGGAAAGGGTGCTTCTTGGCACATGGCAATGGCAGAAGGAACACCGGCCCAGGGCTCAGCAGACTAGACGCAGAACGGAGGAAGCGGGGGGGGGCAAGAAGAAGGCCAAAACAAAGCATCTGTCTGAGCCATCAAGGGCGGACGAGCGCCAGGCCGCAAGGAGACACCAAGCCTTGGAGAGGGAGTTTGCCAAGGCGCAGAGACTGAGGGACAGCGGGATGGAAAGTCCGGCCTTGTCCCTCGGGGAGACACCAACTTCCTTCGAGCCTGCAGAGGCGGTTGAACAGGAGTGGTCCCCCAGGGGGGAGACAGAAAGGGAGGTGTCCCCCATTTCGGTGCCATCTTCACCAGAGCATTCAGAGCCTTCCACAAGCCAGGAGGATCCTGAGCACAGAGGTAGGAAAAGAAGGAGATCTGGTAAGTGGCCTTCACGACTTCATTCCCTCTTAGAGGAAACATTAGTGCACCTCAGGGCCTCTAGGAGGAGCTCTCCTCCAAAGAGAGCTCACAAAACACGCACACCATCTTCCCGTGGGGAAAAGATATTGTTTCAGGATTCTGATGAGTCTGAGAACTCTCCACAGGTGGCAGACGAGGAGCAGGAGGACTGGGACGATGAGGATGCCCCGTTGTCAGAAAATGAGGATGCAGAGCCACAGGCGGCCCCAGTGTCAGGTTTATTTGACCATAATCTGTTTTATTCCCTCATGATTAAGACATGCTCTGTTCTAGAACTGCCAGCTAAGACCAAGGAGGCCAGACCGCCGTCCTCAGAGGAGGAGGACGCAAAGGATCCCTTGCTTCACGCACCGGTGTCAGAGGTGATCCAGGTACCATGCACTAAGGTGTTCAGGTCAACGGTAAGGACCCAGTGGTCTAATCTAGGCACCATCCCAACGCCTAATGGCGTGGAAAAGAAAATGTATAATGTTTGCAGTCCATTAGCAACTTTAATAGAGGTGCCACAGGTGGACGCTCCACTAAGCTCTCTTCTTCCTTCCTCAGCCATCCCAGGAGACCTAGCAGAATCCATGAAGGCGGAGGATAGGAAGGTAGAACTTTCCCTCCGCAGGGCTCACCATTCATCTGCCTGGGCCATCAGAGCCGCATCTACGAACTCATTAGTCGCCAGAGCTGCGATCAGGTGGCTGCGGGAGATCCAGGCAAGTGTCCCACCTGAGCAGGTACGTGTAAGACAAACACTAACCAAACTGCGGAGGGCAACGGAATTCATGGCAGATTCCGCACTGGCCGCGTCCAGATACTCAGCTAGATCCATTGCAGGGACAGTGGCAGCTAGGAGGTTAGTATGGCTCAAGAACTGGAAGGCGGACCTTAAGTCAAAATGGCGACTCGCCACAGCTAAGTATGCAGGATCAAAGCTCTTCGGGGCAATCCTGGATCCTTACCTGATAGAAGACAAAAACAAAAGGAAGGTGCTAGCTCACCCTTCCAAAAGAACGGACAAGGGAACCCAGGAGTTCCGTAGGCAGGCCCCCCGTCAGAATGGGGCCGGAGAATGGAGGCAGCCCTTTCAAGGGGGACGGTCCTGGGAAGGGCCCAGAAATCCGCGCACCTTCTCATACAGGCAGGAGCGCGGTCAGGACCGTCCAGCCGCGGGCAGGGGCCAACCGTCCAAACGCCCTTTTAAAGGGGGGGGAGGACGACCCTACAGACGTTCCAAGTGACTCTTGGAACAGCCCCATCGGGGGTCGCCTGGCACGGTTCAGCGAGGCATGGCAGGCGACCACGACGGATGCCTGGGTCAGGGAAACAGTGACCCAGGGCCTAGCAATAGAATTCTACTCCACACCACCAGATCACTTCATAAGTTGCCCACTATCACGCAACAGGACCAAGGCGGGCCTCATAGTTCAGGCCATTGGACACCTGGAGGAGATAAGGGCCATAGAGCAGGTTCCTCCAGGACAGGAGGGGCAGGGTTTCTACTCCATCCTCTTCCTGGTACCAAAGACATCAGGGGACTGGAGAGCAATCCTGGACCTCAAGCGGTTAAATCGCTACGTAGTATACAGGAAGTTCAAGATGCAGTCCCTCAGATCCATACTGGCCAGCATCCGGAAAGGGGACCTGCTGTCCTCAATAGACCTCACAGAGGCCTATCTTCATATCCCAATAAGACCGGGGTACAGAAAGTACCTGAGGTTCTGCCACAAGGGGCGACACTACCAATACAGGGCACTCCCGTTCGGGCTGTCTTCAGCGCCCAGAGTGTTCACAAAGGTGCTGGCGGCATTGGGAGCGCACCTGCGCATGAGACCGGTGCGGGTCCAGTGCTACCTGGACGATATCCTGATACTCTCAGCGTCCCACCAGGCAGCCCTAAGGGACATCCAGACCACCATAGCCGTACTCCAGAGGCACGGCTTCTCGATCAACCACAAGAAAAGTCAGCTCACACCCTCAAGGAGGCTCCAGCATCTGGGAGCGATCATAGATTCGGACCAGGGCATGGTGTACCTCTCCCAGGAGCGCCGGGAGAGCTTACAGAAACTAGCGTTTCTGGTAATGCAGAGGAAAGTGGCCACAGTGGTGCAGCTCTCCCAGCTCCTGGGAAAGATGATATCATGCCTGGGAATTGTCCCGTGGGCCAGACTGCACTCCAGAGGTCTGCAGTGGCTACTGCTCCCCTTCCAAAGACAGAATCAGAGCGCTTCACCCAGAAAAATCAGAGTGCCCCCACAGGTCCTAGCCTCCCTGAGGTGGTGGAGGTCGGGGGCCCTGAACAGGGGCACCCCACTCAGGGAACCCAACAGGGTAACCGTCACAACCGATGCAAGCCTGTTCGGTTGGGGGGCTCACTCAGGGGATCAGATGGCCCAGGGAAGGTGGAGTCCAGGGGACCTAAAGCACAGAATCAATTGGCTCGAACTGAGAGCCATCCACCTGGCCCTACTTCAGTTTGTACCCCTGTTGGCAGGGAAGCACGTGCTAGTCCTGACGGACAACGTAACAGCAAAGGCGCACGTAAACAAGCAGGGCGGGACCAGGTCAGTGGCTCTCATGCAGGAGGCCAGGGCGCTGGGCCTGTGGGCAGAGCGACACCTGGCATCAATAAAGGCAGAACACATCTCGGGGGAGGCAAACCACCAGGCAGACTCCCTCAGCAGGGTCACCATAGACCATGCGGAGTGGAGGCTGGCACCGGAGCTGTTCGAGGCGATCTCGAACAGGTTCGGCCGGCCGTGCCTAGACCTCTTCGCAACACCAGAGAACACTCAAACCCACCGCTTCTTCTCCAGGTTCCAGACCAGGGAAGCGGAGGGGACGGACGCACTAAGATGCAGGTGGCCCCAGGGGCTACTGTACGCCTTCCCTCCTCCGCCCCTGATCCAAGCAACGGTCCGCAAGCTCATCCTGGAGCAGGCGGAGGTGGTACTGGTTGCGCCATACTGGCCGAGGCGTCCGTGGTTTGCGGACCTGGTAGACCTATCGCTTTCGCCTGTATGGAAACTACCGCCGAACCAGGTGTCCCTGAGCCAGGGGAAACTCTTGCACCCAGACCCGCAGTGGCTACAACTAGCCGCCTGGCACTTGAGCGGGAGGGTCTGAGTAGGCAGGCATTCTCCCAACATGTCATCTCGGTCATACAGGATGCCCGACGTCCTTCTACAAACAGGATCTATGATGCAACATGGAGGAATTTTTCTTCCTGGTGCAGCAGACAGGACATAAACCCCCTGACCGCCAACATCCCTACCATCCTAGAGTATCTTTGGGACGGCATGGTCAGGGGACTAGCGTTCAACACCATCCGCAGGCAGGTTGCGGCATTACAGACGGTCCTAGTCTGCGAGGACCGGGGACCTCTGTCACAACATCCGGCGGTGAGCGCATTCCTAAAGGGGGCAGCCACTAGGCGACCCCCTGTAGTTCACCGTTTTCCATCCTGGGACCTACACAGGGTCCTACAGGCATTAACCGAAGGTCCTTTTGAACCACTGGGGACTTGCCCACTCCGTTTCCTGACGCTGAAGGTGGCCTTTTTGGTGGCCATCACATCGGCAAGAAGGGTATCGGAGTTGGGGGCCCTCTCGGTCCGACCGGATCTGATCACCTTCGCAGAAGGCAGGGTAATCCTACGCCTGGACCCATCCTTTGTGCCGAAGGTCAACACATGGTTTCACAGGTCCCAGGACCTAGTACTACCGGATTTCTGTCCGAATCCCACTCATCGTCTGGAAAGACGATGGCACACACTGGATGTGCGCAGGGCTCTGCGCCATTATGTCACCAGAACAGAGGCCTACAGAAGGTCCGAGGCCCTCTTTGTGTCATATCACCCAACATCTAAGGGCCTGAAGGTATCAACCTCGACCATTAGTAGATGGATTAGGACATGCATAGCCAAGGCCTATGAGGCGCTGGATCAGCCAGTACCAGACAACATCACGGCGCATTCCACAAGGAGTGCGTCCACATCGGCTGCCTGGCGCACCCAGGCATCACTAGAGGAGATTTGTAGAGCAGCCACATGGGCTTCTCCATCCTCGTTCATAAGAAATTACAAGATAGACCAATTTGCTGCAGCAGGGGCTTCATTTGGAAGGAGGTCTTTGCAGCAGATAGTTCAGGACTAGTAAGAGACATCCTAGACCCCCACCCGAAGGGACTTATGAGGGCTTGGGTACGTCCCATTGGTGGATTCGGAATCCACCCATGCAGGAGAAGAAGCGTTGTCTTACCTGAACGTTCTTTCTCTGCATGGGGGGATGGAGAATCCACACCCTCCTCTAACCGGTCTAGGTAGGAGTTCTCTTACAGGTCATTGAGAAGGAGCTACACGGTCCGACCTGATGGAGTGCTTCGCCTGGCAAAAACTGGGGAAGAAGGAAGCCGGAGGCGGAGCTAAAGTTCGGACCTAGTCTCCCATTGGGCAGAGGACAGTGTTAACCCATTGGTGGATTCTCCATCCCCCCATGCAGAGAAAGAACGTTCAGGTAAGACAACGCTTCTTTTGTTTCACTTTTTGTCATCTTGCTATTATGGCTGCAGTGGCACAGCTGTTGGAAAAATGCTGGACGTTCCCAAACATCAGCTGCTAAAATTCATACAACATGCGGGACTTGCTGTTTTAGAAATCATCTGACATTTTTGCATTCCTTCTTTTTTAAATGGTATTTTTATTGAAGTTTAAAAATATATATGTAGCATTACCCCCTTAGAGGCCACCAAAGCCCAGGCCCTCCCAGCCCCCTCCCCTGTCGCGCTCTGCGGTGCGCTCTCAAGGTGTTAGTGAAGTGTCTTTTCTAGCAGAAGCTCACACGAAGTGAGGAGGTGGCAGACTGTCATCATCAAAGGGGGGGCTTTCAGGAAGAAAGATGACCAGCTCCTAGCCCAGTGGTTCTCAACCTTCCTAATGCCGTGATCCTTTAATACAGTTCCTCATGTTGTTGTGACCCCCAACCCTAAGGGCTCTCCAAGCGCGAACCGATGCCGCCCACTCACCAGCCGCACCCGGGGCTCAGCGCGCCTCGCCTCTCCTCGCCTCACTTCTGAAGGTCGCTGGCCTGCCCGGCTCCAGCTGGCCGGGGAGGGGGGGCAGGAAGGCTGCTCCGCCGGCTCAGCCCAGCCTGGTTGGAGAAGCGCCCAGGTGGGGGGGGAGAGAGAGAGCCAAGAGGGCAACAGCACCAGCAGAGCTTAGTTAGTTTAGCCTCCTCTGCGGAAAGGGCCACGAAGCAGCGCAGCCTCCCTTAGGAAATGCTCGATGGAAACAAATCCAGCACTGCAACGGCCCTCAGCTTGAAGCCGTGCGGAGACGGACAGAGGAGCTGTGTCTCGGTTCCTAAGACCATCAGAAATATGTGTTTTCTGATGGTCTTAGGCAACCCCTGTAAAAGGGTCGTTCAATCCCCAAAGGGGTCCTGACCCACAGGTTGAGAACTGCTGCCCTAGCCCCAATAGTCAATGCGTGACGGTGTTTAACAACCTCAGGCAGTCATAGCAGCAATAGTGAATGATTTCGCAGCGACCGTTTGGAAACAAGTGGGGTGGGGAAAACCCCGGCTACAGGCAGCGATAGGAACACGAACAAAGGTAGTCAGCATTCTGCAGTAACAACTCACCCCGCCAGGGCAACTCCCCATAATGTCTATAACTTGCACAGGTAACAATAATCAAAGTTCGGATGGCCGCTAGTCTCCAAAGTAGTAATGACCAGCCTCTCCTTCTCTTCTGTCGTTGCTCGCAGTCTCAGGTCTCGTTGGTGTCAAACCCTCTCCCCCCTCCCTTTATTTTAAAATCTGAATTTAGCAACCCCAGCAACTTTCTCTCTCCTCACTCTCTCTTGCCTCTGCCTGGGATATTCCCCCCTGCGAAAGAAAGCAGTAAAATTCCACCTTCTCACTCTCTCCTTCCCTGTCCTTCACAGAAAGGGATCAGCTAAACCTCAAATTCCTCTTCTACTTCACCTGGTCTCCCTCCGACAACAGCCACAGCAACCACCCCTATCCCCCCTTTCTTTCCTCCTTTTTCTTTCCTTCTGCCCGATCCATGCCCGCTGCACCCAAAACCGGCAGCAGTTGTCTGAGCTTCCCTCTCACCGGGCAGGTTCATGCAAAGCCTTTCAGCCAACCTCGCTATATATAGATAAAAAAATAGCGCAAATTAAGAAAAATACTAATTCCCTTTATCTATATAGGGATCAGGATAGAATCAAAGTGGGTAACTACTTTTGAAGTAGACAGACTAAATGTTCTTGGTCTGTCCTCTTGGCAGCCTTATATTTCCTGCTGAAACTCAAAAATTAAAGATGGTTATTTCAGAATTGAAAACCATTCTGCTTGTCTGGATTAACCTACCACTTGCTAGTAATTTACTAGGCATCATATTACCTGATGGAATTTGAAAATACACCCAGAACAGTACATTGCAGATATTCTTGTTTATAGTTAATGGATCAATTTCTTCTGTTATGAGATGTAGGGAAGTCAAGAAGTGCTAGTTTTGGAACTATAGAATATTTCTATTTACCTCTTGAATCTATAACAAACTAATGATTTTAGGGCAACTTCTTCCTAATCGTTTATCTGCTTCCTAACAATGGAAATGTTTACGATTGTAATGGACAACGTTAGAAAATAGTGGGTATTTCCTATAATTTTAGGAAATTGAAGTATATGTTAGTCTAATTTTTACATTTAATGATAAACCAGGTTTTTTGTAGTTTTAATTTATTTGAATATTTGAACTCACTTCGGACAACAAACTGTAGTGTAGTTCTGGCAAAATATCACTGTTTGAAACTGAGGTTTGATGCACCAATCAAGTCTTCTTTTATTATAAGTTGTTTTCTGAAGTCATGAAGTTCATGACTCATTTCTGATTTGTGCGATGCTCAAGCCATTTGGCAGTCAATTGATATATAAGCCAAAACATCTAAAAAGGCTGAACTATGCTCTCTGGCTCTTCCTCTATGAATTTCCCCCCCCTTGCTCTGCTCCTCTTTGAGTACAACAAAGAGGCAGGCCCCTAATTTACAAATCTGAAGGCATTTATGTATGTCTTGCCAAAGCTGAATAGAATGTCCGGTTTACAGAACGAAAAGTATAAATGCTTAAAAAAAAAGAAGAATATGGGATCCTCACCCCTCACACATAGTTGCAACAAATAAACTACAAATTATCCCTCACAAACATACTTTTAGCAAAAAAAAATATCACAAATTCATGGAAGAATGAACCTTTAAAATGCAGACAAATTCACATTCCATTAAAAGTACTCAGAAACACAAATATCACGTTTCCCCCACTTCATAAATAAAAATTGTGCACATATTGTCCTCATCTAAAATATACATGTGTGCAAAAATTACATTTTAGAAAACTTCCTACATATTTCTGTTTCTGGGGAAACAAAGGGACGTGTGTTGCATTTTTCAGCAAACATAACTTGATATTTAGAAATTCTTGCTTTTGTACATCTACAAAAACTAGATGAAAAATCAGAAATTGAGCTAAGAAGGCAGTATTATCTGCAAACTTTACTATGACTTATTAAAAATATTTAATAAACTTTGCCTTAATAGTTTCTGTTCTAGGCAAATTTCAATTTTCTTTTTCTTTTTAATTGTCTTCCTTTTTCTTGCTGTTCATATAGGTCCTTCCACTTCTTTCTCCTTTTGTTCTAAATACAGAAGCAAATCAAAAGCAAATGAACAAAAAAAGCCTGCCGAGGTAAGGCTTTATATTTTGATTCATAGTGTTTTACTTTAATAATTTATTTACTAACATACCTGAATGTTTGCTGCTTCATATCCCAATCTTTTTTGTTTACTGCTGAATCTATATTAATATGAATGAACAACTAATTTATTATATTAGACTTATAATTTATAAAAGTTATTTCAGGATACTAACAATTATGTCAAACTAAATTAAAGACATTGGTTTATAGTTGCTGCAAAAAAAATCATAAAATCGAGTCAGTTACGTGATCGACCCATTTTGTGATGGTTATGACTTATAACTTTAATGGGCAGGCTCCATTACAGTTGTAACTTGAGGAATATCTGCTAATTGTAAAGTTCTGGGCTCAATTCAAAATTCTGGTTGTAAGTAAATGGCACTGCCTTATCAATACCAAATATACTTGTCCAGTAAGAATATTTTACGATGATGGCAAATCCTCTCCCATAGAAAAGCCACAGGGCTTTGGCAAGACAGCTGCCCTTGTCTGTAATGGCTTGCATGTTGTGGAACACTGTTCCTTTTGAGGTCTGTAGCACACCATTCCTTGTACAGTTACCAAAATAATTTTATTTCACTGTGCTTTGAATCTTGTTAGATTGATTCTTTTGGACACATATATCCATACATTGTGTTGGGGTGGTTAATTATTTCCTGTTGAGTTTTGGTTTTTTAATGTTTTTTTCTGGTTGTATGCTGATTAAAGTCCTTAGATTGGGTCAAGTTATGAAAATGTAAATAAATATTAGTTGTATTTCTTCTACTAATGCAGAGATAGTTAAAAAAAACATTAATTTTGATGCCATGCTTGCTGTAAGCTTAATCATGTGGTCTTGAAGGCTTTTTTTGTATAGTATATTAGTAATTTTATCATTAAATTAAAAAAATGAAGTTTTAATGAATTATTTCTTTATCTCTTTATCTCTTACTATGCCTTCAGGTGTTTCGAAAGGACCTCATAAGTGCCATGAAACTGCCAGACTCTCATCATATTAACCCAGATGAATATTACTTGTTTGCGGATACCTGGAAACAAGAATGGGAAAAGGGTGTGCAAGTCCCTGCAAGCCCAGAAACTATTCCAAAACCTTCTCTCAGGTATTTTTTTTTACATGCCTGCCTTACTAAAGCACATAATTTTTGTCCTTCCATCCCAAAGAAATATTAACATACATCTTACTATCCCTTACTAAGGGATAGTATCAGCTGCAATATATTCCATTTTGTAGAAATAAATAACATGTATTGCTTCAATTATGCAGAAAATAATAAAAAATAAATGAAGGCAGAATTGAAATTTTAATCCAGAGGGGAATGCCTGAGAAATGCTCTCTTATAAGCAGAACTGACTGTAGCAATTTGTACAGTTTACTTCAGCAGGTCTTTTTTGCAGTGGTTTTTAGGTTCTGGTGTTTCCCAAAAAAAGTATCCTGTGAAATCTTTGGACTGTTAGCTCCCCTTCTTCCAAGCACCTTGTTACTGTATGTAGCCTATGGATATCTAGAAAACCATCTTTGTAACCAGTTTGTTCTGCAGTCATATCCAGAAAAACCTCTGAATGCTTATCTAATTCCATTTCATCTAGGCATGCCAGGGTAGTTCTATTTTAACAGATGACATCTTAACAGAATAACAACTCTAGAAGTTAGGATATACCAAAACCAGATCATTACAATTCTTTATTTTATTACCTGTTACTGTTAGGGCATGCAACTATTGTCCTTGTCATCAGACTCTTATTTCAAAGCTGATCTAATGTTTTTTGTATATATTTCATGGCCATAATTCAAGGCTGATTTTAGGAAGTACTTTACTGTTATTCAGTACTGATTTTGTTTATATTTTGTTTAAACATACTACTGTGGCACTGGTTTGGTGGTGGTTGAACGAACCAACAAATGTTAGTGATCAAATACTGTAAGTCATATCCAGAAAAACCTCTGAATGCTTATCTAATTCCATTTCATCTAGGCATGCCAGGGTAGTTCTCCAGCACTGGAGATGGATAATCCACTAATGGGTTAACTTAATACTCCTGCCCAAACAGATCAAATCAGCCAAACTTGCCACTCCTGTCCTGGGCCTGTTTGCCCCAGTTTTTGACTTCATCTTGCCCAGAACAGATGTGCAGGTTGGCTCACAGGCAGGTAGTTACCTATTAGTGGATTATCCATTAGATTATTAAAATTTCTAAATTCCCTTGACTTGTTCCCTGAGTAGCGCTGGGACCAGCGCTCCTCCAGAGGAATATTTCCCTGATTCCCATTGGGCTTCGGTTTGCTAACAGAGGACTCCGTTCTCTTCCCAACTCACTTCCCCCCCCTATTCATTCCTCGCCGGGTAAAGGGGGGTCTTTCCCATCCTTTCTTCCTTCCTTTTCCAATTCCCTCCCCCCATTCTCACCAACTCTCCTCCAGCGTCGGAGCTTGCGGCTGCAGATCCGACAGCTTTTGAAGAGCAGGATTGACTCGTGGAGGCCGCAGGGGCCTCAAATTGCATAGACGAGTCCGAGCGCTCCGGAAGCTTCCGGAGTCGCTCGAAACACCGACAATCAGCTGGGGAGGGCGTTTTCGGTCCCGTTGCCCCCAGAGAAGTGTGCAACAGGCCAGGCGACTTTCAAGAGCTTTGGAACCGGAGGGGGTGGTCGAGGTGAGTCGCGGCCACCATTTTGTGACCGCGTGGTACCACTGACTTGCTGAGTGCAAGGGAAGATGGGGTGGTTAAAAATAGGAACTTTTACACCTATTTCAACCCTTTCTCTCTCAGCCCCTGGGTTCTCAAAGTGAAGGCCTAAATTCTACACAGGGGCCCTGCAGCCTCACGGCCGCCAGCTTGGATGCTTTGGTTGCCTCCAAGGCCCCAATTTGGAATTATAGCCTACTGATTCAGGCCTCACTGAGGCCTCCTTGGACAAGGGTTTTTTTCCCTGATTGTAACAGCCAAGGTTTGCCTGGGAGGTGGGGGGGAAATTCTCCCAGGTCATCCTTGGAGATTTCCCCTGTGGCATTGATATTTACCTTTACCCTTGGCATAGACCCAAGAATTTTTATTGGGCCTCCTGGTGTCTCAAGCCCTGGTCACTCTTGGCTTGCTGATTTCCACAGTTGTCCCTAGCCTCTGACACTGTACAGTTAACACAGCAAGCCTCACTAGCAGACCGCACTCCACTTTCCGGTGGAAGTCATAGCGGCTGCAAGTAGAACTGGTTTTTTGGATACCACTGGTTCAGTGACCGGGGGGGGGGGTAGGGCAACCTAATTCCAGCCTTTGCCCTACAACCTTATCAGCCAATTGATCCCTTTTCCAGGTGCACCCTCTCGCGCACCTGAAGATTTCATACCAGCATGGAGGATAACACGGCGTCCCAATCCAGAGCCACCTCTCCTTCCTCCTCAGTCCGGAAAAGGCACAGATCTCCTTCCAAAGAGGCCGCTGGTAGGATCGCAACTAAGGTCAGACCCAAGGCTGCTTCTGGGGGGAAAATCTCCAAATTGGCTGAAAAACAGGCCAGCAGGAGACAGCAGGCATTAGAAAAAGAGTTTGCAAAAAAAAAAACCTGGTACCTGCAGCCTAACGGGGGCGCGGATTCTATTCCATCCTCTTTGTAGTCCCCAAGACCTCGGGAGGATGGAGGGCAATCTTAGACCTAAAACACCTGAACCATTATTTGGCATATCGAAGGTTCAAAATGCAGACACTTCAGTTCATTTTAGGCAGCATCCGAAAGGGGAATTTTCTCACTTCAGTGGACTTCACAGAGGTGTACCTCCACATTCCCATCATCCCCAGCCATTGCCGGTTTCTCAGGTTTAGCTACATGGGACACCATTACCAGTACAGGGTACTTCCATTCGGTCTGTCGTCCGCTCCAAGGGTCTTTTCCAAGATCCTGGCAGTTCTTGCGGCACATCTGAGATTGATGCCGGTTCAGGTGCAATGCTACCTGGACAACATCTTAATACAGTTGACCTCCCCGCAGGGGGCTCTGACAGACCTGAGACTGGTGATTGGAGTCTTACAGAGTTACGGCTTTTCGGTCAATTTCAAGAAAAGTCAGACAGTCCCATCGTCCAGATTGCTCCACCTAGGGGCCATTATAGACACGGTAGAGTGTCGGGTTTATCTGTCCCAGGAACGTAGGGACAGTATACGGGACCTGGTTCTCAAGGTCTGCAGAAAAAAGACTCTGTCTCCTTCTGATCTTTCCCGGCTCCTGGGAAAGATGATATTGTGCATCTCGATCGTTCCCTGGGCCAGGTTACACTCGCGGTCCCTTCAGTGGTGTCTGCTCCCCTATCAGAAGCAGGGAACAAACACTTCCACACGAGAGGTAATGATTCCACCACACATCCTGCGTTCCCTCAAATGGTGACTCTCTCCAGTCATGACCAGAGGGTCTCTTTTCAAGGAGCCCAGTCGGCTCACTGTCACGACGGATGCCAGTCTGTTCGGCTGGGGAGCACACTATCAGTCTCAATGGGCCCAAGGAAGGTGGTCTCGGGCGGACCTGAGACACAACATCAATTGGCTGGAACTCAGGTCCATACATCTTGCTTTTTGCCACAGCATAGCGAAACAACATGTACTCATCCTTACGGACAATGTGGCGACGAAGGCCCATGTGAACAGGCAGGGGTCACCCAGTCCCGGGTGCTCCTGGCCGAGGCCAGCTGCTGGGCTCCTGGGCAGAGACCAACCTCGCCTCACTCAGGGCAGACCACAACTCGGGGGAGGCAAACAAGAGGGCAGACTTCCTGAGCAGGTCAACCGTGGACCACTCGGAATGGCGTCTACACCCGAGGCTATTCAAGGAAATCACCCACAGATTTGGTCTTCCCATCATAGATCTGTTTGCCTCCGGGACAAACGCACAACTCCCGCGGTTCCTTTCGTGATTTCCAGTTCAGGAGGCAGAGGATGTAGATGCCCTTCGGGCCCCATGGCCAGACAGTTTATGCCTTTCCCCCCCTTCCTCTCCTCCCAGCGGTCATCCGCAAGTTCCTGCAGGAGAGGGCAGAGGTTTTCCTGATAGCCCCTTTCTGGCCGCGAAGACCTTGGTTCACCGACCCCTTCGGTCTCTCCCAATCGCGTCCTTGGAAAATTCCCCCGGACAGGGCATCACTGATCCAGAGGGACCTGACTCATCCGGACCCTCAGTGGCTCCAGTTAGCCGTTTGACACTTGAATGCAGAATCCTAACCCAGGAGTTCTGTTCACCAGGGGTCATTGACGTAATTCAGGCATCCCGTAGACCGGCGACTAACTGTATCTACGATGCCACGTAGCAGAACTTCTGCCAGTGGTGTTCCACTCATCAACTACCTTTATCGAGATTGACAGTCCCAAACATTCTAGACTATTTACTGGGGGGACTGAATAAGGGATTGGCACCTAATACTTTGCGTAGACAGATGGCGGCCCTTTCTACCTTACTCTCTTGCATAGCTCTCTGGAGCAACACCCCTTGATCCGGTCTTTCCTCAAGGGAGCTACTAATACCAAGCCACCCGTGGTCCACAGGTATCCCACATGGGAATTACCTAGGGTCCTTCAGGCTCTTACCAAGGCTCCCTTTGAGCCCCTCAGTTCATGCGACATGAGGTCCTTATCCCTTAAGGTCGCCTTCTTGCTGTCCATTACTTCGGCCCGGCGTATATCTGAGATGGCGGCTCTCTCAGTCAGGGAGGATCTGTGTGTCTTCCAGGATCGGGTCACCCTTCGCTTAGACCCCACATTTGTTCCCAAAGTTAATTCTCTCTTTCATAGGACCCAGGATATCATCCTTCCTGATTTCTGCCCCAATCCGTCCCATGATCTGGAACGGCAATGGCATTCTCTGGACGTCCAACGGGCTCTTCGTTACTGCATTAAATGGATGACTATCTGCCGTAATTCTGGGGCTCTGTTTGTCTCCTTCCTACCTTCTTCCAAGGGTCGGAAGGTCTCGACCTCCACGATCAGTCGTTGGATAAGAGCTTGCATTGCGGGGGCATACCAGTCCAATTCCTTGCTGATTCCACCCCGGGTTACGGCCCACTCTACACGCAGTGCGGCCACCTCGACGGCCTGGGCCACACAGGCTTCCATCGAGGAGGTATGTAAGGCAGCCACGTGGTCTTCCCCGTCACCGTTCATACGACACTATAAACTGGACAGGTACATATCCGCCAAGGCATCCTTTGGCAGGAGGGTCCTCCAGCAAGTGGTGCCCCGCGACACAGTTCCAAACTTGCCCGCTTCCCTCCTGTAAGGACAGTGGGCTTTGGTATGTCCCATTAGTGGATTATTCATCTCCAGTGCTGGAGAAGGGGTATTGTCTTACCTGAATGCCATTTCTCAGCACGGAGATGGATAATCCACACCCACCCAATTAGGTCCTTAGGCTTAGGGTCTGTTCTGTGAGCCAACACGTCATGCTGTCAGTCAGTAGCTGCATCCTCGTCGAAAACTGGGACAAACAGGCCCAGGACAGGCGTGGCAGGTTTGGCTGACTTGATCTGATTGGGCACAGGATTAAGTTAACCCATTAGTGGATTATCCATCTCCGTGCTGAGAAACAGCGTTCAGGTAAGACAACGCCCCTTCTATTTTGACAGATGACATCTTAACAGAATAACAATTCTAGATGTTAGGATATACCAAAACCAGATCATTACAATTCTTTATTTTTTACCTGTTATTGTTAGGGTATGCAACTATTGTCCTTGTCATCAGACTCTTATTTCAAAGCTGATCTAATGTTTTTTGTATATATTTCATGGCCATAATTCAAGGCAGATTTTAGGAAGTACTTTACTGTTATTCAGTACTGATTTTGTTTATGTTTTTGTTTACACATACTACTGTGGCACTGGTTTTGTAGTGGTTGAACGAACCAACAAATGTTAGTGATCAAATACTGTAAGTTATCCATAGGTGATCTTTTAGTAAATAACAATATTATGAAAAATTTAAGGGTCCTGAAGAATGGAACACTTTGTTATTATTACTTGATTTTTAAGAATTCTTCCACCAGAGGATTTGTAGTTCACTATAATGTTTTGCTGCTTAGAATTATAGCAGAAAAAGTAAAGCAAGTACTTTATACACGGCCCAGAAAGTACATCCATTGTTCAAGCCAAGAGTCTGCTGAACCTGGCTACATCAACATTCTAGAATTGGCAGAATCAATGTGTCGATATGACTTGGATGACATGGATATCTTCTGGCTTCAGGAAGTAAATGAGGAACTTGCTGAAATGGGTGAGAAAGCAAAAGTAATAATCTGTTTAACATTTGATAATCTTAACAAATGTTCTGAAATAAAATATACATACACTGATATTTGGTTCTATCATTCTTTCCCAGTATTATAGGTTTGTAAAATTTAAAAAAAAATACTGGATAACTTCTGGTCTATTGAGTCATCCTTTCAGAGATATTTCCTTACCAGATTCCTCAATGCTTTCAATAATAACAAAACTTCTGTTGTACTGCCTCATTGGAAAAGTTGGGATACATTCGGAGATGTATCTGTGTTGAAAATAATCCACGTTGAATTGTATAGCATAGTGATGACGAACCTTTTAGAGACCGAATGCCCAAACTGCAACCCAAAACCCACTTATGTATTGCCGGGTGCTGGGTGGACGTGGCCCACTGGGTGGGCGTGACTACGGTAGTCACGACAAGACTGGGTGGGCATGGCCAGGGTGGGTGAGGCACCTCGATGTTGCTCCTGGGGAGGGATGCCTGTGAGGGCCAGGCAGGGTTGGGGGAGATCCAGGAGGTCTCTGGCGGGTGGGACGGTGGGCAGGAGGCTCGTCCTGTAGGGCGAGGCAAGGGAGGGGACAGGGCAGGGGTTATGGTTAGGCTGCTGCTGCTTTTTCCCCCAGGACAGAGCATCCTGCCGCTGCTCACGCCCAGTGCCGAAGGTGGAGTTTGGGAGGCAGCAGCAGGGTGTAGTCCAGGTGTGGCCCAGCAGCAGTAGCAAAGCTCGTCCTCCCCACTCAAGCGGCCACTAGCAGCTCGGCTCCATCTGAGTTGAAAACAGAGGCACAGCAGCAGGATTGCTCTCAATAAGGCGGGCACACACGAGCGAGCAACGCACCCGGCTCTTATTGTTTGAGAGCAATTCCGCTGCTGTGCCTCCGCTTTCAACTCGGACGGAGCTGAGGTACCCAAGCTGCTGCACTGGCTGCCTTCCCCTCCCCCCCAAGCAGCGATGATTCCCTCTTCCCAGCCAGGCAGCCACCATCCCCTGACTCTGGCCGGCTGATTGACACAAAACCTCACCACTCTTCTCCTCGGTGGCGGCAGCCTAATGGACCTGAGCAAGCTGCTGGCGGGGCCAGCATGGGGGATGGGGAGAATTTTCACTGCCAGACTCTTTAACTTCTTAAAAGTTTACTTGATGCAGAATGCATATCCTTCCCTTTCTACATCGAGTTAAACAGTCTGGTAGCGAAAATCCATTAGGCTGCCGCTGCCACCTGGACGTCTGACCTGCCCAGCACAAAGGAAGCAAAACGGCCGGCTAGCAAGCCCCGCGTAGAGGTGGTAGAGCACACCCATGCCCAGCAAGCCAAAGGCCATCCTGAGCGGGGAAAGCCGGATCCCACTGGCTCCATGGCCCCCCAGTCCCAGCCAGAATTGCGTGCGCCCCTGTCTCTGCTGGGCATGGACGGCCATGACATCGATGGGGATCCGGCTTTCCCCGCTCAGGGTGGCCTTTTGCTTGCTGGGCATGGGTGTGCACCTCTATGCGGGGCTTGCTAGCCGGCTGCTTTGACTCCTTTGTGCTGGGAGGAGCTGCCACACTGGGCGAAGGCAGCCTGATGGACCTGCGCAAGCTGCTGGCAGCAGTAGCTGTGCCCGTGCCCACAGAAATGGCTCTGATTGCCACCTGTGGCACATGTGCCACAGGTTCGCCACCACATCCAAACAGCAGAAGAAATGGTTTATGACATTTTGTGTCTGTCATAAACTATTGTATGATAATTTTTAGAACATAACATAATTTATAAAATTTGTCAGTTCTGCAGAAGTCATGGGTCCCAGATTTTGGACACATTCTGTAAGTTAGCCCTTATGAGGTACCTTAGTTGAAAATATTTTATCCTGTGATGCACGATTTCACCCAGTTAATAGTTACAGAAAAGATAGTTTAGTAATATATAGATCTACAATTTGTTTTATACATAAATATATTAATATGAATTGTAAAATCATGGTAAGTGCTACTAATAATATACAGGTAATCCCCAAGTTACGAACGTTCACTTAACGCTCGTTCAAAGTTATGTGATGAGCACCCCCTAGTGCTTACAAGCAAGTCCTGAAGTTACGAATATTGCAGCACCATGGCAGTCATTTGCCCTTACAAGCGACCGCAGTAGCTCTACAACATTCACCCTGGTTATTCCCTCCCGACCCCCGCCCCGGGTCTCCCTAGGCACCAGGCCTTCAATACTCACCCCACAAAGATCGAGATCCTTCGCTTTCTTGGCTGCTCCAGGCCTTTGGCTGGTTCATATAGAATGGAGACCTAAAGTAATGCAACATCATGTGAGAACAGTGGGGTGAGATTTCACGCTACTGATCTTGCGTGATTTCATGGTACTTTAGGCCTCTTTTTCTCTGCAACAGAGAACAGAACTGAGGCTGGGGGACGCTTCCATGTACCTCTGGAGGCTAGATCGGGGCTCTAGAGGCCTTTTCTAGGCCGCTGCGGCCCGGATCTGAGACTGGGACATGCTTCCGTGCCCCCTGCAGCCTGATCTGGGCTCCAGAGGCCTTTTCCAGGCTACTGCCACCAGGATTTGAGACCGGGGAACACTTCCACGCCCCCTCTGAGGCCCTATCTGGGCTCCGGAGGCCTTTTCCAGGCCGCTGCCACCCAGATCTAAGGCCAGTGAACGCTTCCGCACCCCTCTGCGGCCCTATCTGGGCTCTGGAGGCCTTTTCCAGGCCACTGCTGCCCGGATTTGAGGCTGGTGAATGCTTCCGCAGCTTTCCCGCGGCCCGATCGGACCTGGAAAATGCCTTCAGAGTCTGGATCGGGCTGTGGCGGGTTGTGGAAGCATTACCCGGCCTTAGATCCAGGTGGCAGTGGCCTGGAAAAGGCCTCCAGAGCCTGGATTGGGCTACAAGAGGGATGCGGAAGTGTCTCCTGGCCTCAGATCTGGGTGGCAGCAGGAACCACAGCAGAGAGGAGATGGATCTTTTCCAGGTGAGTCCAATGCGGCAGGAAGGGAGGGGTATCTTAGTGGGTTGGGGAGGCCTTGGGAGCCTGTTTCATCACTAGATCCTCCATGGCCTTCCCCAACCCTGAGATACCTCATGTTCGCTTAATGAGCCATGTGCGTTTTAACGAGCAAGGGAGTAATCTCATTCAAGATACTATATTCACTCTACGAGTTTTCGAGTTACGAGTGGAGTGGGCAGGTTCCATTACAGGTAGTCCTATATCAGCTAGCTTAAAATTAGTGGAATCCAGTAGAGTACATCATAATTCTTAGCAATCATGTGCTTAACAGCTTATTTCATTAGTTTGGAATTATACAAACTGATATAGTAATGGTTCTGATTCTTGCATCTGTTAGTGACAAGTTATTTTAAAGAGATTGCCTTCTGACTAGAGCTGTATTCACCTGCATTTACATCTGTCACATACTGCCCTTTTCCTCCATTCCTAATTGGACAGGCTATAGTAACAAGGTTTTTGGGACTCAAGGCAGTATTATAAGGCACAATAAGATTTGTATATGAGAGTCATCTGTCTTTATACAACCAGAATGTAAGCTTGCTGAGCACTTTTTTTAAAGTGGAGTTTAGAAAATACTTGAACTATTATTTTATTATTATTTACATGAAGTTTCTTAGTTTATTGATAGGAGGCATAGAACAATGAATTATCTCTTATCAGGTCAGGATTACAAATCAAAAAAGAAAGAAAATATGAATATTGTGTAATTTTTGGAGGAAGGTATTTGGCCCAAGATAGAACTGCTTTGTCTTCTACCTCCTTTTTTTTTTTTTGAAAAAAAAATCTTGCCCTAATATCATATCTTCGTCATTATTCTTGGCATTGTGGTTTTTCACCTTTCTTCCCATGGTTATGGTGGACAACAACTAATTCTACAAACAAAAACCACTCTGATAAGCCAAGTTAAAGTGAAATCAGCATCATGTGTGATGCTAAATGGAAATTATACTTTGAAAATGAAAGATTTGAAGAGACATAATTGGGGCACTATTCAGTGTAGCAATTTTAATGGTTATTTTTACCATTCGGCAGGATATGGACAGCTTGATGAAAATACCATGGAGAAATTGGTAGAAGTCCTGGAACGTCACTGTCATGAGAATATGAACCATGCCATTGAAACAGAGGAAGGGCTTGGTATAGAATATGATGAAGATGTAATCTGTGATGTATGCCGATCTCCTGATAGTGAAGATGGAAATGATATGGTGTTTTGTGATAAATGTAACATCTGTGTGCATCAGGTTTGTTAGGTTTAATTCTTTGCCAATATGAATGCAACATTCAGCCTTTTCTTAAGAGTAAGGACTTTTAAGTGTTTTTTTTAAATATGCTAAGAATAAGGAAATGAAATTTTGTTATGTAATCAGATGACTATTAAGTATAATAGAATCTGTACACTATAAGCTCTGTTGTATCAGTAGTTTTGGACAGTTAGTGGTAACACTAGCAGAACATTGTATCAATAATATATAGAAAATATTACTGAGTACCAAAATGTACTCTGATGAAACATGCCATCAGGAAATATCCCTGATAGAGAACAAAAGAAAATAATAGCAATAAAAGGAAAAGACTCCAGGGATCCAAAATTTATCATAGAAAATATAAACATTATTATGAAGCAAACGGAAAATGTGAACAATAGCATGAACGAAGTGAATGAAAACTTACAGTAAATCATTGATGTAAATTGTCATAAAAGAAGGAATGTTATGACAAAATTTTAGAACTAGGGGAAGAATCACATTTTAAAAAAAGTGAAAATATTAAAAAATGTGTCATAAGTCAGGAGAAAAAATTGAAATGCAAAGAAAAATTGATAAGTGATAGACATAGTGAAACTGAAATATTGGAAGCTAAATATATGCATTAAAAAGAAATGAAATTACAGTATACACAAACTATGAATATATTATATACCTGGAAATATACCTGGAACAACTTATTGTATTGTATTTGTTTGTTTAGCTGATTTACATAGGTTACATTTGGGACATTTTACAATAAAATAGATAAAACACATATAATTAAAAAAAATAGAAACCCATAGCAGCTGCCAGTAACATAACCAAAACCAGCTCCCTCGCATACCTGGGACTCCATATTGAGACACAGACCCAACTTTTCAAGGCCTTACAAAGGCAGGCACTATAGCAGAAAAGGCTTGCCTGGGCTCCACCAGCTGTTATTCCTCAGCTGCTGGTACCCAGAGCATGCTTCTTGCAAGATTGAGTAAGTAACCCAGTCCCAAGCCATACAGGTCTTTAAACATAACTACCAGCACCTTGAGCTGTACCTGGGCACACTGGAAGCCAATTCAGTTGTGGCGCAGTGGTGGTACATTTGTTGAATAACTGGCACCATTAACAAGGACAGCCCCATATAGAGCATGTTGCAGTAGTATGGTACAGTCCCCCAGTACATCATGATATTATAATTATCTAAACATGGATATACCTTTCATGTACAATATATAGTGGAGTAAATGCAAACAATTTAAAGAATAAAAGGCGTAGGATCTGATTATACTGTATATGCAAAAATATTGAATATTTATTCAATTTATATGCCACCTATCTCACTATAGAGTGGCTCAATAAGATTGCAAATTAATAAAATTGTGATAGACACTTTAAAAATTCAACGTATTGCACAATACATGAACTATGGATGAGTAGCTAATATCTATGTTTGCTGTCTAAAACAAACAGCATAAAGATGTAATCAATCTCTGTGATAACTTTGGTGAGTCATGTTTTTAAAATGTTCTTGCAAACAAACGAGAGGATTTTTCAGAAATGTGAAACTGTTTTGAGCATAGCATAACTTGGATACAGGAATGTATTAGGTAGCAGGAATGTTATTTTAAGGATATGAAAACTAGTAAAACATTGTAGAGATATGAAAGTGGATTTTTATGTATATTGAGGATTGTATGAAATACATTATATTTAGTGGAATTAAATATATTGAAAAATGCAGGGTTGGTGGTAGAGACATATGCATCATTATGAATTTATACTAGAAACAGCAGCTTTTAAAATTGAAGAAAAAGAAGAAAATTATTTCAGATATTATGTGTGCTAAGAATGTGCATTACCATTGTTGATCTTTAAATATAGTACATTCTGAAGTTATTTTCAAAGACTCTTCAGAAGCATGACAAGAAATACAGTAATACTTTATTCAGATATTGTTTTCTTAGTAAATATTGAGCAATGTTTGCACATGTTAATCAAATTTTGTGAACTAAATATAAATCAGAAGAAAATAAAAGTAATTATTATAAATAAAATCTCTGAACTAAGTATTACTGTACTGTATGCATATATGAAATCACATACAGAGGGTACAATGTATAAAATATAAAGATGATCACCATCCTAGCAAAAAAAATCTACATCCATGGTTTGGCAAAAGTACAGTTTTTGGACAATAACATCAAATAACAAACAGCATTGATTATTGCTGACTGTTTCAGCAGGAGATGGGACTAAATGAAGTAAAAGTGATAAAGCATGTAAATCCAACTTTCAGTTACATAAATAGAACTGCTGGTTTCAATCACTGGAAGTAATAATTTCATCTTTGTGCAAATTATCTCAGTTTAGGTGCAGTCTACAGTTCAGGTCATCATATGAGGGAAAAGAAGTATTAAACTTGAGTCAAATGGCTGTTCCTCACATCCTTGGGAATATACTTTTTTTCTATCCTTGAATGGGTAGAAAGTATGCTGATGCAGAAACATCTTACCTTAATATTCCCCACAACTTAACTTTTGCTGTACCTTCGACTGGATGGTCCACCGAATTAAAAATTCTTTCCCTGTCATATAGCATCCTTACGTTGTCTGTCCACCAATCACATTCCAGAGTGTATGGCAGAGGAATGTACAAATGTTCATTTGCCATTTGCCCTATTTTACTATTAGTCACTCACTACATTAGCAATGCTACTTTTAAAAAGCATTACATGATTTCCAGGCCCCAGGAGAAGGGTCAAGTGAAAAGAGTCACAGAAGACATTCTTTGGAAATCAGCAGTAGAGTACTTCTCTGTCTTGCTTTTAGCTCTTGCCAGAAGTTGAGATCTGAACAGCAGTTATTTCTTCCTGTGAATATCAGGCAAGATGAATACAGTCCCCAACTGGGTCAGACGTAAAAAGACAAGATTTTGTCTTTTTAGTATTGGAGAGAAGTCTCTGAATGCCTCTTCTACGTATGTGCTTTGGGAAATAATCCAGGATTTCTGAATAGATGTGCCTGGGTTTGTACTGTGTATATTGATGGGCATTCAGATCTTGATTGCAGCCAATGTAATGGTTAATCTTGCGCTTATCATAGAGAGAAGAGAAGAGTATTTCTGAATGCGTCTTGGCTGAACATATGTCTGTATTCAAGTGGAGGCTGGGCAGCCATCTCTTGGAGAAAGTTTAAATTAATTCTTACATTGAATAAGGAATTAGATTTCCAGGTCTGATTTTATTAATATTTTTAAGAATTCATAAAGTTATTAAGGAAAGTTATCTTTTGAAAGGTCTATGAACAATGGGAAAGAAATAGGACAGAAAGCAATGAGTTTCTAAACTTCATAGAATGATCCTGGTTAATATACTACCGTAGAACACTCATGAAAAGAATTCATTTTTTAAATTTATGCTTGGCCAAGAGTGCCCACTAGTGGATAAAAGTAGAACATTTCAGATGCAATTACCTGTATACAGTCTTTTTGAAATTCTTTACTCCTAAGATCAATTAGAGCAGAGGTTCCCAACCCCTGGGCCGCGCCAGCAGCGGATGAGTGTGCGTACACGTGCAGCCCCACTCAACGAGCAGAGGGTGCTCACACAAAGCTGTACACGGATGCCTGCCCCTTGCACAAAACCATCCCTCTCTCTCATGCTGGGCCGTCAACCCAAAAGGTTGGGGAACGCTGAATTATAGCACTTTCCCAGGTTATTTTATAAATGGTGTAAAAATTTAAAAATCATCCATAGGTACCATAAAAAGTCCTTTCCTAAATCAATAATACTTACAAAAGGAATCATTAGTTTATATTTTGTAGTCTATTCCTTGTTTGTATGTATTTATATTGAAAAAAGGGACTGGTAGTGAAGAAAAATTGGTACCCAAGTTCCATTCTGAGAAGCCACACCTATGTTCTTTATGGATATTTCATTTTTATCACTAAGAATAAAATAAAATATAATTTATTAATGAAAAAGTGATTTTTTTTCCTGATCATTGTGTTTCTGCCTTGAAAATAAGTGTGTAAAAATATGCTGTGATTAAAACAGATAAAGGTAAATAATATAAAGTATACTTCTTTCTTATAGAAAACAGTGTTTTCTTTTTTATCTCCAGGCATGCTATGGCATCCTAAAAGTTCCTGAGGGGAGTTGGCTTTGCCGTACTTGTGTTTTAGGTATACATCCTCAGTGTCTCTTGTGTCCAAAGAGGGGTGGAGCTATGAAAGCTACAAGAACGGGTACTAAGTGGGCACATGTGAGTTGTGCTCTCTGGATTCCAGAGGTATGACTATACTAATTACATGCTGTCTTTTCATCTACACTGTTTATATGTAAGGAAAAGATTCTGTGATACAAGAAGCATAGTTTAATAACAACAACAATAATGATAATGATATGATGATGATAATATTGGAAGGGATCTTGGAGGTCATCTAGTCCATGCCTCTACTCAGGCAGGAAACCCTATACCATTTCAGACAAATGGCTGTTCAGTCTCTTCTTAAAAACTTCCAGTGTTGGAGCATTCACAGTTTGTGGAGGCAGGTTGTTCCACTGATTAATTGTTCAAACTGTCAGGAAATTTCTCCTTAGTTCTAGGTTGCTTCTCTCTTTGGTTAGTTTCTATCCATTGCTTCTTGTCATGCCTCCAGGTGTTTTGGAGAATAGCTTGACTCCCTCTTTTTTGTGGCAGCCCCTGAGATATTGGAACACTGCTATCATGTCACCCCTAATCCTTCTCTTCATTAAACTAGACATACCCAATTCAAGCAACCGTTCCTTATATGTTTTAGCCTCCAGTCCCCTAATCATCTTTGTTCCTCTTCTCTGTACTCTTTCTAGAGTCTCAACATCTTCTTTACATTGTGGTAACCAAAACTGGATGCAGTATTCCAAGTATTCCAGGTGTGGCCTTACCAAGGCATTGTAAAGTGGTATTAACACTTCATGTGATCTTGATTCTGTCCCTCTGTTAATGCAGCCTAGCACTGTGTTGGCTTTTTTGGCAGCTGCAGCACACTGCTGGCTCATATTTAAGTGATTGTCCACTAGGACTCCGAGATCCCTCTCACAGTTACTACTATTGAGCAAGGCACCACCTATACTGTACCTGTGCATTTGGTTTTTCTTGTCTAAATGTAGAACCTTACTTTTTTCACCATTGAATTTCATTTTGTTAGATGGTGCCCAATGTTCAAGTCTGTCAAGATCCTCTGTATCTTAAGCCTATCTTCTGGAGTTTTGGCTATTCCTGCAAGCTTGGTGTCGTCTACAAATTTGATGAGTTCCCCATCTATCCCCTCATCCAAATCATTAATGAAGATGTTGAAGAGCACTGGGCCCAGGGCAGAGCTCTGGGGCACCCCATTACACACTTTCCTCCCTGTAGGTGCAGTTTTATTGAGGACCACACACTAAGTACAGCCAGTCAGACAGCTACAAATCCATCCGGTGGTGATGCTGTCTTACCCACATTTTTCTATCTTATCAAGTAGTAGGTTGTGGTTTACTTTATCAAATGCCTTATTGAAGTCCAAGTAAATTATACCCACAGCATTCCTCTGGTCCACTAATTTTGTCACTTGGTCAAAGAATGCAATATGATTTGTCTGGCATGATCTGTTTTTGACAAACCCATGTTGGCTTTTGGTAATGCTTTTGTTTGCCTCTAGGTGTTTGCTGATTCATTGTTTGATTATCTTTTCCATAATCTTTCCAGGTATTGAGGTCAGGCTGATAGTTCTGTAGTTTCCTGGATCCATTTTTTTCCCTTTTTGAAGATGGGAACTACATCAGCTCTTTTCCAGTCCTCTGGTAGTTCCCCAGTGCTCCAGGATCTTTGAAAGATATATAGTTCAGTGGTTCTGAGATCACATCTGCCAGTTCCTTCAGAACCTTGGGGTGTAATCCATCTGGTCCTGGTGATTTGAACTCGTCTAGGGCGGACAGGTGCTCACTTATCATTTTTTACCTATCTTAACTTGTGTTTCTAATCTGTTTTTTACGGTACTGTTTCTGATAGGTTGGACTGTTTTTTTCCCTTTGTGTAAAGATGGATGCAAAAAACGAGTTAACGAGTTCTTTTTTTTCATTTTTAATATTCTGTAGGGCAGGAAGAAACAACAATATAAGCTAACAGCAGAGAAAAATATATCTTAATATTCAACCAGAGCAATTTATCAAAAGAAGAGTTATTAATGTAACTTACATAAAACTTATAAAATCTTTCCAGATACTGTAAAAAAAACCCAAGAAGTTAGTATTATTGGCAATGACTATTATTGGTAATTTTTTTCATAAGAGCTATTGGCCATATTTTAGTGCACTAATTCAGCGGTTCTCAACCTGTGGGTCATGACCCTTTTGGGGGTCGCACGAGCCTTTCACAGGGGTCGCCTAAGACCATCGGAAAACACATATTTCTGATGGTCTTAGGCAGGGCTTGTCAACTGCCTTCTCTCCCTCTCCCTCTCCCTCTCCCCCTCCACTCCACCTCACTTGTTTGTGGAAAATATGCTGCTTGGCGGCAGTCTGCACGAACTCTACCAAATGTGCCCTGCAGGGGGTGCATGAAGAGTGCAGGCGCAGAGCAAGGCCCCGCCCTCCCAGGGACTCATTGTGCAGCAACCGGATTGACTTCTTTTCGTGCACGCAGGTCAGTGAAGGGGAGGCTGCCACAGCACCCAACTCCTGCGCCCATCAGCTGGTGACCCCCGAACCTGCGCTTGTCAGCCGGGAGGTCTGGCGACGGCCGCCGATCTCCTTTGCCACCCCGCCTGTCCTTGACTCCTCCGCCCATTCATGTCGAGCCCACCGGGGCTTGACAGGGAAAGAGGGAGGGAAGGAGGAACGGACTCCTCCTCCTCCTCTCTTAAGCTTCAAAGCACGGTCGGCTTCCCAAGGACGCCACAATCCTCATGAAAGTGGGGGAGAAACAAAGGGGGGCGAGAAAACTTGCGGTGGGCTCGAAGGAGCACCTGTCAGTGTTGGTGATGAGAAATTCCCCACAAACCCAGGGAAGGGGTGGAGAAAAGGAGCCCCCTTTGGGAGGAAACCGCCACCTTCTCCTTGGCTTTGTGCTCTTCTGTTTCTTGGCAGTCGGGCTGCCAAGCCTCTGCTGGCTGGAACTTCCTTTCCTTCCCTCCCTCTTGGTCTCTTCCTCCTTCCCTCCCTCTCCCATTGTCCCTTCCTTCCTTCCTTCCCTTCGCCTCCCTCTTTGTCCCTCCTTCCCTCCCTCTCCCCTTGTCCCTTCCTTCCTTCCTTCCTTCCTTCCTTCCTTCCTTCCCTTCACCTCCCTCTTTGTCCCTCCTTCTCTCCCTCTTTCCCCTTGTCCCTTCCGTCCTTCCTTCCTTCCCTCTTGTCCAGGATCAGGGTGAACCTCTACAGCTGATCCGTGCCTTTGCAGAGCAGCCAAGAAGCAGGTCAGCTGTAGCAGCTCTGCTTGGCTCCTGCCCAGCAAACTTACTCGAGCTTTGCTAGAAAAGATGCCGCTTGCTAATTTAGCAGAAGCGCGAATCAGCTGTAGCCCGGCGCTGATCCTGGGGCTTCTGATAACTTAGCAAGTAGCTTGTTTTCTGGCGAAGCTGAGCAAGTGAGCTGGGCGGAGCTCTCCTCTGCCTCTGGCAGCCTGTCCCCCTCCCCTTGTCCCTTCCTGGGCACGGAGGGGGGGAGGAAGGAAGGGACGAAGAGGGAGGGAAGTAAGGGACAATGAGAGAGGGAAGGAAGGAAGGAACAATGGAAGGGAGGGAAGGAAGGAAGGGACAAAGGGAAGGAAGGAAGGAAGGGAGTAAGAAGGAGGGGAAGAAAAGGAAGGAAAGAAGGAAGGAAGGGACAATGGGAGAGGGAGGGAAGGAGGAAGAGACTAAGAAGGAGGTGAAGGAAAGGAAGGAAAGAAGGAAGGGACAATGGGAGAGAGGGAGGGAAGGAAGGCAGGCACCCACCCCAGTCCCATCCCAGAGACCCACAGATTCTCCCCCACAGGCACTCTGCAACCTGACTGATCAGCTGGCCACACCCCCTGGCCATTGATCACGTGACCCTGGGACACTGTGAACGTCATAAGTATGAATCATTGTCAAGCATCCAAATGTAAATCACATGACCCTGGGGATGCTGCAACAATCATAAGTGTAAAAAATGATCATAATTCACTTTTTCAGTGCTGTTGTAACTTCAAACAGTCATTTATCGAATTGTTGTTAAGTTGAGGACTACCTATACTTTCCCATTTTTTCCTCTCTTTTTTTTGGTCAAGTTTTTGATATCCCCCGGCCAGCTGGATGGGGGATTGGGGGTCACCACAACATGAGGAACTGTATTAAAGGGTCGCGGCATTAGGAAGGTTGAGAACCACTGCACTAATTACTCAGTGAAAGTTTATCTAGAAAGTTCCAGTTTTGAGCAATTCTTTGATGCTTTTGCATTAAAGTCTGCAATCTCCTGAATGCTAAAGATTGTTCTTTATTTATACCTACATTGATATTTAAATCTTTTGCTAGAAAAAAACTCTCCCAGGCTAATTTTAAGATTTATAACCCCGACTGTTGAGCTTCTTTTTAATAAAAGTAAATCTTTCCTCTCTTTTTTAATCTTTTCTACTTTATTAGGATGGCTACCCTTCTTGTCTTACTAGTTCCTTCTGGAAGAAATTTCCTTCCAATATATTTATCCTAATGTCTTCTGAAATATATTTACTGTAAGATAACAACAGTTAAATTGAAGAATTTTTAGTATTTATTAATTCTACTATTTATTGAATCAGCCTATCCCCTAACATTTAATGAAACCATCCTATTGTTCTCCCATTATACTTCTGGCATTCTTGTTTTCTTTATCATTCCTAGAAAACGAATTACTGATGAAACCCCAACTATCCTACTCTGACTAGCTACCCTTTTTGTCCCCTATTCTTTCACAGCTTCCCCCAGTTTCCTTCTCCACTTACTCCTCTCACCCTCACTATCCAAAACACAAGTGAATAGAGTTCATAGTTGATGAATTAGATCCTCTAACTAGTTTAGGTGAGTGCTACGTGAAGCTCTCACCTCTCACCTCTTTCTTCCCAACTCTTTATTTTAACTTCCAACTAATCTTTATTTTAACTTCTAAATAATACTTTGCTATCCTCTCTATTTTATCTTGAGTATTTCCCAACTAATATAAATAATATCAAACATTTTTGTTGCAAACAGCAACCAACTTATTATGAGTGTTATAAACTGAATTATTCCATTGTCATATCTTCTCAAGTTATAAAAATCTTTTAAATCTCACAGCTTGTTAGTTATTAATTCGCTATGAAGAATTATTTAGGTTTATTAAGACTGTTTAATCTCTGGAGTATAAAAATAATCTGTTTTCCTTGTGATTAAAATCCAATTGGCATGAAAGTGACCTCCCCATTTATCTTATTTTTCTTTTGAGTAATTCTTCTGTTAGAGGTTTGAAGGCCTTTGTTCTTTGTAGTGTGACAAGACTGTTATCTTGGAAAAATAACAGTTTATTTCCATTGTAATTTATCTTTTTTAGTCCTCAAGCTTTTTACCTTATTACAACTCTTACAATTATATCTCTTGGTTTTTGTAATTTGATTATCTCTTGGTTTTTGTAATTTGATTGGACTTGTGAGAGGATATGGGGCATTTTCTTCTTTCTCCATCACCATTTCTTTACTACTTTACTACTAGTTCAGGGTGCTGACTCAGCTGTCTTTGATTCATAGCTTTAATTCCTTTACCATGTTGAGGATTGCCCTCCTTAGACATCTTTTTTATTATTAATATGCCCAGTTAGTTGGACGTTAGTTAAATGTAATTGGCAGACATCAGCAAAAAGCTGGGTCAGGATGAGTGCAGCTGGTTCACCTTAAGGTCTTCTCCAGGGGCTAGCCACACCCAACCAACCTAGTCTTTTGTTGGACACATGTGATGCTCAAAACCTCAACTTCCTTTATAAGCCATGGTACACCCAGTGAGCCATAGTGATGAAAATCTGAAGTGCAGGTGATATCATGATACAAATCTCATCCTTGGATACTTTCAATTTGATGCTAGTATGGAAATTGTGCTATTTGTATCATGATTATTATTCCATCAGTTCCCTCTTGTGGCTGTTTATATAATATTTATTAATCAGTTCTATTCAGAGCAAAAAAGCTATAGTATTTTATTATATTTTTACTGTATTAGCTATCCTGAGAACCTTGTCAGAAATTAATTAATTTCATTTTAATTTATTAGTATTTTCAGCCTCCATTTATAAACTTATCCCAGTACCTTTACTACTGTGGCTTAAATGTTTTGCTTGTTTTGCAAAATGCTAAAGTAGAAAAATATAGTAGTTTTGGATGTTTTCCATTGTAGGTAAGCATTGCTTGTCCAGAAAGGATGGAACCGATTACAAAAGTGTCTCACATTCCTCCAAGTAGATGGGCTTTAGTTTGCAGTTTATGCAAAGTGAAAACTGGTGCTTGTATCCAGGTATGTGCTGATTTCTATGCTGTAATCCTTGAGCTTAAAGAATTGAAATGGTTCACTAGCAAGCATATCTCATTCTGATTGGTATCAAATATTTTTCTCATAATATGAGGAAATAATACAGATTTAGCAGTCGCTTTGTTCTTTGGGAAAAGAAAGTGGACATTAAACAAATTAGTTAGGCATTCGTAGGATTGTGGAGGGTTTCCAATTTGATAGGGAAAAAAGAGATTTGGCATGTGTGTGGGTACATATGTTCACTGTTGGTACATGGTTTTTTCTGGGAGTTGTGGGTCACATACAGAAAAACATGCAACTTCTTTAAGGAGATAATTTGCTTAAAAATTCTGTTCAAATCTTGAACTGTTACTAACTGTTAGTGTGTCAGAAAGCGATTAATTGTTTAGAATGATCTAGTTTTGGGGGGCAATTTAGGAGGAAGTCCAGAAGTGGTCAAGTGCATTACTGGAAGCAGTGTTTCTTGATTTTTTTCTGTGATAGGAAGCATGGGCCACTATAATTATGAAAGCTTTATTAAGGGGATTTTCATGTCTGTTCTGTTGATGCTTGATTTGTTTTCATTCAACAGTGCTCTGTGAAGAGCTGTATCACTGCCTTTCATGTCACATGTGCCTTTGAGCATAGCTTAGAAATGAAAACAATCCTGGATGATGGTGATGAAGTCAAGTTCAAGTCATATTGTCTAAAGCATAGCAAAACCAAGCAAAATTTGATACTTGATACAGAGAACCTCAAGAGCACAGTAGACCAGAAGCAAACTGAGAGTGAGAAAACCAGTTTGCGTGCTCAGAAACTTCAAGAACTGGAGGAAGAGTTCTACTCACTTGTGAGAATAGATGATGTTGCAGCAGAACTGGGGCTTCCGAAGCTCACTGTGGACTTGACCTTTAATTACTGGAAATTAAAAAGGAAGAGTAACTTTAATAAACCATTATTTCCTCCCAAGGAGGATGAAGAAAATGGCTTGATTCAGCCAAAAGAAGATAGTATTCATACTCGAATGAGGATGTTTATGCATTTGAGACAGGATTTAGAGAGGGTAAGTAGTTGATGCTTTTATAAAGGAAGCTGTTTGCAATAAGAAAAAAAAATCTGTACTGGAGAATGAGGGATAGAGTAATAATTAAAATGGAAGATACTTTAAGAAAATCTTAAAGGTTGGGAAAAACTGCATCATTGATGAGATTTTTACTTCCCTTTTAACTCTCATTTTAGAAACTGCCTCCAATAAACAAGGAAGGGACTAATCTGGTTCTCAAACATGGTCACTGATAATCTTTTTATTGTGGACATTTCATGTATCCAAAAGAATGATTTGTGAATGGATAGTAAAATGGGACTAGAGTTATAAAGAGGAATATTTTGAAAAATTTGAGTAATTTAAATGGATTATAAAGAAAGTGCTCTGGAGAACATAAGACTATACAATATTAACTGCAAGATAAACTGCAAAGTTCATAAATGAAAGTTATCTTCCTGAGATCCGATATTCCTCTGTAACCAGATGGGTGTCTATTTTTGATTCCTGAAAATCAAAAGAGATTATTGTCAGGTGAAGCAATTACTTTTGTGCATGGTTAATTACAATTTGAATTCTAAAAAGAATTGTTTTAAGCAAAGATACTTAAATATAATTTGAATCTTTAGATTCCATTTTGGTAAATAATTTTAAGTATACAGATATAAATCTTTTGTCAAGGAATTTATCCTTAATGGTTTAAAAAAATATTTTGCAAGCTTTTTCAGGTGCTTGATTTTGTGTTTTCTGTAGGTAAGGAATCTTTGCTACATGGTAAGCAGAAGAGAAAAAATAAAACTTTCTCATAGCAAAGCACATGAACAGATCTTCAATTTACAAGTCCAACTTATTAATCAGGAAATTGCTGCAGGTAATGAATGCATAACAGACATTTTCTATATATTCATATCTCTCTCCACCTTTGAAAACCCTATTTTCACTGGACAGTAATCTTAAAATTCCTTTTCATGAGTTATATAATACTTATATGCTATAGTTCAATTTATGTGATTGTTTATATTACATTCACTGTGCAAATAACTCTGAATAACTATAGAATATACTAGAATGTGGGAATAGATATCTGGTGAAGCTTTGTTTCAGAGAGAATCTGTCTAGGATTGCACATCAGATATGGAATCATCCCTTTTCTCTGTATCCTACCTTCTATTGTTTTTCTGAGGCCTGGCCCCAATTATTCCTTCAAATTAATATTTTTATTCAAAGGTTATCCAAATCTATATTCTTCTTTTGCAAAATTACCCTCAGGTATGTCTAGTTTAATGAAGAGAAGGATTAGGGGTGACATGATAGCAGTGTTCCAATATCTCAGGGGTTGCCACAAAGAAGAGGGAGTCAAGCTATTCTCCAAAGCACCTGAAGGCAGGACAAGAAGCAACGGATGGAAACTAATCAGAGAGAGAAGCAAGAAATAAGGAGAAATTTCCTGACAGAACAATTAATCAGTGCCTCCAGGAACTGTGAATGCTCCAACACTAAAAAATTTTAAGAAGAGACTGGACGACCATTTGTCTGAAATGGTATAGGGTTTCCTGCCTGAGCAGGGGGTTGGACTAGAAGACTTCAAAGGTCCCTTCCAACACTTCTACTGCTATTACTATAAATAATAATAATATAGTGGAGCAAAAAGATCATGGTCAGATCAGTCCTTGATATCTCTGAGGCTCTTTTACATCACCCCCATTCGAGCAGTCTGCCTTGGAGACTGCTGGACCCAAATGGGTCCCAGAAGGAACTGAGGGATATCCCTAAGAATTTGCTGCAAGTCCTGCCGAAGCCTTAGTAATAGCCTGAAACCAAAAGACTGCTGAGACTCTGAACATGATTGCGCCTATGTCAGTGATGGCGAACCTTTTAGAGACTAAGTGCCCAAACTGCAACCCAAAACCCACTTACGTATCGTTGGGTGCCAGGTGGGCGTGGCCATTGGGTGGGCTTGGCCCATTGGGTGAGCGTGGCTGCGGTAGTAATGGCAGACTGGGTGGGATTAAAAAGTTCAATCAATCAATTCCAACTTTGTAAGATCTTTTTTTCCTGTGAGAAGTTGAAATTGATTGATTGAACCTTTTTTTTTTTTGTTTGTACATGGTGGTGGAGGCCTAAAGTGAAAAGGTTTTATAAAACCCAGCTGAAGGCCTAGGACTGGGGCGATGGTGCATGTGCCCACAGAGAGGGCTCTGTGTGCCACCTGTGGCACTCTTGACC
The DNA here is from genome assembly GCA_034064705.1 of Bothrops alternatus. Classification (NCBI taxonomy): domain Eukaryota; kingdom Metazoa; phylum Chordata; class Lepidosauria; order Squamata; family Viperidae; genus Bothrops; species Bothrops alternatus. The sequence goes on from JARGCV010000112.1 coordinate 27,164,937, forward strand.
CTTTGCATCGGTCATTCTCTATGGTTCATAAAGGAATTGAGGGTTCTGAAATGGGTTAAGAGATGCTTAGAGTGCCACTAGAGAAAAATGAATGATGACTCAAACTGGACACGACTTAGAGAACTATTAAGGCCTGTCTCATAAAACAACACTAGTTGTCCACTCTTTTTTTAAAAGTATTTTATTAGTTTTCCATCATTGCAATTCATTAGTGCTTAATGAATGTGTTGTCTGGGTTGATTTTTGCTTAGTCATAAAAGTTAAGTTCTTACTCTCTATCTCGTTTTTCCAACCAGTGATAAAATAATTTCTATGTTTGAAAGTATTCTGTAGCTTCTTTTTCTTTGATTCTCAATGTAAGTCTATCCGCACAGTCTAATATTTTCTTTACTGCTTCCTCCGATGGTGTTATCTCGTTTTTTCAGTGCTGCGCAAATACCATCCTCGCTGCTGTTAATACATGTAGTGTTAAATATACATTTTGTTCATCCATTTTATTTTTATTATGCCTAATTAAAAAAATCAGGTTTAAAATCTACAATTTTTTTGCTTTAACACACATCCACCACAAGTGATAATATATACCGGGATTTTGATTACATTCCCAACATTTACTAGACATATTTTTAAACATTTTTGCTAATTCAACAGGTGAAAAATGCCATCTATAGAACATTTTATAAAAGTTTTCTTTATATGAAATAGCCATTGTCAGCTTATAATTTCTTTCCCAAAGATTTTGCCTTTTTTCTAATTCTATATTATATCCAAAAAAATTTGCCCATATAATTATTGTTTCTTTCACTTGTTCGTCTTCAATTTTAAATTCAATAACAAATTATACGATTTTTTAAATCATTTTTTCATCAGAAGTCAACACCTGATCAAACATTGTCTGATCTTTATAAAAAGCATATGTTTTAACATCTTGTCATACCTCGATTGCATTTGCAATTGGGGCCACCATGATAAGTCAATGCCCTGGTCTTCTAGCTCTAGTTTAGATTTTAATTTCCCATTTGTATTCAGAATATCCTTATATGTTAATTTTTTTTCAAATTTAATTAAGTTTGGGTGAGCAAAAGATTCCATCGCTCATAGCCATCCTGGGATTTTCATATAAATTTTTGATTTTATCTTTTCCCATACAGATAATAATGCGTTTCTTATGCAATGGTTTTGAAAATCTTTATGGGTTTTATTTTTTTCATACCATAAAAATGTGTGCCACCCAAGTTCTGAGTCATGTCCTTCTAAATATAACAACCTTTTGTTTCTGAGGGTTATCTATTATTTTAGCCATGCACATGCTTGGTAGTATAGGACCCAATCTTGTAGTCCAAATCCTCCATTTTCTTTGGCTTCTTGTAGCATTTTCAGTTTAATTCTGGCTTTCCTTCCTTGCCAAATAAATTTTAAGATCAATCTATTCAAATCATCAAAAAACTTTTTTTCTATTTTTATAGGTACTGTTTGGAATAAAAAAAAGAGTTTTGGTAAAATATTCATTTTCACAGTATCTATTCTTCCTAGCACTGGTAATGGAAGGTTTTTCCATTTTTCCAAGTCTATTTTTATTTGACTTAGTAATTTTATGTAATTATCTTCTTTTATCATTGCACATCTTGCTGTTAAGTATATTCTCCAGCATGATGGATGTAGAATCCACTGGTGGGTAATTTCAACCTTCCTGCTCAGATGAGACTAAGTCAGAGCTTTAGCCAGACCTCCCTCTGGGCGTGTCTCCCCAGTTTTTGACTTAGTCTCAGCTCAGTAGGGCGCAAATCTTTTGGCTCCTTAGTTAGACTAGGTTAATCAAAACTTTAATTGGATTTATTCAAATTCTAAATTTCTCAAATTGAGGTATTCCTTCTCTTTGTCGGATTTGGACTTAATTGGCAAAATAGTTGAACAGGATTCAGCCCTTTTGTTGAGTTTTGAGCCTGATAGGCTTCTGTGCGAAGGCTGCAGGCCTTGCTCGGGTGGAGCTTCCAGCCCGACCGATCGGAAATCAGCAGGACCGCGATTCAGCCGACCAGCTGGCTAGCGGCAAACGGAGGCTTCTCAAGTGCAGACGTCGGAGGTTTCTTTCCATTACCAAGCTCCATCGAAGCCACGAGGCTTTTTCCTGCAGCTATAACCGGATCGCAGCGGAGGCTGCGCAGCAAACAGCAAGTGCCTTTTGCGAACAGGGGGAAGAGGGCTCATTCCTGTTAATCGGATTCTTAACAATTTCCTTTGACTGGTGCCTGATGATTTCTCATTCCCATTGCTTTTTGGCCATCGTCATTCTCAGAGGCACGGAAAGAGCGCAGCTGCCATTTTGACCACGTAGTCATAACGCGGCCGCCATTTTGAGAGGCCACAGGGCGGACGCCATATTGTTGGGACTTAGTGTTCCTCATAACGACTTTGAGGCCTGGTTTTCTATATTGTCTCGGCCTGCTGTGTCAGGCCTGCACCAGGGGGATAAAGCATTTTATATCAGTTCACAGAAATGTTGTGAAAGGGATACTTGGGTGTTATCCCCGAATTTATGAGGGATTGCCGTGTTGTATGCGTATTATTGTGTTAACTATTCATTGAGGAACAGGTTTAAATTCTGTAATACCTGTGTAAGCGGAGCGAAGGGGCAACCTTTCTGACCACCTGTTGCAATTAGTTAGTGGCCTTTTGCCACAGGGCCTAAACAGGCAGCTCTAGAAATAATATAATAATAATAATAAACTTTATTACGGTCATAGACCAGCAATAGCCATCACTTTTTACACTATGTTAAATAATAATAATAATAATAATAATAAAAATAGTACAAACATTAAAAGTAAATAATAACATCCCTGTTAAGAAAATACATGTTCTCAAAATGTTAGGGTCACTTCCTAATTTACATGAATGGATAGCTGATTAATATGTGAGTAAATATAATGTTCCAAACATAATTAGAGATATCTCCCAAAAATTGGCACAAGTTGACGACTATAAATCTGTAACCAATTTTTTTCTTGTGGACATTGCCGCAACACAGTATTTTGCACTGCATGCGTGATAGAAGGGTTTGAGTCTTGGAGGAGAAAGCCTACATAAAAATTGTCTGCCCTCCCTGGCAATCTCTCTAATAAAGGGAGAATATACGCTGTCCTATAAACTTGGTATAACTCACAGTACAATAAAACATGTGAGATATCTTTGACTTCTCCTTTACCACATATACATACTCGTTCTGCTATTGGTGTTCTCTTATACCTGCCCTGTAGGAGTGCTGAGGGAAGAATGTTAAATCTGGCTCTGAAAAAAGCTATTCTTTGTTTTGGGAAGGTCAGATTATTCAAATATCTTGCCGCTTCCCACACACCCTGTTTGATTTTATCCCTACTGTGGCAAGACAACCTATTTAGTTCTTCTTGGAACTCCATGTCCTTTATTCTATTGGATATTACTTGCTTTGCTTGGTCAAAGCCTAGGGACATTAAGAATATTGAAGAGAGCCCATAAGAGCCCAGTTTATGATCTATCGCCTGCTTCCAGGGGGAAGGAAAGTTGTCAGTCAGCACTAATGGGGACAATCCCTCTGGAAAGAAATGCATTTTAAGCCAGTGAATGATCATCATCTTCCAGGCTCTTACCTGGATTTGGGGCATGCCTGTCTCAATTCTTAATTGGGCATTTGGGGTTCCTTTGGGTGCAGCTAAGATGGCTCGCAGGAATTTGGTTTGTATGGTTTCCGGCAAGTTTTTCTTTGCAAGGGTTCCTGTTTGTGCCCCATATAGAATTTGCGCCAATGTTTTGGCCTCAAAAAGTTTTAAGGCAGCAGGTACTAATTGACCTCCGCCTGTGTAAAAGTAATGTTTGATTGCATTTAAGGACCTATTGGCTGCTTGCAATGTGTGATCCAGGTGTGCCTTCCATGTCCCTTGCGAGTGGAAAACCACCTCAAGGTATCTAAATGTTCTAACCTGTTCCAAACTATGTCCTTCTATTTTCCAGGAGTATTGGCTGGGTCTCTTAGCAAAAACTAAAATTTTTGATTTATCAAAGTTAAGGACCAACTTGTTCTGTCTGCAGTAGCCAAGTGTTGCCCTAATGGCTCTCTTCAGTCCTATAGGAGTTTGCGAAATAATGACCGCATCATCGGCATATAGAAGAATCGGGATTTTGCGATGTGCTAGGTTGGGTGGATGCAGATCGGGGTTCTGTAAGAGATCGATCAGGGGTTGATATAGAAGTTAAAAAGGGCGGGAGACAGGATGCAACCCTGCCATACCCCTTTTTGTACCCTTATTAAGCTGGTTAAAGTCCCTTGGGGATTACACCTCACTTTCAAGGTGGAATTCGCATACAATTTTTGTATGAGGAAAAGGAGGCGTTTATCAATAGTAGTGCCTTCTAATTTCTCCCATAGGGAGTTCCTAGATACTGAGTCGAAGGGCTGTTTAAAATCTAGGAAGGCCACAAACAGAGAGGATTTTTTTTATGTGTGTATTTTTTTTTGAAAAATATTTTATTGGTTTTATAATTTCAACAATAGGTGCTTAAAACAAAAATTCCAAAATAAAAAAAATACACAAACAGCTCAACTTAATACATTCACTTTCATCTTTCTATTTCCCTCACCCACACAAACAAAAAACAAAAACATATAAATTTAATAAATTCCATTTCTATCATAAATTTCTGTTAAACCTATTTTAAGACTTTGTCAATTTCATACCAAACTCTCCCCGATACATATACCAGGATATTTATGAGATGTTACCATACATTCTTTTACGTTCATATATACAATACTTTTAATGAAATGAGATAAATACCTACACGTAACTTTTGGTGTTGCTCGCCCATTTCCCCTTTCACCGCACTCTTTCTTCTCTACCTTCTTTCTCCCTTTCTTCTCTTCCCTACTTCCCTCTTCCCCACCCCTCTCCTTCCCTTTCTCTCCACTTCTCCTCTTCTCCTCCAACCTTCCTACTTCCTTCTCCCCTCCTTCACTCTTTCCTCTCTCCTCTCCTTTCTTCCCTCTCATCCCTCTTCAGATGCAGTTCAGGGGTAATGTCCGAGCAACTCCTCTCTCCAAATTTCCCTATCTGTATTATACATTAATACTTCTATTTTAATCTTCTCGGTAAATATTTCTTTTTTAAAAAAAAAAATTAAAAATAAAAAAAATTTTTTTTACTGATTTTCCCCATCTTTCCCCAAAAGCTTAGGACACAACATGGTGATCAGGATGTCCAATCATTCAAAGTCAAAGTCATATAAATATAGCTCAAATTGAATATGGTATTGGTTATTAAAATTTATACAATTAAAAAAGTCATCAAATACCTGCAATTATAATCTATATCCTGTTTTTAGGCTGTACTAATTACAGTTGTCATACTCCAACTACATTTTAGTAAGTATATAATTGTGATTTCAGGTATCCTTAATACAAAATTGTTCATTGAGACAGATTTTCCCCCCTTATCACAAATAGCTCTTCCTCTCTTACACAACATAGTTATCATATTTAAAATAATAATATAGGTCCAGCAAATACAGTTCTATTTTTAAAAATATATTCTATCATTTCATCAATCTACATCTATAAAAAAAATCTTTTTGAGGCCTTAATAAAGTTTATATCTTCAAATACTTGTCAACTATAATATCAGGAAATTCTCATCTTTCATTCCTAATTAAATCAGACATATTCTCTTTCTCTATTACAACATAATTATCAAATTTAAAATTACTGTATAAGTAAATAAAATAAAATAAAAACAAAAATAAAAAAAATACATTTCCATTTCCCCCCCTTTTTTACTAGATATATTCAATCATTTCGTCAATCTACTTCTATAAGGTCTTTTTGTCCTCTAGAAAGATTTACTTCATCAAATAATTATCAACCATGGTAACAGTAAATTTACATCCTTCATTGGTCGTTAAATCAGACACAATGTCTAAAGCCTTTTTAACCCGTCAAATAACATTTTGTGTCACATTTAAACCTGACTCTAGCTTTCTTTCTATGCCAATTTGGTTCCCATAGTAAGGCTTTTCGGTTATCAAACCTCAAGATTTGATTACGAGGATTCCTAACAGATTCAAACTGAACAAATTTTCTTTCCCTTTTCTATTGTAATTTCCGAAAAGTTGTGTCTGGGTATCAATCTTTGTTATTTTTGGTAGTTGAGTTGAGTCAATTACAGTTATTTCTTGGTCATCAAAATTGTCCATCAATTGTAGGTAACGCGTAGCATTAGTTGATTCAGTGGTTTCCACATTTTCTCTTAATGCAGATTCACAATTAGGTTGTAAGAATAGTGTCTCTGTCTCTTTAAGTTGTAAGTAGATCTGTTCAGGATTATTCTGTTCATCTTCTATTATTCCTTGTTCCATAACTTGATTCATTATTAAAGGGTCAATGTAAGATTCCAAGGTGGCATCTTTGGATTTTCTCCAAGATTTCCAATAAGTTTTAAAATCTTCTCTAACTTCTAATATTTTTTCCAGTATTAAATCATAGTCAAGATGTGGATAACTTTCAGCCATTTTGGTGGTAGCTTTACCTATTCCTTTATTAGAGACTACTTAAGAAAAATCCACAAATATCCGCCTCCAAAAGTCTAATAGCCAGCTTCACCACCCAGCTGTCCAGTTATTTTTTCTCTTTTATTATCACATAAATCCAATCCTCTTCAAATAACAGGGAGAAATACAGTTGAAGTTTCGCTTTTTCACCACCAGATGTCCACAGTGGACTTTAAAGTCTTTTTCTTCTTTTTCCCCCAAGTTAATCAAATTAAAGAAAGAACAAAAAAGGAAAGTTTTCTCTCTTTTTTTAAAAAAAAATCAACAAAAACTGTCTTCTACATTATCAAATTAAGAAAGGAAAGTAACAATGTCTCTTTTTTCCTTCTTTTCCCCTGAAATTCACCCCACAGCAGTCAAATAGTAAAAAAAAAAAAAACCACACACACAAAAATTAATCCTTTTCTTTTTAGCTCTTCTTTCCACATATAGGCAGCTGCCACTTTCTTAATAAGGGAAAATAGAAACTCTTTACAGGAACAATCAGGATAGCAAGGGAAGAAAAGGTCTCACCCAGATTCACCATGGTGGTTCTTCATGCTTAGTTGTTCTTGTGACTTGCGGTTGGTGCGGCTAGGTGATCGACCATTTTATGGCCGGTCTTCTGCTCCGTTGGCCCTCAGAGTCAGCTCGGACAGCTAGAGGAGCCGCCGCTCATCTGCAGCCAAGTGCAGCCTCGTCGACGGTAGTCGCGCCCTCCAGGCGCGACTTTCGACCCCCGCTGGGGTCTACCGGCGGAGGGAAACTAGCCGAACGAGGAGACAAGTCTCCCCATGCGGCTAGAGGCGCTGCGATCCAGAACAGAAGTCTATGTGTGTATTTTTGTACTAGATGGTGAAGTACCAAGATATGATCCACTGTTGATCTTCCTTCTCTAAAACCGGCTTGTTCATCTTTTGCAAACGGGGGGAAGAGGGCTCATTCCTGTTAATCGGATTCTTAACAATTTCCTTTGACTGGTGTCTGGTGATTTCTCATTCCCATTGCTTTTTGGCCATCGTCATTCTCAGAGGCACGGAAAGAGCGCAGCTGCCATTTTGACCATGTGGTCATAATGCGGCCGCCATTTTGAGAGGCCCACAGGGTGGATGCCATATTGTTGGGACCTAGTGTTCCTCATAACGACTTTGAGGCCTGGTTTTCTATATTGTCTCGGCCTGCTGTGTCAGGCCTGCACCGGGGGGATAAAGCATTTTATATCAGTTCATAGAAAGGTTGTGAAAGGGATACTTGGGTGTTATCCCCGAATTTATGAGGGATTGCCGCGTTGTATGCATATTATTGTGTTAACTGTTCATTGAGGAACAGGTTTAAATTCCTTAATACCTGTGTAAGCGGAGCGAAGGGGCAACCTTTCTGACCACCTGTTGCAATTAGTCAGTGGCCTTTTGCCACAGGGCCTAAACAGGCAGCTCTAGAAAACTGTCTGGCTGTCTTTGTCATTGCTATTGTTCAGAGCGAGGATCGGTTTTCCATCTCTGACTATTTGATTTGCATGCTTGGGTTCCCCCCACTTCTGGATATCCCTTACCCGGATTATCTAGATTGCAATGGCAGACAGTTCCTTGCCCCAGGCACCACAAGGCTCCGGTGTCCCCCCCCCCCGCTCAAACAAAACGTAGGTCAACTGATTTGGAAGCGGGGGGAAAGAAAAAAGCCAAAACAAAACACTTATCCACCAAGGAGACTTCTAAAGCAGCCAAAGGAGAGGCCTCGGGGAGACATCAGGTGCTGGAGAGGGAATTCTCCAAAGCCCAAAGGCTCATGTCCAGTGAGACTGAAGTGGTTCCCCCCATCTCATTGGATACTTCCCCATTTGAGCCACCTTTTGCGCCTTCACAGGATGCCCCTCGGGCATGGTCTCCTCAGGGGGAAACTGAGCAGGTCGGTCCTCCTCGCTCCTCTTCTTCCTCTATACAGCAGGGTCCTGAGGTCATGCGTGTCCCAACGGAGGTTGGCTAGCTCTATGGAGCAAAGAGATATGTAGTCTCAAAGCCAATTTCAAGCATTTATGCAACATGCTTTTATGCCATTTATGTTGTCTTCTAAGAGTCAACAGGGACCCTCACAACCACTACCACCTCCGTCTATTCCTCCTTCCCAGGTGGAACGCGACACAGTGCCTGGTTCAGGCATCTCTGAGACTTCCTCTCATCTAGGCGAGGAGGGGTCGGTAGATTTGGGAATAGCTGACACGCCCATGTCAGAGGATGAGGAGGCAGCACCTGAACAGTTTTCAACTTCGGGCCTCTTTGACCCTTCTCTTTTCAGATTTCTCCTCTTGAAGACTTGTACCACGGCCAATCTGACCTCGGCGCAGGAGGACAAACCTTCCACCTCCAGTAGCCAGGAGTCTAACCCCTTATTTGCAGAAAAGGTCATAGAGGAAAAACAGATTCCCTGTCCGCTCGTTTTTTGTACTACGGTAGAGAAACAGTGGTCATCTCTGGCCACCACACCTTCCCCAAATAGTACAGAAAAGAAACTCTATAACGTCTCTTCTTCTTTTGCCTCCCTCTTAGAGGTGCCTGACGTGGACACTCCCTTAACCTCTTTGTTTTCCACCTCTGCAATTCCAGGGGATATGGCTGAGGCCCTGAAGGCAGAGGACAAGAAATTCGAGTTCTCCCTTTGCAGAGCTCACCAGTCCTCGGCATGGGCGATCAAATCAGCAACCTCATCCTCTTTCTTCACAAGAGCATTAATAATGTGGCTCCGCGACCTCCAGGCGCTCGTTCCTCCTGACCAGGTTAGGACACATCAGACACTAGGGAAGCTAGTGGCAGCTTCAGAGTACATGGCAGACGCTTCCCTTCATTCGTCCAGGTGTTCCGCTAGGTCTATTGCTGCCACAGTGGCCTCTTGTAGACTGCTGTGGCTGAAACAGTGGCGGACTGACTTAAAGTCAAAGTGGTGTCTGTCGACGGCCAAGTACAGCGGGACACACTTATTTGGTTCAGTACTCGAACCACATATAATTGAGGGCAAGGACAAGTGTAAAATTCTGGCACACCCCTCCAAACGGCCGGATAGGCGGCCCCAGCAGGAGTATCGCAGGCAGGCATTCCGTCCCAGTGGCTCCTGGGAGTGGAGGCAGCCCTTTTGGTCAGGGCAGTCCTGGGATTGGCCCAGAGGCTCGAGATCCTTTCCCCCCAGGCAGGATCGTCAACAGGACCGCCAGAACATTGGAGCCAGGAGCCAGTTCCAGGCCAAATGTCCCTTCAGGGGCTTGGGCAGCCGTCCCTACCGGCGGTCCAAGTGAGGCCAAGGAGGACTATCCCATAGGGGGTCGCCTGGGACTGTTCTACGATGTCTGGGAGGCCACCACCACCAACTCTTGGGTCAGAGAAACCATAAGACAGGGTCTCGCTTTAGAATTTCTCTCGTCTCCCCCGGACCGTTTCATACAGTGTCCAGTATCGCGAAACACAACCAAAGCACAGTTAGTCACCACAGCCATCTCCCACCTACTAGAGATCAGAGCCAAAGAACTTGTACCACAGGATCAGATAGGAGAGGGGTTCTATTCCATTCTGTTCATGGTCCCCAAGGCCTCCGGAGGATGGAGGGTGATACTGGACTTAAAGGGTCTGAATTATTTCTTAACCTACAGAAGGTTCAAGATGCAGACCCTAAAGTCCATCTTGGCCAGCATCAGAAAAGGGGACTTCCTTTCCTCCATAGACCTGACAGAGGCATACTTACACATCCCAATACTTCCAGGTCACTGCAAGTTCCTGCGGTTGTGTTACGCGCACCGACATTACCAATACAGGGCCCTTCCTTTCGGTCTCTCTTCAGCCCCAAGGGTTTTCACAAAAATATTGGCGGTATTAGCGGCCCACCTCAGGATGATGCCAGTGCGTGTACAGTGCTATCTGGACGACATCCTAGTGCAGTCCAGATCCTTCCAGTCAGCTCAGTCAGACCTGGAAGTCACGATACATACACTTCAGGCTCATGAGTTCTCCGTGAACTTCAAAAAGAGTCACACAACCCCCACAAAGCGTGTCCTTCATCTAGGAGCATTAATAGACTCAGATCTTTGCAAGGTCTATCTCTTACAGGAGCATTGGGTCAGCATCCAAAAACTTGTCCACCAGGTTCAGAGAGAGAAAGTAGTACCTTTGGTCCATCTGTCCCAACTCCTAGGAAAGATGGTTTCTTGCATGGGGATTGTTCGGTGGGCCAGGCTTCACTCCAGGAACCTTCAGTGGTTCCTCCTTCCCTTCCAGAAATGGAATCTCAGTGCTTCCACCAAAAAGGTCAGGGTTCCTCATCACACACTGTCATCCCTCCTATGGTGGGCTTTATCTGCCATGACCAGGGGGACCATTTTCAAGGAGCCTCCTAGGCTCACCTTGACCATAGACGCCAGTCTGTTCGGTTGGGGTGCCCACCTTCAGACCCATCTGGCTCAGGGTAGGATCTGGGTCACAACATAAATTGGCTCGAGCTCAGGGCCATTCACCTAGCTCTCCACCAGTTTTCCTCCCTAGTGTCGGGAAAGCACATCTTGATCCTGACAGACAACATTGCGGCCAAGGCTCACATCAACAAGCAGGGAGGGACCTGGTCCTGGTCACTCATGCAGGAAGCCATGAACATAGGGCTGTGGGCAGAGTCCACTCTGGGTTCCATCAGGGCGGAACACATATCGGGAGAGGCAAATCGACAAGCAGACTCCCTGAGCAGGGTCACAGTGGACCACTCGGAGTGGCGCCTGCACCCGGCACTGTTCAGGGAAATCTCGAGCATGTTCGGTCGTCCACATCTGGATCTCTTTCCCTCCCCGATGAACGCCCAGCTCCCCAGGTTCTTCACCAGGTTCCCGACACGGGTGGCGGAGGGAACGGACGCCCTGCGGTGCAGGTGGCCGGGGGGCCGGCTTTATGTCTTCCCTCCCCTTCCGTTGTTACAGGCAACCATCCGCAAACTGATCCAGGATAATCTTAATTGCTCCATATTGGCCACGGCGTCCATGGTTTGCCGACCTTGTGGATCTGTCGCTCTCGCCACCGTGGAGAATTCCCCCGGACCGAGTGGCTCTCAGCCAAGGGACTCTTCAACATCCAGATCCACAGTGGCTCCAGTTGGCCGCCTGGCACTTGAGCGGGAGAGTTTGACTAGGCAATCCTATTCCTCCGGGGTGATCTTGATGATTCAAGCCTCAAGGCGCCTCTCGACTAATAGGATTTATGACGCCACATGGAAGAACTTCTGCATGTGGTGCAATAGGCAGTGGCTCTTGCCGCTCTCAGTAACCATACGTAATATTCTGGAGTATTTACTGGAGGGGCTAAATAAGGGTTTGTCACCCAGTACCATCCGCAGACAAGTAGTGGCCTTATCTACGGTTCTCACTTGTGACAACCTAGTTCCTTTGTCACAACACCCGGCAATTAGTGCTTTTCTTAAGGGTGCGGTTAACGCTAGGCCACCTGCGGTGCATCGTTTCCCTTGGGATTTGCCCAAGGTGTTGCAGGCCTTAACCTCTCCTCCATTTGAACCTCTTAGTTCTTGTTCTCTTCATTTTCTTACCTTAAAAGTGGCATTCCTAGTTGCTATCACATCGGCCAGGAGGATTTCAGAATTGCCTCACTATCGGTCAGGAGTGACCTATGTACCTTTTTTGATGATAGGGTGGTCCTCAGATTGGACCCTTCTTTTATTCCAAAGGTTAATACAGGGTTTCATAGATCCCAGGATTTGGTCCTTCCTAACTTCTGTCCTAATCCTTCACATCGTCTGGAAAGACAGTGGCATAAGTTGGATGTGTGCAGGGCTCTGCGCCACTATATCAAGCGAACCTCAGCCTTTCGCAAGTTGGAGGCCTTGTTCGTGTCCTTTCAGCCCTCTGCCATGGGTCGGAAGGTCTCCTCTTCTACCATTGGCAGGTGGATTAGGGTTTGCATTGCTCGGGCTTATCTTTCTCAGTCCCTTCCGGTTCCTTCACACATCATGGCTCACTCGACACGTAGCGCAGCTGCATCAGCGGCCTGGTCCACCCAGGCTTCAATCGAGGAGATTTGTAGGGCAGCGACGTAGTCCTCTGCCTCTTCTTTCATCAAACATTATAAGATCGATCAGTTTGCAGCGACGGATGCTGCGTTTGGTAGGCGAGTCCTACAGCAAGTGGTTACTTCTCAAGGGACACAAGCCTAGACTTTCCCTCCCTGTAGGGACATGAGCGGCTTTGGTATGTCCCACCGGTGGATTCTACATCCATCATGCTGGAGAAGGGGCGTTGTCTTACCTGAATGCCTTTTCTCAACATGATGGTGTAGAATCCACACCCTCCCGTTAAGATAGTCTAGGCATGTGTATTGTTTCTTGGAGCCATTGCGCCAGACTTCGTCAGGGATACTTCGCCTCATCAAAAACTGGGGACACACGCCCAGAGGGAGGCGTGGCTAAAGCTCTGACTTAGTCTCATCTGAGCAGGAAGGCTGAAATTACCCACCGGTGGATTCTACACCATCATGCTGAGAAAAGGCGTTCAGGTAAGACAACGCCCCTTCCCAAATATTTAACCTTCTTAACTATTTATAAGTCTGTTTTTTCTGACAGTTGGTGTTTTTTTGCTTATCTGTAAGATTTTTAACTATAATTTGGGTTTTTTCTGTTTATTTTCAATCCTGCTATTTCTCCAAATGCTTCTAACTTTTTCAATAATTTGGACATTGTCTCCAACGTTGTCTCTTCTAGAATAAATACCAAGTCATCTGCAAATACTTGTAGTTTATAGCCTTCATCTTTTATCTCCATTCTTTTAATTTCTGGATCTGATATTCCTATTGAGAACTTCCAACATTAGTATGAATAGCAGTGGGGATAATGGACATCCTTGTCTTGTGCTTTTCTTTATATTAAAGTTCTCTGTATACTCTCCATTGACAATTACTTTTGCTGTTTGTTTATCATATATTGTCTTAATAGTTTTTATGAACTTTTCTCCAAAGTCCATACAGTTTAATTGTTGTATCATAAATTGCCAACTTACATTATCAAAAGCTTTTTGAGCATTTGTGTTCCTGGATGCATTTCACAGTATTCCTGTGTATCTAAAATAATCAAGTTATTTTTTATTTGTCTTTTTGATAAAAATCCATTTTGATCTGGATGGATAAATTCAATCAAGAATCTTTTCAATCTCTCTGCTATTATTCAAGCGAAGATTTTATAATCCACATTTAATAATGATATTGCTCTATAATTTTTTATCTGTGTCAAATCTGAATCTTCTTTTGGTATTAAAGTAATATTTACTTCTGTCCATGTATTTGGTAATTAGGCCTCTAGTAATACCTCATTGCACACTTCTTTCATTGTAGACTTAATATATATCTTGTAAACATTTGTAGATCTCTGCAGGTAGCCTGTCCGGTCCTGGGGTTTTATCATTTTTTCTGTTTTTTTATAGCTTACGTCACTTCCATCGTAATTTTTTCATTTAGTATATTTTTCAGGTTCTCTGGAATTTTTGGTAAATTAGCATTTTCCAGATATTGTATTATTTTTTCCCGTGAAATTTCTTCTGTATCATATATTTTTCATAAAATTCTTTAACTATTTTTTTTATTACATCAATTTGAAATTGTAAACTGTGAGCCGCCCTGAGTCTGGGGAGAAGGGCGGCATATAAGTCAAATAAATAAATAAATAAATAAAATAAACTGCCCTTCTCATCTTGCAGTTTATTTATCAATTTCTTCTCTCTTTCTTTTTTTCAGTTTATAGGTCAACCATTTTCCTAGCTTATTTGTATTTTCAAAAAAGTTATGTTTTGCCCTTTTAATTTGTTGAGTCAATTCCTCTGACTCTGTTAGGTTTAGTTTGTGTTTTATTGTCTCCATTTGTCTTTTCACAGTTTTCTTTTGTAGATATATTTGTAATTCTGACTCCAGTTTCTTAAAGTCTTCCCTTAATGTTGTAAATTGTTGTTGTTTTTCTTTGTTTGTTTTAGCCATATATGTTATGGCTAACCCTCTAAAACAGGATGTCAAGGTTCCGACAGATGAAACTCTTCAAAAGAACTTTGAGGCATTGTTTACCTTAAAGAATCTTTTATTCAAGAAGCATAATATCGGCACATAGTTGAAGCCAAAAACTGAATTCCCCTCCCCTTGGCACAAAGTAGCAAAGCACAACCAACAGTCATAAATCACATTCCCCAATTAGCCTGAAATTCCCCTCCTCCAACTAACAGTCATAAATCACATTCCCCAATTAGCCTGAAACGCAGGCTCGCTCCACAGTTCTCCAGCCCGCCAAATCGTTATCAACTCTGGGCTCAGTAAACTTGAATTCCCACGGCTTAGTTATTGTTGTTATGACTAACTGGACTCTCACCCACATCCCCCCTCTCAGCATCAATCAGTTATAAAAGCAAAAGAGAAAAATGAATGCATTTCTATTTGTTGTCAAAGCAACACCTGATGTTAGCAACATTGACATCCGCCCCCCCTGTAATGTAAACAAAAACACAGGTTAGGGGTTGCCTCTTGGTTTGATAGGATGTTTCTTATAGAATCTATTAATGAGTCTGTCAGCTTTTATATCACTAGATTTTACTCAGGTGGCCTAAGACAACAGATATCCCTTCCATTGCACTAAATACTGCAATTTCTATTAAAACTTCTTGAATCAAGAATACGCCTTACTTCATAGTGCGTCCATCCCGCCACTATGAGAGGTCCCGGTGCCTTCTTGGGTTTTTTAAGGTGGAATCTCGAAAAGGTTTCAACAGGCTACAATGGAAAACAAGGTGAACTTTCCCTAAGAGCCTTGGAAGTTTTAATTCTACTGTGAACGGGTTAGTGATCTTTATAATAGGGAAGGGTCCTAAGTACTTTGGTCCTAACTTTTTACTAGGTAACTTTAGCCGTAAATACTTAGTTGACAGATAAACCTTTTCCCCAACTTGAAAGGTCCTTTGAGGAGCCCTTTTCCTATCTCCCTGTTTTTTGTATTGTCTCGGAAGCCTTTTTCAGAGCGGTTTTTGTGGTTTTCCAGAATTCCTCCCACCTGCTCACCCATTGATCAAGAGTCTGGGAAGCGGAAGGTCCTTGGGAATATTCGGGTATTGGGCAGAATTATTTTCCTGTGGCCACTTTAAAAGGCGTGGGGCCTGTGCTGCTGTGAACAGAGTTATTGTAAGCCACCTCTGCGAAAGGGAGGAAGTCAGTCCAGTTCGTCTGTTGGTAATCGACATAGCATCAGAGCTTTTGCTCCACCATTGAGTTAGCCGATTCAACCGCCCCAAGGCCAATGACAGTCCTTGAGATGGGCCAATTAGTTTGAGAAAACTCCTCCAAAACCTAGCTATAGACTGTACCCCCCATCAGAAATTATTCGTTTGGTACACCATGCAGTCTGTAGATGTGTTTTAGGAACATCTTGGTCAGTCGTTGGGCAGACAGGAGTCCTTTGCAGGCAATAAAGTGAGCCTGCTTCGAAAACAGATCTATCACGGTCCAGATGGCCATATTTCCCCTACTTTCAGGTAGGTGTACTATAAAATCCATAGCAATTTCTTCCCATGGTTGGGAAGGGTCCGCCCCCAGTTGCAACAGCCCAGCTGGTTTCCCCGGAATTCTTTTCATGGTGGTACATACAGCACAACTCTGGACATAGTTTTTCACGTCCCATTTCAATCCTGGCCACCAGAATTGCCGGCAGATGAGGTGTAGAGTTTTTAAATACGCAATGTACCCAGCCAATTTTACGTCATGGCTGTGTCGGAGAGTGTTAAGGCGGAGGGTCTCTGGCAAGTATAACCTGCCCCCCCCGTAAGCCAAACCACCCCTGCATGTGAGGGAGGTTTGATTGTCCTTGAACCATTGGTCGATGAGCTCTTGTTTTATTTTCTTTGTCCCAAAGTCATCGGGGTTTGGGGCTCTTGAAGATGGGACTCTGCGTGGTGTGAGTTGAGAAGCAGTTTGTGGATTGGAGATAATTGCCTCATTAACCTCTTCACGCTGGCTTTTGTACTGGGGCAGTCTGGATAGAGCATCAATTAAGAAGTTTTTTCCTCCCGGTATGTACTTTAGGGTAAAGTTAAAACAGTTAAAGTACTGCACCCATTGCACTTGTTTTGGGGACAATTTGCGGGGAGTTTTCAGTGCTTCTAGATTTTTGTGATCAGTCCATACCTCAAAAGGCACCTTGCTCCCTTCTAGATGGTGTCTCCAGTTTAATAGAGCCCAGCGGATTGCAAAAGCCTCCTTTTCTCAAACTGCCCACCTCCTCTCGCACTCAGTGATTTTTTCCGAGGTGTAGGCACAGGGTTGTAGGGTCCCACTCTGGTTCTTTTGCAGTAGTACAGCTCCGATAGCCACGTCGCTGGCATCGGCTTGAATTACAAAGGGCTTCCCTGGGCAGGGATGCTTTAAGACCTATTCAACAGCAAATAGTCTTTTTAAGTTCTCAAAAGCAGTCTGACAGCTCATAGTCCATGCTAGTGGTTGGCCCAGACGTGGCTTTCCTCCCTCTTTGCCTGTTTTTAGTAATTCCATAAGGGGTAGGGCAATTTCAGCAAAGGAGGGGATGAATTGACAGTAGAAGTTGGTGAATCCTAGGAAGCTCTGGAGCTGTTTGCGAGTCTTTGGAGGCTGCCATTCAATTACGGCTTTCACTGTCTGTTCCATTTCAGTGCCCTCGCTGGAAATTCTGTAGCCAAGATAATCTAGTCGGGTCTGGTGAAACTCACACTTTGATAGTTTGACATAAAGTTTGGCATTCAACAGTTTCTTTAACACTTCTCTCACTAGTTTTATGTGGTCAGTCATATTCGTGCTGTATATCGGGATGTTATCAAGATTCACCAGAACCCCTTTGTATAAATGGTCATGTAGGACCTGATTAATCAGCTGCATGAATACAGCTGGGCCCCCCTGTAGTCCAAACTGCATGACTTTAAATTGATAGCTCCCCAGGGGATAGTTAAAACAGTCTTCCACTCATCTCCCTCCTTTATTCTCACCCAGTAATATGCCTCTCTCAGGTCTAACTTAGTGAAGACACTCCCCTTTGCCAGGTGGGTTAGTAAGCCCTTCAGGAGGGGGAGGGAGTATTTATTTTCCACACTCACCGTGTTCAGACCCTTATAATCTATGCGGAGGCAAAGTGACCCGTCTTTTTCTTTAAACAACACCAGGTCTCCTACTGCAGACTTGGCCCATTCAATGAATCCCCTTGCTAGGTTTTTTCCACATATCACTGCATCTCCTCCATTTCAAGGGGGACATAGTGTACATTCTCAGTCGTGGGAGTTTGGCTCCCGGTAACAGTTCAATGGGGCAATCATTGGATTGGTGGGGAGGCAGGGCGTCGCATTCTTTCTCACTAAATGCCTCCACTAGGTCCCGGTACTCGCTGAGGATGAGTGGCTCACCTGGTTGCGATAGGGCAGTCATGTGCGCTAGCTCATTGGGTGGGCTAAAGTCTCCTGTAACGTGTGGCGAAAGTGTGTCCGTGGCGTCACCCGGCCCCCATGAATAATGACAGAGACTGGAGCTTGTCTCGAAGTGAAGGCCCAGATAGAAACCAGGCATCTCCTTTTATTACACATCAAAGGTTCCTTCCCCCTAAATTGTCATCCCAACGAAACACAGCCAATCGCAGTACACAAACAGTTAAAAACATACACTTGGAAAGCCCTGACGCTTTTCTCAGGAAACGAAACTTATTTCCTTCTTTCCTCCACCCCCTAGTGCAGCTACCAGCTGATAGCCTGTAAAGGGGGGGAAAGGGAAACCCATCCAGACAGAGACTGAGAAAGGATTTCTTAAAGGAGAAATGGACATTTATTGCAACATCTCATCCTTTTTTGTTTTTGTTTAGAAGCAAGGGCTTTCAGTCCATGTATTCGATATCATTCAACTGAGGTGGCTGTTTATGCATTGGCATCCGCTCAGATCATTGTTGAGTAATGTTCACTTGTTGCGACAAATTGTTCTTTGGTATAAAGGATTTCATCATAGCAAAAATACCAGGCAAACATTGTATATAAAAGCATTCACACATGAATAATATAATAATTACAAAAATAATACTTATCAAATTTCTAAACCATTGAAAATTTGGTAGCCAAAACCATAATGCATTCCAAATATCCCCAATGCTTATGATCTCCAGATATTGGTGGAGGGATTTGACCTGGATAACATTTTTTATTTGTTGGAATGGTTTGGCTAAAAGGAGGTCGACTGTAAACCAGGTTTGGGGGACAGAGGTTCTCATGTGTCCTTGTTCTTCATTAAGCATTTCAACGGCAGTCACTGTCATTGGCTGCAGTCCAATTCCGTGCGCCATTCAAATAGCTACAAACCCAATACATTTGCATTGTCATGTTTACATACTCTCCATCATCACATTGTTCATACACTTTGTTATTACTTTGATCACAATTATCAGGCATATTAAAGGTGATATTACAAGAGGGATATATACCTAAAAGGATATTTCCCTTAGAAAAATTAAAACACACTAATGCAAAATCTACATAATAAAGCCTAAGTGGCAGCGTATAATTTCCTGCCGCATTAATATTTACAAAACTTTCGCTGGCTCCAGTGTTGTTCCAATGAAGTCCAACTAAAGAAAGTCCTTGACTGGCTTCCGATGGTGACAGCATACACATCTAGCAGTCAGTCCGGTTTGTTAAGGCACTAACTTTTTTTTATGTCCTTCCAAAATTCATTGTCCGTCCACTTTGGGCTCACCCGAGTCTTTGCAATCTTTTGGCTGTACACTGTAAGGGCGAATATTGCGGCCAGGAGCCCATATCGTATTGCCTTCATGTTGCACCGCAGCATATCCACGACCCCAGGTAATAAGTTCAGCTGGTCCTTTCAACTGGGGGTCTGGTAGTTTACGATACCAAACTAGCGGTTGAACCGTGGTTGCTGCGGCTGGAAGGGGAGAAAAATGTCTGCTGGCAGCTGTATTAGGTGGTGTGTGGTAAGGTTTAAAAAATTGAGAGTATATAAAGCTAAATTAAGATGATTTTGCACTCCAGGTAGTCCGGGGTTATTTTCCCCATTTTTTGTTTTTAATTTGTCAAGCATGTGTTTAAGAGTGGAATTGGCCCGTTCCACTATTGCTTGCCCCTGTGAATTATAAGGAATGCCGAATTTATGAATAATGTCCCACCGATTGCAGAACTGAGCAAAGGCGTGACTACAATATGCAGGTCCATTATCAGTTTTTAATTCTTTAGGAGTAACCAGAGTGCTAAAAGTTCGAATACAATGATTGATGACATGTTTAGTTGCCTCTCCACGCTGTGGAGTAGCAAAGATGAACCCAGAATATGTATCAATAGTCACATGTATATATCTCCATGGATTAAAAGGTGCATATTGGGTAACATCCATTTGCCAAATTTGACATGCCTCAAGTCCATGGGGATTCACACCCATTGGAAGAGACAAGCCTTGTTGTGAACAAGTGGGGCATTGTTGGATAATGGCAGCTGCCTCCCCGGGGGATATGCCAAATTGTTTAACCAAAGCCTTGGCGTTTTGATGAAAATAGCCATGACTATTCCAGGGAGTGAGTTGTTGCATAGTCATAACTTGTGTTGCCATATCCGCCTGGGAATTCCCTTCACTGAGAATTCCTGGAAAATTTTGATGACTACGGATATGTGCAATAAAATAAGGGCAATATCTTGCCTCAATTAAGTGTTGTAATGTCAAAAATAATGACATTAAAGTCTCATCCAAGCTAGGAGAGACATAGGAATATGGCAAAAGAGAAATTGCCATGGCCAAATTTTCCATTTGATAGACGTGACTGCCTACAACTCTACATGCTTGAATCAAATCTGCAAGTGTCTTTTGACCAGTGCCAATTAAGGGTTGCAGAACTCTTTTGCAGTCTGCATTAGCATTTTCAACAGCCAATTTCATCAAAATCTCTTGTGCGCATTCTCTTACTGGATTCATTTGAGCATCTATGCCCACAGTTACAGGGTATAAATTTGCCATTTCATCTGCACCTAATTCTCCTGCTTCATAAGCATTCTGTAATGTTTTCTGAATAAGATTACTGGTTTTGGTCGTAGTTGGAGCATTTAAATTAGGATCACACGACTCAACATTGCTAAGAGAAACCCTGCTGTGATTTTTAATTGTTACTGGAGTTTCACTGGCAGGGGGAAAAAGTTGAACTTCATTATAATTTGGTGGATTCAGTAGGTTTTTAAGTACGGGCTGCTCTTGTGTTTTCAGAGCTTCAAAACTGCTCTCCATGTGGTTAAAAAGGGAGCAGGAGTCCTAGGATTTGTATGTAAAAACTCCCCTACTGTCCTCCAGGTTTCAACTTTAAGGCAACCTGTCTCAGGATAGGAAGGAATGTGTTTCCAAATATATTCAAGGAGAGATCTTAAATCTCTTCTGGTCAGCTTTTTTGCCTCAAAATAAAAATAGTTCTTCCTGGTTATCCTCTGAGCTCCCCTAAATGCATCTTCTGTGCCTTTGAGAGATCACCCCCCATTACTTACGAGGGATCAGTCCTCGTCCAGCGATGAACTGATGAAGTGCGCTTGGCCACGTCCGGGCGGTAAGTCTGAGGGTCCAGGGACGTATAACCTCTTTGGGTTATCACGTTGGGGTCACCACTTGTGGCGAAAGTGTCTGTGGCATCACCCGGCCCCCATGAATAATGACAGAGACTGGGGATTGTCTCAAAGTGGAAGGCCCAGATAGAAACCAGGCACGTCCTTTTATTACACATCAAAGGTTTCTCCCCCCTCAATTGTCATCCCACCGATTCACAGCCAATCACAGTACACAAACAGTTAAAACATACACTTGGAAAGCCCTGACGCTTTTCTCAGGAAACAAAACTTATTTTCTTGTTTCCTCCACCCCCTAGTGCAGCTATCAGCTATGGGATAGCTTGTAGGGGGGGGAGGGAAACCCATCCAGACAGAGACTGAGAAATGATTCCTTAAAGGAGAAATGGACATTTATCGCAACACTTTTTATTTTCTTTAAAGAAGAATTCCGTTTCTTTTATTGCTAATTCTACAAATTGTTTCTCTTTTAGAAGGGATTGGTTCAAAGTCCATCTTGGTTTCTTCTTTACCTCTTTCCAAGTGAGTTTTATCAGATTATGGTCTGTCCAAATGTTAGGTTCTACCTCAATCTCATATATATTACTTCTTAGTTCAGGGGACATCCATATCATATTAATTCTAGACCACGATTTATGTCTATTCGAATAAAATGTGTACTGGGTCTCTTTTGGATTTCTTTATCTCCAAGTATCCTGTATAGAAATTTCTTCTGTCATTCTAAACAACGCCTTAGGGAGTGTCTTTCTTCCATTTTTTCCCTATTTTACTGCTTCTATAGTCCAATTTTCTGTCTACAGTTGCATTAAAATCTCCTATCAAGCAAATATTTTGATGTTTTTTCCTGTGTAATTTTTGATAAAATTCATCTTGTTTGTTATTTGTTACATATTGTTACCATCAATATCTGTTTTTGATTTATCATTATTTCTATCATTAACATTCTTCCTTCTTCACCTGAATAGACCTGTTTGGATTCCAATGTCTCTTTTATATATAAAACTACTCCTCTTTTTTTTGGTGTGCTGATGTAAAATAAAGTTTCCCAATTTTTGGGCATTCCAACAGTTTATGGTGTTGTTTTTTTATTTCACTTCTTGTAGATAAATTATATCTATTTTTAGTTTCCATAATCGTGTAACGATTTTTTTTCTTTTTGATGGGGAGTTCAATCCATTTATATTCATTGAAAGAATTCCACTTTCTTTCTCTATCTTCTTTACTTATATTTAGGTTTTATTCTCCTAGTGGTCCTTTCCTGTCTCTGTTCTTTTATCACTTCCTCTCCTTCTTGATCTGTATTTTCTTTTTCTTCTTCTCTTTATATGGGTATCTCTTCTTCTTCTCTTTGTGTGGGTATCTCTTCTGTTACTATTTTTTTCTGTTTTTCATATTCCCTTGTGAT
The DNA here is from genome assembly GCA_034064705.1 of Bothrops alternatus. Lineage (NCBI taxonomy): Eukaryota > Metazoa > Chordata > Lepidosauria > Squamata > Viperidae > Bothrops > Bothrops alternatus. The sequence goes on from JARGCV010000112.1 coordinate 27,187,502, forward strand.
TCTTATGTTTTTCCTTCAAGGAAACTTCTATGTCTCTCATAGAACTGTTACCTTAAAGATGGAGTCCAATCTATATCTTTTCATGTCCCAATTAAGTAGGATCCCCTCTGGGACCAGCCATCTGAAATTCATTCCTTTTTCATTTAATTTTGTAGTCAAAAATTGGTAGTATTTTTGAGAATCTCTTATCCTCCTAGGGATCTGTTTCAGGACCACAATTTCTTTTTTTTTCTATATATCAGTCATTCATCTCTCACTCTTTTCAGTATTTTATCTCTTATTGTTTTTTTCACGAATCTAATATGCACCTCCCTAGGATCTCTATGTCTCCTTGCGTAGTTTGAGTTAATTCTATATATTTGATCCAATTCTCCTAATGTTTCATTTTTTCACCTTTTTTCCAAGTTTTTTTTATTAATTTTCAATATTACATTTACATATTTGAAAAGTAACATGGCGGCTGAGCACAGTAATTCCATTACATTTTAATATCATCAGTACAAATCTCAAAGTATTACAACAACTAATTCCCTCTCTTTCCCCCATAATATCTACTGTCATATTCGAACCAATACATTTCTTATTCTATCAATCAAACAAAAAATACCTTTCTAGTATTCATCAATAATCTTCAGTCTATACATATCTTAATTGATTTGACATTCCATCTTTTAGACTAGTGGTTTTCAACCTGTGGGTTGCGACCCTTTTGGGGGGGTCGCACGAGCCTTTCACAGGGGTCGCCTAAAACCATCGGAAAACACATATTTCCGATGGTCTTAGGCAGGGCTTGTCAACCGCCTTCTCTCCCTCCGCCCCCTCCGCTCCACCTCACTTGTTTGTGGAAAATATGCTGCTTGGCGGCAGTCTGCACGAACTCTACCAAATGTGCCCTGCAGGGAGCGCATAAAGAGCGCAGGCGCAGAGCAAGGCCCCGCCCTCCCCAGAGACTCATTGTGCAGCAGCCGGATTGACTTCTTCTCGTGCATGCAGGTCAGCGAAGGGGAGGCCGAGAGAGGGAGGGAAGGAGGAAGGGACTCCTCCTCCTCCCCTAAGCTTCAAAATACGATCGGCTTCCAAAGGGTGCCACAATCCTCATGAAAGTGGGGGGGAGGAGCAAAGGGGGCGAGAAAGCTCGTGGCAGGCTCGAAGGAGGCTGCGTTGGTGACAAGAAAATTCCCCACAAACCCAGGGAGGGGGTGGAGAAAAGGAGCCCCCTTTGGGAGGAAACCGCCACCTTCTTCTCCTTGGCTTTGCGCTTTTCTCTTCCTGGGCAGCCAGGCTGCCAAGCCTCTCCTGGCTGGAATTTCCTTTCCTTCCCTCCGTCTTGGTCTCTTCCTCCTTCCCTCCCTCTCCCATTGTCCCTTCCTTCCTTTCCTTTGCCTCCCTCTTTGTCCCTCCTTCCTTCTTTCCTTCCTTCCTTCCTTCCTTCCTTCTGCCTCCCTCTTCGTCCCTCCTTCCCTCCCTCTTTCCCCTTGTCCCTTCCGTTCTTCCTTCCTTCCCTCTTGTCCAGGATCGGGGCGAGCCTCTACAGCTGATCTGCGCTTCTGCAGCTGTAGCTGCTCTCCTTGGCTCCTGCCCAGCAAACTTGCTCGAGCTTTGCTAATTTAGCAGAAGCGCGAATCAGCTGTAGTCCTGCGCTTGCTAACTTAGCAAGCGGCAAGTCTTTCGGCGAAGCTAAGTGAGCTGGGCGGAGCTTTCTTCTGTCTCTGCACAGGCAGGTTTGCTGGCAGCAAAGCCCCCAGCCACACTGGCAGCCTGTCCCCCTCCCCTTGTCCTTTCCTGGGCATGGAGGGGGGGGAGGAAGGAAGGGACGAAGAGGGAGGGAAGTAAGGAAGGAACAATGAGAGAGGGAAGGAAGGAACAATGGAAGGGAGGGAAGGAAGGAAGGGACAAAGAGGAAAGGAAGGAAAGAAGGAAGGAAGGAAGTGACAAGGGGAGGGAGGGAGGGAGGGAGGAAGAGACTAAGGGAGGGGAAGGAAAGAAGGAAGGAAGGAAGGGACAAGAGGAGAGGGTGAGAAGGAGGAAGAGACTAAGAAGGAGGGGAAGGAAAGGAAGGAAGGGATAATGGGAGAGAGGGAGGGAAGGAGGAAGAGACTAAGGGAGGTGAAGGAAAGGAAAAAAAGGAAGGGACAAGGGGAGGGAAGGAAGGCAGGCAGCCACCCCAGTCCCATCCCAGAGACCCCACAGGCACTCTGCAACCTGAGTGATCAGCTGACCACGCCCCCTGGCCATTGATCACGTGACCCTGGGACACTGAATGTCATAAGTATGAATCAGTTGTCAAGCATCTGAATGTAAATCACATGACCCTGGGGATGCTGCAACAATCATAAGTGTGAAAAATGATCATAATTCACTTTTTCAGTGCTGTTGTAACTTCAAACAGTGACTAAGCGAATTGTTGTAAGTCGAGGACTACCTATACTTTCCCATTTTTTCCTTTTTGGGGGGTCAAGTTTTTGATACCCCCCGGCCAGCTGGATGGGGGGGTTGGGGGTCACCACAACATGAGGAACTGAATTCAAGGGTCGCGGCATTAGGAAGGTTGAGAACCACTGTTTTAGACAATAACCTAGTAAGCTTTTCTTAACTTTTATTTCCCATTGATATTTAAATTTAACATTTAATCTTTATCATTTCCAGATTTTAAATGATCCCAATTTCTAAGTCTCCTGTCTCATATTTGGGGATAATAATTTTTTTCCTTTCTTCCTTCTACTTCCTTCCTTTCTTCCTTTCCAGAAAAAGAAAAAAAAATAAACCACCAACATTTATACCACAAATCCATATACAAATTTAATTATTAGCATTTATACTTCTAAGTTTTACTTAACATTTGTCTCAACTCATAACAATATCTTAAATTCAAATCTTAGTTATTTGTAAACATTCAAACTTTTAGCCAATCAGTGACCTGATGGTTAATTTTCCCTTAATATTTTAATATAACGTTTAATATTTACTTTTTACCATATTTTTAATTAAACACAATTCCTTTATCACAATTCCTCATACAATCTAATATTTAAAATACACCCCTTACATATAAATTCTACCATCTATCTTAACAAACTAATAAAACAGTATAGTATTCTTATTTCAAAATTTATATTTCTAGGTTTTATATGACCAAAATTTTCTTTATCTCAAATCGTTACAATATCTTCTGTTCAGAATACATATTCTATCCATTTAGATATATTCTATTTTAGATCTCATGTGTAGATCAAAACCCCAACCTTTTTCAATCTTATTTTAGCTTTTTTTTCTCTGCCAGGTCATTTTTCGTATCTTTGCTTTTAAATCATCAAAAAGATCTTCTTGTATTATTGTGGCTATTGTTTGATGTTGATAAGAGTGTCCAGTTAATGTTTTCTTAAGAGGACTAGCTGATTTAGCAGGTCGTCTCTTTGTTTTTCCAGTTCGATGCAGTTGTCCCGAAGTATTTATCTTCTCTTTCATTTGTTTTTCTTTATCTTCAAATTCCTTCTGGTTTATAAGAAAAGTCCTTTCCTTGTTATCTATTATCAGTTTCTTTTTTGTGTTTTCCATTGTCTGTATTTGTTGAGTATCTGTCATAGCATTTGGTTGTTTCACTTTCTCTATAGAATTCTGTATAGATGATTCTTTGGTTGAAGTCATAATTTGAGTTTGCATATCCAGACTTATACGGAGAGTTTGGATAATTGCTTTTAACATATAAAGAATTTGTTCCTGTACTTCCTCTGTAGAAGAAATCAATTTCTGTTCTTCTTCCATTGTAGTATATTAAACTAAAAAAAACAACTTACAGTCAGAAAGTCCACCAAGTGAGGAGCTGAGTTGGGTTTCTTGCAGATGGTGCTTCAAGGTTTATATCTTACCTATTTTCAAAGCTGTCAACAAATCTCTCTTAAAGAATAGCAGGTTACGTCTCAGAGTTAGTTGGATCTTTTCAGTCCCTCCACTCTATTTTAAGGGGAAAAAACCCCAAATCTTCAATAGTAATTAGAGTAAAAATCAGAGAAAAAAATATAGAGAGTAGAAAGTTACAAGTCTTATAATCTACCAATTTTAGGAAATAGAATTCCAATTACGATCCCAGTATTTTTCAACGTTTTAAATTCCCGAGTGATTGCCGCTGTTTCTGGAGGGAAGGCTAAAATCCCCCTTCCCTCACCACAGGGGGGAAAGTACTTTAGCAGCTTATGCAGGTAATTAAGTAATTAGTATGTAAGAGAGGTAGTCTTCACCCAGTCCTGTCCACGCTGCTTTGAAGTTGCCAGATAGTAATGTGACTTCAGTTGTTAGCAGCCTACGGATGAGCCATATTACTATGGCCGGTCCTTTTATCCCCCGGTTTGGAGGGATCGCCTGCTCTAACAGGAGAGTTGTTGCTCTCCCGTGATCCAGCAAAAGCCCCTCCTTGCTGGTCGCCTCTTCAGGGTGACCTTTGGCCCTTTTCAGGGCCCCCCAGCGATGCAAAACTGAACGGGGGAGAGAAAGCAAATCTCCCAGCCGTCCATGGCGGCTGCATGACGAACCGGAAGTCCGTTTTTTTCACCTTTCATCGCTTCAGCAAACAAGTTAGTAATCAGTTCTGTTAGGTCTTCCTCCTTGTCTTTGGGTATGTTCTGTAGTCTTAAAAAATGTGACACTTTATCCATCTCCAGTACTGTGACTGTATCTTCCAAGCTTTTATTTGCCTGTGCTAATCTTTGATTTTCTTCTTTTATTTCCTCCATCTTTTTCTCAGTTTCTTCTGATTTCTCTTCCATTTTCTGGATTCTTTGCTCATTCTTTGTAATTATTTGTTGGAAGTTTTCTAATTATGAATTTATATTGAACACCTGCTCATTTATCTTGTCCAAATTATTTCTTGTCTCCTCGAGGTTTCTTCTTGTGTCTTCTTTATATGAGACGATTGCTTCCTGAATTGAAGTGTTGTTTGCATTTCCTTTTGAAAATTGTTCACTTTTTGTTGTTGAAGTATTGTTTCAATAGATCTCTGATATACTGGACTGGGCGTCCCAGATGATGGTGCTGAAGCTAGTTTTTTAGCAGTTTTAGCAAGGTCTGGGATACTAATTTTTATTTTTATTACCCTCCCCCCCAGTTACTCTATCATCAATCTGTTGTGCCCCCTGGAAAGCGTCCTTATCGGGGGGGAAAAAGCAAATCTCATATTCAATATACCATTACACAGTTTAAATTTAATATCATGTTGTATAGTTCTTATAGTTCTTGTCTAGTGTGCTCCAGAAAACAAGAGTTTTGTAGTCCAGCTTTGCCTGTCAGTATCAGGTCTGGAGGGGAAGTTGAAAAGTCTACTACAGTCCTCGTGACCGAAATCCAGAATCCAAAAGTTGTAGATCAAGCGATATTTGTAATCCAGAGTGGCCAGCAGGTCTTAAACCAGTTAGTAAGACTCATCAAATCATATTGTCCTCTAGATATTTCTTAAAATCTCAGATCATCCGACATTTGTTATCCACAGTGAACGATATATTTCCATATGCTGATGATAGAATATCACATAGAGTCCTGTTTCTTTCTATCTTCAGATGTTTATTACAGTTCTAAAGGTTTTCAAGGTCATTCAGCTAGCTGCTTATCTGTGTCTGGGTTCTATGCCAAGTCTATCCCAGACATAACATACTGAAAGATTTTATTTCCGCTTCACCACTAGATGTCACTCTGTCCCAAATAATAAAGATTTAAATCAAAAGTTATTCATAAGATTAGTCTCATCCTGCTATTTTTCAAGCACAAATTAATAATTTTCACAATTGTTCAATTTAGCAAAAAAATGTCTTTATTCTGGTTTATCATTCTGGTTTATCATTCTGTATTCTCTGTTCCCATCCCTCTTAAAGTTTTCTTCCTGCCGCTTTTGTTTCTCTGGTAGGGCGGGGGGAAAGTCCCCTTCCTCCAGTCACACCTGGGGAATTCTTGCCTTTGGGGAAAATGTCTGTTCCAGGGAATAGTGTTTAAAAAATGGTAGAGAGGAAGAAAATATTCTCACCCTGTTCTACAGCATGCTGTTACTAATCTGCTCATTAGGGCTAATCTCTGCCCTTCACGGCTATCAGTAGGTCTTGGACAGATTGTATAAATGCGGTCTGTCTTCCTTCTGTCGGTTTGGAGGGATTTCCTTGGATCAAACGGGATTAACGCCATCTGCCCGTGATCAACAAGGGTTCCCTCCTTTATTGTTGCCTCTCTGGGGCAACTTTCAGCCCTTTAGGGCCCCCTGGCAGGAAGAAATCAGCTTTCCCCATGTCTTTATCGCTATGATGTCAAACCAGAAGTTTTCCTAGTTGTCCACTCTTATTGCTTCTACAGTGTTGCCCATTGGCCCTGTCCCAGATCACTCAGTCCCTCCTAGGCCAGGTGGGCTCAGATTATCATCTTTAGGGCCGTGCAGAAGAATTGTTGAATGCCTGCTGGATAAAATTGCTTGGATTTGTTTCCAATTAGAACTCGTGCATCGTGCAAGTCCTTATGGGATGCCTAGGGAGATATCTTGCTCTGTAATTTGGGAAACGTTTGGTCCTGTTGGATCTAAGGAAGTGGACAGGTCCTCTGTGCTGTCAGTGCAACTACCTGTCAATTAGATCCTTGTCCCTCCTGGCTGTGGAAAGCCTCCAGGATGATGATCAGCAGGTGGATTCATTCAGTGATAAATTCCTCACTGCAAGAGGGGACATTCCGAGACCTTTTAAGGAGCCTTGGTTTATCCTCTCCTTAAAAAACTATCATTTAACCCTAGCTATCTGAACAACTTTCTTCCAGTTTCCCATCTTCTCTTTTTATTTATTATTTATTTGATTTTATTTGGACTTATATGCCGCTCCTCTCCGAAGACTCGGAGCGGCTTACAACATATATAAACAATATTCAATCTAAGTCCAAATTAAAAACATTAAAAATAAAAACACATTCATCATTCACACAACAATCCACAATCATTAGAAAAGATAGTAGAAGAGGAGGTTGCTTAGCAGTTTGAGGGTCTGGATGAAACGGATTTTCTGGAACTGTCAGAACACTCATTTATTAATTCCTCCTTTCTGATATTCTTTGTGCTTTAGCTGTCGGGTTCTGACATTCTCCCAGGAGGGGGGAAAGAGTTTGTAGTGCATGCTACCTCTAACTGCTTTGATGTATCCTCTTCAGAGTGTGAATGGAATGCCTCAGGGCCATCTGCCTTATCTCAGTGTGGAGGGAGGAAACTACAAAGACCTGAGAACCTTGAGAGATGTGCCTTATTGGCATATTTACCACGGCTCATTGTCACCTATGGATTGACCTGTTGGAACCGACCGGATGGACAGTTGGGGTGGGTTATTATTATGTGGGTTTTACCTATCGATTTGGGTGGGAAACCCTCAGATCCTGCCTAGCTTTCCTGCTGTCTGTACCTGCCAATAAAAGTTCCTTTTGAAATGAGCAAGTTTCTTTCTTGGTAGGGAAACGGAGGCAGGTCCTTACATTAGGCAGGATTTGCAAAGTGGTCAACCTGGAGAACAATTCCTACTGTGAGGACTGTGCAAGATAATGTCTAATCACAGCGGTGAGAAGAGGGAAAGCGAGCACTTGGAGGAGGCTCCCCTGAAGGCTCGTCTGATGAGGCAGATACGTGGGAGAAACCGAGATGGTCGATCAAGGTGGGGAAGAAGGACAACTGGGACACAAAATTCAGAAAAGTAACCCTCAAACGCGACAGCCATCAACCCGGTTGGAAGCACGAGATGGAGAGATCACTCAACATCAGTGAAGAGGAGGGTTAGAGGCCAGCGCGCTCCAACCATTTTCTTAAGCAAGCCATCAGCATGCTGATGGAAGCATTCAAAAACCTCCAGGAGGAAGAGGCCAATCCCTGCCTTGGCTCAATAGCCATGGGACAGGATGAGGAAAAAGAGATCTGGGAGAGCGAGTTTGCGAACCCCAGCCCTTCTACGAGCACTTCAGAAATGGTTGGAGCGGCAGCTGAGGCCACCACCCCAGCCCATGTCACCCCAACTGGAGGAGACGGATGCTGTGCTAGAAGGAGGAGACCTCATCTGCCTGACTACAAAATCCCAGCCCTGAGGGTAAAGTACGATGGATTGCCCCAGCAGTTGGGCTTCTTCCTAGCCCACGTCCTGAGCTACATGCACAAATATGGGTGGGCCATCCCCAGGGACCATGGATGTGTCAGGATTGTAACCCTAGCCCTGGAAGGCATTGTGGCCAGGTGGATGGTGATCCTGCATGCACCGAACTCCAGAATTTTAACCTGTTCATGGCAGCCTTGAGGCAGAGATTCAAGGAGCCCCTAGCAGATCGGAAGGCTAGGGAATGCATCAAGACAATAAAGCAGGACAGGCGACTAGTGGCCAAATACACCGAGGAGTTCTGAGGCCTGGCGAGCCCCCTTAACTGGCCAGAAGAAATTCTGGTTGGCCTTTTCAAAGATGGACTGAATGACGACTTCTACCAGGCCTGCATCACTCAGGGGATCCAGCGTGCCTTCACAATTGGTACATCATGGCAGAAGAGGCAGAAATCGTCCTGGCACGTAATCAACGGTGAATGGGTCGAACTTGGAGGTGCTCCCCCCCAGAAGGGAAGGAGACAGCTAAGATCCTGCCTGCGAACCCACGCTCGACCGCCTGCTTCAGATGTGGTAAAGAAGACCATCTAGCAGCTGAGTGCTGTTCAAAGGTGCCGATCCTGAGGGTGGACTGGAGTAAAACCTGGGGAAACACCACTGCGTCCCCAGGAAACAGCTATGAGAAGCACCGAGGTCGTAGAGGTCCAACCCTCCAAAACCCAGGGAGGGAGAACTCCAACCCCACTGGAGAAACCGCCGGAAACCTCCAACAGCAACTCAGACAACGAGCCTCTGGTAAGTGGACCCATCGCACCGCTCACCAGACCCATAGAACTGTTCATCCCAGAAATGAAAGAGAAAGTAGCTCTTAAAGCTCTAATAGACTTGGGTTGTACCCATTGCCTAATCAGCCCAACCCTAGTGGGGAATTTGGGAATTCCGGTGAGGAGGCTGAAGAAGCCCATTTCTTTTGGTCAATTAGATGGCTCCATTTAAGGGAGAGTTCCAGCTACCCTGGCAACCTGGCCGATTGAACTCACAATGGGGGACCATACAGAGACTCTGACGTTTATTGTAGCCCCAGGCATAGAATGGCCCCTAATTTTGGGGATGATGTAGTTGAAAACTTGGAATCCGAGTAAATTGGAGAATGGGAGAATTGAGGTTCCCAAAAAGGAAGGCGGTGGCACAGAGCAGGGAACTGAAACTGAAAAGGGGAAGAAAGTCCGAGATGGCTGTAGTCGCGAGTGACAGGGCATTAGAAGGCATACTCAAGGAATACCGAGATCTGGCTGAAGTTTTCAAGCGAGGAGAGGTCCAATGAACTGCCTCTTCACTGTCCCACTGACTGTGCCATCGAAATCCTGCCAAGGAGCTAAGCTGTCTAAGCCCAAGCTCTATTTGATAATTCCTAGAGAGCTCAAGGAGCTGTAGAAGTTCAATGAAAAGAATCTGGTGTAGCGATTTATTCAGCTGGCACGGCCGAAGACAGCCGTCCCTATGCTATTCCGGGAAAAGAAAGATGGGTCTCTTCACCTATGTGTGGACTATAGGTCTTTGAATGCTGTTTGTGAGAGTAAATCTACCCCTTGCCATTAATGAAGGACATGCTGGTCCATCTTTCCAAGGGGAAAATATTCTCCAAATTGGATCTAAGAGAAGTATATTATCGAATTAGGATAAAAGAAGGGGATGAGTGGAAAACAGTGTTTAATTGCCCCTTGGGTTGCTTCCAGTTCTGAGTGCTGCCCTTTGGGCTGCAAGGGGCGCCCATGGTATTCATGCAGCTGATAAACGAGGTCCTCCAGGAGCACCTGTATAAGGGGTTTTTGGTGTATTAGGATGACATCCTAATATTTACAGAAATGAAGGAGGAGCATATCAGACTGGTCAGGATGGTCCTAAACGAGCTCCGTGCAGCCCGCCTCTATGCTAAACTTTCAAAGTGCGAGTTCCACAAGGAAAAAATTGATTACCGGGGCTATAGGATTTCCCATCAGGGAATAGAGATGGACCCAGAGAAGGTACGAGCGGTGTTAGAGTGGGCGCCACCTCGGACGAGAAAGCAATTGCAAAGCTTCCTTGGATTCATGACCTTCTACAGACAGTTTATTCCATCTTTCGCTCTGATCGCCCTCCCCATCACTAACCTACTAAAAATGAAGGGAGTAAGCAAGCTAAAATCCAGTCATCCATTGAAATAGACTATGGAGTGCCAAGCAGCTTTTGAGAAACTAAAGAGGCTTTTTTCTGCCGAGCTGGTGTTAAAACACCTGGACCCAGAGAAGCCATTTGTCATCCAGGCAGACGTCAGTGATGTGGCAGTGGGGGCGGTACTGCTCCAAGAGAATCAGGAAGGGCAATTGCAACCTTGTGCGTATACCTCTAAAAAGCTCATTGAAACTGAACAGAGGTGGGCAGTGTGGGAGAAGGAGGTGTACGCAGTGTGCTGCACCCTTCTCACTTGGAGGCATTTCCTGGAAGGGAGCAAAATCCCCTTTCAGGTGTGGACTGATCACAAAAATCTTGAGGCACTGAAAACCCCAAGGAAGTTATCCCCAAAACAAGCTCGGTGGTCCCAGCATTTCCACCAATTTGATTTTTCTACTAAGTACATCCCAGGGGGCAGGACTTTTTGGCCGATGCCTTATCAAGGATGCTGCAGTATAAAAGTGTAAAATTTGACATAATCAAACTCTTGATGACTCTGAAACAATTGGCAGCCCCGGTCACCACGAGAGCTCAGGCAAAGAAACTGATGCCGGCGAACAGTAAAATGGAGACCCCGACCATCACAAACATTTGAACAATGAAGCAGGAACTGAGTTTAGACAAGCATTAGAAAAGGAAAAATGGCTCCTTAGCCATAAAAACCTTTGCTCAATGAGGGACAAGCTGCCCTGTGTAGGAGAAAAATTATACGTGCCAAAAACCCAGAGAGTAAAAATCATGCAACTTTGCTATGATTTGAAAATGGCTGGCCATTTCAGGTTCATGAAAATCCTCCATCTGACCAAGAGGCAGTTCTGGTGGCCCTCTATAAAAAAGGACATTGAAAGCTATGTGGCTAGCTACCCTGTCTGTACTGCAGCCAAGCAGAGACATGGGAAAACACTGAGATTATTACAAGCAGTTGCTAGCCCTTCAGCACCCTGGAGAGAGATCTCTATGGATTTTATAGTAGAGCTGCCAGAAAGCGCAGGAAACACTGTCATGTGGGTAGTGATGGACTTATTCACCAAACAGGTTCATTTTGTACCCTGCCAGAAAATTCCTACTGCTAAAGTCTTGGCCAAATTGTTTGTACAACATATTTACCGGCTACATGGGGCCCCACAATGCATTATCTCAGATAGGGGAGTCCAGTTTACTTCAGAGTTCTGGAGAGCCCTTTTGGACCTATTTGGCACCAGTCAAGCCTGTCATCTAGTCATCATCCGCAAACGAATGGTGGGACAGAACATTCGAACTCAGTACTAGAACAATATCTGAGGTGCTTCATAAATTACCAACAAGACAATTGGACTGAGTTGCTGCCCTTCGTGGAAGTAGCTTACAACAATGCAGTGCACTCAACCACTGGTTACACCCCGTTCCAGGTGGTGACAGGACAAAGCTTTAACCCGATGGCTGAGTTACCTGTCAATGAACCCACCATCCATTCCCTGAATGAGTGGATTAAACAGCTACAAAACACACGACCTGTAGTTAGAAAAGCTTTGGATGAGGCGAGGGAGGCTTATAAGGCACAGGCAGATAAAAAACAAATGGAACCAAAACCATTCAAAATAGGGGGAAAATATATCTCTGAACCAAATTCCTAAAGTCTTTGCAAGGCCCAGAATTCATAGGACCATTCCCAATAAAATGCATAATTAACCCAGTAACAGTGGAATTGGAACTCCCAAAAATGTTAAGACAAGTTCACTGTGTGTTTCACTGCGGCCTGCTTAAATGGAAGCTAATTTCAGGAGCCCCTCTCCCACAGCCCATTATGGTAGAAGGGGGATAACATTTTGAAATTAAAGAAATATTAGACTCCAGGAAACATCATGGGTTGACCCAATACTCGATAGCGTGGAAAGACCTCCTACCTTCCCAAAATGAGTGGGTATACAAGAAACACGTCAGACCTCCTAGATTGCCAAAAAGGTTCCACACCTGTTATCTGGATAAGCCTCATTAATGTTGTTGTTTCAACACTTTCCCCTTTATTATTTTCTCTGTCTCCAGGTGGATGTCTCATTTTTCTAGAGGAGCGGCATATCAGAATCCTCATTTATTAATTCTCCCTTTCTGATTTTCTTTGTGCTTTAGCTGTCGGGTTCTGCCATTCTCCCTGGAGGGGGAGGAGGGGGAAAAGGGTTTGCAGTGTTTGTAGTGCATGCTACCTCTAACTGCTTTGATGTATCCTCTTTGGGGTGTGAATGCAATGCCTTGGGGCCATCTGCCTTATCTCGGTGCGGAGGGAGGAAACTGCGGAGACCTGAGAACCTTGAGAGAGGCTCCTTATCGGCCCGTTTCCTACAGCTCATTGTCATCTATGGATTGGCCTCTTTGAACTGACCGGATGGACAGTTGGGGTGTGGTTATTATGTGGGTTTTACCTATCGATTCGGGTGGGAAACCCTCAGATCCTGCCTAGCTTTCCTGCTCTGTACCTGCCAATAAAAGTTCCTTTTGAAATGAAGCAAGTTTCAAGAGTTCTGCTCTCTTGGTAGGGAATCCTTTCAGTCAGGATTTAGGCATGATTATGGGACAGAGACAGATTTGGTCACACTTATGGACAGTCTCTCGCGTGAGTGAGATGGTGTAGTGCAACCATTCTTGCTATCCTTGCCCTCCCAGTGGCTTTTGATACCATCAACCATGGTATCCTTTTGGGCCAGCTATGCAAGTTGCACTGGTTCAGCTCCTTTCGCTGGTCCCAATTGGTGTTAATAGGGAGTGAGAGATCCACCCCCACCTCTCATTTGGACTACTCTAATGCATTCTGTATTGAAATCCTTGAAATCCATTCTGAAGCTTCAACTGGTTCAGTGCAGCAGTCCTTGGGGCCCTTAGAATGGCCCATTTACGCCTCAGCTACTGGTCTGCTTCTGGATGCAGTTCAAAGTGTTGGTTATGACATTTAAAAAGTCCTTAATGGCATAGGTCCAGGCTACCTGATAAACCGTCTCAGAAGGCTTACTACAGATCCCATTGGTCAAAGAGCTGTGAGTATTGGGATCCAGTAGAACAGCCTTCTCTGCCATAGTACCCACCATTTAATAATAATAATAATAATAAATATCCTACCATCCAAGGTGAGATGTTTCCATCCTCCTATCCTCTATAAGAGCCTAAAGACCTGGCTCTGCTGTTTGGCTTATGGACCCAATTGGGGGAGCACTGTGGTGGAGGTTGCTACCAGATTGATAGCAAATCCCACTCCTCGATTCCTGCTTCCTCACCTGCCCATCTTATATTTTCATATGATGTGTTTTCATTGTTTTCTTTTTCATTGTATTGTTCAATTACTTTGCTGCTGTTATGCTTACACTTCTTTTCATTTCTGTTTTTATTGTTGCAAGCCACCTACAGTAGCCCCACAAGCAACATAGGCAGCAAATAAATTTAACAAATTAATAAAAAGAGAAAAATAGGGAATGTTCAAAAATTGCAATTTATATATGTGTGAGGTTACTATATGTAACAGTTTCATAAAGGATATATTATATATGTTTTCATGATAAAAGTTGGGTCTTAAATCTCTCTCTCTTACTTTTATCTCTTTCAGGTCATTCCCTGACAAGTGCACTAGAGAATACATTGTTCTACCCTCCTCCTCGAATCACTTTAAAATTAAAAATGCCAAAATCACAGGGAGATTGCAAAAGTAACTTAAAAACTGGTATCAAATCACTTTCTACTGATAACAATGCCATGATTTATAAGAAAAGAGGTATTCCACTATCCAAGGGTACGTTTATTTCAAATATAAAGTCCTACTCAAGATTTCAGCATGAAAACAGAAGTAATGGCTTACTGGAAGGCATTAAGAAACCTAGAATTGAACCAAAGGATACTGGGTCTGAGAATTTATCAGAACCTATCCATCCTGGGCAATCATCTGGCAAACCCCTGGCACTTCAAGCTGCATTGCATGGACAGTCTTTTGTTGGAAATGGGAAAATTCAACACAACTCTAAATTAGAAAAATCTAATGGCTTAATGAGCAGAGTTGGAGATATCAATCAGAGAGACAGCTCTAGCCAAACACCATATGAACAACATTCTGTACTCCCTGCCCACCTAGCTAGTCAGAGTACCTTCAGAAAATCCACAATGGAACACTTTAGTAGGTCCTTCAAAGAAGCAACCAACAGTTTGGTGAGGACTACAGAAGATCTCAGGTGTGAAAAACCCTCAAGAAAGCTTTCAGTGAGAGAGCGTCCATGGGGCAAGCAAACTTTTGAATATCAAATGGGGAATGCTCCCTATCAAGATAATGATGGGTATTGCCCTGATCTGGAACTCAGTGATTCTGAAACAGAGAGTGAAGAGAATAAAGGGCAGATCAAATTGAGGAAAAGTACCTTAGGCAGAGAAAGCCCAAATAAAGACTTCAGTAGAGATTGTCAAAATAGAAAGAAAAGAAACTTGATTTCTCATAGTTCAGTGCAAAGGTGATAGAAATCCCTGAAAATGAAAATAGCTCAGCTTTGTGGGTGTCTACGTAGTGATTATAAACCTTGGGAAATCTCCAGGTTAAGAGTGCAGGGTCCACAAACAAGTGACATTTTCTCTGAACTGTACAATGGTTTGCTCTTTTGAGAAGATTGCTCCCTCCTCCCCAAGCCATTGTGGGCAAAAACTCAAAAAGCTCTTTCATCATCCTGTGACAATCTACAAAGTGACCAGATAATTCTTGTTCCAGCTGCAATAGATTCTCATTTCATGAAAATGCGTCAAGCTCAGCTTTTGGAAGAATTGTAACATTCCAAATGATAATGTCCGCTAAAGTGTTTTCCTGAATTGAGTCGTGACTACTAGAAAAAAATCATGTTCTCAGTCAATATTAGAACAAATTATATGATCCTAACTCCTTAGAAATAGGATCGATTTTAACTCAGTGGGACTTGCTTTCAAATAAATATTATATATCATCAGAATATATCATATATCCTCCTAAACTACTGAGGTTTATAAACTCCACAGTTAATGCTGCCAAACACACACTGACCTCTAGATTTTTCCCAATAGCTAATTCCTAAAATTTGTGTTCCTTTTCACTATTATAAATTGCTGTATTCTGTAAATACCTTTTATCTTCTAGTATTTTAAAATTGTTTTTAATCCCTTTATACATAGTAATGTTGTGCATTTCAATTGTAAAATAGGTTATGCAGCCAGCCAGTAAAAATGGCTGGTGTATGGATAATGTTTAACACTAGAAGTACTTAATTTCTTTAACATATTCAGGCAATCACTGGTGATGCCAGATTTTCCCATATATTCTTAAAACTTGATCCCCTTCCCAACATCTTAGTATTTTTGTAAGCTAACAAATATGTTCAGATTTCTGAGCCAAAATGTTTAAAATCAGTTTATGCAAAGGTCTGTGTACATTGAATTCTAGGTTTAAATAATCAAAAGTCAAAAAGTATTTTTGATTCCCAAACATCTTCATAGCTACTTTATTTTTTTTAAACTAACACATTGTAATATTATAAAATGCACACATAATTACATAATTTATTATTTTGTTCATCAATGCATACATTGCTGCACAGCCGATTTTTAATCAGAATAAAAAAATCATTTTATTTTTGGAGCAATCACATATTAAGTAATGTAGTGCCATAATGTGAAACAACAATAATTGCTGTACATCTGGAATATAATAACAACAAATGAGGGCCTTGATGTCCTTGAAAGCCTTAATACTATTCAGTGTAGTTAGGAAAATAAATTGACTCGTGAGAGTTATATAATAAATTTGGCAGGTCTGTGCTTTTTGTTTTAAGCATATTTAAAATTGTTTTGTCAACTTTTGTATCTATTTTTTGTCTTTAAAAAGCTGTATTTTTAAAGCATTTCCTTTGGTGTAAATATGCAATTGTATTTCATTTTAAATTTGTTGAGAAAGAATAGCCTGTATGTTTTGAGCCATTCAGAATGGTGCTAGAAAATTCATTTCTCTACATACTGGTTCTGACTGAATTGGGATACAATTTTTCAGTAGCTGGGGGAGAAAACATGACAGTCAATGACTCATGCATTGAGGGGGAAAAAAGGTGCTTCTACAAGCTACAACTGTTTTGCAAATATTAGGTTGATGATTTAAAATAAATCTCATCAGGCAATAGTGTTTTCTGTAATAGTTTTATATGATTTCCATAGATACATGAAGGATCCTTTAACTTCATAATTTCAAGTATCTGTCTCCAAAATATAATTGCTAGTTTTTACAAATGTTCTAGCCAACTTTGCAGTGTTACCTTTTGTTTTATTGTTTTGACATATACACATACCCAAATTCAGTTTTTTTGAAAAATGGACTGTCTTTTTCAGACGTCTCCTTTTTACAATACTTTTTCATTAAATTATGAAACTGCTAACCTTACCTTCTTCATTGTGATCATTGCAGACTAATACTTGGGAAGACTGCATTTAGTGCTTTAGTTAACTCACGAAAGACTAGTAACATTCCTCCAAAAATAAATAAATAAATAAAGCACATGGGCAACCCCAGGTGTATGTAAGTGGCCTTGAGGACCTTAAAGTACTTGCACATAATCCAGGATAGTCTCCATATAAAGATTTGATAATGTATGACTCTTAAATTTTATAGGATTAAAAATCAGATGAAATAAATATAAATAAGTTTGTCTGAGTTTTAATGAATTCTGTGCATTTGATTTTGTTCCTTTATTAAATCAGTATGTGAATAAAACAAATAAACAATAATGCCATTATTTATTTATCTGAAACAAACATTTTTAAAAATACCTTACCCTTATTGCATTTATTGATAAATAATTCAAGATGATGAATATACTTAATACTCCTTCCTCTTCCTCTTTACTGCACAAGAACCCTGTGAGGTGGGTTGGCTGAGAGAGTGACTGACCCAAACTCACTCAGCTGGCTTTCATACCTAAGATGAGACTAGAATTCATAAGTCTCCTGGTTTCTAGCCTGGTGCCTTAACTACTAGACCAAAGGCATCCCATGTTATATAAGACAAGGAAAGAAGGAATGCCTCTTATGAGTTTTTGATAACTTTTTTTCAGAAAAACATACAACTTTCTGCATAATTTAGAACAGTATTTTATTTGCTTGCTTTTACACAACATAGGAATGTTGGAGCACTACTTACTACTATTTCTTGCAATTAGTTTAAGATCATGGCATTGTTGTTTATTTTAGGAAATGTGTAACTTATAGGTTTGGCCTAACAAAGGGATCCTTAGATAGCTTCTAAATTAAGAATAAGCTAAATACTTGATTTAAAAAAGAGGAATATATTAAATATAAAGTAGGTCAGTAATAATAATAATAATAGTAATAATAAAATTGGAAGGGACCTTGGAGGTCATCTAGTCCAACCCCCTGCTCAGGCAGGAAACCCTATACTATTTCGGACAAATGGCTGTCCAGTCTCTTCTTAAAAACCTCCAGTGTTGGAGCATTCACCGCTTCTGGACGCAGGTTGTTCCACTGGTTAATTGTTCTGTCAGGAAGTTTCTCCGTAGTTCTAGGTTGCTTCTCTCCTTGCTTAGTTTCCACCCGTTGCCTCTTGTCCTGCCTTCAGGCGCCTTGGAAAATAGCTTGACACCCTCTTCTTTGTGGCAGCCCCTGAGATATTGGAACACTGCTATCATGTCCCCCCTCGTCCTTCTCTTCATTAAACTAGGCATACCCAATTCCAGCAGCTGTTCCTTATATGCTTTAGCCTCCAGTCCCCTAATCATCTTTGTTGCTCTTCTCTTTACTCTTTCTAGAGTCTCAACATCTTTTTTACATCGCGGTGACCAAAACTGGATGCAGTATTCCAGGTGTGGCTTTACCAAGGCATTGTAAAGTGGTATTAACACTTCATGTGATCTTGATTCATGTGATCCTCTGTTAATGCAGCCTAATGACCTAAGAAACTAAGACAAATTAAAAACACACATAAAAAGTATATATTAAAAAGAATGGAGTGGCACAAGATTTTATTTTCTTTTTCCTCTTCAACATATACATAAAATTGATGGGTGAGATTATCTGCTGATATGGGATTTGGTGTCATCAGTATACCGATGATATCCAATTATGTCTTTTAACTCTGGGCTGGCCAAATAGATTCTTGAGGTGTTGTGGAGGCTGTGTGGTTTTGGATGGAAAGGAACTGTCTTTGACTTGGTCCTTCCAAGACCAAATGATTCTGGGTGTTTGGATCACCAAGATGTGGGGGTATTCCATCTTTGACCTTGAATGGGATATCATTTCCCCATTCAAGAGTGGTATGTAATTTGGGGGGTCTTCCTGGATTCAGCTCCTGCTTGGTGAGCAGGTGGCAGCTTTATCCAGAAAGTCATTTGCACAGCTTCATCTGATGGACCAGTTGTGTCCCTTCCTAGATTGGGGACCCTTCAAACTTTCATGTCCTGGTCACTTCACAGCTTCACCGCAAAGTACCCTAAAAAGGATGCCCTTGAAGGCCACCTCAAAGCTTTAACTGGTCCAGAATGCAGTGGCATGGACAGTGATGGACATGATTCAGTATGCCATGTAACACCTCTGCTTCATGAGCTACACTGATTTCTAGTTTGCTTCTGGGTGTGATTCAAGGTGCTGGTTGCTACCTATAAAGCCCTACATGGCATCTGGCCTGGTTTCTTGAAGGACTACTTGTCTTCCATAGCATCTGCCTGACTGATTCAATCTGTCAGGTTTGGCGTGGTCCAGGTTTCTCTGGTTAAAACAATGCAATCTACTAAGACCCCACAAGCATATCTTCTCTGTAGCAATACTCTGGAATTAGATTACCCCACATTTGGGGTAATTTGGGGATACCCTTGTGGGGCAGAAAGGCAGCTGCTTTTGCTTTTGCTTGGGCAGAGCTTTTTCAAATAAGAAATTAAAACAGGAAATAAAAGGGGACTAGGGAACTTGGCAGGAACCTTGGGAAGAATTACCTGCTGAGCCCTGGTAAGTTTGTGGGGTTTCTTGTTTAATTACAAATTCACCTTTTTTTTTAGCAGCCATCGCGCCCCTGACGGCGCGCGATAAAATCCTAAAACAAGTAAGAAAAAAATCCAAAAAGTAAACTGAGGCCAAAACAAAAAATTTGAACAACCCAAAAAAGCTGTGTTTTTAAAAAAATAATAACTAGTATAATAATAACAGCAAACATAATAACAAGAAATGGAGATAGATAGCCAGCAGACGGAGGGGAGCTTCCCAGTGTTTTGTATTGAGTGTCACATGTATGACTGTCTGCTGGACAGAAGTCTTGGGTGTGTGATCGGTGCAATGAGCTCCTGGCTCTCAGGGAACAGGTTCTTTCCCTTGAAGCCAAGGTAGCAGACCTGGAGAAGCAGAGAGAGATAGCGAGGCAGGAGAAGATCTTCAGGGATGCAGCAGGAGCATCCCACTCCATGCTGAGCAGCTCTCCAGCTGCTTTGGAGAATGGAGATCTTGGGCAGGGAGGACATCAATCTGTGGAAGAGGGACAGGCTCCCTTAGTTGAGACCCCTTCCCTGGAGGATGTGCCCATATCCTCTTGCACCGAGGATACTTCTCCGCGGGTGGTGGGAGGGGGGCTTCTTGTAGTGGGTGATTCAATTGTTAGAAATATAGAGAGACAGGTTTGTGATGGAAGCGTTGACCGCATGGTAAACTGCCTGCCGGGTGCAAAGGTTGTGGACATCACGAGGCATCTAGACAGGCTGATAGACAGTGCTGGGGTGGAGCCAACTGTTGTGGTACATGTCGGTACCAATGACATTGGAAAAGCTAAGCGGAAGGTCCTGGAAGCCAAATTTAGGTTGCTAGGTAGAAGATTAAAGTCCAGGACCCCCAAGGTTGCATTCTCAGAAATGCTACCTGTTCCACGCGCAGGGCCAGCTAGACAGGCAGAGCTCAGGAGCTTCAATGCGTGGATGAGGCAGTGGTGCTGGGAGGAAGGGTTTAGATTCATTAGGAACTGGGAAACATTTTGGGACAAGCCACACCTGTACAGAAGGGACGGGTTACATTTGAACCATAATGGAACCAGACTGTTGGCGATTAATATTAAAAAGGTTTCAGAGCAGCTTTTAAACTGATTCATAGGGGCAAATCGACAGGAGCTGGGCAGCTTCCGGTTCGAGAAGGCGCACTGCCTAATATGGGGGGTGGAAGTTATGCACACATTGGTGAGTCAACAGGAAAACTAAATTGTAATAGTCAAGCAGAAGGACATGGTAGACCATCTACAAATTCTACAACCAAATTCTACAGTCAAAATCCACAGTCAAAGTTGAAAGTGCACCAGAAAATTACATATAAAGGTCTGTACACAAATGCTAGAAGCATTCGAGCAAAAATAGGGGAATTGGAATGCTTGGTGAAGGAAAATAATATTGATATTATCGGCATAACAGAAACCTGGTGGACAGATGAAAACCAATGGGACACAAGGATTCCAGGTTACAAATTGTATAGGATGGACAGGAGAGGGAGAAATGGTGGTGGCGTGGCCTTGTACATAAATGAGGAGTTAGAATCTCATGAACTCGAAATTCAAGAAAATTCAAACTCACCCACAGAAACATTGTGGATAAAAATCCCAGGACAGGAAACTAATCTGACGTTAGGGATCTGCTATCGCCCTCCCAACCAAACTCCAGAGGCAGATTGCTATTTGGAAAATGAATTTAAGGAGGCCTCAAAAAGAAATAGGGTAGTCATAATGGGGGACTTCAACTATCCCCAAATAGATTGGGTAAATTCTTGTTCTACACATGAAAGAGAGACAAGGTTCCTCGACATGTTAGCCGATTATTCCCTTGAGCAGATGGTCATGGAACCTACCAGGGGAAAGGGGATCCTGGACTTGGTTCTAACTAACGCACAGGATTTGGTTCATGATGTCCTTGTAACCGAGCCCATAGGAACCAGCGATCACAACACAATAACCTTCAACTTAACCATGGATAGCAAATTGTCAGTGAAAACTAACACAGAGACCTTAAACTTTCACAGAGGGAATTTTGACAAAATGAGGAAAATAGTAAAGAAGAAACTAAAAGGAACAGTAAAAAAAGTCAAATCCCTCCAAAATGCTTGGAAACTGTTTAAAAATACGTTACAGCAGGCTCAAATAAAATGCATTCCTAAAAGAAGAAAGGATTGGAAAGTCCAAGAGGATACCAGTATGGCTTACGAATGAGGTAAAGGAGGTTATTGGAAAGAAGAAAAACTCATTTAAGAAATGGAAGGCTCTTCCTACCGAGGAGAACAGGAGGGATCACAAACTCTGGCAGACCAAATGCAAGGCGATAGTCATGAAAGCCAAGAGAGACTTTGAGGAGCATATAGCCAAGAATATTAAAAATAATAACAAAACCTTTTTTAAGTACATCAGAAGCAGGAACCCAACCAGAAAATCAGTTGGGCCACTTGATAACAATGGTCAGAAGGGGATAATCAGAGAAGACAAGGAGATTGCTGAGAGGCTAAATGACTTCTTTGCCTCCGTTTTCACCGAGGAGGATAGAGAACATCTGCCTGCCACTGAATTAGTTTTCCCAGGGAGGGAAATAGAAGAATTAAACCTGATAGAGATAAACAAGGAAGATGTTCTTGCATGCCTTTCTAAACTAAACATCAACAAATCGCCGGGTCCAGATGGCATCCACCCTAGAATTCTCAAGGAACTCAAGTGTGAAATTGCTGAACTTCTAGCTAAAATATACAATCTTTCTCTAAGATCAGGCACTGTACCAGAGGATTGGAGGGAAGCAAATATAACCCCGATCTTCAAGAAAGGATCCAGAGGTGATCCAGGAAACTATAGACCAGTCAGTCTAACCTCAGTTCCAGGCAAACTGATGGAAACCATTATTAAAGATAAAATTACAGGGCACATAGAAAAACAGGCATTGCTGAAAGAAAATCAACATGGTTTCTGCAAAGGCAAATCATGTCTTACTAACTTGTTAGAATTCTTTGAGGGTGTAAATAAATACATAGATAAAGGGGCCCCAGTTGATATTGTATATCTTGACTTTCAAAAGGCTTTTGACAAAGTCCCTCACCAAAGGCTCCTAAAAAAGCTCTCCAGCCACGGAATTAGAGGACAGGTCTTGTCCTGGATTGGTAACTGGCTAAATTGTAGGAAGCAAAGGGTGGCAATAAATGGACAATTCTCCGGATGGAAAGAAGTGAGAAGTGGTGTACCCCAAGGTTCAGTTTTGGGGCCTTTACTTTTTAATTTATTCATCAATGATCTGGATGTAGAAGTTAATAGTGAGGTAGCCAAGTTTGCTGATGACACTAAATTGTTCCGGGTTGTGAAAAGTGAAACTGATTGTCGGGAGCTCCAGAAGGATCTCTCGAAATTGTGTGAGTGGGCAACAAAGTGGCAAATGCATTTTAACCTAAACAAGTGCAAAGTTATGCACATCGGGGCAAAGAACCCCAATTATACTTACCAACTGATGGGGACCAAATTTTCTGAGACAACCCAAGAAAGGGATCTTGGGGTTTTGGTGGACAGCTCGATGAAGATGTCAACCCAATGCGCAGCAGCAGTAAAAAAAGCAAATTCCATGCTTGGCATGATTAGGAAGGGAATCGGAAATAAGTCAGCAAGTGTTGTATTGCCTCTGTACAAATCGATGGTGAGACCACACTTGGAGTACTGTGTACAGTTCTGGTCACCGCACCTCAAGAAGGATATAATGGAACTGGAAAAGGTGCAAAAAAGGGCAACAAGAATGATCAAGGAAATGGAGCGCCTCCCTTATGAAACCAGATTGCAACGCCTTGGTCTCTTCAGCCTTGAAAGACGGCGTTTAAGGGGTGACTTGATCGAAGTGTATAAAATCATGCATGGGATAGAAAATGTGGATAGAGAAAAATTCTTTTCTCTATCACACAATACCAGGACACGGGGGCACTCCCTAAAGCTTATAGCTAAGAAAGTGAGGACAAATAAAGGGAAATATTTCTTCACCCAGAGGGTCGTTGATTTATGGAATTCACTTCCTGAAGGGGTCGTGACAGCTGTCAGCCTTGACAGCTTCAAGGCAGGGCTAGATAGATTCATGGATGCAAAGTGTATTGGTGGTTATTAAAACAGATGTCCATGTGCCGCCTCTATGTTGGTTGAGGCAGGCAGGATTCCCTTGAGTACCATTTGTTTGGGGGTCAAGGGAAAGGGAGGGTTTTGCCTTCTCTTTCTGCTCAAGATCCCCATGTACATTTGGTGGGCCACTGTGTGACACAGAATGCTGGACTCGATGGGCTTTGGCCTGATTCAGCATGGCTCTTCTTATGTTCTTATGAATGACTCCCACACTATTGCGTGTTTCCAAAGAGCCTTGAAAACCTGGCTCTTTGTCCAGGCAAAGTGTGATTTAAGCCCCTTTTCTTATTTTCCTTTGTTCTCATCTGGATCTGTTATTTCTGCCATTTTTGTTCCTTTTTATTTTGTGCTGTTTTCATGTTTTTAAATGTTTTTCATAATTTGTAAACCACTCAGAGTCTTTGCAAGTCAGGCAATATATAAATAATAATAATATAGGTAGTCCTCGACTTAACAATTCATTTAGTGACCATTCAAAGTTATAATGGCACTGAAAAAAGTGACTTATGACCATTTTTCACATTTAACAATGGTTGCAGCATCCCTGTTGCCATGTGATCAAATTTCAGATGCTTGGCAACTGGTTCACATGACCATTGCAGCATCCGGGGGGTAATGACCTGACAAGCAAAGTCTATGGGGAAGCCAGATTCATTTAACAAGCAGATTACTAACTTATCAAACTGCAGTGATTCACTTAACAACTAGGGCAAGAAATGTCATAAAAGGGGCAAAACTCACTTAACAAATTCTCACTTAGCAACAGAAAATTTGGGCTCAGTTGTGGTCATAAGGACTACCTGTAATAATGTACTGCTTTCCTAAATTGGACAGAAAGAGCAGGCAATATCATTCTAACATACAAATATTACCACCAAAAGCTTGTACTTTCCTGCAGCCTTTCAAAGATGCAATACTAGGGAACAGAGGCTTGGTGATTAAGTACAACACACAACAAATCCAGTACAGTAGGAAGTGAACTTTCAGATCACTTGATTCCAACCCCTGCTTGGACTCAGAAGCATTAGAACTTCATATTATTCTAATTTAAACAAAGTATCTGAAATAGGTTCTGTTAATATTTACTATGCAACCCAAGGAACTAAATTGGTTTTTAAAATTTATTTATAGATATGCACATAACTGGGACATCAAGAGTTCAGCTATATCTTTATTCTCAAGCAGCAACTATTGTGCTTTGTTTTAGTTGTAACTAATCAAATGAGTTGCCAAAAATTAAGTTTGATTTTGACTAGTCATAGTTACATTAAAAACATTGGCTCTCTGCACTGTACTATGTGGCTATCATAGGTTTGATTTGCAGGACAATACTAACTGGATTGTACTTTCTCCCAGTTGTACTTTTTTCCAGTTTTTGTTCTCTATATACTTTCTGAGAACTAACATTATGTAGCTACAGAGATCTTTCTTAGATGGTCTCTTTTTGTAATATTAGTATACCAGAATTGTAATAGGTACAACAGAAAGCAACAGTTTTAATGTAGTAGTACAGAAGTACAGTACTGTGGTAACCAATAAATAACTGGTTACAAATAATTGGAGATACTCATCTGGAAAACAATAATTTGGGAAAGATGATCTAGACTGATAATAACCTTGATACGTGGTAGATGGTGGAAGAAATGCTTGCTCTTTCTACTTTGTACCTTTACTGGTGTCTGTCAACTGGGAAAAGAGCTGTACTAATATTTAGGTTTCCTTTCTGCAAGGTTGACTAGCAGCTGCATCAGGCAGTTTTACTAAGGCGCTAAACATTAACAGGGATGTGAGAAGGAGCAGACCATGAAATAGATTCCTCATCACTCTTCGTTAGGAAAGATCTGTCAGTTAAATATTGTGTCCTGCAAGGTGAACTGGAGGAAAGGAGAAAAATGCATCAGAAGTAGGCATTTATACCATAATCATCTTTTGGAGCACTCCTATAGAGATAGTGTTTTATTTTAAAAAACTTATAGGTACAGTGCATGAAATATGAAATATTGGTGATGACGTATCTATATATCTCTGTCCCAGATGAAGTAAATGTTGGAGTCTTCACGATGCCCGAAGGTTGTAGGGGTCTGGATGGGGAATAACAGACTTCAGCTGAACCCCGATAAGACAGAGTGGCTGTGGGTGGGCCCCTCTATACCCAGGAGTTTATCATCTTTGGTCTTGAATGGGGTTGCACTCCTCTAGACAGACCAGATATGTAACTTGAGGGTTCTCTTAGGGTCATGGCTCCTGCTCAAAGAACATGTAGTAGCTATGGCCAGGAGGCCCTTTTCCCAATTCCGTGTTGTATGCCAATTATGTCCTTGCCTGACTGGGAGTCTACATCTGGTCACTCATGCCCTGGTCATCTTCTGATTGGATTATTGCAACACATTCTACACGAGGCTACTCCTTAAAAGTATCCGGAACCTTCAGCTAGTACAGAACGTGGCTGCATGAGTCATACTGGGTGTCCAAATAAGGGCACATATAATACCCTTGCTTTGTGAACTGCACTGGATACCTATTTGCTTCCAAGTCCAATTCAAGGTGTTGGCCATCACCTATAAAGTTACCTACAAAACTGGCTTTGCCCAATCCCATCAGCCCATCTCAGTGATGAGGCATGGAAGGTATGCTACAGACCCCATCAATCAAACCCCATCAATTTCGACCGGCGGGGTCTAGGAAGAGAGCCTTCTATGCCACTGCTTTGTGGAGTATCTTGCTCCCAGAGGTGAGGAAAGCTCCCAATGACTTGGCCTTCCACAAAGGGTCAAAACATTGCTGCAGCCTTGTGTGGGAATACAGAGGACCATGCAATCATGGGGCTGGCTAGTCCCTTGAGAGTCCCCCTGCCTATAATAATCTAACACTACATGGCCATCTTAGTATTCTGCCCCCTTTCTGATGTTTGTCATTCTTTTAATTTTGAATTTTTTAATCCTAATTTAATTTTTAAATTCTAATGCTATTTTTACATGTTGTTTTATTTATTGGTATATTATATTGTACACTGTCCAGAGCCTCTCTTTGAGGGAGATGGATAATTTAAAAATATGAAATATAAATTAATAATAAATAATCTGTTAATGGAAACAAAAGAAAAATATTTGTAATTTGTTCTGTTTTTCTGGTGGCTTCCTGCATTAAATTAGAAGTTTTCTTCTAACTCAGTGGCCCCCAATCTTTTGGGCACCAGGGACCGGTTCCATGGAGAGAGGGTTTTCCGCAGACTGGAGGGAGCATGGTTTCGCATGTTGCCAGCATCCCGTGGATGGGGCTTCGCTTGTTTGAGCAGCCCGATTTCTAGCCCATTGCTGGTCCATAGACCAGGGGTTGGGGATCCCTGTTCTAGTTAACTCAACTGTACACATACAGTACACATTATGCTTGTGGATAACAGCGGTGTAATTAAATTACTAGAATGGGCCACTTGATAAAAACCTGCTCTTTCTGCTAGATCAGACCATTCTCTTTCTGATCATTTGCTTTACCCAAGTAAGCTTCATGCTAAGGGGGAAAAATACATAGTATTAGAATAAAGAAATTGGAAATTGTGTTACAACTCAATGGTGCATAAAGTAGCTATTGGAGGTGAGGGTTATGTTTTAAAATAAATAACACAAGCAATGCTGATATCTGGTTTTTAGTTTAGTAACATAGAGTTTTGCACCCTTGAATGATTTCTGACTAATTTTCTGGAAGTATGTGCAGTGCAGTCATTGTTCTCAAATTCTAATCTTGGAAGGGTTGTATCCTGCAGAGATAAGAACATGTGGCTCTATATTTACTACTGTATTACAACTCTCAAGATATTTTCTCATTGGCCATTTGGCAAAAGTTACTGGAAATGGAAAGTTTAAAGCCAGTAGTAGACTTAGCAGACCTCAAAGCAGATGGTATTTCCAAAATATCACAGGAGTGGAAAATCTGCACATTCATCCTGTATCAAGAAAGATTAAATGTCAGACTTCTTAGCAGCCACTATCAACTACCTGATTATTTTGCAGGCCATCTCTTGAAGCAGTTGGGAATTTGCTGCCTGCTTTCCTGTAACAGAAGAACTTTCAGATGTCCCAACCTCATGTTACTTTAAGTCCATTCCAAGCTACAGATAACCCAAATAGTTTTAATGACATGCACAGTAAAAAGATTGCTAATTTTTAAATCATCCTAATCCTAAGCATCTCACACTCCTCCATGTAACATGCCTTAGTCTCAAATTCCAGTCTTATAAATCCAAAATGTCAGTCATTTCAGGCAAGGACAATAAGCAAAATGCCAGATAAGCTTCCAATCCTGACTAGTGCATGCAGTAACATAACAGCACATGAATGCCACATTAATTCCCAATGCTTAACTCAAGAACTTCATCTTTTAAACATGGTACTGGCTTTTCATACATAATTATGATGTTTCAAAAAGTATTGGGAATGCTGCAGGTTAAGAAAGTTTGGCCTATTCATAGGAAGCTTCCTCCACCTCCAAGAAAAAAAAAAGATTTTGGCTAATTTAGCTTCAGTTTTCCTCTTGATCTAGAAATCAACTAAGTGACTTGGTTTACACATTTTCCTAAACTGTAATGTAATTGGTTTAAATGGTATGGTTTTAAATCATTGCTTATAGTTTTATTATGCAAACCCAACAATTGAGGAGTGTATTGAATCACAATTGAAGGAACCATTACTTAGCATAATAGATCTGGTCAGACAATAGCTTGGCTGTGATTGATAATTCTCAGGCTGGTAAACAAGACAACATCTGTAAGCTGCTTACTTATCTTTTATTTGGTAACCATCCTGCAATTTTTAAAGCAGCTTTGCAATAATTATAATACTGAGCAGATTAAACTGAGATTGTATGACTGGATTCACATATTTCAGTAAATTTGCTTGCTTAAATTACATTTGTGTATTGACCAAGTTTAAATACCTGCACTGAGCTGAAACCAAATATATCCCTTAAGTGAATGGACACATTTATGCATTTCAAACTACAACTTGATGAGCCAAGATTTTGCTCTAAATGTCAAAAGAGTTTACAGCCCTTCAGTTTAAACTTGCTCCTGCTTTCTTGGGTTCTCGATCCTTCCTCGCCCAAGTATAATATAATTAAAAGGGGAAACTAATTAAGATAATTAAGGAGTATATTTAAGAAGGGGAAAGTAATTTTGTTGCCAAACCGGT
The DNA here is from genome assembly GCA_034064705.1 of Bothrops alternatus. Classification (NCBI taxonomy): domain Eukaryota; kingdom Metazoa; phylum Chordata; class Lepidosauria; order Squamata; family Viperidae; genus Bothrops; species Bothrops alternatus. The sequence continues at coordinate 27,216,090 of JARGCV010000112.1, forward strand.
ATTTTTAATCATGTGGTAGCCTATCAATTATAAGTAGCTTGGAGACTGATGGGCGATAGGATTGGCGTCACATTCTCACGTTGCTTCAAATTTGCTTACCCCCCAAAATTGAACAGGGAGGCTCTTCATATTTCGCACGTCGCTAGTGAAAAGAGGGATAGGGACAGAGATTGCAAACGGCGGGTTCTACCTTCTTCACAGTTTGATGTCACTTCTTCCTCAGTGTAAGAATTAATAAGTTCCAAAGTTGAAATCGCGGCGTTAGAAATTGATACTTTTCCCGGGCATCGTTGTAACAAGAATAACTCAACAACGCCTACAGAGAGAGCCGGTCGGGCCTTTTCCAGTTGCTGTCCCCGGAGATTATCAGTAGCTTCGTCACCGCTGCAGCCCCATCGCGGGTAAGTCATGGAAGGCCCGGACAGCACGGAATGAAGGAGGCGCCCACTCCTTGCGCTTCCTTGTGGGCCATCTGTGACGTCGGCCGGGGGAAGAGCAGGCCTTCCCACTTTCCGAGATCCCAGGAAGGAAGGGGCTTCAAGGTTTTCTTTTCACGTATAGATTTAGCCTGGAGATTGATTGGGGATAGGACTGGCGTCCCATCCTCAGTGTTACTTCAAATTCTCTTTCTCCCCAAAATTGAACTGAGACGATGTTCGTATGTATTTGTCGCTAGTGAAAAGAGGGACAGGGATTTGTGTGGCTTCCCACTCACGGAGAATGAAATTTTCAGTTTAAAGAAGGCAGCATTTTGCCCCCATCCCTTCGGGAAAGTGCTGTTTTTGCAGCGCGAAGAGATTTTTTTTTTATAGCGCTGTCGATGCCTGTGCAATCGGCAAGCATCAACACGAGCATTCACCTCAGTGCAGAGAAATAACTAAATTTATAACACTTCCTAATTCCATGGAGGGGCTAAACTTAAAGGGTAGACTTAATCCAATGTACATATTTATTTGTAGGTAGCTGTTCCTGGCCACGCGTTGCTGTGGCTCAGTCTGGTTAAATGGAAAAGAAAGAAAAGAGAAAGCGCACGTTTGTAATATGTTTAATTTCACAATGCTTGTGGGTATACAATATTTTTTGTTGTTCCGTTGTCTGTGCAGACATAGAGATTGTTTGAAATCCTAGCGTGTGTTGCTTTGATGTCCAACAGATGGCTCTATTTTTCAAAAAAAGCATGTTTTTACCTGTCACAGGTCTATATAATATAGGTATATAAAAACGCGCGTATTCGAATGCAACATTGTGTCAAAATTTCAAAGCAATCGGTGAAGAACTTTCAGAGATTTAAGATTTTGAACAAACGAACATTCACATTTTTATTTATATAGAAGATGTTTGGGCTCCACGTTCTTAATGCAACCGGAGCGAATTGTCTGGCTACCATCACTGGGCAAGAAAAGCCTCATGTTTTAAAAGTACCTCTTTGCAAAAATTTTCTCTTAAATGTTGCGCTTGTGTAAATCTTACATTTTTCACCCAGATCCTCTCCCAAGTTTCCATCATGATTGGTTGTCCAAAATTTTGTTCCCACTTTATCATACAGTCCTTAACTAATTCAGTTTCAGAATCTATTTCTATCAATACGTTATACAATCTTTTAATATGCATAGACCTTTGGTCTCTAACTTGTTTAATTAAATTTTCATCTGTTTGAGATAAACCCATCTTCAAATCTTTTTTCCATCTAGTCTGCAATTGTAAATATGAAAACCAAGTATAGACTATTCCTCATTTAACATATTCAAAGACTTTAATAATAACGAATTCCACTTCTTTAATTAGGAGTTTCTCATAGGGCACCACATCTTGAACTTGTACTCTATTTATATTCTCTATTGCGTGTCTGGGGACTGTCCAAACAGGAATCTTTTCATTTAATATATACTGATACTTTTTCCAAACACGCAACAGAGCACTTCTCAATAGGTGCTCTTTGAAACTCCTATCCTCCTTTTTATCATAAACTAAATATGCATGCCAACCATATAATAAGCCATACCCTTCAATATTCAGTATTCTATCATTAGTTAGATTAACCCAGTCACTTATCGCTACTAAAACAGCAGCATGGTAATATAACTTAAAATTGGGCATTTTCAAACCACCTCTTTCCCTTGTATCCTGAATGATTTTTAATTTAACCCTCGGTTTCTTGCCATTCCAAATAAATCTATTAATACCCTTCTGCCACTCCTCCAAATTCACATCCTTTTTAAGTATAGGTAACATTTGAAAAAGAAATAAAAATGTTGGCAATACATTCATTTTAACTGCCGCTATCCTACCCAGCATAGATAATTGTAGTTTTTTCCATTTCTCCAATTCTATTTGTGTCTTATTCCACAAAATTTCATAATTATTTTTATATAACTTCCCATTAGAGGCTTCAATATCAATTCCTAAATATTTAACTTTCTTAACTATCTCACAACCCGTTATTCTTTCCAAATCTTGTTTTGAATTAATATCTAAATTTTTAACTAACATCTTTGTCTTAGATGTATTTAATTTAAAGCCTGATACCCTACCATAATTTTTAATTATCTCCATCAAACTCTGAGCAGACTGTGTTGGTTGAGTCAGTGTCACAAGCAAATCATCAGCAAAAGCACATAATCTGTAATCATGTTGTCTAATCTGTATACCTTTTAAATCATCTGCAGCTCTTATCCTATTCAATAAAACCTCTAAAGTTAGAACAAACAACAAAGGGGATAAAGGACATCCCTGTCTAGTCCCTTTCTCTATATTAAATGAATCTGTTAAATCCCCATTCACAATGATCTGACCTGTTTGTTTCTGATAAACTGCCAATATAGAATTAATAAACTGATCCCTCATTCCCATTCTAAAAATTAATTTTTTCAAAAACAACCAATTCAGTCTATCAAAGGCTTTTTTCGCATCCAAAAACATAAGAACTGTGGGCACCTGGATATGCTTGTCCAAATATTCTATTATATTAATGAGTTGTCTAACATTAGTTTTCATCTGTCTCCCTTGTAAAAAACCAGTTTGGTCTGAATGAATTATTTGTTGTAGAACTGTCATTAATCTATTAGCCATAATTTTTGCAAAAATCTTATAATCCGTATTCAACAATGAAATAGGTCTAAAATTTTCTGGTTGAACATTGTCTCTTCCCTCTTTGGGAATTAAAGAAACATAGGCTGTTTTCCATGAAGGTGGAACCTGACCGACCTCTTGTATATTAACAAATAGCTCTCTAAGAGGTTCCACCATTTCCATTTGAAGATGCTTATAATAAATTGCCGTTAGCCCATCAGTCCCAGGAGATTTTCCCATTTTCAGTTGTTTAATCACTGAAATTATTTCTTCTGATGTAATCAATGCATTTAACCTATCTCTTTGTTCATTGGTGATTGTCAATACATTTTCATTTTGCAAAAAAGTATCTATCTCATTCTCTTGTATCTTCTCTTCAGCGTACAACTTGGAATAAAATTCTAAAAAAACTTTCTTAATAATTTCTTGTTGAAACACTTCCCTTTATATTCTATTTTTTCAATTATGTGGGATTTTTGTTTTTTCCTTAATGTATAGGCCAACCATCTGCCAGGCTTATTAGAATTAAAAAATGTATTATGTTTAGCATATTGTATATTCCTAGCAACTTGGTCTGCCATCAACAAGTCAAATTGTTTCCGTAAAATCTTAATCCGCTCTTTAATGTTTTTATCATCTGGTATCTTTATTAATAAATGCTCTTTCTTTCTTATTTCCTCCTCTAACTCCTTCCTTTTTTCCTCTTGTTTACGTCTATACCTTTTATTCATATCAATTAAAATCCCACGCATATACGCTTTACTAGCATCCCATACCATTTCTATTGTTGTGTCCTTATGCAGATTTAACATAAAAAATTCCTTCATAACATTTTTACATTCATTCATATTTGTATCATATTTAAACAAATTTTCATTAAGTCTCCAAGATCTTTTGGGAGTCTGTCCTACCATTAATTCCATCCAAACCGGATTATGATCTGTTAAAACATTGGGTAGGATTTTCACCTTCTTTAAACTAAAAATAAAATCACTTGAAGTTAATATAAAGTCAATTCTAGAAAATGACTGATGTCTTATCAGAAAAAAAGTAAAATTCTTGCTCTTTACCATGTCTTTCTCTCCATATATCTATCAAATCAAAATCATCCTTTATATCAAAAAAAGATTTAGGCAACATAGAACGTGTTTGAGGAATTGGTGATATCTTCTTCTTGTCTAAACCAATATCTATAACACCATTCCAATCTCCCATTAAAATACAAGACCTATAATCAAATTGTGTTAACTTTTTATGTATTAACTTGTAAAATTTTCCTTGTTGTTGATTTGGTGCATATATACCCATCAAAAGAACTTTCTTCCCATCTATTAAGATTTCAATTGCTAAAAATCTACCTTGTATATCTGATTCTATTAATTTAGCTCTTATATGATTTTTAACATAGATAACAGTTCCATTCTTCTTCTCAGCAGCCGCTGCCACAAAATGTGAACCTAATTTATTATTTATCAAATATTTCTGATCAGTAATTCTAATATGTGTTTCTTGTAAACAAATTACATCATTTTTACATTGAGTCAAATAATGAAATATCTTCTTCCTTTTCTGTGGAGAATTTAAACCAGACATTCCATGTCAAATATTTACTTGACATGACCAACTTGAGAAAGCTTTTGCAAGGCCAAATCAACTTTTTCATCAATTTTCTTCTTTGGTCTTGCTCCCATGGCTTCCAGACGTGTAGATACAGCTTGAATTGTACGTACTTGTTGTTCCTTTTTTATTTTTTTTATTTTATTGATTTTTTAATTTTTAACAGGAAAAGAAAAATGCTCAAATCAAATCATAGTGTTGAAATAAACAATAAACATAATCGCAACATAAATACATATTTCAAAATCATCCATAAACAAAGCATAAGTACTTATTTCAATACATCTAATAATAATAACTCAACTGAAAATAATCATAGACCACATTTACCAAACAATTAACATTACTGCTCGGTACCCCCACCACCACATCCCCCTAACCCTAACCTTCCCCCCTCACTTACCAACTAACTACCTACTCTCCTCCCTCCTTCTCTATCTCCCTCCTTCTACTCCACCCAACTATCCCTACTCTTCCCCCTTCTTATCAACTTTCTACTTACATCAACCTTCACTCCTCCTTCCTCTTTCCATCAGATGTGGTGCCCAGAGGCCACCCGAGCAACCCCTTAATAACAATAATTACATATTCTTGCATCAACCCCAATTGCAGTTGAGAAAACATAGTATATAAAATTATAAACCCTCCCTACCCCCCCTGACTTCCCAGAGTGAGTACAGGGTAAAACAAAAGAAAACCCACTACTTCAAACAAAGTTATTATATAATCCTAACAAGAATTTTAAACTATATACTAAATACAATCTCTACTTAACATTTATTCAACCTTATCAATTCTAATACATATCTAATCCCTCAATCAGTCCATCTAATATCGAACCTTAAATCATTTCAATCCACTAAACAAAACAGACAAATCATCTTGTTAAGAATATTAATTTTCATTTACATATCTAAACCATCAATCTAACAATCAATCCATCACTTCCACTTCTTCAATCGACTTCCGGGCTTTCTCATATGTCAAATAAACCTAAATAACAAATACAATCTATTTAGTCCATTTCTAACTTAAATTCCTTCAACCTTATCAAATCGCATAATGCTTATCTATCCCATCAATCAATCAATCTAATGTCAAACCTAAATCATTTCAAAGCAAGTACATTCTTCTTCAATTTAATTATATCTTCCATTAAACATCTTCTTTTACGTCTTACTCATAATCTTAATATTATATCTTCCATTAATCATCTTCTCTTACATCTTACTCATAATCTTAGTCCTTGAGTCAGTCCATAGTCTTGAATTACCCATAATTCCTTGCATACAATTTTAAATTTCACTTCTTCAATCGTACTCTTGGTTTTTTCTTCTGCCAGGTAGATCTCCATAACGAGGCCTCCCTTCCAAATAATAAGTCTCTCTTTTTTACTTGCAATATCATTTGAATCCATGTAAACCATCTTAACCTTTGCATTAGTCCTCTGTTTCTCTTGACCATAGACTTTCGTTGAGGTAACATTTCAAATCTCTGTCTTTGCTTTTCCTGGTCCTCAGCACCATAGATAAATTGCTTCTTAAACTGGATCAATTTCTCTTTTTTCTCAATTAAATCTTCTTCTTGCTGCTTGTCTGAGAGGAATAGCCATCCCCTCCTGTCTTGAAACAAATCCTCTTCCTCCACTCCGTAAATGAACTGTTTATCAAGCAAGATCCATTTCCCATTATTCTCTTCATTCTCAACACTGTCCTCTTCCCGCTTGGACCGTTGTACGAAATGTTCAACAGTCGGTTGCAAATCAATTCCATTTGGAAAAAAGAGTCCAATTAATTTCAATATTTCTGCACTAGTCTCCCTCAAGATTGCAATCCTTTCTTCTTTAAATTCATCAATGCGATCCAAAATAGGTTTGACATTAAAACGTAAATTCCACTCCATTTTAAATTTTAAAACAATCGCTCTGGCTTTAGTCCAATTTCTACAATCGTCTCTCTAGCTTCGCTTACGAGAACAAAGAAAAAAAATGGAGAATTCACTTTCACTTTCAAGCACTTTCCTTTAGCAGTGAAAGTAGTGAAAGCTATACGCCATCTTGAATGCATTATGTTGAATGTAACAGTTAGAAATATATAGCCAGAAAAACAATAAAAAATACTTGCAATCCAATAAAAACTCCTGTATTCACTCAGTCTGCAAACAGTCTCTCTTGTGTTCTATTTTTAAAAGCAGAGGCGGTCGCGGCGTCTTTTTCTGTCTGATGACAGAAGCGTCTCTGAGCAGGAGCGTCTTCAGGAGTTATGGGGAGCTCGCACTCTTAATCCCTGAAAGCTTTTTCCAGGGATATTAGAGGAGCTCAACCTTTTACTCCCGATGCTCTACACCTCTTCTTCGCCCGAAGAGGGGATTTTTCACCGCAAAAAACAGCTGATGTTCGCTATTTTTTGCGGCTTTACATACCCAGGGAACGGAGCCTCACAGAGGAGACTCTAGTGACGCCGGTGGAGCCACCGGAAGTCTCTTTGTTCCTTTTCTTGTTGTTCCATGCGTTTAGTAGTTGCTCTTGTTTGCCTTTGATCCTTAGGCTTCTCTACTTCCAAAGGCTGAAAAATATCAATGCTCCGCGCGGGCAGATCCATCAAAACTCCTTTATCAACTCCTGATGCTGCAAGGGGTTGTGACTCTGAAGACTGTACTTGTTCTTTTAACTCCATATCTCTTTCTTTTGGTGAATCTGCACTTTTTGGTGTTGGAGATGGGGGTTTACCAGCCTTCAGCACATTCTCAAAAAAATCTTTCGCTTTCCCAACAGAGTTCAAGCGGTATCTATTACCCTGGTAAAATAATGACAGCCCGGCTGGAACCTCCCACCTAAATTGTAAACCACGTTTTTTAAATTCAGCCACCAAAAATGCATAATCTTTTCTTGCTCTTAACATCTTCGGAGGAATCTCCTTCAAAACCACAACCTCCTGACCAGCAACACTTAATTTCTTATTGTAAGATATTGTAAGAACGTGATTTCTGAATCTCCTTGTAACAAAATAAATCACAATGTCTCTAGGTAAATTTCTTTGTCTTGCAATCCATGAATTAACTCTGTAAATCCTGTCAATCTGCCAAGAGACATTTTGTACTCCATCTTCTAAAAATTGTGCCAAAGCTTCTTCAAAAATTCTTCTCAAGTCCTCCTGATTCTCATTTGCAACCTCCTTCAGCCCTCTAATTCTAATAGCCGACATCATTTGATTATATTGTACCATGACTGCTTGATCTTGTATATCACTTTTAATTTCATCAAGTTTTCCCTCAATTTGTTGCTCAACCCCTTCCACCTTCTTTTCAACTCTCAAAGTATAATCCCAAACCCCCTTAATAGCTTCCACAATATCTTCTCTTATCACAATATTGTGAGTCTCAATTGTTTCTTTAATTGTCTCCAGTTCATCAGTTACCTTTAACTTGTTCCTCAATCTTTTTCTCCAATTTTTCCATACTTTTCTCTATATTGTCAGTCATTATTGATAATGCAGCCTGCAAATCTTTCATGGTAAACATTTCTGGGGGGGATTGAGTAGACAAGGGGGCTTGAGACTCTGTAGATGTTAAAGAAGCTGGGGGAGCAGAAAAACTACTTGCTTGTAATTTAGAGGGCTGAGCCGGAGAAGATACTGCCACCTTCGCAGAAGCTATTTTTGCTTGTCTGGCAGCCATTCTATATTCAGTCACTTTTAAAAAATTACTTTAAATAAAAAAGAATCTTTAGATGTATATTGCCAAAATTTTTCCTCTTCTTCTTTCAAATCTAAATTTAATTGTAATTTGTAGGATTTTAAAGTTTAAATCTGAGCGGTCGCTCTAGCTTTACTCTAAAAAAAAAGGAATCACTTTCACTTTCCAGTCACTTTCCCTTTACAGTGAGAGCGATCGCCATCTTGGATACATTATGTTGATTGTAAAAGCGGTTGTGGTCAGAAGTAAAATATAAAATATAAAAAATTACTTGCAATATAAAACTCCTGTATTCACTCCGCCTGCATGTAGGTCTCTCTTGAAAATTTATCTTGAGCAGGAATGGTCGCGGCGTCTTTTTCTGTCTGCAGACAGAAGCGTCCCTGGGCAGGAGCGTCTTCGAGCGCCTGGGGAGCTCTCACTCTTTCCCCCTGAAAACTTTTTCAGGGGGTTTTTAGAGGAGCTCAACCCACGCCCGATGCTCTTCACCCCTTTTTCGCCCGAAGGGGGGATTTTTCACCGCAAAAAACAGCTGATGTTCGCTGTTTTGCGGCTTTACAAAACCCGGGAGAACGGAGCCTCCGAAGGAGGCTGCGGCGATGCCAGCGGAGCGAATTGTCTGGCTACCATCACTGGGCAAGAAAAGCCTCATGTTTTAAAAGTACCTCTTTGCTACTACTGATTGTTCGGACTTCAGCGCGATAGGATAGCCTTAATTTTTAGTAGCTATGGAAAACAATCCTGGTTTTTATTAGAATGCTCATATATCCTAAATTTCCTATCCAGTACAGTTCTCAAGTAGAATATACCAAATACATTAAAAGAATACCAGTGTAGTCCTGTGCATGTGTACTTTGTTGGGATTTCCTGTCTCCATATTTTTTTTCTTCCTGTTTTTTAGACTCTGGTGCAGTTTTATTTTTAGGAGTGGTTTACTGTTGGCTCCTTCCTATGACAGAGAGAAAGTGACAGTGTCGAGGGTTATTGCACAATTCTTTTATAAGAACAGCAAAGGGGGGGTCTTTGCCTCTGTTCCTTGCCTGGTAAGCATCAGATAACTTGATCCATTTTTCAGTTAACTGCTGTGGTAGTTTCTGAATGATAGGCTTTTGCGTCCTGAACTGGTCAAGACAGACAAGTCCCGGCAAGGTGGGATCTTTTTGTGCCGTCTGCAGCTGTGTAAGGAGGGCAGAGAATTTCCACAGCTTGCGAGGTTCACTGATACTGATGTCAGGGAATTCATTGATACGATCCAAGAACGAGGACTCTGTCAATGTAGATGCGCCATACTGGTGATCAAGAATATCCCACACTTGCTCAAGGGCGGTGTCTGGGATGAGTAGATGTCATTCACTATGTCTGTAGATTTTGGTCCCAGCCATGATATCATATGCCCGTGCTCTTCGGCTGGCTGCAACCCTTTGTCATGAATGGTATTCTTGAAGCTATGCTTCCATAATAAATTCTCCTTCCCTGGCTTGTCAGAGAATTTCTGCAAACCCCTGGATGCCAAATCCAACCTTCTTCTTCAGGATGTTGGAGAATATATTGGTGCTGTATAGAGGGTGTAGTCAGGCAGAGGTAGTACGGTGTTGGAGTCGTTAGGAATACGATTAGTGGCTTTTCATTGATCCTCATAGGCATTGCTCTCAAGGGCAGGGGCATGTGCTAAAGACGGCTGATAATCCGATTACCCTTTGTTTCTTGGTTTGTTGGGGTAAGCTTTGCAGATGTGAAGGGAAGGTCTCGTGATCCGGATGGTGCGATGTTGGCTTTCTGACTGGTTTGCACATCTGGTGGTTGAGATTCTCCTTCCTGTCCACTTGGTTTTGGGAAAATTGTGGTCAACCCCATCGCTCCTTCCTGCTCATGTCATAGCATGTTCTGGTTGTCCACGTAGGCCTTGATGCGGCTATTTCTTCCTATTTCTAGCCCTTCCAAATTGTGCACGGAGGTAGTGCCTTCAACCCCCCCCTGTAAGGCTGCAGCTCTTGCTGTTATCTCTGCTGCCTCCCGCTCACGCTGTAAAAACTCAAGCCTGACCTGAGCCTTAGTCTCTGCTGCCTCCCGTTCGCGCAGTAGAAAACTCAAGCCTGGCCTGAGCTTTGGCCATTTCTTCTTTGCGCAGTTGTTCTGCTTCTGCCTCACATAGAGCTGCTTCTACCACATGTAGAGCTGCTTTGGCCTCCAGTTTGGCCATTTCTTCCTTTTGCAGCTGTTCTGCTTCTGCTGCATGTAGAGTTGCTTTGGCCTCCAGTTTGGCCATTTCTTCCTTTTGCAGCTGTTCTGCTTCTGCTGCATGTAGAGCTTCTTTGGCCATTTCTTCCCTTTGCAGTTGCTCTGCTTTCACCACACGTAAAGCTGCTGCAGCTGCCACTGCTTTGACTCGTGCTTGTGACGCATGAGCAGCCAGGTTCTCTGCCTTGGAGACTTGGGATGAATGGCTACGACAAGAAGATGTTTTAGAGTGACAGGAGGCGCCTGAGACAGAAGGTTGCTGTGACACGCTGGTACACGCCTGAGACCGTTGTGACTTATGATGAAAGGATGAGGCTTTCTTAGAGGCATGAGAGGAAGCCACGTGTGACTGCTGGGATGGTGCATGTGAACGATGGGACACTTCGGCCTCAGCCTTCTCGCTCAGTGTGTCCTTTGTCTGAAGTTCAGCTTGGAGAGACTCTTTGCTGCTTTGTAGGAGCTTCTCACGCTCTCTGTTTATCATCTTGAGGTGTTGCATTTCCTCTTTGAATGCTGAATTCCTAGCTGCGACTGGATGTCTATGAGGTGGCGTTCATAGTCTGTCCATTTTAGGAGAAGCCTGTCCATATCCTCTTCCAAAGAACAAATGCGCTTGGGGGGAAGCTTATCTTTGGATGCATCACAGAATTTCTGCAGCTTCTCCCGGGATTCCTCATGATGCTGATAGAGACTATCCCACTTCTCCAGCAGGCTTGACCGCTTGGCTTTGGTGGGCTTTCTTTGATGCCTCAAGTCATAAGATTTCTGAGACATTTCTGCCTTTTCCCAATTTTGTACAACAGGTTCTGCACACAAATCAAGATTAGTTGGAAGGACCTGCTCTTCTGGCACATTGGGACTCTCTGCCATGACTAGAGAAGTCCTGGATATTTCAGAAGACTTTAATAGAATTTTCTCTTTGACCACTAGGGTGCGCTGTACACAAATAGCTTGAATGCTGGCCTGTTGTTTGCAGATTGGCCACCAGAGGGCGCGGTGTCTAGGCCACTAGGGTGCATTGTATACAAATAGCTTGAATACAGGCCTATTATTTGCAGATTGGCCACTAGAGGGTGCTGCGTCTAGGCCACTAGGGTGCGCTATATACAGATAGCTTGGATGCTGGCCTGTTGTTGCAGATTGGCCATCAGAGGGCACTGCGTTTAGGCTACTATGGTGCGTTGTATACAGACAGCTTGAATACAGGCCTATTGTTTGCAGATTGGCCACCAGAGGGTGCTGCACCTAGACTACGCTTAGGATAGACTGGCTTTTGCCTGATCCCTTTAATAAGAACTGCAAAGCTTTTGGGCGTCCGCTTCTGGAATTTCTAAATGCTTGCTTTCCTGATATCGAAATTCCAAGTTAGACTGTGGAAGTTTGCACTATAAAAGGGGCTCAGTTTGCTATTTCTCTTCAAGCAATAGTCAAGGGAACAGCTGAATGGCTGGCTTCACTTAATCACATAGGCTGGGATCATTTGTCTCATCTATGATTGCAACACAGGAGATTTCTGTAGGAGATATGGCTTTCACATTCTGATGCTGGCTAGCTTTCTCATGCAAATTGTCCTGTCTCTTAGCAACAAATTGCTTTCTCTTACAAACATGCAGAGTGGCAATTCAAACAAGGGGGGTCGGCTGGCTAGCTGGGTTTGCCAGGCAAGTTCTGAGTGATCTCTTAGACCAGGGGTTCTCAACCTTGGCAAATGCAAACTGTGTTGATTCTTATTTTGAGCAAAGATGCAATCTTTCTACTTGGAAATGCTGAGCTAGGCAGAGAAGATTCAAATACACATATATCTCTCTGTTTCTAAGTTGTCTCTTTATATAGGCAGGCAGAAGAAGCATGCAGGCAAAGATCAGAGGTAGATTTCTAATCTTTTTTACTTTAAATAGGCAGAAGAAGATTGATTCTTTTTTACTTTAAGCGAAGGAAGAAACATATATTTCCTTTTACTGTCCTGGTTCAAGCAAAGGAGATTGATGGATATTATTTGATACAGGCAGAATAACTCCATGGAAGGGATTCATGCAAATTACTTTATTCATCAGGCATCCTCAAGTCAATAACTTACAGATACTGTAGAGATTCTTCTGGAATATAGATTGTAATCTGGACCCATCACATAGGTAAAAGGAAAATAGCTTCTTCCATACTAAGGGAGCTACTAATCCTCATGGCTGGAATTCATAGAGACCTCGCTGACTGGCACGTAACCAGGATATGCCATAATAAAACAGAAGTCCCTCCCAGTGGCCAATCCCAACACAGATATAATAATAATAATAATAATAATAATAATAATAATAATAATAATAATAATAATAATAATTCCACGTTATGGAACGAGCTCCCCCCCGAACTCCGTATAATAACAGATTTACGCACCTTCCGTCGGGAACTAAAAACATTCCTTTTCCGACAGGCCGGCCTGGCATAGAAGCTTCGGTTCCAATAGGGTCAAAATGTTTTAGGGGGACTGAGTATTTTTTAAGATTTTAAATTTTGTATGTTTTGGGTTTTAAATGGGATTTTGGCCAAATTATTTAATTTATTTTTAATTATTTTAAATTTTGTATATTTATATGTTTTTTAAATTTTAGGCTGTACACCGCCCCGAGTCCTTCGGGAGAGGGGCGGTATAGAAATTTGATTAATAAATAAATAAATAAATAAAATAATAATAACAACAACAACAATAATAATAATAATAATAATAATAATACATTACCCAGAAGGCCAATCCCTTAAGGGAACAGTTCTTACTTCCTAAGCTAGCTATATACTCTGACCAACACACTCAATGTTTGCATTACATCTAGTCATAGTCATATCTTATTGAGTTCTTGGTTCTGTGACTGCATGATTGTTTGAACCATAACCTGATATAGATCAGCATTTCAGAACACACTGAACAACACTGTAATTGGCTAATAGGTCTGTATAGAGGGCCAGAATAAAGTGCATATATTGAACATCTTAGCTGCACTTTCCCTGAGCATCCTTGACTGGCCACAACAGTTGATATAACCCCAGTAAAAGGCTCATTTGGGTTTAGGTCACTGTTTCTCAACCTTGGGAACTTTGAGTGGTGTGGACTTCAACTCCAAAAATTTCCCATGCTGGCTGGGGAATTCTGGGAGTTAAAGTCTTCAAAGCTTAAAGTTCCCAAGGTTGAGAAACACTGGTTTAGGTGGTTCCTGTAAGACACCACATGTGTTCTTCGGTGTACTCAGAATAGTATTTTGCCCTTTGAATCTCTGCAAAATCCTGACTCAGTGTTTTTTGCCAATATAGCTACTTTCACATGTGCTTGGCACAGTAAAGTTTTTATCTGCAATTTTTCTATGCCAAAGTGTTACTGAGAAAGCACGTTGAGCTTAATGAAATCATATAGCTAGTAGTATTATACATCAGCAGTACCAATGGCCATTTTTTCTGGTGTAACACCTGCTGCCTCTTTCAAATTATTTTTCATGCCTTTGCACAGAACATTTCCACTGGACTAACATCATAGCAATATACAATACTTTCTTTTTCTCCCTCTTCTCTTTAGCAGGCAAGCGTTTTGAAAAGAATGCTGACCAAAGATCTTTTGAAGTTTGACCTACTTATTAGTATTTGCAGACACACACATAAGCACAAAAAAACCCATATTCAGCAGGAACTTGGCAATGTTTAACTGTGAAGATAATAGCTGCCATTAAAGATTAGCAATACCAGCTGCTTTAAGTTTGGGGAGATTTTGGAAGCCAGGGTAAAGCAGAGGCAACTGATTGGGTAAACTTTTTGAATTGCACTTTAAATCATCAGATTAATGATTGAAATTCTGCTGAACTGAACAACCAAAGGTCTATAATTAGCTTCTATTGGCGTCTATAAAGATATTCAGTTTTAGCTAATTTAAAGTAACATTTGCGTTTATTCCTTGATTGCTTTTGGAGAAACAAGACACAATGTCATCTGTCAAAGTTGAATGTGTTGTGCCAGTTAACTGCGAAATTGGAGAATCGCCTGTGTGGGAGGAAAAGGACAATTCCCTTCTTTTTGTAGACATAACCGACCAAAAGGTCTATCACTGGCATTCTCTCACTAAAGAAGTGCAAAGTATTTCTGTGGGTAAGTAAAACAGTTTCATTTTAATAAGCTAAATGTTTTCCTTTATTCTTGAATATTTAATGTTCTAAAGCTTAAGTGATAGAAGCATGTTAATAGTTGAATAACACAAAAAAAACAGCATGTTGTCTTGGGTGGAGGATCAGGCTGGCTGTTGTGAAATACTACATGACAACTTTCAAAGGAAAGTTAGCAAAATTGTTAGGTATACAGTTATTTTTTGTTACTACCATTTCTTCTTTCCTCCTAATCCCTTTAATGTGGTTTCCAGATGCCCCAGTGAGCTCTGTATCACTTCGTAAATCTGGTGGATACATTATTACATGGGGAACCCAGTTTGCAGCTCTGGACTGGAAAAAGAAGTCCATTACCACCATTACTGAAGTGGAGAAGGATAAACCCAACAACCGATTCAATGATGGGAATGTAGATCCTGCAGGAAGACTAGTTGCAGGTAACTAGGTCTTAATTCAATCTATAAAAAAATATTCATTTTTTTCTCCTTAAGAAATTGTATCCTTTGAAAGATGGTAGTTTCTAGTTCCATTCAGTAGACCTTGATCTCTGCTGCTCCTTCCATAGGCAGGGCTGAGTTGCTGAGGAGAAAATGAGGTCCTACATTTACACTTCCATACCATTAATCATACATATTATTTGAGGAATGGAATGGGCAAATGATGAAGAATGTATGACAATCTCTAAATCAAATGCTGTGGCTTATGTACTTGTATCACACTATAAGACTCCATCATATAATGGTAACGTATTTAGGATAATGTCATTGTGGGACATCTTTTTGGTGTTACTGTGGTTTGCTGCAAATTTCATTGACCATCACACTGATGATCAGGATATGTATCAGTCCTGCCCCTATTATAGTAACTTGCTGTGGTGTGTGCATATGATCCTATCTGCCTACTGAGTTCCAAGTGCTGGATATATGTACATTTTTCTTTTGTCCATAAAAACTTATTTTTAACTGGGATAGTTTGTATTTTGATTTTGAAACCAATTGTTTTAATTTTAAAATCTTCCCAGAACATTTTTTCTCAAACTTAACCAGGGACTATTTCTATCACCACAGAAAATTTCAACAAACAATATTTTTAAGGTATTAAATTGTTAATTTACAAGGTACTTGCAATTTGTCTCACATGTAATCTACTTCTGCATAACAAACCCATCTTCTCTTCTCCCCACCTTACCCTGGTTTAAATCCTATAGTTTATCCAATCAATCAAAATATAGATGGAAGGGAGCTTGGAGGTCTTCTATTCCAACCGTTGGCTCAAGTAGGACACCCTATATCATTTCAGATAGGTAACTGTCCAGTCTTTTCTTAAAAATCTCCAGTGATAAAGCCCCTACAACTTCTGAAGGCAACCGTTTCACTGGTTAATTGTCCTCACTTTTAGGAAGTTTGTCCTTAATTCCAAGTTGCTTCTCTCCTTGATTACTTTCCATTCATTGTTTCTTGTCTTGCCTTCTGGTGCTTTGGAAAATAAGTTGACCCCCTCTTCTTTGTGGAAACCCCTCAAATACTAGAATACTGCTATCATGTCACCCCTGGCCAGTGGTGGGATTCAGCTGGTTCACACCACTTCGGCAGAACCGGCAGCTAATTTTTTGTTGCCCAGACCAGAATGGACTTCTGGCATCCATACAGAGAACCAGTTGTTCACATATTTGAATCCCACCACTACCCCTGGTCCTTTTTTCTCTAGACTGGCCATATCCAATTCCTGCAACTGTTCTTCAGATGTTTTTGTCTCCAGGCCATTAATCATCTTGGTTGCTTTTCTTTGCACTTTTTCCAAAGTCTCAATAACTTTTTTGTAATGTGGTGACCAAAACTGAATACAGTATTCCAAGTGTGATCTTACTAAGGCTTTATAAAGTGATACTAAAGTCACACATATGATTTTGATTCTATTCCTCTGTTTATACACTGCTGGTTCATGTTTAAGTGATCATCCACTAGGATTCCAAGATCTCTCTCAAAGTTACTGTTTTTGAGCCAGATTTCGCTTATTCTGTACTTGTGCCTTTGGTTTTTCCTGCCTAGGTGAAAAATCTTGCTTTTCTCCACATTAAATTTCATGTTGCTCAAGTCTGTCAAGATCGTTTTGGATCCTGAGCTTGTCTTCTGGGCTGTTGGCTATTCCTGCCAGCTTAGTGTCATCTGCAAATTTGATGAGTTCCCCTTCTATTCCCTCATCTAAGTCATTTATGAAGATATTGAAGAGTACTGGGCCTAAGACAGAACCTTCTGGTACCCCTCTGCTTACTTCCCTCCATGTAGATTTAATACCATTAAGAATGACTCATTGAGTACAGTTTGTCAGCCAGCTACAGATGCATCCGATGGTGTTGTTGTCTATCCCACCTTTTTCTAGTTTACTAAGCACCAGGTTGTTGTGATGACCCAGGGCCCCGAATGGAGGCAAAGCAGTCGGCTGGTAAGAGCAGCAGTCCTTTAATCACTGCCAATGTTGCCCAAAAGCTCCCACATATGCTGGCAAGAGTTCAACCAATACAGCCAGGGAAGTTTACAATATTCTCAAGACAAGACAGATAACAAGAAAACGTAAAGAGTCCTTTTAACTTTCAACTTGCCTGCAAACTGCAAGCTGCAAGCTGCAAGCTGCAAGCTGCAAACTGCAAGGAGAGACTCAGGAATGCAGTCTTTGGTCGTGAAGCAGGAAACAAACTGGTCCGGAATTCAAAGTGTCCAGGTTAAACACAGACAAGAGCACAATTCACAACCATCTCAAGATACCACATTTGTTCCTGCCAAATGCCCCACCCCACAGCATCTCCTTAAATCCTAATTCCCAGGTGTGCCTTGTGGAGTGGGGTGGGATGCTCTCCTCCCAAGCAATTGAGACTGCCTCTGTTGTTCTCTCCTCCTCTCTGCTCTCCTTGCTCTAGGATCAGGTGGGGGGGGCTTGCTCCTCGCCTGATCTCTGCCTTTCCTGTTCCAAACCTGAAGGGCCCTGGCCTGCCTCAGCCTGCTCCTCCCTACAGTCCTCCAAAGTCACAGACACCAGGGAGTCAGGCTCAGGACGGAGGCATGACAGTTGTGGTCTACTTTGTCAAATGCCTTGCTGAAGTCTAAGTATATTATGTCCACAGCATTTTGGTGGTCTACTACAGGAGACCTCAAACCATGGACCTGGCTAGTGCATGCACGTGTATGCGCTCGTATCCCCCACTTGCTCTAACAACATGGCATCGTGCCGGTGCTAGTGATGCTGCGAGCATTATGTAGACTCTAGCGTTGCTGTGAGTGCACACTCCTCCCACTTGCGCTAGAACAGTGGCATTGGACAGGCACTATTGTTGCCGTGAGCACACTCCCCCGACTTGCACTAGTATCGCAGCATCGCCCAGGTGCTAGCATTGCCTGGACACTCGTGGCTCCATTTGCATCATGTGCACACTCGTGGGTGATTCATGCATGCGTGCGGCCCATTTGTGTGCACGCTTGGCCCTGTTGCATGCATAAAGGCACCTTCACCCCCCGACTACCAACCCAGGATGGTTGGGGACCTTTGGTCTCCTAATTTAGTCACTTTGTCAAAGAATGAAATAAGAATGATTTGGTGTGATCTGTTTTTAACAAACCTGGGCTGGCTACCAGTTATAACTTTATTTGTTTCTAGATGTTCACAGATCTGGTTTTTTGATTATTTTTTCCAGTATCTTCCCAGATATTGATGTTAGGTTGATTGGTCTATAGTTTCCCGGGTCTGTTTTTTTTCCTTTTTTGAAGATGGGAACCAGCTCTTTTCCAATCCTCTGGTAGTTCCCCAGAGCTCCAAGATTTTTTAAAAATATGATACAATGGTTCTGAAATAACATCTGCCAGCTCCTTCAGAACTCTGGGATGTAATCCATCAGATCCTGGTGATTTTTATTAATCAAGGTCAGACAGGTGTTCTCTTACCATTTTCTTGCTTATTTTATTTTTTATTTCTAGTCTGTCTTTTACAGTTACGTTTTTGGTAGATTGGGCTATAGTGTTTTTTGCGTGAAGACTGGTGCAAAGAATGAGTTAAGCAACTTTGCTTTCTCTCTACTCTTACTCCTTGACATTTTCTCTCTTTAGTGGAATGATTGTTTCCTTGACTGTTTCCTTGTTATTTATATATTGAAAGAAACCTTTTTTATTATCTTTGACTTTTGTAGCAAGACTTTGTTTATTCTGAGCCTTTGCTTTCCTGACTTCATCTTTGCAGATTCTGGCTATCTGCTGATATTCTGCATTAGTTATGTGTCCTTCTTTCCATTTTTTGTACGTATCCTTTTGTCTTTCAGTTTATCACCAAGATATTTGTGTAACCATGCTGATTTCTTCTTAGATTTGTTTTTTTTTCAGTGGTATTGTGTTGGACTAGACTTTTATGATAATATTTTACAGTGTTTCCCATGCTTCCCTTTTTAGGATTTTTATCCATGAAATTTTACTTAGGCTTTCTCTAAGTTTGTTAAAATCAGCTCTTTTAAAGTTTAAGGCACTGGCTGGATTATATTCTATTGCTTGCGTTTGCGTTATATTGAATTCCAACATGACATGGTAACTCTCGCCCAAGGTTTTAGTAACATCAACTCCCTCTATCACTTCTTCTCTATTAATAAGAATTAGGTCCTGTTGTATCTGGCCCTTCTCAGCTTAGTAAAGTCCACTGGAATATTTCTTTAAGAGTTTTATTTAACACAATTCAAGAGATTCACTTCAAAGCAAGCTGCTGGCATTTTGTTTGCGGAATGGCCAAATCTGATTTATTTACATTCAGCTTAAACATGCTCTCCCCCCTTCCAATAACTCACTCTTTATCTCTCAGGTTGTTCAAGACCTCATTAATCTTCCGTACATTCCAAAAAAACCAGAAAACTGAGTTCAAACGAACTCCTCAAGGTATCAGGCTACTCCTTGTTATTAACGTTGCTCGTGACAAAGAATTAGTCCCTCCTTCCTCTTCTAATATAGTTTCCGATATGTCACTTTCCCCATGGCTTCCTTTTTCCACGTAACTGAGACCTCCGCCTATCAAACCTTCGGAATCTCGGATCAAGCCATATATTTTCCTGTTCCAAGTCTGACTCTCCGCTTTGAGAGTCTGACCCAGACTGCATGCAAATCTCCTCCCTGTCTGTCTCTGCTGCCGGGAGGGGAAAGCACCCAGAGGGGCCTGGTTGCTCCTCCTCATCCTCTGACATTTCCCAAGCTGGTCTAGAGACACCCACAACAGGTCCAGTGTAGTTTTTCCTCTAGTTCCCTCCTCTACCTTTTGGATGACACAGTTGTCAGCTAAAGTTGGTTGAGAATCTGTTTGATCTCCCACTTGCTGCTGAGTTTGTCTCCCAGTTGATATCAGGATAGTTAAAGTCTTCCATTACTACTGTGGTATGTTTCCTGTATATATTCATCTATTTCTTCTGCTTGGTTGGGTGGCCTGTAGTATACTCCTATAGCAGTGGTGGCGAACCTATGGCACGGGTGCCAGAGGCGGCACTCAGAGCCCTCTCTGTGGGCACGTGCGCCATCGCCCCAGTCCTAGGCCTTCAGCTAGGTTTTATAAAACCTTTTCACTTTAGGCCTCCGCTGCCATGTGCAAAAAAAAAGGTTCAATCAATCAGTCAATTTCAACTTCTGGTGGGGGAAAAAAGATCTCTCAAAATTGGAATTGATTGATTGAACTTTTTAGTCCCACCCAATCTGCCGTTACTACTGCAGCCACGCCCACCCAATTGGCCACACCCACCCAATTGGCCACACCCACTCAATGGCCCACACCCACCCAGCACCCAATGATGCATAAGTTGGTTTCGGGTTGCAGTTTGGGCACTCGGTCTCTAAAAGATTCGCCATCACTGTCCTATAGCAATGTCATTTCCCCCCCTTTTATATTGACCCATATGGATTCTAGGAGGTTTTCATCCTTGGTTTTGTGTATTTCTGTAGAGCTGTAGTGATATTTTACAATGTTAGCAATGTTCCAATATCTCAGGGGCTGCCACAAAGAAGAGGGAGTCAAGCTATTCTTCAAAGTGCCTGAAGGCAGGACAAGAAGCAATGGATGGAAACTAATCAAAGAGAGAAGCAACCTAGAACTAAGGAGAAACTTCCTGACAGTTAGAACAATTAACCAGTGGAACAACCTGCCTCTCGAAGCAGTGAATGCTCCAACACTGGAAGTTTTTAAGAAGAGACTGGACAGCCATTTGTCTGAAATGGTATAAGGTTTCCTGCCTCTAAGGTCCCTTCCAACTTTATTATCATTATCATTATTATATAATGCAACTTCACCTCCTCTTTTGTTAAGTCTCTTTCTTTTGAATAGTTTGTATCCTTCCATCAGCACATTCCAGTCATGAACTTCATCCCACCAAGTTTCAGTAATGGCAACTATATCATATCTGCCTTCATGTACTAATACTTCAAGTTCACCCTGTTTGTTCCCTAAATTTTGAGCGTTAGTGTATAGGCAAGTGAGTCCTTTATTGGTCTTGGGTATATTTCTTATATATCCTACTTTGTAACTGGGTTTTACATCCTTTTCATCACTCTCTATTTCATTATGTTTTTCTTTCTTTATTTTTTTCTCTTTACTCCCTTCCTCTTTATTTGATTGGTTATCTAGTGATTTTTGCTTGGAATTAGGTTCTATAGGTGATGAAGATTGCCCCCTCTCCCCCCTCAATTTTAGTTTAAAGCCCTTTTAATAAGATGAGCCAGTCATTTTTCAAATATATTCTTTCCAGTTCTTGTGAGGTACAGTCCATCCCTTGCCAGTAGTGCTTCATGTAGGTAATACAGACCATAGTCTAGGAAGCCAAAGTTCTGTTGACAGCAGTTTTTAAACCAGTGGTTCATTTCTAAAATTCTTTGCCCCCTCATTGAATATTGGCCTTTTGTTGGAAGTAAAGATGAAAACACCACTTGTGCTCTTAATTCTTTAATTTTCTTCCCTAGCTGTTCATAATCTCTTGTTATTGTTTTCAGATCCATTATTGTATCATTGGTCCCCATGTGTAGGAGAAGAAAGGGGTAGTAATCCATGGGGTTAATTATTTAGTAAGGTGCTCGGTTATATCTTTGATTTTTGCTTCAGTGAGGCAATATACCTCCCTAGATTGACTGCCTGGTCTGCAGACTATAGTTTCTGTTCCCCTAAGAACTGAATCTCTTACCACCAATATTCGCCTTTTTTTCTTAGGGAAATCTGGAATACTTTTCTTCCTGTTGCAAAAATGCTGGGTTGTGCCTCTTTTTTTAAGAAACAATTGATGAATGCTCTTTTCTGTATATTTTCTTCCAGGGGGAAGCTATGAAAGCAATTATTCAGTTCCAGAGGGGCTTCATTGGAGTGCGCTACGGTAGATAATAGGGGTTTTGCTTTTGGTTGTTGTTTTTTTTCTAAAAGTGACATGTTTCCATCAGTCTTGCTCTTTAGGTACATATGTAGGCTCATTTTTTACGGAAGCTATTTGTTCCCTATTGTGTTCAGTTTAGGTGTATCAGTTTTCTTTTTTATGTTCATATATGGGGTCATTTTTTTAAGAAGCTGTTTGCTCTCTATTGTGTTTTATTTTGGTACAGTCTTGTTTAGTTTTGGATTTCTTGCTTTGTTCCTTGAGTTTCAGAGTGGCTGGAGTTGCCTCTGAACCCTTTACTTTTTCTTCTAGTAATTCAAATAGATTACATTTGATATGTACATAGTTTGGGTCTTCTGTGGGCATAAGCTGAAACATACTGCACACTTTGCAGGTCACTATAATATCAGTCTCTATCTCCATGACGTTTTTTCTTTGTTTGCTAAAAAAATAAAAATTTCTAAAAATGAAATATTTTACTTTTTGCAAAATGTCAGTTTACAATACAGGTAGTCCTCAAGGTACGAACCTAATAGAGCCTACCCATTAGGATTGTAAGTCAATTTTATTTTTTCCCATGTTAATAATAATGCATTTCTAATATAGTGGTTTTGAAAATATCTATGAATTTTATTTTTCGCATAACATAAGAAAGCGTGCCAGCCGAGTTGTAAGTCATTTCCCTACAAATACAACAACCTTTTATTTCTAAGAATTATCCATTCTTTTACCCATGTTAGTACTGATGTTTGATAACATAAAACCCACTCTGGCAAGCCAAAGCCTCCATTGCCCTTAGCTTCTTGTAACATTTTCAATTTAATTCTAGCTTTCTTTTCTTGCCAAATAAAATTTAAAATTAGAGAATTTAAGTCTTCAAAGAATTTTTTCTCCAGTTTTATAGGTATTGTTTGAAATAAAAACAATATTTTTGGTAATATGTTCATTTTCACTGTGGCAATTCTTCCTAACATTGACAGTTGCAAGTTTTTCCATTTTTCTAAGTCAAGTTTTATTTGATTCAGTAGTTTTATATAGTTATCTTCCTTTATCGTTGAACATCTTGCTGTCAGGTATATTCCCAAATATTTAACTTTTTTACTATTTGTAATTCTATCTTTTCTGACACTTTTTTTTAATCTGTAAGATTTTTAACTATCACTTTAGTTTTTTCTCTGTTTTAGTTTTAGTTTTTTTATCTTCAGTCCTGCTATCTCTCCACACTGTTCTATCTTTTCCAATAATTTAGGAATCATCTCTAAAGGTTCCACTAGGATGAATACCAAGTCATCTGCAAATGCTTACAATTTATAAGTTTCGCCTTTTATTTCTACTCCTTTAATTTCTGAGTCTTATCTAATATTTCTATTTAGAACTTCCAAAGTTAAAATAAGTAACAATGTGGATATCCTTGTCTTGTGCCTTTTCTTATATTGAAATTCTCTGTATAATCTCCATTTACAATCACTTTTGCTGTTTGTTTGTGATATATTGTTGTAATCATATTTATAAAATTTTGTCCAAAGCCCATTATTTTTAGTTGTTGAGTCATAAGTTGCCAGGAAACATTATCAAATGCCTTTTGAGCATCTAGAAATACTAATGCCAATTGTTTCCCTGGATGCATTTTATAATATTCCAATATGTCCATTATTCGGCGGAGTCCCTGGTAGCGGCATGGAATTCGGCCACGAAGGGGGCTATTGGCCGGATTGCGCCTTTGCGACCTCTCCGTGGTGCTGGCCCCAGGAGGTCTCCTTGGTTTACCGAGGAGCTCAGGGGGATGAAGTGCCATAAGAGACGTCTAGAGAAGCGATGGAGATGAAGTAGGTCCAGATCTGATCGAACCAGGTTGAGCTCATTTATTAGAGCCTATTTGAAGGCGATTAACGCGGCAAGATCTTTGTATATTTCCGCTTTGATCGCATCTGCGGAATCTCGCCCGGCCGCCCTGTTTAGGGTGACCAGTCCCTCCTTAACCCGAGGGGTCCGGGGCCTCCCTTGCAGGGTAGTGCCAAGGACTTTAACAACTGTTTCACAAAGTAGCTCAGATCCGGGCCGACCTAGACTCCAATTGTATAGCAGAGTCGACTGATAATGATTCAGTCAAGGGGTCAGGGGCATGCTCTTATCCGGTCATCTGGGGCGAGTTTGAGACTGTTACTCCTGATGAAGTGGACAGGGCCATTGGAGTGGTGAGTTCCGCCACCTGTTTGATGAACCCGTATCCCTCCTGGCTGGTTTCTGCTAGCAGGGAGGTGACACATACCTGGATCCAGGAGATTGTCAACACTTCTTTGAGGGAGGGGTCCTTCCCGGCTACTTTGAAGGAGGCACTTGTGCGCCCCCTCCTCAAGAAGCCTTCCCTGGATCCAGCAATTCTCACTAACTATCGTCCAGTCTCTAACCTCCCCTTTGTGGGGAAGGTTATTAAGAAGGTGGTGGCACTTCAACTCCAGCGGTCTCTGGAGGAAGCCGATTATCTGGGGCCTCTGCAGTCCGGGTTCAGGCCCGGCTACAGCACGAAACTGCTTTGGTCGCTCTGATGGATGATCTCTGGCGGGCCCGGGATGGAGGCCAGTCCTCTGTCCTGGTGCTTCTTGACCTCTCAGTGGCGTTCGATACCATCGACCATGGTATCCTTCTGCGACGGCTGGAGGGAATAGGAGTGGGGGGCACCGTGTTACGGTAGTTCTCCTCCTATCTCTCTGGTCAGAGGTCCACCTCTAGGTCACTCCCTTGTGGGGTGCCTCAGGGGTCGGTTCTCTCCCCCCTACTTTTTAATATCTACATGAAACCGCTGGGAGGGATCATTCATCGGCATGGAGTGAGATACCATCAGTATGCTGATGATACTCAGTTGTACATTTCCACTCCTGCCCAAATCAGTGAAGCGGTTGAGGTGATGTGCCGGTGTCTGGAGGCTGTGAGGGTCTGGATGGGCGCTAACAGGTTGAGGCTCAACCCTGACAAGACAGAGTGTCTGTGGGTGATGCCTCCCAAGGACACTTCTATCTGTCCTTCCATTACCCTGGGGTTGAATCTATAAACCCCTCAGAGAAGGTTCGCAACTTGGGAGTCCTCCTCGATCCACAGCTGACATTGGATCATCATTTGTCGGCTGTGGCGAGGGGGCCATTTGCCCAGGTTCGCCTGGTGCACCAGTTGCGTCCTTACTTGGATTGGGAGTCTCTCCTCACAGTCACACATGCCCTTGTCACCTCGAGGATCGACTACTGCAACGCTCTCTACATGGGGCTACCCTTGAAGAGTGTTCGGAGACTACAATTAGTGCAAAATGCAGCTGCGCGAGCAGTTGTGGGCCTTCCGCGTTGTGCCCACATTTCACCAACACTCCGCATGCTGCATTGGTTGCCTATTGGTCTCCGAGCCCAATTCAAGGTGTTGGTTATCACCTATAAAGCCCTTCATGGCATGGGACCAGGATACTTACGGGACCGCCTTCTGCCACATACTTCTCTACGACCGGTGAGAGCGCACAGGGTTGGCCTCCTCCGGGTCCCGTCAGCGAAACAATGTCGTTTGGCGGGCCCTAGGGGGAGGGCCTTCTCTGTTGTGGCGCTCGCCCTCTGGAACCAACTGCCCCCTGAAGTCCGCGTTTCTCCAACTCTCCCGGCCTTCTGGAAAAATCTAAAAACTCATCTTTGCTGGCGGGCCTGGGGATGACTGTGGTTGATTGTTGAATTGAATGTGTGTTTTTTTATTGATTTTTTTTAGATATATTTGTTTGGGTTTTTTATGTTACTTCACTGTTATATATATGTTGTTAGCCGCTCCGAGTCCCCTGGAGAGGAGTGGCATACAAACCCAAATAAATAAATAAATAATTCTTAAATTATTTTTTATTTGTCTCTTTGGTAGAAAATACATGACACAAGAAATACAAGGTCTCAAACAGGAACAGGAAATAACCTCAAGAGCCCCAGAGGGTATAAAAACCCACTCCCTACATGTGCTCACTCTCTTTTATTCTAGAGCCATCTTTCTGTCTGGCTTTCCTCTTCAATAAACTGCAGCCTTCTTTCTAAAGCAATCGCCATGTTATTTATTCCCAGCTTGGATTGAACCATGATGAAGACTTTTCCTTCAACAATTCATTACACACATCTTTCAGTGGTATACTTAATGTATCTTGTAGACATTTGTACAACTCTGTCGGGAACCCATCTGGTCCCAGTGCTTTTTCATTTTTTTCTCTTCTTATAGCCTCTGTCAGTTCCATCATTGTTATTTTCTCATTTTTAACATAGTTTTAAAGTTTTCTGAAATTTTTGGTAAATTATTTTTCCCCATATATTGAATCATTTTCTCCCATGAAATTTCTTCTATATTACATAGTTTCTCATAATATTTTTTAATTATCTTTTTATTACTTCATTTTAAAATTATAAACAGCCTTTTTCATCTACTAAGCTATTTATCAATTTTTTTCTCCTTCTGTTTTTTAAGTTTGTAAGCTAACCATCTTCCTGGTTTATTTGCATTTTCAAAAAGGTTTTGTTTTGTTCTTTTAATTTGCTATGCCAGTTTTTCTGATTCTATTAAATTTAATTTATGTTTTATTATTTCCATTTGTCTTTTCAGTATTTTCTTTTGTGGATTTATTTGTAATTCTAATTCTAGTTTTTTAAATTCTTCCCTTAATAGTATATATTGTCTTTTTTCTTTGGTTTTTTCCGCCATGTTATAGCTATACCTCTAAAGTATGCTTTGGCTGTATCTCATACATTTTGTAATGTTGTATATTCTTTTTTATTTTCTCTAAATATATATGTAAAATATTTTTTACACTTTTTTTACAGTGCTTTTCAACCCATCGTAAGCGTGCCACCTGCCAGGTACCGATGTACCACCGGTTGTACGCATACCACCAGTAGAAAAGCCCTGATCTAGTCTAACCTACTGCTCTTACAAGAGAGTATTTCTGATAAATGCCTATCCAATCTCTTCTTAAAAGCTTCCAGTGATGGGGCACCCACAACTTCTGGAGGCAATTTCAATTTAAAACCTACAAACTACAGTAATATATACTAATCTCCAAAATAAAAGCAAGGAAACACAAAGTTATAGAATGCTTTGTGTAGATGCTGGCTAGCATTTCTACAAGCAGTTTCAAGGCAAATACAAACAAACCCTATCTTTGCAAAGTACTGTACTTACAAACACAATAGTTTGCAAAGTACAATATTTAAAGGGAAGCAGAGCAGTTCCCAAAGAGTTTACAAACAAACAGTGCAGTACTATAGAGTAACAGAAAAATAATATTTTAAAATACTTACAGAAGCAATTCTAGCATTCTAGTCCTTAAACCGCGGCAGCTGCAATCTTCTGATCTTTTTTCCATCTGTTCTGCAATTGTACATATTGAAACCAAGTAAAAATTATTCCTTCCTCCCTTAAAGTATTCAGGGACTTCAATTGTAAGACATTCCCTTCTTTAAACAGGAGTTTCTCATATAGCACCACATCATGTAATTGTTCTCTATTTATATTCTCTATTGTGTGTCTAGGAACTGTCCATACAGGAATCTTATCATTTAATTTATACTGATATTTTTTCCAGACACGCAGCAGAGCATTTCTCAATAGGTGCTCTTTGAAACTCCTGTCCACCTTCTTATCATAAACTAAATATGCATGCCAACCATATAATAAATCGTACCCTTCAATATTCAATATTCTATCATTAGTTAAATTAACCCAGTCACTTATTGCTACTAGAGCAGCCGCATCATAATATAACTTAAAATTAGGCATTTTCAAACCACCTCTTTCCCTTATATCCTGAATTATCTTTAATTTAACCCTCAGTTTCTTCCCATTCCAAATAAATCTATTAATGCCCTTCTGCCACTCCTCCAAGTTTGCATCCTTTTTAAGTATAGGTATCATTTGAAAAAGAAATAAAAATTTGGGTAATACATTCATTTTAACTGCAGCTATCTTTCCCAACATAGATAATTGTAGTTTCTTCCATTTTTCCAATTCTATTTGTGTCTTACTCCACAAGACTTCATAATTATTTTTGTATAACTTCCCATTAGAAGCTTCAATATAAATTCCTAAATATTTAACTTTCTTAACTATCTCACATCCCGTTATTCTTTCCGATTCCTGTTTTGAATTAATATTTAAATTTTTACTAACATCTTTGTTTTAGCTATATTTAATTTAAATCCTGATACCTTACCATAAAGTTTAATTATCTCCATCAATCTCTTGGCTGACTGTATTGGTTAAGTCAGTGTCACAACCAAATCATCTGCAAAGGCACGTAATCTATAATCTTGTTGTCTAATCTCTATACCTTTTAAATATTCTGCTCCTCTTATCGTATTCAATAAGACCTCTAAAGTTAAAACAAACAACAAAGGGGATAAGGGACATCCCTGTCTAGTACCTTTCTCTATATTAAATGAATCTGTTAAATCCCCATTCACTATGATCTGCGCAGTTTGTTTCTGATAAATCGCCAATATTGAATTGATAAACTGATCCCCCATTTGCATCCTAACAATTACTTTTTTCAAAACAGCCAATTCAATCTATCAAATGCTTTCTCCGCATCCAAAAACATAAGGACTGCGGGCACCTGAGTATTCTTCTCCAAGTATTCTATTATATTAATAAGTTGTCTAACATTAGTTTTTATCTGCCTCCCTTGTAAAAAACCGGTTTGATCAGTATGAATTGTTTGTTGTAAAACTGTCATTAATCTATTAGCCATCACTTTTGCAAAAATCTTATAATCCGTATTCAACAATGAAATAGGTCTAAAATTTTCGGGTTGAACATTATCTCTTCCCTCTTTAGGAATTAAAGAAACGTAGGCTGTTTTCCATGAAGGTGGAACCTGACCCCCCTTTTGTATATTAACAAATAGCTCTCTAAGAGGTTCCACCATTTCCATTTGAAGATGCTTATAATAAACCGCCGTTAACCCATCCGTCCCAGGAGATTTTCCCATTTTCAATTGTTTAATCACTGAAATTATTTCTTCTGATGTAATCAATGTGTTTAATCTATCTCTTTGTTCATTGTTAATTACTGATACATTTTCATTTTGCAAAAAAATATCTATATCATTCTTTTGTACCTTCTCCTCAGCGTATAACCTAGAATAAAATTCTAAAAATGCATTCTTAATAATTTCTTGTTGAAACACCTCTTTCCCTTTATACTCTATTTTCTCAATTATTCGAGATTTTTGTTTTTTCCTTAGTATATAGGCCAACCATCTGCCAGGCTTATTAGAATTGAAAAACGTATTATGTTTTGCATATTGTATATTCCTAGCAACTTGGTCTGCCATCAACAAATCAAATTGTTTCCGTAGGACCTTAATCCCCTCTTTAATATATTTATCATCTGGTCTCTTTATTAATAACTGTTCCTTCTTTCTTATTTCCTCTTCTAGCTCCTTCCGTTTTTTCTCTTGTTTACCTCTATATCTTTTATTCAAATCAATTAAAATCCCACGCATATATGCTTTACTTGTGTCCCATACCATTTCTATAGTTGTACCCTTATACATATTTAACACAAAGAATTCCTTCATTGAGTTTTTACATTCATTCACATTTATATCATATTTAAACAAATTTTCATTTAATCTCCAAGATCTTTTAGATCTTTCTCCTTCTGTTAATTCCATCCAAACCGGATTATGATCTGTTAAGGTTTTAGGTAGAATCTTGACCTTCTTTAATCTAAAAAGAAAATCACTTGAGGTTAATATAAAATCAATTCTAGAAAATGACTGGTGCCTGTTAGAAAAGAAAGTGAATTCTTACTCTTTACAATTTCTTTCTTTCCATATGTCTATCAAGTCAAAGTCATCCCTTATGTCAAAAAAAGATTTAGGCAACTTAGCACGTGTTTGAGGAATTGGTGATATCTTCTTTTTGTCCAAATTAATGTCTATCACATTAATTAGATCATTAAGAATGTAAAAATTTCTAAAGAATTGAAATAAGTAAACTTTTTTTAAATGTTTAGTTGAAAAAAGAATTTTAAAAATTGGTAAAAATTGAAAAAATAATTTTATAAAAAATTGAAAAAAGAACTTTAAAAGATTTAAACATTAAAAAAAATTAAAAATGATATTTAAGAGTTGAAAAAAGATTAAAACTTGAACAATTAATTTAAAAATTGAAGAAAAATTAAAAAAAATTGAAAAAATAATTTTTTTAAAGGAATTCAGGGATTTTAAAAATTTAAGAATTTACAAGAGTTGTTGGCCCTTTATAAAGTAATATGCACTTCTTTTTTGTTGACAATCTCAGGCTGTTTTCTAGGAGATGCTTTGCTTTTAACTGCCACTCCCTGCCTTGAAAGTTTATCCTTTTCTTCCCTGTTCACAAGTGTTTTGTACTTATTCTTTTTTCCCTGCTTTCTTGCCCTTTGGTTGCCTGGCCACTGCTGGGGTTTTCAGGCACGATGTGCTGATGTGGGCACTCTGCTTACCTGGTCCATCTGTTGCTAGGTGAAACAGTTGTTAAGTGAATTTTGCCCCATATTATGACCTTTCTTGCCACAGTTATTAAGTGAATCACTGCAATCATTACGTTAGTAACATGGTTGTTAAGTGAATCTGGCTTCTTCATTGGTTTTGCTTGTCAGAAGGTCGCGAAGGGGATCACATGAACCTGGAATGCTGCAACTGTGATAAATATGAGTCAGTTACCAAGCATCTGAATTTTAATCACATGACCATGGGGATATTGTAATGATTGTAAGTGTGAATCACTTTTTTCCATGTCATTGTAACATCAAATGGTCACTAAATGAATTACTATAAGTCGAGAACTACTTGTATTTGTATTATGGACAGGCCACTGAGAAGGAAAGAAGAAGCTGATTGGTCCCAATAAATCCTGAAGTGAAGCATCTTATCTATCCTCTCTTTTAGCCAACTAGAACAGTTGCCAGAGTTTCAGAGAGAAAGATCTAAGTCAGCGGTTCTCAACCTTTTTCAGGCCGTGACCCCGACCTGTCGAGCGCCGCGCATGCGTGGTGCTACCCCCTGCGCCGTGCATGTGTGGTGCTGCCCCCTGCATCACCGAGGCGTAGGCCGCCGCCCATTCGGGGCGGCAAGCAGGCCCAGGCACTCCTGGGTGGCCACGGCAGCAATGGCGCAGGGCAACCATGGGCTGGGCCAGCTGCCCAGCCCAAGGGAGGTAAAACACCTGCCGGGCCCCACGTGTGCAAAAAACCCTCCCTGCGCCCGCCGCTGCCCCGCTAGCCTTACCTTCGCTGCTGCCCGTTCGGGGCGGCGGCAGGCAGGCCCAGGCGCTCCTGGGTGGCTGCGGCAAGCCGCAGCGACAGTGCAGGGCGACCACCGGCTGGGCCACCAGGTGGCCCAGCCCAAGGGAGGTAAGGCATTTGCCGGGCCCCATGCGCGCCAGCTGCCCTCCCTGCGCCTGCCAGCCTCCCACCTCCCACCCCTGGCTCTCTTTTACTTACATTTTTAGTAGTTGCTCAGCAGGGAGGGGTGGAAAGTTCCGGATAGCTCGCCTTCGCTGCAGACAACTTGCAGCACCGTTTGCAGACTGGGACTTTTGGCGGGCTCAGCAGGCCAGAGACAGCATGGACAATTCCTATTGGCTTTTGAAAGCCAATAGAATTAGACTCTATTCAAGAGAGTCTATTCTATTGGTTTTCAAAAGCCAATAGAATAAGAGGGAGTAGCACAGCTAAGGAAAAGGGGAAAAAATGGCGGACTGCGTTGTTTGGCGACCCCCGTGAAATGGTCGTTTGACCCCAAATGGGGTCGTGACCCACAGGTTGAGAACTGCTGATCTAAGTCAAAGAAATAGGTTGTGCTCTGCCTCCTTTCTGGTTTTGAAATCCTGCAGTAGGGTCCATAAAACAAAACATCATCCTAACAACTGAGAGGCTTTTGACATTTGATTATGGTCATTTCCCTTGTTTCTGTTTTTGAAGATGTAGGCAAGGAAGCTGTGGAAGAAGAGATGTAGCTAATAAGCAGCTTCTGAGGACTTCTGGTCTTGCACTAACTATCGGTTGTGGGATTGCAGACCTCTGTACTCCGTGGCTAGTTTCGCCTTGCCACGGGACCCTAAATGAGTCTAAGTTGCCCTGGAGAGGCAGCAAAGAAAGAAGGGTGCCCCAACAACTCTGGAACAACACCGGTCATTTCATTCAGTTCAGGGAAAGCCTTCTACCCAACAGGAGAAAGGCTGGCCACGCCTCACTGACCAGCCCAAGCTACTTGCAGCTGAAGTCCAAAGGCATTAACCAGCACAACAGTGAACAGCATGCTTGAAACTGGGTGAAGAATTTCTTCTCTCTCCTATTTTATATTTGATTTCCTGGAAAAGATCCCCAAAAAGCAAAAAGCCTCCCAAAGTGAGAAGGGGGGGGGATTGTCTCACCCTTCTATAGACAGAAGCGGCGAATTAAACTCTTATGGAAAATAAACATTACCACAGTTTGGATAAATTTGAAAGCTAAGAAAACTGTTAAAACTCTATGCCTGAAAAGGCATTGATGAAATTATATGTGTATAAAAAGAAGAACAAAAATAACTGTTTTAAAAAGTTGAAAAATGAACAGTGACATCTAGTGGAAGATTAGAGAAAACTATAGCAGCACTGATATAGAATTTGGCAAGACGCCTAGAAACAGCAAAAAACAGCTGGGAACAAAGCATTGAGTTATCTGCTACTGAGTGAAACTACCTATGTTTAGAAACTGATGACCTTCTGGGATTATAAACACACTGAACTGCAATCTTAAATCTTAATTTAAAAACTGTTTGCAAAGAAAGAAAACAATTGGCCTTTGGTTAATCTTCTAAAGGAGAAATTACTGGAAAACTTTTAGATGGTCAAATACTTTGAACTGAATCCTGATTGGCTGATAATTATAAGACCCCTGAAAAGAAAACTGCCACAAAATATTGTTTTCAGTGGTGCTTTGACAATTGGAAACGTATTGGATTATAAAACCATTATATAAAGATAAGAACTACGTAAGATTTGGCTGTTTGGATTTTAAGATGGACTGGATTGATAAAACTAATTAAAAAGATTATGACACCAATGGAAAACTACTTAGAGGGGAGAGATAAAATGGATATTATATACCTATCTAAAAGTGATATAAAACCATACCTAACATTTTTTTTCCTGAAGAATCCAGTTTGGAGCTTCAAAAATCTGCAGGAACAATGACTTAAGACAATACAAATACATTCCAGAAGAAAATATACATAATGCTGTGACAGATTCAAACGATAATTGTTTCAAACCATGATGAGATTAGAAATCAGTTTTACAGTATAAATGAACATATCTTTAACTTAAACCTACAACTAAATGACACTCAAAAAATGACAACAAAGAATGAACAAATCAGACAACAGAATATAAATTAAATAAAAGTGACTTAAATAAAAAAGCTACAAATGAAGAAAACTACAATTTAATACAAACAAAAAAAATCTGCAAAACCTTAAAGAAGACAAAAAAGATCCTTTATTATCCAGGACTTCAAAACAAATTTGAGGATAAAAAAGAAGAACAAATAAAATGGATTAAAGACTCTCAGAAGAATTATCAAAACGTGGGAGACAACAATATAATACCTTACTTATTGTCTTTTTTGTCCCCAATAACATTTACAAAAATACAACCTAGCAAAAGAAGAAGATCAAAGTTGCAGTCAAGAGACGTGATTCAACTTATCAGATGGAATATTATATGACTAAGCAGTTGTTTGAATATATATAATTTAATAAGATGACTTTTATAAATACAATGGAAATAAGCTGATTAAAAAACATGTTATATGTTGATATTATATGCATAAATACTAAAAAATGTTTACATTCAACTTGCTTTATACTGAAAATATTAAGAATTATATTTGTTTAATGTAGACAAAAGAATATTACAGGAAGAAGAGAGGACCAAGAAATATATTGCCAACATATTGATTAATTGTGGTAATTAATTATCATTGATTGTTTTAAATATATGAACCCAGACAACACATTGTTCACGAAGCACTAAAGATTGTTATTGTAAAAAATTAATAAAATATATTTTTAAAAAATAATAAGCAGCTTCCATGAATCTTGAAAGTGCACCTCAGCATTTTGTGGACATGAAAATATGTGATTTGCCCACTCCCCTTACTTTTCCATTCTGTCTTAGGAAAGGTGACATCCAACTCCATCTTTTCTCCTGCTGTTTCTGCTGTGCTCTGTTATCTTTCCCTGTTAACTCTCTGATTCCCATAGGTACGATGTCTCAGGAGATTCGTCCTGCAGTGGTTGAACGGCACCAGGGCTCTCTCTACACTCTCTTTCCTGACCATTCTGTGGTGAAACATTTTGACAAGGTGGACATCTCCAATGGTTTGGATTGGTCTCTGGATCACAGAACCTTCTTCTACATTGACAGCCTTTCGTACCGTGTTGATGCCTTTGATTATGACCTGCAAACCGGGAAGCTTTGTATGCCTACTTTCCATGTTTTGAAATGTGTAACAAAGTTGTTTTTTGAACACCATTTTAAAATTGTTGCTTTCTCTCTCTCTCCCACTCTTGGTATAGTGGTTAAGGGATCAGGCTAGAAACTGGAAGAGTATGAGTTCTAATCTTAGGCATATAGCCACTGGGTGACTTTGGGCCAGTCACTCTCATTTCTAGGAAAAAGGTGGCAGTGGCAAGGCACTTCTGAAATCTTGCCAATAAAACTGTAGGGGCTAATCCAGGCTATTGCCAGGAATCAATACTGACTTGAAAGGGTGTGCACATGCACACACATAACACACACATTCTACTGTAATAGAATCCCTACAGTCACAAGTCATTTTATGTAAAAATCCAATTGATTTTACATGTTCTCTTAAAACTGTTTAAAGCACAGCTTTAACATTTATTGGGTGTATTAGAAATGACCGTAGTTTCAGCAACATAGTGTTCTATTTCTGTAAGGATAGGGGATGAGATGTAATATGTATATATTAACATACCACAGCACGAAACACAACATTAATATATAGCACAATATAACACACATCTGCTTGTAACTCCTTAATCCCAGAAATTTGAGGTGACTGGTTCTAAAGATTTCCCCAACTGTGGGCATCTGGTTGTTCACGCACAATGGCTTCACTTCACTGGTAGCCACAGTAGAGTGTGATTGCAGGCATGCACATAGCTGGAGAAGCCTTTGAAGCAGCTATTCTGAGCCTTCCAGAAGATTCAGTATTTTTATATTTTGAGGAGGGATATTTTACTAATGCATATTGTGATATGCCTCTTTAAGATGCTTAGTGCAGCCCTTATAAAACTTGCACTCTTTAATAAAGAAAACAATAAGCACTAATATCACTGCTCTATTTTCTTCCCTTTCAAAGATGATGGTGTCATGCCTGCTCTATCTCTTCTTCCTCTTTGATTACTGCTAAGCAGATCCAAAGTCTCCTTTTGCCATCTGTATCTTGTGATTGATTACAATAGCAACATTGTTTTATTCTGTAGTATAAAAGTAAAAACTACAGTTAATCAAAATAAATCGAATTATGAAGAAAAAAATCCATCCTCTTTTAGGTGGATGGGTTGGGACTGTACTGTGTGAGTCAGGTATCATGGCTGTAAGCCACCCAGAGTCACCTTATAAGGGAGATGGGCAGCATCATAATTAAATAAACAAACAAATAAATAACAGCAATGAGATGAAAACATTCAACTAGGTCTCCCTATCTCAGGAACATAGCCCTATGCTCAGATCAATGGATCCACTTTCTTAGGTACAGCACATCTAAGCTAAAGTGAACTTGATACCCAAAAACATGTTTCTTATCCATATATGTTTTCCCAACTATGTAGTTCAGTTAATCTTACTCATTTAAGATAACTATACATGCTGGAAGATAATATCGATAATTTGGAGAAATCAACCTCTAGCCATCCTTTCGCTATAATATTATATTACTGATAAAAGCCTGCTTCTCTAAGACTCCAATTTACAGTTTAGAATATTCTCCAGCATGATCCCAAGTACTCCTTCCAAGATAAATAAATGTATGATGTTCCCCTTTGCATTTCTTCTTGTAAAAATATTATTTGGGAAATGTGTGTCTTAACTTGTAATATGTTTACAATGTAATGTGTTTCTTCAGGCAACCGCAGGAGCATGTACGAATTGGAAAAGGAAGAGGCCATTCCTGATGGGATGTGTATTGATACAGAGGGGAAGCTTTGGGTGGCCTGTTATGGTGGAGGACGGGTAATCCGTATAGATCCTGAAACAGGTTAGCAATTGTAGGGAATGGGCTGGGAAAGTCCACATCTCTTTCCTGAGATCAAGCTGTGTGGTGTAGGGGATTTAGAGCAAACACAATATGTGTGTTTTATTAATTCCAGAACATTCCTTTGCTCATGCAGAGATGTTGCTTTTGAAAAGCAGCCTGCTGGTCCCCATGTATATTGTATAAAAAGGCCCTATCTTATCTGAAATGCAATGCAGCTCATGCTTTAGTTTACTTGTTAATGCAAATGGAAAACCTTTGGTGATTGGTGAAATCTCTGTGATAATGTCATCCCATAAATGCCAAGACCTTGAGCTTCCTGCATGTGACCCAGAAGGTAGATTTAGGTGCAAAAAGCTCTAGGTTCAATCCCTGACATCTCCAGATAAACGGATCAAAGAATTTGAAAGTCTTCTTTGTGCCCAGCGAGATTTTGTAGACCTTGCCAGACAGGTAAAGAACTTTGTCTGGCATACAGCGTACAATATTTTTACCTTTCATAGTGAAAGAACAATCAGACATGTTCTGATCCAGAGTTAAGTTGCTTTGTAAATCCAGATCATACAGATAAACTCAATAAGAATGATTACAAAACAGATATTTTATTCAGAAATACTTGCAGTTATGGTTGTTGCTTCTGGATAATATACATCTGTTCATCCTTATAGGTAAGAAAATAATACTTTCTCCGTACCAACTTCTAACGTGGAATGAGACCATCTGAGTCCTCCGGTGGTCCCATGCTTATCTCAGACAAAGGCATTCCAAACTGGCACATGGCCAGGATATCCTGTAAAGAGCTCAGTGACTCCTCCTACAGATCTGTTAACATGGGATTGCTGACTAGCTAAACTACATTACCCATAAGCCATCTCTTAAGGAGACAGCACTTAACCCAATAAATGCCAAACATTCTAACATACAGATCTACATGCTCTAGTCAGGGTTACATGATCCAGAACAAGACAACTGATTCAAATGTCCCATTTCTTACAAATGAATCACATTTATGCACAATGCATCCAATCAGTAATTGCCTTTGAAAATTTTCAAAG
Source organism: Bothrops alternatus (assembly GCA_034064705.1). NCBI lineage: Eukaryota > Metazoa > Chordata > Lepidosauria > Squamata > Viperidae > Bothrops > Bothrops alternatus. The sequence goes on from JARGCV010000112.1 coordinate 27,253,568, forward strand.
ACCATGAAGCTCTTTTTTCCAGCATTAGGTCCTACCTTTTGTTTCTTTAGGATGGAGTGTGTAAACTGCAGATTTAAATGTAGATTCCAGCATGCCATTTGCAGCCTTCACTCCCTCATTTTTTGGTGGATGGGGGTTTACTTTTTTCCAAATTTAAGGAGGGAAATGTACTAGTTCCACTCTGCTGGTCTGCTGCCCCTTTGTTAAGGAAATGACCTGATTTATTTTAATAGGAAAAAGAATTCAGACAGTGAAGCTGCCTGTAAACAATACAACTTCCTGTTCTTTTGGTGGATATGATTATTCAGAACTGTATGTCACTTCAGCATCTGCTGGACTGGATGAGTCATCTCTCGTACGACAACCCCAGGCTGGTGGCATTTTCAAGGTAATCAGAGTGCTGCAGTACATTTGAAATCATGATATGCACGGTACAGTAGGTGGGGGGCAGCATTTGATTAATTTAACTGAGGGGCATCTGGGGGTCAATAAAGTCAAGATGGCAGCTATTCCAATAATTGTTACACCCTCTCCAGCATTTTTGTTTTAATGTGCTCTCTGAGTTTGGTTGTTTTCTTGCAGACATTTCATTATGCAACTAGGTATCATCAGTATACTGATGCAGAAGGCAGAGCACTGATAATGTTACTAGTTGGGTAGGGAAACATCTGCAAGAAAACAACCAAGCTCAGAGTCAAGGACCTCACAGTTCAACCCTGACTTACAAATATTCCCTTCTATTGATCTCTGTTTTAACTGATTGATTTAAGAGCTAAATTTTCACTAATATCTTTCTTTTTTAAAAAAAAAACCAGTATTCATTTTTTAAAAAAACATACTTTAACCAAAGTAAAGTTCTAATATGATTTCTTAAAAATGTATCTAAAAAAGCAGCTTGGATATTGTGAAGAATCAAACTAAGCATCTCAGATTAATGCTATGTCTTTAAATACCTATCTTTGCTTTCAGGTCTAGGATTAAAATGGCTGTTGAGCCCCTGATGATTATTTTTTTATTTTATTTTTTATTTTTTAAACCAACAAAACAAAACAAAACGTAACACACATACACACACAGTGTATACTCCTCCCTTTTTTTTAACAGCGATTTCGTAACGGTAATCTTCTATTATTTACATTTCCCCCCCTTATTCTTCTTTAGAATATTTGTCCTTGTTGCCCCGTTGTTTCTTATTTACATTTTTCTTCCTTCATACTATACTTCATACTAAAAATAATACATATTATTATTACTATACATTATTATACACACATTTTCCACTTTTGACCTTTCCACATTTATTCTCCTCTATTATTTCTAGTCTCCAACGTCATACCACTTGTTTCATATTAGATAGTACTCTGTGTCTTCCTTTTCTTTTATCTCTTTTGTTAATTTGTCCATCTCAGCACAGTCCAGGATTTTTCTTATCACTTCTTCTTCTGATGGTATACTCTCATTTTTCCAGAACTGTGTGTATGCTATTCTTGCTGCCCTTGTTATATGTAGAATTAAGTACCGTATTTCTTTACTATATTTTCTGTTTAAAATACCCAGCAAAAAGATCTCTGGTTTCCAGTCTACGGGTTGGTCTATTATTTCTTCGATCCATCTTCTTATTTTAGTCCAGTATTTTTTTCACAACTGGGCATGTCTACCATAAATGATAATATGTTCCATGTACTTTTTTACATTTCCAACATGTTGACGAATTGTTCTGGAACATCTTGGCAAGCTTTGCTGGTGGAAGATACTATTTGTAAAACATCTTCAACTGGTTTTCCTTGAATGCCGCTGACATAGTCAATTTTATGTTTATTTCCCATATTTTTCCCATTTCTCCAATTCTATATTATATCCAAAAAAATTTGTCCATCTAATCATTGTGTCTTCCATTTTATATCTCAATAGGTATTTGTATAAATTGCTAATTAATTTTATTTCTGTTCCATGTATAATTTTATCCAATTCTTGCAGCTCATTTTGTATTTCATATAATTTTTTGTCCTCTGTATATTTAGATTGAATTTGTATATTTAGATTGAATGTCCACCGGTCAATCTCTCTGCCTATATCTTGTTCCAATTCTTGTTTTGTTTTCAGATTTCCCCGTTCATTTACTAATTCCTTGTATCTAATTATCTTATTTATATCCAGTAGGTTTGGATGTTTCAGAGCTTCTGTTGGGGATAACCACATTGGAATTCTTATATAATGTTTTTATTTTATTTTTCCCCAAGTCTGTAGCAATGCATTCCTAACTATGTGTCTTTGAAAGTATCTGTGTATTTAATATTTTTCATCCCATAGGAATGCATGCCACCCTGCTTGCAAGTCATATCCTATTGTTAAAACTCTAGTATTTTTCAAATCCATCCAATCTTTTAGCCAAGTTAAGCTCAATGCTTGGTAGTATATTTCCCACTCTGGTAATGCCAATCCCCCTTTATCTTTCATATCTTGCAAGAGTTTTAATTTAATCCTGGGTTTTTTCCTTTGCCATATAAATTTAGTGACCAATGTATTTAATTCTTGAAAGAATGTTTTCCCTAATTTTATTGGAATAACTTGGAACAGAAATAATATTTTTGGCAATATATTCATTTTGACCGTAGCAGTCCTCCCTAAAAATGAAATTTGCAGGTTTTCCCAATTTTCTAAAAAATTTTTTATCTGGTGTAATATTTTATCATAATTGTCCTCCTTAATCGAGCCAGATCCCTAAATATTTTATTTTCTTGGTTATACTTATCTTTGTTTTATCTTCCAGTTCACTTTCCTGTGCCTTTGTAAGATTTTTGGTTATTAATTTGGATTTATTCTTATTCTTATTAATCTTAAGTTCTTCTATTTTTTGAATCAATTTAAAGCCGGTTTCTAATGGATCTTCCAAAATGAATACCAAATCATCAGCAAAGGCCTGGACCTTATATTCTTCCTTCTTAATTTTTAAACCCTTTATTTCTTGGTCCTCTCTGATTTTTGTCAGGAGTATTTCTAATGATAAAATAAATAGAAGAGGGGAAAGTGGGCATCCTTGTCTTACTCCTTTGGTTATATCAATTTTTTCTGTCATTTCATCATTTATAATTACCCTAGCTGTTTGTTTAGTATATATTTTCTCAACCATCTTTCCAAATTTTGTCCCAAAATCCATATAGTACAATTGTGTTATAATAAACTTCCAATTCAGATTATCAAATGCCTTCTGAGCATCAAGAAAAACCAGTGTAGCTTGTCTTTCAGGATGGACTTCATAAAATTCTAAAGTGTTCATTATTATCCTCATATTATTTTTTATTTTTCGTCCTGGTAGAAATCCATTTTGATCTGGGTGGATGTAGTTATTCAATTTTTTTTATCCTTTCTGCTATTATTGTTGTAAATGTCTTATAATCTGTATTCACTAAAGAAATCGGTCTATAATTTTCAATTTGTTGTAGATCTGAGTCTTCCTTAGGAATAAGGGTGATGATTGCTTCAGTCCAAGTTGTCGGTATCTTCGCCTCCTCCAGCACCTCATTGTAAATCTCCAACATTATCCATTGTAGTGACTCTTGTGTATTTTTATAAAACTCAACCGGAATTCCATCTGGGCCTGGTGATTTTTTTGTTTTTTCAATGCTGTTTCTAATTCTATTGCGGTTATTGGTCTATTCAACAGTTCCTTTTGTTCTTCGGTGATTTTGCTCATTTTTGCTGTCTCTATATATTGTTTGATTTTATCATCTGCTATATCTTCCTGATGGTATAGCTTTGAAAAGAAATTTTGTATTATTTTCTTTTTTTCTTCCTGTCTATATTGTACTGTTCCACTTTCGTCTTGTAGTTGATGTATTGTTCTTTTGCCTTTTTCTTTTTTTAATTTATAGGCCAACCATTGTTCACTCACAACAACCATCGACCAGTTTTATTTGCATTTTCAAAGTAATT